>VCAZ01000017.1:1036150-1784317 GCA_005784505.1 Bagarius yarrelli
CATTAAAATAACTGATCAGCGAGCATTATTTTAAAACAAATGATTCATAATACGTTTTTGTGAACACAAAGTAACCTGCATGTTTAAAAACGGTTCATGTGACTAAAAGAGTTTTACTAGCCATAGTTTTACTTCCTCTTCGGATAACTTCTTTTTAGTAATATGTTCTTTTTCTTGTAGATCTAATAATAAATACAAATAACACATAAATGTATTAGATGCACAGTCTTCTTCAAAAGGTTTGGAACAAGTGGCAAGGATATACTAGGAATCAGATTTCAGTCAGTTCCCAGAGCTGATGGTGAGTAGTTTAGAGGTTAGCCAATTCTGTTAAGAATGTAAAAAAAAAAAATTTAAACTTTTGCAAAGTTAGTTCCATAATACATAAACATTTAAATAGTTGGAACTGGATAATATATTAGTTGTTTTTTCCACTTTTTTAGCCTGTGCCTTGTTACCGCTTATGTATAAAATGCCTGCTTATAATAACAACAATAATAATAATAACAATAATAATAACAACAACAATAATACTAATAACAATATTACTACTACTACTACTACTAATAATAATAATAATATTATTATTATTATTATTAACCCTCTAGAAGGTGGTGCGATTAATTTAAAAGTAAAACGCCCGCTGTTTTGAAAACGCCCACTTTTTTGTCAGCTAGGCTGCGTGGGGCGAGTCACGTGACCGGAAGTTTTCTGGTCCCAACCGGAAGATCTTTTTTGATGGCACAAGCGAGTAGACTATTTACTTTGCCCACCCATATTTCGACATCTTTCTGTTCTATCTTCGTGTGAACTGGAAGCTTTTAGCAGTAGGCGTGGTTTGTCAGAATAGCAGTGGGAAGAAGTGAGGCAGTTTTGGGGAGAGTGGAGCGCAGTGGACGCTGAGGGCCGTTCGGAGCATCTCCCAAAAACCTAAGCGCAGCGGCTGTGGCTGGGGTATGTGTGTGCTTGTGTGTGTATAATATTTTGATTTAAAACGCATTATTAGCCAAACGCTTATGCAGTAATATAATTGCGCTTTAGCTGCTGTCATTCTGGCAACTAAGTCCACTATCCGCTAAATGAGTGTAAAATATCGAATTTGCGAACAAAATGTCTGAGCGTTTTATAAATTGTCGAGGTTTTCATATATATACATATATATATATAAAATGTTGAATTAGCTGTTATTATAAGAAGCTGTTCGCCGGCTAATGTTTTGGTAGCTAGCTGGCTAGGGGTTAGCGAGCTGCTTTATAACTCCTGGGCTGTCGGTGAATTAACGCGTTATAAGACACAGTGGAACAGCACAGGGTAAAAAACACACAGTCTTTAGATTGATCGATTTTAATTTGTTGATAAACAGCAGGTGATCTGGTTGTAGCTAACTAAGCTAGATCGTTTTAGCTCTTCAGTGCAGTACAGTGGGTTTAGAGATGGACCGATCTGATACTCACATACTGTATCGAAGAGGGGTTGCCAGAACCCGGAAATATAAATCAAGCCTGACATAGTTATTATAAGTTACTCCCTGAATAGAACAACAAAGATTTAGCATTGAATACAAGTGGTTAAGATGCTGGTCTCCTAATTGTTAGATCAGGGTTTGATTCCCAGCACCACCAAATTGCCCCTGTGGGCCCCAATTGCTCACCTGTATAAAGGAGATAAATGTAAGTCGCTTTGGAAAATGGCGTCTGACAAATGCCATAAATGTAAATGAGTTCAAGACACAATTACGCATCAGATTTACATAATAATAATATTCAGATATCAGGCTTATTCATTCATTTATCTTCTGTATCCGCTTATTCCCTAATTTGGGGGAGTCTAAAGGGCAAAAGGCAGGAGGGGTACACACTGAGCAGGTCGACAGTCCATCACAGGGACACTCACACTCAGTTCTTCGGGCAATTTAGAATCACTGATCAATCTAATGTACCTGTTTTTGGACTGTGGGAGGAAACCGGAGTACACGGAGTAAACCCACGCAAGCACATGGTGAACATACAAACTCCACACAGAAATACCCCTAAACCTTCTTGCTGTAAGGCACCCGTGCTAACCACTAAGCCACCGTGCAGGTTAATATACAAAATTAAAAAAAAAAAAAGTTTATTCTAATAATTACGTTTGATTTTATTAAAACAATAAATTATGCAACAAGCATAGAATCTTTGTCTTTAAAAACTGAAGTGAGGTTAATGATGTGCTTTTCATTTCCTGTTTTTTTTTTTTGTTTTATTTCTCGTTCCTCACAGTGTTTGTTTTCGATAGCAAACTTGGTGTAATAGCAGCGATGTATGTTAAGGTGGCTTCTTTCTGGTTTGTTTGTAGGAACCAAGTCAACCTGTGGATCGAAATCCACAGACTGACATATTTTGACATGGAAAAGTGCAAATATATACTAATAAATGCAAGACTGTTCGGTGATCATTAAAAGTGTATCGACTCGAAATCTCTCTTTATTGGCGCGAAGACACCCAAACACTGTCCCATAAAGGCATTCTGTGTTGGAGTGTTGTAGTGTTGGAGTGGAAGAACTCAAGCGTCCTGTACAGAGCCCTGATTTGAACTGGAACGCCGACTGCACTCTCACCTCAAAATCAGTGTCTGACCTTATTAATGCTATTATGGCTAAATAAACAACTCCCCACAGTCACTCTCCCCCTTTTTTTTTTTTAGTCATGTAAAGGTTTTTACTGAAAAAGACTAAAATAATTCTAAACAGGGGGATGTGGTAGTGCAGTGGTTAAAGTGTTTGATTGCTAATTGAAAGATCGGGGTTCGATTTTTCAGCACTGTCAAGTTCCCTAATTGCTCAGTTGAATAATTGAGATAAATGTTATGCTGGATAAAAGCATCTGCCAAATGCAGTAAATGTAAAAGATGTTTTAAAAATCTCACATGTAAATGTGACGGTCAGGTGTCCTAATATATTTGTCCAAATAGTCCAAATCTCTATTTCTACATGGTCTATTAACAGCTGACCATAAAAATAAATTACACAGACATATGCGTCATATTATTGTTATTAGAAAGAAAAGCTTGGTTATATATCAAATAAACACATTAATGCTGAAGATTTTATGCTAACCTTGTTTTCATATGTTCTGTGTAGATGTAAAATAAAGCATGAGTGTGAAAGCCTTTGAGCTGGTGCCCGCTGTGGAGTGGGAACAGTTGGCTGGCGAGAGGACGCGCGTCGGTGTTGAGTGCATCGAATGCTGTGGCCAGCATCTGTACGTGGGCACCAATGATGGCTTTATACACCACTTTCTGCTGGAGGAGCGCGCCACAGCTAAGGGTCAGCTGTCCTTTAGCTCGCAGAAGCTTTTACACAATCAGCTAGGCTTCAAAAAGCCGGCGAGCGAGCTCAAAGCTGCCTCTGCCCTGGAGCGCCTTATCGTTCTGTGTGACGGCGTCATCTCTCTGGTGGATATGGTCACTTTACAGCTGGTGCCATCCGGAGGAACCAAACTGAAAGGTGTGACTGTGTTTTGTGTTAACGAGAACCCAGTGACGGCTGAACCTTTTTGCGTAGAGATCGCGGTGGCATCTGCGCGACGCCGTGCTGTTCACATTTGCACTGTGCACGAGGACCGGGTCCAGATTCTTAAAGAAGTGTCCACTCCAGATCAGCCATGCGATCTCAGTGTAGACGGCTACTTCCTGTGCCTGGCGCTTCCCACACGGTATGTGATCCTGAACTACGGCTCGGGGGCCTCGCAGGATCTATTCCCTTACGACAGCGAAGAGAGGAAGCCCATAGTAAAACGAATTGGCAGGAAGGAGTTTCTTCTGGCTGCACCGGGTGGCCTCGGTGAGTTCAAGCCACAAAATATCAGTTTTTTTCAAGAGTTATCCATGAAGTCAGCAAGCTATTGGGGGAGTTTATAAGAAATTTTTGACTATAGCTTAAATTAGAATATATACTTACTTATTTTGTAACAAGCATGTTATTTTAATTACTCTAATTTAATTTGTAGTTAACAGCATAAGCTCAAAATTAATCGCTTTTTAAGACACAGTTCTCGAGCTTGCCAGTGCCAATAAATAACCATTGCCACTTGCATTTTCAGCAGTTGAACAGCATTGTGGGTAACTATACCTAAATATCAGTAAAATACTTTGATAATAAATTATATCCATGTCAGTCATAGTGGAAGCGGTAGAGCTTAGTTTGTTTCTTGGTATTTGATTACTGTTCTTTCGGGGGCAGGTTAAACTTGCCCATGAGGACCAGTTTCCTGCCCTTCTCCTCTAATTCAAGAAGCTTCGAAGGTGGACTAAGGACGTACTCTGCTCCACTGACCCAAGGCTATACTTTACATTTGATTACAATTAACATAAGCTGTAAGAAACAGACACTCTGTGTCATCCAGATGAACATGGGTTCCCTCTTGAGTCTGGTTCCTTTCAAGGTTTCTTCCTACTTTATCTCAGAGAGTTTTTTTCTTGCCACAGTTGCCACCAGCTTGCTCATTTGGGACAAACTTACACTTTTTCACTGTTGCTCAATCTGTGTTTAGCTGCTTTAAGACAATGTCTGTGGTTAAAAACTGGTGATTTTAATTGAATGTCTATGTACTTTTTTCCCCTAAGCACTTGCTTAGAAAGCCCTTAGTATTAAATGTGTATAATGGCTTTAGTTACACCTTTTGAGTGAAACATTTCCTCTGCTTTTAGTATCATAAACAGTTGTAATGAGTCATACTTCTTGTTCTCATAATACTCTCTCTCTCTCTCTCTCTCTCTCTCTCTCTCTCTCTCTCTCTTTCCCCGCCTTAGGAATGTTTGCTAATGCGGAGGGCATTTCCCAGCGCGCTCCAGTAAAGTGGTCGGAGAACGTGATTGGTGCCGCCGTATGTTTCCCCTACGTGGTGGCTCTGGACGAGGGCTTTGTAACGGTTCACAGCATGCTGGATCAGCAGCTCAAACAGACACTCTCCTTCAGAGAAGGACACATCCTGCAGGATTTCGAAGGTTAGAGAGGCGTTCTTATCTTGTCTATATTTCCGAGCATGTTTTTTCTGTTGGACTTTACATGTTCTGACACTGCCATGATTTACAGTGGTCTGTAACATTTGTCTTGCCTTAGGGGTATTGTTGTCAGGGGACCTGTCATGCAGGATGACTATTTGGGATTATCTATATTTCAGTAATGTTGAGTGCAAACGCCACTCTTTTACCTTAATTTTTAACAGGTTTCGCAAAATTGCATACAAAACGGTGCTCGTTCACACAAGTGACGCGGTGTAAAAGAAAATCAGGCACTTGTTTCAGACGCCCGTATAATATTTGGTAGTTTTCGGTTACCAAAATAGTTGTGACAGTAGTTATAGTTGTGTTTGACACATACTGCGTTTTTTCATTAAAGCTTAATGTTCATGTAAATCTGTATCGATACTAGAGGTTAGACTATCGATACAATATCATAAAAGATATTGTAGGATATACATATATACATATATATACCTATATATACATATATATATTTTTAGCTGTATCGATATTTTCATCCGGCCCTGGTCAACACAATATAACATGTTGTTCTGTGTAAATAATTGTTGCCACACCGTTCTGACACAATAAAATGATTTCAAGTACAAAATTTAGTACTTGTTTAGCGCATGTTAGCGACAAAAAACCCATGTTGTTTAGGTTGAAAATAAAATTCATTTACACAGAACAACATGTCATATTGTGTTGACTATAGAACATGTTATATTGTGTTGAACAGTGGCAACTTGGTGGTGCTGGAAATTGAAGCCCGATCCTTCAATTAACAGTCTAATACCTTAACCACTGTGCTAGCACTTCCCCTCCACCATTTGTTGTGTGTTTATTTTGAGTTTAATTCATACCACCAGCTATTTTGTTCGAGCACCTCTTACTACTCCTAATTATCCTCTTTAACTTTAATCCCTGGGTCCTAACTGTGAGCATTACCCTGTAATAAGATGATTAGTGAGTGTTTAGCTCAACAGGGAGGTATGCACAGATAAATCTGACACCGCATGGATACAGCATGTATTCTAAGAAAGGCTTAACGTAACAGATGACTCATCCTTGATCATGTTGGTATAAATAATGGCTTATTCAGAGTAAGCAAAGTAAAACTTTCCACTACAATTTAGTAATATTATAGGAGTTAAAATGGACTAGATGCTACAAGCTAAAAGATCCCATCACTCTGATATTTTTTAATGTATACATTTATGTCATACCATAACGGTCATACCATTTTCTGGTCCTTTTTATATCCTGGTGATAATGGTGTTGAGCATTCAGAGGTTGCTAATTAGGACCTTTGTGAATAACTAAGACAAGTCTGTGTGTTTAATAAGCAAACACTTTTCTTTCAAAACTATTTTTCAGGAAAAGTGGTTTTGGCTTCCACAAAGGCAGTGTATGTGTTGGTACCTCTTCCTCTGGAACGCCAGATTCAGGACCTGCTAGCAGGACATCGAGTGGAGGAGGCTCTGACCCTGACCGAAGGCGCACAAAGAAACATTCCCAAAGACAAGTACCAGGTAAACATGGTTAATATCTAATGGTTTACATGTGGGGAAGTGGTGGCCTATGGTTAAGGTGTTGGACTACCAACCTGAAGATTGTGGGTTTGATTCCCAGCTCCACCAAGCCCCTGAGCAAGGCCATTAACCCCCCAACTGCTCAGTTGTAGAAATGAGATAATTGTAAGTCGTTTTGGATAAGGGTGTCTGCCAAATGCTGTAAATGTAAATGTGTTTCTGAGGTAGTGGTTTAGTTTATGGATACAGATCTTGGTTATTGCTTTTTTTTCCAGGTATTACACAGAAGAATTCTCCAGCAGGCAGGGTTCATCCAGTTTGGTCAGCTTCACTTTTCTGAAGCTAAAGAGCATTTTAGGTAAACGCATCATTTTCATGCTGTAATTAACACATTTAGCAGCAACTTCGGTCCCAAATGTACCAAATTCGACTAAACGCAGTTCATTATCTGCTCCCTTAATCGTCTCTTCCCCAGTGCACCTGACCCTAATGGCTGTGTGCTTAATGAGGGGGACAAAAAAATTCTCTGATCGCTGAATAAATGGGCCACAAAACGTTTCTGAAAGTGCATTTAGTTTTAGTCACTCATGCTGCAGAAAGGCTTTTTAATCGAGCTGCGTTTTTTATATGTCTTGCATTATTATTAATTGATTGCTTTTCACTTAACGCAGAGATGGAGATGGGCAGTGTTATGGCTGAGATGATAATGTAAAAAGCTTTTTCCCATTAGAAGTGTTGACTAGGTTTCGAATAAATGAATGAATGAATGAATGAATGAATCATTGAAATGAATTATTAACAACATAGTGACACAATGGTGAGCTTAAAACCAGGCGTGTTACACAGCTGTTTCAGCCCTGGACCTGAAATATTCAAATACAGGAGTGCTGACAGCACAAACTTTCACTTTGTTTCTGTTGACAACAACAACATTATAAATATTTATAATACTCATACATTAGAAAGTACAGTTAATAGTGCATGTGTTAAGTACATAGTGTGTTGTATGTCATTTAAAACCCAGCTGTTGATCACATGACATGCCCACCATGCGAGTACAGGTATTAGATGAAATACAGATAAATAAATCAGTGATTTTTCCTGCAAAAACGTTCCTTGATTTTGTCTGGTAACTGTTCTTAACCCAGTTGCTGTTATGTAAAATGTTATAAAAAGAAACAGCAAGCTTGCAGAAATTAATTCATTCATTCATGCAGCAATGGCTCACTATTTATCCTTTAGAGAAGTACCTACCCAAAAGTGGTTTCGGCAAAATCTTTTCTGTTCTTTGAGTCGTTACATATAAAATTGTCTTTTCTTAATACCGCATTTGTCTGGTGTGTTTTTCTTTTCAGGAAGGGGCAGCTAGATGTCCGTGAGCTGATCTCACTGTGCCCGCTGCTGCTACCTGCCTCATCATCGTTCACACGGTGCCATCCGCCTCTGCACGAGTTTGCTGATCTGAACCATCTGGCACAGGGGGATAAGGAAAAGGTGCAGCACTGCAAGCGCTTTCTTATCAGCTACCTGCGGGAAGTGCGAGCCGGCGAAAGTGCCAATGGTTTCAGGCAGGATGTGGACACCGCACTGCTGAAGCTCTATGCTGAGGCAGGTCACAAAGGCTTGTTAGAGCTACTGGACTCGGACAACTCTTGCCTGCTGGCTGACAGCGCCCCCTGGCTGGAGAAACACCACAGGTAAGAACTTCCACTGCCGAGGTGCCACTGTTGAGCCCCTTAACCCTCAGTGCTTCAGGGGTACTGTATCATGTCTAAGCTGGGATATGTGAAGAAAAGAATGTTAATGTGCAGTAATATTAATGAATAAAAGCCTTTAGTCTATTCTATGCTAATTTTTCAGGATATGCTAAGAGACTTTAGCTATGTAGATGAAATGTTCATATATTAATTGCCAAAAGCTGTAGTTATACTATCAGAGCTCTGGGCTCAATGTAGATAAGGAATGACATGTCTGTTATTTACAGTAAGTTTTAGAAGTATTGGTACCATTGATGAAGATCTCTCATCGAACTACTGTCAATTAAGTTGAGTTAATTGTGGTCTTCTGCTTCGGTAGTCTAGTGTGTTTTGAGGTTATAACTGTTAGCTTATCCTAGACTAGTGTCTGTTTTTTGCCACAGCATTCTGGGTTCCTCTTTGCTGGTACATAATCTTTTGTGCATAAAAAAGGCATTTGGCAGTAATGAAAAGATTACAGCTAATGATGGGACCTGTCTTTGCATCTGCTGCCATGTGATTGGCTGATGACTTGATAAATATATTATTTTAAAGTCAGGTGCCAATAGTTTACTATTTTTGTATAGATCAAGACTCCAGAAAACCAGACTCACAAATATCAATAACTCCTACTTGTGTAGAATGCAGTAAAAATAGACCCTGTAAACCATTAGGGCTGGATGATATTGGAGGGAAAAAAACTGACATCGTGATATTTTTGCAATATTTATTGCGATATAAAAACTTTTCACCAAATGACACCAAATGAACAGCTCTATTTGAAAATAATGCATTAGTATAGAAAGATTAGGGTGATTTTGTAAGAGAGTGTATATGCGTAAAATATAATACACAAATTATGATTATAGATAAATACAGTAGAAATTTCTGATATAGAAATTGAATAATCAAATGTAAAATCACACTGTATAGACTTCACCGTAGAAATAAAGTGCCATTAACCTTATATGTATAAAAGTGATTGTGCCTGAATGCCTTTAACTTAAAACTTAAATCCTTAAAACAATGTGCTGATGATAAATTGTCACTCTCTTATTAAACTTTGAAATTAATTCACAAATCACATTTGTTCTGCAGTCAAATATAATCCCAACTTGACCTTGCACGTCCTGTTATTGTGACTATTGCAGATACACACATTGCGGCGTGAAAGCTGAAACCATATATTGTGAAGTCCTAATAAACTGGATTATTAATTCTTGGTTCCAGTTCCAGACGCCTATTAATCCGAGTTTATTAAAGGAGCTTATTCTCGTTTAGTTTTTTTGTTCATCCAGGTTCACTGTATCGCTGTTTCTTTGTCTGTGGAGGCTCACTGCTAAATCATATGATATGACTTGTAGTCCAGCATTTATTATCAGTCCATGTTGAGTCATTGCTATGCAGGAGTTGTCCTCTTTTACTTTTAGACCGATTGCTGTAAAAGAATCTGTTGCTGCCATGACAACCCCGATTAAACAGTCCATTTAATGTCACTGTTTGACAGTAGCTTGGCCTTGCTTAGTAATAATTGCATGTGTGGGAGTTTTAGGCTAACCGCGTTTCTTTTCAGGTACTTTGCACTCGGGCTCCTGTATCACTATAATGGCCAGGATGCTGCTGCTCTACAGGTATTTATACACCTCTATGTAAGCCCATGTTCATAAAAAATTAGGGTACTAAAAGTTATAACAAACTTCAGTATTTAAATACTGAAATCAGTATTTTAGAACTGAAAGTAAGTCTTTTTTGCACATCATAAGTATATGCTCTTTGTGTTTAATATCAAAAATGTTCAAAAATATTTGTATTTGTTATTATTATAATATTTGATATGTAAAATAAGTCCTGTTTTTCAGTGCCCTTTGAACACAAACCTCACTCTTTGTTTTTTTTTTAGTTGTGGGTTCGAGTTGTCAATGGCGACCTGCAAGACTCCACACATGCTGATCTGTTTGAGTATGTTGTGGACTTCTTGAGCTCCTGCAAAAACCTGGACCTGGTATGGAAGTATGCAGACTGGGCCTTACAAAAAGATCAGAAGGTGAGCCCAAGATGATTGACCTAAAATTGTAACTAGGGGGACATGTTGCACTTTTGTGATGAGTGACTGTGTACTGTTCTCTGTGAAAATAAGGAAGTATGACATCATTGTGTAAGTAACTGTTAGATCTCAGTAGCACAGTATCATCTGTAGGGGAATAAAAATGAAAGCTCTGGATTATCAGATAGAGGAATTCAACTCAGAAGCCAAAGAACAAGCCTAGTTATCTAAATATTTAAACATGATCATAGCTATTATTATTTATAAAGATACATAAAATATTTCTGATTAATTAAATGCCACGTTGATTGTTTTGTTATCACTATTAATACGATGGCATTTACTATAATATCAAGTTTGTATAATTATTACCAAACTATTATTTTTTTTATTTTTTTTAATCATTATATGACCCTTAGCGCTTGTTCAGAGACATCTGGTATTCGTTTTAAAGAGTCAGTCAGTTTGTGTGTTCGCTGTCAAGGACCGAAATAAGAATTTTTTTGGCAATTTCATCTAAAATTGAATGTTTTTTAGAAATGTATTTTTTTAAAACAATTACAATCTGTAAAATTACTAAATATATTTTTAGTGAAACATCTCTTCCTTTTGTTGTCCACTTTGTCGTGGCATTAATGTACACATATGTTTGTTTAATGTTAAATTTATTACATTAAAAGTAACAGTACAGTGTTGGTTGTGAGGAACGCACCTAATTTGGGGTGTTTAGTTTGACAGAATAGGTTAAACTGAAGTGATATTAAATCTGCTGACACACACTTGTATTTGTTAATCATGCTTCAGCTCGATTGGTCAATAAAAGTTTTTGCGAGAAATGTATTACCCTTGGCTTTTTTCCATTAAATATGATCTAGTATTTGGTGTGGATGCACGTTGACATATAGGATGTAATAATGGGCTTCAGGACGTGGCGTAGCATAGGGCAGGCATAATTTGGGATATAATGCATAACTAGTGAAACCGGCATAGAGTTTATAACAATTAAAACATTTACACTTGTAGGTCTAACCAGACAGGCTAGATATAGAAGAAAACATCAAAGTATATAATTATCCTTTTTTTTTTTTTTTAATTTTCAGAAAATAAAAGATCTAACATGAAAACATACATACAGTAACCTGTAGTTTTTCTTCCTTTATTTGTAATAGATTGGAGTGCGAATCTTTACTAAAAGATTTGTTTCTCAAGAGCCGAGCACACAGCTGAACCCAGACGGCGTGATCAAGTACCTACAGAAGCACAACCAGGCTCTAATTCTGTACCTGGAACACGTTGTTCTAGAGAGAAGGATACAGGTTGGAGTTATTTTTTTTACTCAGTGTATTCGTTCAGCTGTGTCTTTGGTTTTTGCTTTTTTTTTTTTTTAAAACTGATCATAAATAACTGGTCAGTGAGTAAAATTGCAGCATGACCTAATTCAATTCAAACCTGGTATTTTCCTTGCTTCATCTTGCAGAAAGAGAAGTACCACACACACCTGGCTGTGCTGTATGCTGACCGTGTGCTCACACTCCTCTCTCGAACCTCAGCAACGGAGGAGCAGGTCTCAGCAGCCCGTCAGAAACTCCAGAGACTGCTGCGAGAATCAAACCTGTACAGAGTCCAGATGCTGCTGGGTAAGAAGGAGTGTGTGCTAAAAACACATTTATAGATATAATAAAATATATTATGGAATATCAAGCATAATTTCACCACACCACAAAAACTGAAGTCTAATAAAGTAAAAACAGATTTATAAAAAAAGGTCTGTTTTTTTTTTTGCCATAAAAGATGAAAAGTCTTATAAAACACATTGCACATGTTATTATAAATCTTCATTTAAGAAATGTATTTCTTGATTGGTCTCAAAGTAAATTTGACCAAACCTAAAAATTCCAATTTCATGAAACTTTAAAAATGACAAAGATTTGAATAATCGTGTCTATTTGATCTAAATTTGTGTGAAGGCTACATGAAAACTCCTCATAGGCTGCATTAACACTGCATGTGTCAAGTGACTTAGGGTAGTGATGGTTAAGGTGTTGGACTATTACCAGAAAGATCTGGGTTTGATTCCCAGCACCACCAAACACCATTGCTGGGCCCCTGAGCAAGGCCCTTAACCCCCAATTGCTCAGTTGTATAAATGAGATAAATTGTATTTCCAGTCGCTCTGGCTACTATAAGACAGACGTCTGCCAAAATGAAATGCTGTATCTCTGTCTCTCTATCTCTCTATAGATATATATGATTTATTTTTTTTTTTTTTTTTTTTTTTTTCCAGAATGTAATATTGTCATATACACACACACACACAATCCCATCAAAATAACACAAACAAGTTTGTGTCCTAAATAACAGTCAAAATATGGTGATATGTATGCATTTATTTTTAGGTTATTATATATGTTTAAGACCAAATATAATTGTCCTTATTAATTTTGTTCGTTTTTTTTTTTTACTATAGGTATGTTTCTGTATATTTGCATTACTTATTTATATATACATATTTTTAAACAAAATAATGAATTATTATATTGAAATATTAATGTATAAAAATGCATTATGAAATATTATGATATTTTTCTTGCCATAAATAAAACTATTGCTGCTGGACAGGGCATCAAATCATAAATAATTTAATGCTGATGTATTTTTTTATTTAGGTAAGCATTTATCCTAGTTTTACATAGGGATTCACCTTTACTAGATTGATTATCATTTATTCAGTCAGTTGTGTGTCTAATCCTTATTATCTTGACTATATATTAGTGCCAAGCTGTCAACTCTTGCCATGAACTTCAGAATAGGACTTCAAAATACATGTTACAGTAAAAGAGCAGGAAGTAAAGTCAACGTAAAGTGAAAATAAGCATTTTACAGGTATTTACCCTGATATAACCTGTCTCTGTGTTTCTGCAGGAAAACTACAGGACTCTGAGCTGCTGCTAATTGAGCGCGCGACACTACACGGTAAGCTAGAGGAGCATGATAAAGCACTACATATCTTGGTGCACCAGCTGAAGAACCCTGCAGCTGCACAAGAATACTGCACATGGGCATCTGAGGCTCATGACCACAAAAAGCGTGGGGAAATATTCCATCAGTTACTGCGGGTTTATTTGGACCCAGATGTGCCCGGAGGTCCCCAGACTGTGGAAGCTGTAGACTTGCTGAACTGTCATGCTGAGGTTTTTGAGGCCTCAAAGGTTTTAGAACTTCTCCCTGAAGCGTGGTCACTACAGTTGCTTCACCCCTTCCTGTGCGGAGCCTTAAGAGCCAGCATGCACGCTCGACACACCTCCCAGATTGCACTGGGGCTTGCACGAGCTGAGAACCTGCAGTTACACCATGACAGGGTGAGTTTCTAAAGTGTTTCAGCTGTTTTTGTACTGCTTCGTTTTAAAAAAGGTCCATTTGATAAACTTGAAAAAACATTTTAATACAACAGGTACATTTTACATTAACTTAGCATTTATTTTTGAGGATATGTAGACTAATCCTAAACCCTGAACTCAGATGGTACTTTCCCTTAAGGTACTTAACCTTAAGAATGTAACCTTTCCGATAATGTACAAGGTACACCGTCCCTGCTGAAGTTAGCACGTCAGTACATCAGTAAAGACAATTACTGATGTAGACAATTGTTAATACATGATTTCCTCTTGGAAAAACTCACTTCCTTTGGTGTTTTTTTTTTGCCTGAGCATAATGAGATACCAATACACCCTAACCCTAACCCTGATCATAAATTTTTGTGTTTTCCAATGTTAAACTGAAGAAATTACCTTAAAAGCCCAACCCTAGATTTGAGGTTTTCCCTTGGCAGTCTTTTTACTTTTCACTTAGAGTAGGATATAATAATTTTGCTTGAAAATATTAAGGACGTAAAGTAACTTAAAACTGTAAAGTATGATTAATTAAAGCTTTTGCTGTACATTACTGATCGTCTAAACTTGACAAAAGTAATAAATGGATCAAATGTCTAAAAGGGATTTGTTAGAAATGCTGGCATCTCATGCCATTTCTGCCAGGCCCAGACTTTTCAGACGGTTTTACTATATTTTGATGTACATACTGTCTCTGCCTAGCTATGTCTGTCTGTGCCTTGGTAAAAGTAGTGGTAGCTCAGTGGTTAAGATGTTGGACTGCTTGATCACAAGGTCGTGGGTTCAACTTCCAGGACCACCAAGCTGCTACTGCTGGGCAATTGAGTATTAACCGTGAAATGCTTATTCGTATAAATGAAATAAAAGCGTCGCTCTGGATAATGCTGTAAATCTAGCTGGTCATAAATTATTATGGTTATTGTTGTGGTATCAGTAAAGTTGAATAATTTTAATATGCTGATGTGCAGGTTTCTTATTTTTCTACTCTTTAGCTGAAATATCGAGGAGGTCCGATCGTTGTGTCGGAAAAAAAGGGATGCCGTCTATGCCACAACACTTTCAGCGAGCCTGACTGTGTGTGCCTTCCAGGTGGCACACCAGTCCACACACACTGTGCCGCCCAGAAGCTTAAAGGCTCGGCCACGAAGCAACACGCAGACCACGCCCACCCCAGCAACCATACATGAACAATGCAGCAAGTGGAAAACACTGCAGAGGGATTCTGCTGGTCCTGGACTAGGCCGAAAAGCTAAGGACAGCTGGGTGGACACAAACAGGAAGAGAGACAGACAGACAGACAGAGAGATGGAATGAGAAACAAGTGCAGATGTCAGACATCTGGGCTGCAGAGAGCAGTTAACGCATGGGCATGGCCTAAGAGGAACGCAGAATATTCATCCGAGTAAATGAATGAATGAGTGTGTGTGTGTGTGTGTGTGTGTGTGTAAGGAAAACATAAAATGATTAAAATGATATTTATTTATGTTCCTTGCCACACAATGTTTTCATTAATAACATCATGTTTTGGGAGAATTTTATTAATATGTATGTTTTTTTATATTGAAATGGGTGACTTAAATAGAATCTGGAATCAGAGTCTGTGTCAGTAATTCTACTCTGCTATATTGTTATAACGCTAACAGAACGTAGTTTCGACTGACAGCTTGGGGTTTTTTTTTTTTTCTTAGACCTAATACCAGATCACTGGATCAGTATGTATCCGATATGATCAAATGTTCTAATATGGTCTCCTGTTAACAAAATCCACACAGTAATACTTGTGGATTTCATTTATATTACACACCAAAGTTGCTTTTTACATCTCTGCTAAGGGAAACGGGTATAAAAACAGACACTCTTGCAAACTGTTTCTGTCTAAACTGACAATGAAATAAAAACCATATGTGGCTGGAAGTAAATCATAACCATGCTTTAATTAAGATTACTGATTAAGAGATTTTAGATATGGATCATAAGCAAAATCAAAACAATCCTGTCCAGGCAGTCGAATGAAATATTGTAAACATCACATTCTTTTTCTCTTTCATCTGACTAGACAAGCGGTGGATTTCTTTCTTTGCTCACCTCCAGTCTTAATCATATAAATGATGTTCAGATAATGTAGTCATATATTCGCTGAGCATGTGGACAAACTAATGTGCACTATTAACTTGCCCCTATTAACATGAAATTTTACAGTAATTGGGGAACAAATCATCATTTCTTTATTTAGCACTTTTTAACAATAGAAATCATCAAAGCAGCTTTACAAAAACAGATAAGACAATATTGAAGCTCACTTAAAATGTATCTGTAAATAAAGAGTCCCCAACTAAGTGAGTCGGCTGCGACAGCGGCGAGGAACCAAATTTCTGATCGGTAATAAAATGGAGAAAAAAACCTAGTCACTTTCATATTTGTGAAACATTCATACGCTTTTTTTATTTTTATACTTTATAAAAACATTTTTTTTTATTTACCTCATTGGCAACCCCCCACTCACTCTCTACCTTTTGCCCCCATCATGTTGCTGATGCTACACAAAGATGTAAAAACGATTGTGTGTTCTGACCACACAAACTGCAGATACACATAAGCACATTTCCTCTCAAGTCCTTTGTTTAAGCTGAGTCTTATACATGCTAAACTGTGACTAGGCTGAGTTTTTTTAGGGTTAAATTGAATGTAGTTTGGGACATGATTGTGTAGATGAATAGGACTGCATGGGTGCTTTTGAAAAACATGGAAGAGGTTCTATATGAGGGGGTGAGAGTGAGGAGGATCGTTCTAATAGCTTAAGCACAGTATAACCACTGCCTACGATGTCAATACCAAACCAATGTTTAGGTAGGAACCAAAGGCTCACACCTGCTTGTGGAGAGACACTGACGCCTGCTTATGGACTGCTTTAAGCTCGGCTTTTATTGGGTGTAAACATTTGCAGAGTTCACTGTACAAAAATTGAGAAAAAATTATGCATAGACAACTGGACAAACTTAATATGTACAGCAAAGAAAATGAAAAGAACGTCTTCACAATTTCAGTATTTAATGGTAAATCTGTCTATAATCCAGGGCCTGTTTTTGTTTAAAGATGGCGGAGGATGACTGCTTCTTTGGAGAAACCCGGACCTGAACTTTGTCATGCAACACTTAACCTACTGTTACATATAACAAACTTTCGCTCGATTCCGCTCTCTGATCAAACGAGTTTACCCGACTGCAGCCGTCTGACCATCAGGTCACGCATACGGAATCTTTCTATCCGCTCGACTATTTTCTAACCGCATATCTACTCGTGTACATACTGTAATTATCAGTGATTTGTCGCTTTGTAAATCAATGCCTGTGTAGTTGGAATGTACAAATGTAAAGATGTCCATTTTAATAAACATGACTGCTTATGTTAAATCTGAAATTTTGTGCGTCATTTGGTACAGGAATTAGAAAAAATATTTACACGTGTCTTGTAGTTTGTCTGTTAGCAGCTTGGGAAGGAAAACTTCACCCTGAATTGCAGTGATGTGCTTATAGCGTACAGTTTTTTCAGCCAGTCTGGTGTCGGTGAGTGAGTAACAGGTCACCATTGCTGCTTTGGTGGTAGAGGGCAAGTCAACTGCATTGTAACTTTTAGTATAACTGTGAAAATAATGTTTTTAAAAGTGTGAAGGGATTTCCTATGAATGTGAAAGCCAAACCAAATTTTCTTTTTTTTACGTAATTTTAATCCGGTAATTCAGTCTTGCTATGATAAAGCTGTACTAGATCACTGCGGGGACTTCCGTAGCATAAGTGGCTGAGCATTATGGCACAGACTGCTGTGGGGTTTTTTTTTGTCATTTTAAACTTTCCGTTCCAAACGAAAACTTACACACCACTAAAATCAAGATGAAAGTCATTCAGGGATGTTTTTTTTTTACCATTAGACCCCAGTGGAGACAGTGGCATTAGTTAAGGCTCAGATTAATTAGTAGGCCAAAAATATCTCCGGTTACATCTATACCCATTTAAATATGTGTTTGAACAGTTCTGTATCACTACATCAACATCCTGAATATAGTCGCTATCATCAGGTGTACATGCGTTTTGATTTCTTAGGTTTCCTGTTAAAAACTGTAGCGCTTAACTTCCAGTTAAAGGCAAAGTTTAAAAAATAAAACGTACCTCTATTCATAATTTGTTTTTAAAGCACTTTACAAAATAAAAAAAGGAAATAAAAAAAATCTTCTGTCTCCTGATCATTAGACCTGATGTAGGCAGTGTCAGCATTTGGCAGAGTGAGAAAACATCACCGTCAAGAAGAATGTGCAAGCTTCTGCGCTCAGCAGAGCCACTGAGGTTTAGTATTAATGGTGTTCATTATAGGCAAAAGGTCTACAAGTGTATACACTGCCTGTCCAAATAAAAAGTCCCACACTATATTATTTCGTTTACCGCCTTTGGTTTGATTACACAACGCAGTCGGTGTGGCATCGTTTCGATGCGCTTTCGAAAAGTCACATCATTTATTCTTATCCAGATGAATGCATTCATTCTCTTGCCAAGATCTTGCAATGATGATAGGAGCGTCAGATTCATTCGAAAGATTCTCAATGGAGTTAGTGTCTGGACTCTGTGGTGGCCAATCCATGTGTGAAAATGATGTCTCATGCTTCCTAAAACACTCTTTTACAATTTGAGCCTAATGAATCCTGGCATTGTAATCTTGGAATCTGCCAAAACCATCAGGGAAGAAAAAAAATCCATTAATGGAATAACCTGGTTATATAATATATTCAGGTAGTCGGCTGACCTCATTCTTTGGGTACATAACGTTGCTGAACCGGACCAACAGCAGTAACTCCAGATCACAGGACTTCCCCCACAGGCTAGGTATGATGGATAGATCACCTCATTCTTCTCTACTTTGATGCACCCATCACTCTGGAACAGTGTAAATCTGGACTCATTAGACCACATGACCTTCTTCCATTGCTCCAGAGTCTAATCTTTATGACCCCTAACAATTTGAAGCCTTTTTTTTCCCGATTAGTCTCACTGATGTGTTTTTTTTGAGGCAGCTGTTTAGTCTCAATCACTTAAGTTTCCTTCTTATTGTGTGTGGAAATTATCTTACTTTCACCATGAAACAGCTGTGAGTTCTACTGTTGTTTTTTTTACGATTTCATTTCAACAAACGTTCAAGCTGTCGCAGAGCACGATTAATTTCTTCCCCTCGTCATTTCTTCCTCGAAGATGATGGATCTCCACTTTCCTTTTAGTTTTTAATAATGCGTTGGACAGTTCTTAACCCAGTTTTAGTAGTTTCAGTAAGATGTTTTCTTTGCTTGCTGCATGGAAATAATTCGACTCCTTTGGAAACAGATTAACATCTTTTCCACCACCACAGGATGTGTTTTTTCGACATATTTGTTTTAGAAATAAAAAGCTACTCACTGCGTTAGTTTGGGTTAAATAATTTTTGCAGCTAAAACATAAATCAGCCAGGCAGTAATTGTCCAATAGAAGAATCTTACCTACTTGCTTAGTTAAATCCAGGTGTTAATTTTGTTTTGGACAGGCAGTGTGTAGTATAAATACTTGTATAGCAGTAAAGTTCTATATAATAACATTTATCAATTAGGAATTGATGTAAACATTTAAATTAGTATTGGGATTGAGTGTCTTCTAAGGGAAAAATATTGTTATTATTGTTAAAATATCTTCATTTTGTCTCTGTTTTGCAGTTGGATGGATAGTTTTAGTATCCACTGTTCTGTTGGTGCTCATCATAAAAAAAGAGAATTATTTACAAAACCAAAATACTGGAGTTCTTCAGTTCTTCAAGTATGGAATTTTGTATGGTTTCCCATTTGGAGGTTTGGTAAAAATAGAATTCAAAAACAGAATAAAACAAATGCAAATAAAACATTCATAAGTAAAAAATAAATTAAAAGCAGATTTTCCACTGTGATGCTTTTGGGTAAATCTCTAGCAGCTTAGTTGTTTAAAACAGGTAAACATCGAATTAGAAGTTTTTTAGTTCTTTGTGTAGGTTCGCTCTGCTCCGGGGTCTCTGGTTCAATCCTGAGTTGGAGTTGTGTCTGTACACTGTCCTTTCTGGGTTTGTGTGGATTTCTTGCCATCTTAAAAAACTTAGTAGACGGGCTGTTTATAATAATTTGCCCCGGTGTGAATGTTTGTACAGTGCACTTTATTGGTTGTATTTCTATCTTACGCCTTGCGTTTCTGGGGCAGGGTCCAGATCCATTGCTACCCCGTCCAGTTTTAAGAGGTTACTGAGTAATATTAAAGTCTGGTAAAGTGTCACATGGCTGACTGGCTTTCTGAGCAGACGTAAATGCTGCAGGGACGAACCCTAGGCCCACCGCGTGTCCTCAGCCTGGGCATCCTGAAACTCCTGGGCACAAATTCATCGCAGGCCTCACGGAACTTGCGGATCCTCCAGCAGTACACTACAGGGTTTAACACAGCCTTCATGTAGCTGAGCCACAGCGCCCCAACGCTTACCGCGTAAAATTCGCTGCTCGTATAGAACTTCGGATTGAAAGCAGCTACAAGTCCGAGTGCTGTGTGGGGCAGCCAGCACACTGAAAAGCCGACAAAAAGGATGAGGATTGTTGTGAAAGCGCGTGTCTTGAAGCTGACGTCTACACTGAGCTGTGGAGGACGTCGCAACACGGGCAAACTCACTTTTCCTCCGTTTTCAGGACTAGGAAACGTGTGGTTATGGACCCGCAAAGCGTTGCGGCGCACTGTGTTTAGGATGCGTAAATAGGAGACCAGCATGACGCTCACGGGAACGAAAAAGACGGCATTGACCAGCAGCAGTGTGTAGCCACGGTTAGGAGACTCGATGTAGCCCAAAACGCAGCGTGAAACTTTAAAAGTTGGCACACTGCCAGCAGCAGGCAGTGCCAAGCAGAAGGAGAGCAACCAGGAAGCGGAGATGAGCAGACGAGCACGACTCGGGGTCAGCTTGTCTTGCCGCTGCACGATAATGAGAAAGCGGTCTACGCTGATAATCAGAAGGATAGACACGCCTTCCAGGACAAAGAGCCAATACAGCACGAGTGTGATGCGGCAAAAATCCAGTCCAAAACACCAATCGTCAGACACCACAGTAACGGCAGTCACAGGCATGCAGAAGAGGGATAGCATGATGTCGCTGAAAGCCAGCGTGGCTAGTAAGAGATTGATGGCAGAACGCATCGCTGGCTTTTGATAAACTATGAGACAGACGATGGCGTTTCCGAGAAAACCGATGGCGATGATGGCCAGCATTACCACAGACAGCACAACCTTCAGGCTAATGGGTAAAGCAGAGTTGGCGGTTTCCTGAATCCCGGTGACATTTGTTACGTATTTAAGTGTCTGATGTTCTGGAAAATCACATCCTAAACTGATGTTGCAGACCATCGTGATGCTAAAGATGGTAAATCAGGAGTGACTTCAATCCGGTCAGCTTCCTTTTCCTTGTTTATGACTTCCATTCTTCTGCATCTAAACAATAAAAAAGTAAAGGGGCAGTTTAATGTTAAAATATTGCAGATTAATACAAAAATTTGCATTTAATTAAAAAAAAAAAAAAAAAGACCTTAAAATCTCTCTTTAATTTTAACCTACACACCTATATATATATATATATATGTGGCTCACTCAAGTCTTTGTCAAGTTGAAAGCACACGGTTGTCTAGGACGGTTCTATATGCTGTATCACCTGGATTTTCTATCTCTAAAACTAAATGGCCCAAACACGCAGAGTGAAAGGCTGGGAATATATATATTATAAGAAGAACGTTTTTACTTCCTTTTCCAGTTAGTACGTCTAGCTTGGGCTATTTTGCCGTTATAGTGTAAATGCAAAAATAGGGTATGGGTCAGTTTAAAAAAAAATAATAAAAAATGTAAAAAATCAGAAACTATCACAAAATCGGAATTGGGCACCAAGATCTGTAGTGTAAATGCATCTATAGACAGACAGTGTTTCTTTTCTTCGATCAATGACCACTGATAAACTTACACTTACATTAACATTTCAGTCATTTTGCAGACACCTCCAAAGACCAAAGTCATCATCTGATTTTGGCTTTTTCCTTCAGGGGTCGCCACAGCGAATTATCTGCCTCCACCTAGTCCTATCATCTGCTTTTTTGGCCTGGCAGCTTTTTACCCACTGAGCTATCACTTCCCTCAGTTTGGCCAAGCTGGATATTTTTCACAGGCTCTGAGGTGACTACAGTCTACGGCAAACATATTTGTATAATGTAAGCGTTGGCTCATACCATCAAACACAGCTTGCTTTGTAACAGCGACGCAGCGCCGTAGGTCTTTGATGCTGATCCACAACTTCATCATGGAGGATGATCGGAGAAGGCAGGATCCTCTTCCGAAAAAAGTGTGAAAGCACAACACACTAAAAGGGGAAAAAAAGGAGATGAAGACTAGGAACGTTTTGTGCCATGAAGGAATGAAGATAAAGATAAATTCCCGTCCCTCGCTGCCAAGGAAACTGGAGAGCAGCTCCATGGCAACAACTGCTCTCAGGGTGAGAAAAAAAAGTATAGCCAAAAATAGTGCCAACTAAAGAGATGGAGGATTTGACAAGCAGCACACATTCCAGACTGGGGGAAAAAATCTCATTTTCCACATACTATCAAGTATATAAATGAAGTAAAAAGATATATTAACTATTATTGTTTATAAATTTTTTTAATATTATTAAAACTAGGATGTGGGATGTCACCAAATCTCGCGAGATTTCACAAAAACAAACCGTTTACAGGCTAGAACCCGGTCCATAACCTGTTCTGCTGCAGTATATAACGTTAGGGTGTAAATGCAGTATATTAATACTAGTTTTACATCAAATGGATCATGAAAGTTTGCTAAAGCTAAACATTTTACATTTGTAAGCATTAATACTCACCTGTGCCGTCGCGCTTGTCGTGATTTGAAGAACTGCAGCGTGTGTTTGGATCCCCTCGACTTTCTAACAAGGCTTCAGTCTGATTGTTCAGTCAGTTTGGCTTTTTCGGGACCATAAAATACGTTGTGTTTGTCGTGCCATTATTTAAAAAACCCCAGAAAAAAATCTGTTCATACCTTAACAGCCATTGTGCTTGTTTTATGGAGGAAGCTTGAGAAAAGAGAATGCGCGCGCCGCAGACAACGCACTGGCTGGGACATGCGCCGGCTTCGAAACGTACATTCAGCAAAAATACCATCAAACCTTTATTTTTCTAAAAATATTCACTTAGCTTTCGTGGGGATTTCTCTGAACGTCTTCTCTTAAATCGCAACTCGGTTAATTTACTAACTAATACCAATAATTAAGCTGCAAAATATTCGATGTCCCCGGAAAAGTAATGTGTCGGTTCCCCGAACCGACTCTTTTGGTTAACCTTTATTGTATGATTCGTATGTGAATCATATAATAAAGGAAACGTTTTCATCGCGTTCTAATGTTAACTGCGGTTATATGTCTTAAAAAAGAAAACATAAAAAAATGTATTTTTATTACAAAAAAGCACAAACTCAGCAGGGATAAAGTAAGCACATGGATGCTTTCTGTGTTTGTCAAAATGCAATAAAAGACACTTCTATTTAGTTAAATAAAAGTAGAAAATGATTATGTAATTTGACTATCTTGGCAAAGGAAAAAAACCCCGGTCATGCATACTATTTTACATTTTCTTCTAGTTTAGGACAAAGTGATAATTCTTTTGGGAGCCTAAGAGTCGGTTCGTACCGTTAAGATGATTCAAATGACGTGACTCACATTTTTCATTATTGTAAATCTTACATGACAGAAAAAGTATTGACAACTTTATTCTGAATTAACTCCAGAAAGATCAAACCGTATTGACATTTAGAAACGTGAAACGCTTTATTGTTGTCACAAATGGGATCTGCAATAAAATGCATTTTTTTTATGGAACATTGTGTCTAGTTAAACAATCGATTCTAACAGATTTATTTACAAAGAATGCATGTTTTCTTATACGCCAGCATTTTTTTCAGTGTTTAACAAAATGCAATTATTAACTGTTAAGTGATTACAAGTTTGCATTTGTTTCATATCCGCATTAAAACAGGAAGCGGGCGTGGCCTACAACGGAAGACGTTTTTTTGTTACATTCCAGTGATACCAATAAAACATCATGGCTGCTGAAAACCGACAAATTAACATAATAATGCGTTTTCTTCTCATTTATGTGTTTGTGTAATGGGTCCTGTCGTTTTCCCCATAGCCCATTAATTGCAAACTTAAAGTGAAAAACAATAAGAAAAAAATATTTAAACTTAAAACATTTAGCTATTTTTTAACATAAAATTGTAATCGTGTTTCAGGACGAGTTTAGGTAACAAATAAAACTAATTTTCATTTGAGTCTCCAAACCAAAATGTAAACTTACTCAAAGTCAAATTGAAAGTGACCAGGAATAAAACAAAAAAAGCGGTGGCTCATGATTAAGGTGTTGGTCTACCAACCCAAAGATTGTGGGCTTGATTCCGAACTACCACTACACTGCTGGGCACCCAAGCAAAGCCCTTAACCCCCAATTGCTCAGTTGTATAAATGAGATAAATGTTAGTCGCTCTGAATAAGGGTGTCTGCATTTTGCTGTAAATATATAATTAAATTTCAGTAGGAAATCATAACATTTCCCCCCAAAAAATTTTTTTTAAAGCGATTTAAAAAAAAATGGATTTTTTTCTTTTTATAACCAACAGCAGTATCAGTATCATGTTTTTTTAAAGGTATAATAGGTGATTTCTTTTTAGTTCCTTGCACACTTTGTGCTTCCTTCTCACTCCATGGGAAAATGTGTGCCTAATCAATGCTCCAGTGTAAATATTTTATTTTAGGTTTTATGCAGTTATATTATGGGCCATTAACCTTGTTGAGCTCGTGAGGGAGTGCTAGTGAAGTGGGTTCGGAGCAACATACATTGTTCAACACAGAGTGAAAACCTGAATTATTGGAGGTGTTGTGTTTCCACGCTGTGGTTCAAAGGATCTGAAAGACGATGCCATGGTTACAGTATTACTTTTGGAAACGTAATAGATGAGACCTTTTTAAATATAATTTTGCTTATATATTAATGTAGCTGGATATATATTTATACAACAGACAAAAATTAATTCAAAACACATAGTAAAGCATAAGTTGTTTAAAAATATTAATCCTTATCTTCATAGCAGGAGATACAATATGATCTTGAAGCTACAGTACAATCTTCATATTTGGACTATTACCAGTAATATATCTAGCAAATAATGAAATAAGTAAGCTGGAATTAACAACAAAAACAATGGTATGTTATATTACGCTTAAGTCAATCTTATCTCCATCCTTTTTATCCTCTCCCTGCTTTTTCTTCCATTTCTGGCTGCCAGACGGTTAAGTCCTGTTCATGTTTAAATTGTCAAATGCACAAATAAGTGCTGTGCTAGTTCGAAAACAGTAGCCGACACAAAGAAAAAGCAAGCACATTCAGTGTATAGTGGGGGGAGGGGGGTACATTTTTGCTCCTTGTATATATATATATATATTATATATATATATATATATACACACACACTGCTATTTCCCCATTGTAAATGGTCAGCTGGCTGAACTGTCTGCCTTGCCTGCCCCACTGCTAGATATCTGCCAAAAGCACACTTAGGATAATTAGCTAATATTGGCTGGGATGGTGCCTCGTTAATAATCACTAACTGTGTGAACTGGGGCTGAAACAGCCGAGTGATGGATCTGCTTTGGGCAGCGTGGACTGGGTAAGTATTTATAATCATGAATACTACCCATCTTCGCATGACCTTACAGTGTCTGTCTGAAGGACCTTTTTTTTTGCTACCTAAACAACTTCTGCACCTTCTTTGCATTTCTTCTCTATCTCTCTCTAAATATTTTCATAAGATACACACATACTATTCAAGACTTATTCTTGCTTTTACTTTTATTAGAACCTCTACCCTTCTGGAAAAGGTTTAACACTAGTTTTTAAGCTACTTCTATGAGTTAAGAATGGCTGGGGTGCAGTCTGTTCTCCAGTTTATCCCAAAGGTGTTTCAGAGGGATTGAGGTTAGGGCTTTGTCATGATGCTCAGGGGCTTTGTGCACAGGGGTATTGTCACAGCGAAGAAGTGTTTAAAGCCGATTAGTTCCAGTAAATGAAATAATGTGATGCTAAAAACAAACAAGGACATTCTAGATAAGCGTGCTTCAAACTTTACAGCATCAGTTTGGAAAAGACACTTATGTGGGTGTGCTGGTAATGTTATATAGTGTATATACATCAATTACTATTATAATGACCTCATGCAACAATTCCCAGTTACTGCATGTATACATTTTATGATACACAAAAATTACTTGTCTTAATTAAAACCAAATATTTTATTTCTTTAATGCTTTAATTTTGTGATTTAGAAAATGCTGATAAAGCATCTGGTGGATGTTTTTGGTAGAATTTCAAAACATTTCAATACAGCTCAGATGAAAACATTGAGTTTATTGCAATATACATGATTCTTTTATACAAACAATGCAAACTGCAAAAAATGCGACTTGCTGTGTTGATATTTTGAGGGCTTCTGGAGCTTAAATATGTGAGAATAAATGTCAAATGCTGTTATTGGATCCGCAGTGCCTGCTACCGGTCAGCGCTTTTTCCAGGTGAACTTCTTGCGTGCTCCAGCCTGACCAGGCTTCTGCCTTTCTTTGACTCTGGGGTCAGATGTAAGGAGACCAGCTAAAAGCAACACATTTAAAAATGAATGTTAGGAAGTTTTCCAAGGGGCTTTAAATACAGATCCAAAAATAATTGTCACTGGGGGCTTTTCAGACTTAACCTTGTCTTATTGTTCTAAATCCTTTCCTTTAGGTATTTATATTCTTTGTAGCAGGGTTACAGATCCAGGGGAAAAAAAATATACTTCTAAATTACACAAAGGTTAAGCACATATTTTTACCTGTAATATGAAATATACTCTAAAACATCTGAATTTTATGATCAAAAGTAATTTAATAAATAAATACATAAATTAGCTAACTTTTTAAGTTATTCACACTGTAACAAAACAGTAAAAATATTACAAACTCATACGCTCACATATATTCTACGGCACAGTGAAATTTGTTTCCTAGAAAGTTGAGATCAGATCGCAGGATCAGCTATAATACAGCGCCCCTGGAACAGAAAGGGTTAATGCCCTTAAGGGCTCAAGGACCCAACAGTGGCCGACTGGCAGTGTTGGGGCTTGAACCCAGGCATTCTACTTTTCTAAACAAAATGTTACAATCGGGAATAGGAAGTGATGACATTGCAAATATAAACATAAACCCATGTACAGTGAGAAACAATTATTAGTTAACCCCCAAAAAAGAACAATATGCCACATGAAACATCAAAAATATGCTAGGATTCTGTTTACATGAGGATTACAATGAGGTTAGGTGAATATCTCATTCTGGCACCAAGCAGGTGGAATAAACTTTCCACGAGTGTCAGCAGAGCCGACTCACTGCCGTCTTCAAAACACAGGCAAAAAAAACGGTCTCTTCCACAAATACCCCAACTCAGACTTTATTTTTAAAGAATCTGTTGTTGTGTTTGTAGAATTTGGGACTTGTATTGAGCTACTTATTGACAGAGACTCAAAGCACATTTGTATTTGTATTACTCTGAATAGGCCAAATGGCATAAATAAGTAACATGCAAATGAATCAAAAAACAATTCAACTAGAGACAAGAATCTCCAAAAAGAGTTTGTGTGTAATAGTGTGATTTAAAAAAAAAGCGCAGTGAGACAAGTGACTGTCTTTGGCCAGTGTAATACATGATGTCTAGATGAACACGTGTCTGTTTCCTTTATCATTGAGTTTACTTGCTCTAACCGCTAGAGGGCAGTTTAGAGCTGAAATCTCCTTGGCTTATAAGCTTCTATAATAACGTTTTTAACTATTCCGGGATGGATTTGTCACTGTAGAGTGGCATAGCAAGTCATATAACAGTCCTGTTGTGAAAAAATCAACCAGGTTACTGTCACAAGTAACAATACCAACTACCAACATGTATTTAAGCCTATTTGCTATATAATAATTCAGTGACTCGGGATCATACTGTAAGAGTGGGTTGTACACTGGAAGCTTGCTTAGATCAAACATTTGTTGTTAAAAATTAACAATAAACAATCAATAAACAATATATTCTTATCAATAGTATACAAACCATCTTAATAAAACCTATAAACCAAAGGAAAGACCATCATAGATCATATTTTTACATCAAGATCCCAAAGTGACCTGAATGTAAAAGAGCCTGAGGAAATTATACACAGTGTGTGTGTGTGTGTGTGTGCGCGCGTTTGTGTAATACCCTCACCTTGCCTCATGTTCTCCACATCTCCGTTAGAAACAAAGCTGAGCAGCGCTCGTGATATAGCCAGCCTTAGAGCTCCGGACTGAGACGAGGGGCCGCCGCCCTCCACGCTGGCCTCCACATCAAACCTTCCTAACATGTCCACAAAGTGCAGTGGAAACATCAGCTGCTCTCTAAACAAGAACACAAAAAGACTTATTAAAATTATTTTTGGTCTACTCCATGCACTCCATTTTCTCTGGTAGATGTGCAGTTACACACAATTCAAAAACACGAGAGTGAAGAGGATGCAGAGAATAGGGTTAGGTGGAGACAGATGATTCACTGTGGCGACCCTTTAAAAGGGAACAGCCGAAAAGAGAAGATGACGACACACAATTCAAAAGCATGTAAATAATCGAAACAAAATGCATAAACATATTGTTTGTATTTTAAAAGTGTTTTCCAAAGAGGAAAACTAATCTGGTTCCACTAGATGATAAAAGTCAGCTTAGAAAAATGTTTTTTTTTATTTTTGAATTAAATAGTAACCGTATCACTATGTCTCCCAATGAAAAAAAATAGTAAGGTGGTAAAATTTGCTTTCTATCAGGAAAGTCTAAAGGCTACCCTGTGCAAGAACACCCCCCCCCCCTACCCCCACCCCTATTTAAGCTACCCTCTTCTATTTACATGAACTGGCTAATGTCTCCGGGTGAAAGAGAAATCATACATTCTTTTTTCAGTCACAGAAAGCTGGATTATTTAGCTTCCAGCAAGGTGTGATTGGGATTTCGAACTTTAGTTCGAACAATATTAAGATAAAGGTTAAGGCACTACTCAGAAGGGCAGGGGTTTAAGCCCCACAGCCCCACCTCGCAGCCACTGCACCCTGCAGCCAGACTTTTCCAATTAAAATATTTTATTCTGATGTACTGTATATGGTACAAATAAAGTCTTCCTCAAGCATTCTACAAACAGGAAGTGTGTATTGTTTTTTTTATTACTATCTATTGGAAACATATTTATTCAACCCAAATTATGCATTGGTATTTATTTACATCCCATCCCTGCCAGCTTTAGAACTCGCCATGTTATGACCATTTGTGCTTCGTCTAAAAATATATTGTATTCTATTTTATTACCTTTATTCCATTTTACTTAACTGCCATACTGTAATCAAGAGCTGTTTGTGTAACACCACTAAACATCTGATGTATATGATGCCCAAAATTGGAATCTGATTGGTTGGACATATGTCAATTTTTTAACGGCTGGCCTAAAAAAAGCCATGTCACTTTGTCTTGTGGAAAAGGAAGCCGTTGTGTCTACAACTGTAACTAAACGCTTACGTTTGTAAAGAGGTGCGAAGAGGTAAAGAGTAGGGACTGTAAAAATTATGGACTCCTTTAAATGCACAGGTTTGTCTCAACTGAATGCTCTTTGGTTGCACTTGCTAGTGTAGGACTTTATCTGTGCATTTTTCAAAGCCCCTAAATATGATGAACTGTGATTGGTTGCTTTACATGCCAGTCGGACACTCTCTTGACCAATAAAAGCTGCTATCGAGTCCAGACCTTCTGCAGCCAGTGTAAAATTGTGGCCACAGGAGACTAGTGTAACCCTAGTATGAGCAGATTAGCGCTCTATAGAGTTGCAGTGGGTCAAGTTAAGTCCCCTTCATTTATCTAGCGCTTTTAAACAATAGACATTGTGTCAAAGCAGCTTTACAAAATCAAATCAAATAAAACAGTACAGTAAAAATTCAATAAAACACTCAGTTCAGTTTAAACTCGTATCTGTAAATTAAGAGTCCCCAACTAATTAAGTGACAAAGAACCAAAACTCCATTGGTGATAAAATGGAGAAAAAAAAAATCAAATCCTTGGGAAAAAACAGACTCAGAAGTCGGGGGGGGTCAGTTCTCCTCTGGTTGGGTGATATAGAAGAGTTGGGGCTTTATGTCATGGATTATTTGTAGGGTCATCCATGTAATCTAACATTTTCTCTTTTTGCACTGTATCAAATGTTCTCAACTGTATCAAGAAATACGGGACTGCAGGTGCTCAGGACTGCAGCCGAAACCCATTCCTGCATAGTTTACTAACCCTTTACATATCCCTGATATGATCCATGACTCCATGTACATGCACACCAAGTGCTTGTCAGTCTGCAATACAGACGGCAGAGCACTTTCACGCCCAAGAAAACGTCAGCCATCCTCTTTAACGGGTTAGGACTGTGTGATAAGAGCAGGCTCACTACTCACTCAGCTGTGTAATTAACCTTACTAAAAGAAGAAAAAAAATACAATAGCAAACTGTGGGGAAAAAGTGCTGTGTAGGAACCTTTACTTTGTGCAGCTTTGGCTTTAGTGTCTAAAGAGCATAAATTCAGGAACAGACTAAAAAAGCCATATTTAACCTGGAATATTATGACTTTTTGTGCAGAAAAGAACAACGTAGAAGGATACTACCCGAGTACTTTTTGGACTAGAACAACCAACCAACCACAGCAAAGAATCACGTTATTCCTTTAAAGAAGAAATGTTAATTCAGTTTAAGCCACAGAAAAATTCTTTTAACACTAAATTTTGTTGCCTCACCAGCCTTGTTTATTTTTTTCCTCTATTTTGAAGATTAAAGAGTGTAAATGTGCAGCTAGTCAAGCTACCGAGCTCTCAAATTACAGTATTGACACCAGCGACTACTGAAATTAATGATATAAACAATCATTCGTTAATATTATTCAGATCATCTCTGAAAATATCCTGTCAAAATACACTTGTTTAGTGCAGAAAAAATTGCCATTGATTGTGGCAAGCTGATGGTTTTTTAAGAACAATTCCTGGTGGAGGGGAAGCCCCCCTAAATTGTGTGTACCTTTGGGGGTCTAAGTGACCATTTTGTATTTTTTACAACATACAGAAACTAAAAAAATAAGCCTTCTACCACAATAAATAAAGTGAATTTTACCTGTGATAATTGACAGTTTTGCCTGTCTTTCAATCAGTTCTTCCTCAAAAAATTCATTTCTGACAATTATAATAACGGATATATGTAAAATTTCACTATGTGATGGGTTTTTCCAGATGGCATCACATATTGGATGTAATAGTTGGATGTCCGACTACTTTGGCCACATGGTTTTAGGACTGAATATAGTGTATTTAATGTTGAATCACCAAACCCTGTATTACTCGCCCAGGCCAAAGCTCAATTTTTGCAGGACACACACACCCACAGATACAAACCTGTCCTGTAGAATAGTAAAATACTGCATGTAATTCCTGCCATTGATTGTGATACAGCCAGAGCCCCGATCTCGGAGTGTGACGCTGGCCTTTGATGATTTTCTCCTCCCTGCGTCACAGTAAAAGAGAAGGGAGAAAGTGTGTATGAGAGAGAGAGAGAGAGCAGAGCCTGTCTTGATAAGATCACTGGCATGTAGAGTGTTAGTGCAGTCTAGACACCTTTCTAAAAACCCAAACAAGGAAAATGTTACCAATAGTTGTAGTAATGGTGAAAATAATTAATTAACAGTCCTGACAGACATAATATTTGGTGTGTGTATATACCTTCAGCCTGACTGAAGGCTACTCCATCCTCAGTGTGTTGTGGTGCGGGAATCTGTTGCTTGGTGGTCTGAAGCTCCAGTGTCCGTCGGAAAGGCTGAACAAACTCTTCTTCCATAGAGCCATAAGGTAAAGACAAGAGTCTCTCCATCAGCTGCAGGAATCGAGCATACTGCGCACACACACCAAAAAAAAACAAAAAAACTTTTAATCATATTTGACTTTCAAACAGCACCCTCTTGTGTTAGCTTTAAAAAGTGTGGCAGCTGTGGAAGTGCTTATAAAACAATATAACGCATTTTTGACACCTACATCATGATCAGAGATATTCTCTATAAGCAGCTGCTCCAGCTCCTCCTTCAACACCCACCGGCCACCACTCAGAGAGCTGTACACACACACACACACACACACTTGTGAAGTAAATGTTTAAGTTCATTTCATCGAATATATCAAACTAATTGAGGCGGTAGTTCAGTGTTTAAGGTGTTGGACTGCTAACCAGAATATTGAGAGTTCTATTCCCAACGCTAAGTCCCTTAACAACTGATTAGCTGTATAAATGAGATAAATGTAATCCGTCTTGGAAAACAGCATCTGCCCAATGCCATAAATGCAAACTATATTATAGGCCTGGACGATATCGGAAAAAATTGGCATTGCGATATTTTGGGACTTGCGATATTTATTGCGATATAAAAAAAAATGTTTTGTTAATTTTTAAAGTTAACTAGCACTATTTGAAAAGAATTCATTATTAAAGAATGATTCTGGTGATTTTGTAAGAGAGTGTATGTGTATAAAATATAATATACAAATTATAGATCAGATAAATACAATTGAACAAATATAAAATGAAATAAAGTGTTATATTTTTCTGGAGATTCAGATGCACCTTAAAAACATGGGCAATTGATAAACTTTCATTCTATTATTAAAAAATTAACCCACAAATCACGTGTTCTAAACTGTGGTGCAGTCAAACTATAATCTCAACGTGATATCACACATCCTGTAGCGACTATTGCAGATAAACACATTGTGATGAAGAGATATATTGTGCAGTCCCAATATATCAGACACATTCAGTAAAAAAAAAAAACTCATACTAATTATTTTGTATAGTGGAAAGACTGGTCATGGCGATATTTACAAATGGGGCTGAAAGTGAAATCCTTTTTTTCCTTCTTCCTTTTTTTTATTTTCACATGGATATTAGATGTACCATAGAAAGATTTAAAGTTTATAGACAGATTCATATGCTTAGACTATATTTTGACTGGTTACAGACAGCTATTTAAACAAGTCACATTTAAATGAAGAGCTTTTAAGCTTTTTTTTAATTATCCAGACAAATCAGTACACCTTTTGTTAAAAAAAAACAAATGCAACAATTTTTTTAGACCGTTAAATACATGAATGTAAAGTCAAGACTTTCTGGTTTGAGATGCAGATCACGACAACAATCACCTTATAAAGAGACAAGCGGGTTTAAACCTCACTGTGCGTGAAATTACTTCAGTCTGGATTGGAAACCTGCTGAGAAAGATGTGTTGGTGCTGATCGTGGTGTGATTCTGAGATCTTGGTGTGATAGTAGTCAGTAGTCATGTCATGTCAAGGCAATAACTAAATAAGAATAATATCACTTTAAAACCATTGCTAGAACTCTGGGTTTTCAGTCAGGATCTGGAGACTCTTGTTCATGCTTTTATCAAAAAGACTCTTAGACACTGCCACCAGGATTCTGACTAGAACCAGAAAATCTGATCACATCACACTGATCCTCAGGTCCAAACACTGACCGCCATACATTTAGGATTGATTTTAAAGTAAAGTTACTCGTTTATAAGTCACTTAATGGCTGAGATGGCACCAAGATCACTCAGATCATTTGGATCAGTCAGTTAAACATACCAAGGGTTTAGTCTAAACAATCTGACTCAAGACACATCTGTTTAGTTCTGCATTTACTGAATGAGCACTTTGCTACGTCCCAACTGACTATAATCATTCTATTTTATCTGTTTTCATTCATTTTAAATCTCTGTTTTTATTTTAATTTGTTTTCTTTATGTAAAGCACTTTGAATTACTAATAAACTTGATATAAATTAAATAAACTTGCTTGAAATGCCCTCATTTTACTAAGATTTATCTTCAATGAACATCATCCTAATATTTAAAATGTTATAGTTAATCTTTAATTTAGTTTAATTTGTATTGCATTTTTTTTGTATTCATCGTAAATTTGGAGAATATGAATTATTTTTGTATTTTTAACTAGGAAGCCACAGGCAATGGTGGCAAGGAAAACTTCCTGAGACGATATGAGGGGAAAACCTTAAAAGGTTGCAGACTTAAAAGGAAGCCCGTCCTTAACTAGGGTGACATTGCAGAGCGTGATTATAGATAATGTCCTTTTCAGTTTCTATATAGTCCAAGTACAAAGATTTAAAAATGTTAAAACACATCACAAGCTTAAAAGTCTGTTTTCTTCCCCTTAAATTGTATGTCGTTAAAAAATATCTGAGTGCGGTACTTACATCTGTTTGGTGTCTTGACTGAAAAGACCTTTACTTCTTAATTTGTCTTGATATTTTTCGATGGCCAACACTTTCCCAAACATCTCCTGGAATCAACGAGAATATCAAAGCAGAAGAACAGGCAAACGGATTAAAACAAGTGTATGTTTATTATTGCCGTTTCACAAGCAGTCAAATGTATTCGAGTGAGACACAGCTGGGGAAAAATGCACTCGCTTAAACAGTTCAAGTGGAAATGGAGCCTTTAGCAAGTATAAATAAACCCGAAATGAATTCCATAAAAAAAAAAAAAAAAAAAAAAAAAAAAAAAAAGAATTAAGAATTTTTTTGTCACACATACAAACACAGATACACACATACAGGAATCTATCTGTATAATAAAAACAGATCCCATCTCTGTCTCTTCAGCTCTGGCTGGATTTAATTGTGTGTGGGGGAAATTGAATTGGGGAGCACTGGGGCCGTAACCCCTTTCTCTCTCATCCCAACACACACACACACACACACACACACACACGCGCACGCACTCCCTCCTCCCGGCAGAAGGAGCTGCCATGCAGAGCCGAATGGCGTCCTCGGGCATTCTTGTCTAAATTGGCATCGCGCCCACGAGCCTAGTGTGCCCGTCAGGCGTCATGGCGATGAAGCGAAGCGGGGCAGGGTGCGTGCGTGCGTGCATATGCGCGCACACGCGCATGCAGCTCACGTCGACCCTTTCCCCTCGGCCGCGCGAGAATTCATTTCCCCCCGCAATTATTCCGCAGCTGTTTGTTTAATTCCATCCTGATAGAGTGCGTCTAATCCACCGGTGCTCGCCAAAAAAGCAAACATCGGGCAAAAACCAATTTTCAGTGCAAAAAAGAGAGAGGAGTAATAGAAAAGAAATAGAGAGAGAGAGAGAGAGAGAGAGAGAGAGAGAGAGGGGGCAAGATGAGTGGAATGCACATTACTCCTTTGTAAAAAGACATTGCCATAAAAAGGATTCAGAGAAATTCATGCGCACAAAAAGAAAAAAGGAGAGTTAGAAAAAAATCAGGGCCACTTTGCTTTGGGAGGCATGATAACGTGCCAGATTTGATATAAGCTGTGAGCTTTTCAAATTCAATAAAATCAGACAAGCGATTGAACGGCATGTCAATTTCTACGAGATGAAAAATAAAACAATTGTCGTACAACACTAATATCACTTCCATTCACACTAATATAATCAGAGTTCGCCAGATAACTGCTGTAACAGTGCAAACAGTGTACCACTAAAGCCTAACTTTAGATTAGATTAGACTCGACTTTATGGACAGTGTATAAAATACAGGACAAATGAAATGCAGGTAGTCAAAATCTAAATGCATTATAATACTGGACGATATCAGGAAAAAACTGACATTACGATATTTTGGTTTCACTGCGATATATTGCATATATTGTGATATGAAAAAAATAAACAGATGATTTGAATAGCTCTATTTGGAAAGAATTCATTATTTTAGAATAATTTAGGATGACTTTTAAGGGAGTGCATTTATGTAAAACGTAACATTATAATCATAGATAAATACAGTAGAACAAATGGGTAACTGAAAAAAATCTTTCTGGAGATACAGATACAGAAATTGAATAATTACACGTAAAATCACACTGTATAGACTTCAGCGTATAAATAAAGTGCAATTAATCTTTGTTAAAGCTGTAAAAATGGTTGTTTCTAGCATTTGAATGTTCCTGTTTAAACAGGAACTTTGCTTCTTTATTGTGTAAATTAAAATTTATAGTTCAATAATAAAGTCAGTGTTATACAAGCTTTATACAATAATATCGTATATGGCTAATGAATAAAAGGTGTGAAAGAAAACATCGCATTATACCGCATGAGGTATATAAATACTAATTTATCTTCATACAGGCAGGGCTTTGTTGGTGCACAGTAACAGTAGACCTCCATGTTTTACACGATTTATGGGGGTTTTTTTTTAAGTCCATCTCATGTAGACTGCAATTTAATCATATCAATTTTAATCTACATGCAAATGTACATCTTGTTTTATGTGAATTGGTTAATTTTACAGATCGTCAATGTATAAAAGAATCAGAATATCGGTGTTTTTTTTTTTTTAATACACTTAAAACAAAAAATCTTTTTTTAAAGAGATGTGCAGATGCATCAGCACGAACAGGGATTTAAAATGTAAAACTGGTGTGTATGCTGTGCCTCGGTGTCTGCTTTCTGTTCCTTTCTTTCTTGTTCCTGTAAAATATTGCTCTCTGCTGGCTGGGGAGCTGTACGTTATTTTCTGATTTGACATACCTATTTAAATGAACAGCAGGGGTCTCGGCTACTGCCGGGCAAAAGGGGAGAGGCTCAGGGGCTCGGGCAAGTCGAGGACAATGCCACATTAATCAACACACGCACACGGATCTGCACCGCTACGGCGTCACGTCTTAGCCCAAGGTCGAGTCCGGAGATAAACGGCAGAGGAGAAACGATAAAGAAGAAGGAGCAAGAGAAACGTGAAACTGAAAGAAACTTTGAAAAGGAATTAGCTGAGGTGACAAAGAGCTGGTTACAGTTCAGTCCCCGGGGTTCGTTTCTCAAATCCTCATTGCACAGCTGTAGCTCTCTAACACCAACACACACACACACACACGTCTGAAACAGCACAAAGACCAAGCATGTTTAGTAAAGTGTGTGCTGAGCTCTGCTGTAAAAATGTAATTCAGGAAGGCATGAGACAGAAAAAAAAAATAAGGGAACAGACCCAGCATTTTACAAAATACATATAGCTTTGCTAGCAAACACTAATAAACTATTCCGCATGTTAACGTTCCCAAAAAAAAAAACAACTGCATAACGATAAGGAAAAAAATCAAGCTCTATAGAATTTTAGCTTTTACAATTCAACTGCTTTTGTTCAGTTTGCGATTGTTAACATAATATAATTACCTGTGAACAAATATATCATGAGCTACCTTCAAAAACCAAATTCTGGCATTTTTCACATTATTATATTGTTATATCGTCCTGACCCTATAAAAATCTGACTCAAAGAAGCTTTGAATGCTTTTATAAGCAAAGCCTTATGTTCCAGTTGCTGTCTGCATCCTGATGTCTTAGTCTACCTCTGTGTACTTTCGGTTAAATAAAGCCTTTTTCGACATTATTTTAACAACAGAACTGGATGTATTATTCCAAGTTACAAAAAACACCAGACAGAGAGAAAGTGGTATTGAAGACAAAAAGAAGATACCGTTTTTGTCTTCTACCGCTATTATATAAAAAGTAATAATAACAATACAATACGAAACATATTAGGATACATGGGTCATGATACAATAGATCACGATATATCGCAATAATAATATTACAACAGTGCAAAAAATGTAAAATGACGAAAAATACAACACAAAGCCCTTATTTTCTCTGGCATGCTTGGTTTTTACTCCTTCCTAAATAATAATAATAATAAAAATAATAATAATAAAGATTCTCTACACTTTATTCAAGTTTAATTTTTTTCTTGAAAAACAGACCACAGTGATGTCACTTTTAACACCCGGTCATGTAGAGCTGTGTGAAAAAATCGATACAGCCAACTATTGCAATATCGATACATAATTAAATTACATTTCAAACTGATTTCCATATAACATTAATGTTTAATTGAAAACGACTTCCCCCTCCGCTCCTGTAGTTGTCACTGACACATACGGCCAATGTCTCAGAAGCATACAAGTCAATAGAAAATAGAGGCGTTGCCGGCTTTTGTGTTTGTTGTCATTAGTTTAAACATTTTTTTAGGTATCGCAATATGTATTGAATTGCAATACATCATAATATATTGTATCGTGGTACGTATCGTACAACCCTATTGCCATGTAAAAGTTTTTACTGGACACCAGCAATGCTCAGCGTGGCTGTTTATAATAAAAAAAGTTCCTTTTATGTGATCAAGGTTATTATTTAGACTAGACTAGAGATTCCCGCTTTATTATGCAGTACCACATGAAGGTTGGATAAGCCGACGGCATCGACAATTTTGCTTTTGTTGTACACTAAACATTAAGTAAAAAAAAAAAAAAATACATTTGAGACAATTAAAAAATATACAGCTTCTGTTCTCTGATATATCAGGGTGACATGTCTTAAACGACTTTTATCCCACCATCTTTGGTGGCAGACCACCTTTTTTTCCTATTTGAGCAAAAGTACAGGAACAAAGTCAGTAACACTTAATATTTGACTGCATATTTCTTGTAGTAACTGCATCAACCTGGTTACCCGTAACGACATCTACCAGTTAGCAATAGAAAAAAAAACAACAACAAAAGATAAAAATACCATAAAAATAATAATAATAATAATATAATAAAAGTGAGGCAAAAGTCTGTTGTGACTGCTGTCAATCAATTAGTAGTTAGAAAAATATCAGCTTCTTGGTATCTACTTGCTTACAGAAAGAAAAGGTTAGGGTTTTCTTCAGCCTAAGTTCAGCTTAACATGTACATTAAAATCAGAGTAAAATAAAAGCAAACACTATTAAAAGGAAGGTCTTATTTATGCCGGAAAAGTGACTTAATACACAAGTATGAGAACTAAAGATATTACGCAGACTATAGGCTAAAGCTGAATCTCGTTTTTTTTTTCCTCTCTCGTGTGTAAAAGACTTCCTAACTGTTTCAACTAAAAAACGGACAGACCGAATCAGTGAAATACAGGGATAAAAGCTATAAGTCTGTCACAGATACACTATAAAGAGGTAGACAAGCAGATGCAGGAAATATTTTTTCCACTATATTGTATCGATATTTTAACTCTCAAGTATCGATAAATCTGTAAATTACGTTTTAAACTGATTTACGTTCAAATTAATATTTAATTAAAACTTTCAGTGTGTGCGTCAAACGACTTCCTCCGACACATACAGCCATTAATTTAGATGAAACAGGGCAGAAAACATTTATAGTGCTTCTGGTTTTGTATTTGTTGCATTTTTAGCTATTTGTTTTACTTTATTTTTTAATAAGTAAAATAAGTATTGCAATATATTGTGGTTATATTGTATCGTGACCCATGTATCATACTGTGAAGCCAATACACAACCCAAAACTGCACTTACATGCATGAGCGAGAAGTAGGCCTGCTTTCCAGTGTAGAAAAGATAGTGGAAAGGGCGTCCGTCCTCACCCCACTGCACCGCTGCACAAAAACACACAATTTCACAAAATTTTTAAATAAAAACACAAGTGTTAATTCGCAGTTAAGGTAAAAACAAGCATAAACCAAAACAAACCAAAGTCTTATATACATACCTGCCTGCTTGGGGAAGATCAGATCCGGGTGCTGAAATACAAACGTACAAATGTGAACCTACAGCTATGGGATGTGCGTGAGATCAGTTTAGTGAATGCAGACAAACCTTACATGGAGAGTTGAATCTTACCTTCATTATTGGTCGAGCTTTCTTTTCAAACAGACCAGACGGGAAAAGATAGGCTATGCACCTCTGCAAAAAAAATACATATTATAAAATACAACATTAGCTTAATATCTCGATTTCTCCCTCCTCCATTCACACTTTACCAATAGAAGACACCAGAATATCACAAAGACATTTGGATTTGGACACAAAACGTGGGTTTTATCATATTTTCAATAAATGAACACACAATGTGCATTTAAGCAACTACATCACACAGTATATCAATTAGACATCACAGTGATTATAGACAGCTGAAACATTATACTTGCTCATTTACTATGTATAATTTATGATGAAATGATCATTGCTTATAGATAAATATTGCAATAAATTGTTTGCGCGATTGTCCGCACCGAAGAAAGTCATTTGTAAGTAAAAACAATGGTGAAAAGAGACAAAAAAAGGTGAAAAAGAGCGAGTCAAAGTGAGATTACAGCAGATGCAGTGGGAAAGGACACGCAGTCATGCGTCACACTGTCAAAATGGGAGAGAGAGAGAGAGAGAGAGAGAGAGAGAAAAAGAGAGAGAGAGAGAGAAAGAGAGAGAGAGTGGTGAGGCGAGTGCTAGAAGAAGAAACAAAAGCAAGAGGCAAGAAGGAAGACAGAGGGAGGATGAGAGAAGTGGACGAGTGCAGGATGCAGTGACAGATGAAGGCAGCACCTGTTAATACCTTGAAATGCAATATGGTGCAATTCCCCGAGGGAGGTATAGCCTCATCACACTGTTCTGCGCAACACTTCTGCCTAAACTTCCTACAAGGTGGCCAAACTTTAATGTTATGGCGAAGAACAACAGACTTATCCTGAATTTAGTCCTGCCTTACTTATACACACACACACAAAAATACAGAACTGCAACTAAGACCACAAGCACCAAACAGGCGAAAAGTGAGTGATAAAGAAGGGTATGTTTCTATTCCAAACTAATCAAGAGCTTCAATTATTTTAAAATAAATCCAGTTAGGTGTTAAAAAACAAAAAAAACAAATACGACTTACAAATCATCATATCAAGTACATGTCTGATCTTTCGTCATAAAACGAGAACATTAAACAAGCAAAAGCAGACGAGAACATTTCCAAGATAGCAGTTTGCTCTGTGGTGTGTGCACGTGTGTGTCAGTGCCTATACAACACACTACCAGTTTTTGTTTAGAATCAATTGGTGTTCTTCTGCTTTAATGTGGCTCCAGTATCAATCTAAACCACTGACATCCTTTGAATATCTGATGAAAAAAAAATCCATATGAAAATTTTAGTTTACTTCAGTGTGCAAAGACCTGTAGGGTTTAGAATCCTTAAGCGGAAGTAGTCAGAACAAAATCCAATATATGGGGAGACGTTTGTGGAAACCTCACTAACACACCCACACCACTGTGTCTTCCCAAACTGTGGACAAATGTTGGAAGCACACAGTTGTGTACAAAGTTGGTGTAGAAGTCGTCCTGCACAGAGCCCTGACCTCAACCCCACTGAGCACCTCAGGGATGTACTGGGAAAAACGACTCCACCCCAGACCTCCTTATCCAACATTAAATGCTTTAACTTAATAAATTGTGACTGAATTAGCAAATTATATTATTTTATTAGAAGAAAATTCTATGATTGGAGAAAAATGGAGACTAAACAGAATGTTTAAATGTCAATGTGATAGTCTGGGGTTTCCTAATAATTTTACTATATAGTGCATCATCACTGAAATAACAAGAACTAGACAGAGTCCTTAGCAGGATCTTAGGAACCTAATCACCAAATAGTGGAGCAAGGAATCATTACTCCTCTACAATTTAGCCAAACAGTACCAAGGACAGTACCAAGGACTATCATAAGCTTTAAGAATTTCCGGACAATCTGGAGAGTATTCATTTGGGAACATCTCCAGCGAGCATCACAAGCCGAAACTCAGCGCTGAAAAAAGTATCAGGATGAATCGGGCAGATCCGGAGGGCGAGTGAAGCCACAGCAACAGAAGTGTGTCTGGATATCAAGTCTTGAGCACACATATTAGCTTTGCGCTGCATAACTCCGCACCGTACTGTACTTCACTCAGCATTTGTGAGCATTTACACGTCCAGAGGCTCCAGAAATTATTGACGGTCATCTGTGATGTCTTTTGTGGAGACCCAATGTCCTAGCCTCAATGCCAGTTTTGGTTTAGTTTGGTCTATATGAAATCTAATTTTTTGAATGATAGTGGGACAGAACTCTTAAAATATATGTATTGTATTTTATATAGTGCTCTAAATCAAGATAACTGCTGTCACTTGCAGGAATTTCAGCGTTTAGGCTCGTCTTTACTTTATTATGAGGAAACTCAAAAAGTAGAGTAAAATCTAAAACGAGATGTAATAAAATATTGAAGTGACTCTTAGAACTGGCTCACTGTCACATCTGCTTTCATGGCAGAAGCGGCCAAACATCTCGGTTATCGACTAATGGATGTAAAAAAGCTGGAGTGAGTGTGCCAATGTGATATAAAAGTTCACCAGAGGAACTCTGCATGTTGGAATCTATAATCATCAGCGCTGCTTTTAGCACAGTTGTCATCAGTTTTGGCATTCCGTTCGGAAGTTTACCGCCCACCTGACGGGTTCAGAAACAAAAAGCGACACAGAAGACAAGTGCAAAAGCGTCTATGTGCGTGACGGTGAAGGGAAGGCAGGTGAAGAGAAGGTAATTTACTTCCTGCTGGCACAGCTGTCCCACATCTTTGCTGCGCTTCACAGGAACATTGTGTCGGCCAGAGCTGGCAACCTGCTCGCTGCCCCGCCTCGCTGCCCGGCAGTCCAAGCCATTCCCCGCTCGTCTGGCAGAGGCTTGGTGGGTGTCACTGCCTCTTAGCCACGCTGGCACTGAGGACTCAATTCATTAACAATGGTGGAGGATTGGGGATAAATGCAAATTGAGCACATTTGGTGTGATGAATCAATTACGGTCCACAGAAAGGACGAGAGAGAAGCATAAAAGTATCCTGGAACATTCTCATCTTCCCGTGACCATGAAAAAGGTTGCGCATTGGCTTTGTCCCAAAATAAAGCTTTAGACATTATCGGAAATTTAGAACTGGATTTGACATGAAATCGCAGCGTCTGGGTTTTTAAAAGTTATTTTTAAAGTTTTTTGAAATAACGCTAACATCAACTGACAAATGTTCACCTCAGATATTAGTAGATATTATTAGATATCTGAAGATATTATTAACATCTGCTTAATTTCCCATAAGCTGACAACAAGTATTTTTAGCAGTTCCATCAAGCAGTTTTATTATTGTAGCTGTTACAATATTAAACCTCCTATGCAGAGCTAATATAGGGCTAATAATTAACAAATTAAAAAAACTATTTAAATCGAAACCTCCCTCTCTCTGTCTTTCTCTCTCTCTCTCTCTATCACCTCCATATCTATTACTATATCTATTGTTATAACTATCTCTCTATATCTCTCTATATTATACTGTATATATACACACATATACACACACACATACTATATATGTATATATATATACTTATATATATTATATATATATATACACACTCTATCTCTCTCTACACACATTTTCCAGATGTACAGAAGTCTCATTCTTACTCCTATGAACACCTCCACGCTTCAGGTAAAGCCTTCCACTAGGTAGTGGAGCATGACTTTTCGAATTCTCACTTCAACCACAAAATTATGACATTAATGTTGAGGTGAGGAGTTCTGCGGTGCAGACAGCGCTCCAGGTCATCCCAAACCATCCCAGGTCATTCCGTGGGGATGTTTCACCCACTCCACTTTATATATGAAATTAATGCAACAATTTTTCTGTTAGGGGATGTTTAACATTTAACAGTGTAAAAGTTATTAACAGAATAACTTAAAGGTAAAAATGAAATCTTATAGAAAAAATTACCGGGTGTTTGTCCCACATCTTTGGTAAACAAGCTACAGCTAGTCCAAAATGCAGCTGCCACTGTCCCAAGGCTACAATTGACATTACAATATGTTGTAATTAACAATAACATGCGATTTCACCCAGATGAGAATGGGTTCCCTCTTGAGTCTGGTTCCTCTCAAAGTTTCTACCTCCTTTACCTCAGGGAGTTTTTCCTTGCCACAGTCACCTCTGGTTTGCTCATTATGGAAACACTTACACTTTTTACTGTTACTGCATCCTGTCTAAAGCTGCTTTGAGACAATGTCTGTCGTTAAAAGCGCTAAACAAATAAAATTGAATTGAAATTAAATTCGATTAAAAATGCCACTAGTTTCGGGTTATATCTTAAGGCAAATCGTTTTAAATGTTTTGCAGCAAAGGATTGAAACAAATTGCATAAACCCACTTGAAAAGGCAGGTAAATATATATTAACTTAAAAAAAACTTTTAATTAGAAGAATTTTTCCTTTACTTAAATGCTTAAAATTCTGTCAATTTTACATCAGTACAATCTAAGAAGCATATTTCTTTACCTGTCCCTAAAATATTTACAGCATTTGGCACATGCCCTTATACAGAGTGACTTACATTTATTTCCTATATACATTTGAGTTATTAGGGGTTAAGGGCCTTGCTCTATGCCCAACAGTGACAACTTAGTGGTGCTGGGAATCGAACCCTGATCTTCCAATTAGCAGTCCAACACCCTAACCACTGAGCTACCACTTTCCAAAATAAGAAATCAGTCTTAAGCGATTGTAGCTCGGTTCTTGCTGTTCCATCCACTTGACTGGTTTCCACATTTTCCCGACGTGACTAGAATGCGTCGCATTAAATGGTTTGGCGCTTCAGTTGGTTCTTGGTCGCACCGTAGGAGAAGTCACACTGCAGCAAAGTTTCTAAAAAAAAAAAACTTCTGATACTGCCAGAATCCCATCAGAGGAAAAAAATGATTGCAACAGCCGTTACTTAAAACTAGCGATCAAAAACAACAGATTTTTCAGAAGGATTATAGGATTTATAGAATAAACTTTTGTTAAAATTGCACAGTTAAAACCTGGCTTTATTTTGAAATCTTTGACATTATTTTGCAACTATTTAACTAAGCCAACATAAAAAGAAGCATCTTCTCAAAGGTAACAGACTGATCTAGCAAAAAAACAAACAAAAAAAATGGTCTGGGATGATGGGATGGGAACGGCTCCAAAAAACAAAAAAAAAAAGAAAAAGGCTCATTTTTTTGCAGAGGGATTTGGCGGCAACTTCAACAGATGTACTCCAAAGACCACTAGCTCGAGCTTTTATATAATCACAGTTCTGAATGTGACAAGAATTTGCGATTAGCTGCTATTTTAACTTGGATTTTAAAATAATTAGCATTCATGTGCATCTACTATATTTTATCTACTATATTTTATCTGTAACATCCATATAGACACACTGATAACTTACAGTTTCTGCCTCTTGCAGGCTTTACAGTCACTTGTTAGCACTTTTACATGTGTTGAGCTATATACACCTAATTATGTATAAACAGAACAACACTGAATTTTTTTTCAGATTGATTAGTTTGTTTACAAATCACATGATTCTAATGATGCACAAAATTCAGATGGAGAACAGAAAGCAAAGAAACAGAATGGAAGAAAGTCTATATTCAAGCGTTTCAAAATAACAATAGAAAACAGAATATTAACACATAGGTTGGATGTGATCCTTATATTATCACAAGTAGCAAATTTTCTGCTGAAATGAAATATTTGCTTGCCATCAGGAAGGTGGATAAGCAACTGCTTTTCCGTCTGACATTCTTCTACACCAAAAAACAGATAAAAGCGTACAAAAGCATGTATGCATTCGATTTTTTGGTTAGCGGATGGGTCGAAGGCTTCGGTACCGCGAAGTTCAACAAGAACAACTGTTTGATTCTTGCCCGCGTGAGTAGCATTTCTATTTTCTCCTGTGGATTAACCTAACAAAAAGCATTCAACGCTTTGCTTGTTTAGTTTACTTTATTAGGTTAAACACTCTCAAAGATCTGCCAAAATGCAAATAAAGGCATAGATGAGTCACAAAACTGGGCTAAAAGTTCATTACAGCTCACTGTTATTGCATGACAGGGTAACTTATTATGCTTGCCCATTTGCTTGTAGTATCTGTCTTATTAAATATAAAAATAAATAAACAAGTAGCGATGCACCGCATATATGGGCTGAAAATATATAAGCGGCGAAGCCACAGTGTTCCGTCAGTCTTCCCGTAGCCGGTGCCACGCTCTGCTTTTAACTTAAAGTCTGGAAAAACGCTAACTTTATATAAACATAGCATATGTAAGTTACAGTAAGTTACCTTTGACAACGTGGTCACTGCACACACTTTTCCCTATGTTTTTCAATCAATTTCATGGAAACTTTCGCCTCCTATGAGCAACGATAAAAGTTCTTAATTTTTCTCGGTTTGCGCATACATAAACAACGCGAAACAGGCATGTCGAGTTTTTGCTAGCGATTCTAACTCTTTTGATACCTTTGAATCCATTACAATTTAATGTCTCTATGCTGTGCGAGATGAACACTTGTTCAACGGTTTGTCGATTAATATTTCTATCAAATTTAAGCCTGACAACATGACAATCTTGCAACCAATATTTCTTTTAACAACAACAAAAAGTGTTAAAACACTGTAAATTGTGCACAGGGGCATTGTCATGCTGGAACAGTGTTTGGGCATCTTCGTTTCGGTAAAAGAAAATCTGTGTTACAAGTGTTACAGCTTTTTCCGCCCATTTTGCCCCTGTGCCAACTAATCCGAGACCTTCAGCAGGCATAAAATTTAAAATGAGCTCATTTAGTGGATAAAATAAAAATTTCTCTGTTTAAACATTTGTTATTTAAGTTCTATTGTGAATAAAATATGAGCTCATGTGATTTTTATTTTTTTATTTTTTTTAAAAGTCTTTTAGTTTTTTTTAAATTCAAATTTAAAAAACATCCCAACTTTCCCCGGAATTCGGGTTGTATATCTATTGCAATAATGTGTGACTTACATCTATGTCTTCCTGCGTGAACGTCTCAGGATCTTCTCCCATCATGTTGGCTAGGTGCCGTTTACCAATATTAAACTCCTCTATTTGTTTCTTAATGTACTCCTCAGAGAACTTTTCAGGCCCGGCTGCCGCCAGGTTCTTCCTCCATGCAGCCGAAGACACACAGATCTGCCTGCTGATCAGCTACAGAAACAGCAAAAAAAAAAAAAAAAGGTCAGTACAGTATATACTATCCATTTGTTAAAACAAAAAGACACACTATTGCGTTTTACATAGTGTAATGAACCCAACGTTATCACAATCTATCACTAACAGTCAGTCTGGAACTTAAATAGGTCTTAAAAGTCTTCCTATACTGGGTGTATTTAATGTAGAGGTCTTTTCTCTCAACATTTTTTTGCCTTTAACTTTTTAATTGTCCTGGAAACACAAGCTTAAACCAACACCAAGTGGTTTGACACATATTACGGCAATCAGATGGGACGATTCTCTCATGTCACTGATGGAGAAACTCTTAAAAATATTCTTTCAGTCACCATTATCTGATAATACAAACAACACAAGGACAAATCGGCTGGCTGTCATTTACACAGCTGGTAGAAATTTTCTATATGAATAGAAATCCAGCTAAAAACACCCCAGCCTTCAAAACATTTCATCTTATAGTGCAATATCCCCGCCTTAGCTCCCATTTGATTGGCTGCAGCTACTGCCAATCATTCTAAAGCCAGAATTCTTTTGTGCCTAAAGTATGGACATTATATTGATGCTTTTACAGTGGTGTATGATTTAAGCATGAACATTTACCTTCTAATGACTGTAAATTATTATTAATTACTAATAGTAATATAATAATAATTTTTCGCCGTCTTTATATATATATATAATATATATATATATATATATATATATATATATATATATATATATATATATATATATAATGAAAATATAGGGCAAAATATGCTGCGTCCAAAACTGTACATTGCAGCACTAACCAAGACGCCTAAATTTAGCGCACTTTTGCACTTTTCTAGCGCACTATATAGCATTAATATTGGAAAATGTGCTTTGGAATGTGACCTGTCATTTGTAAGCTTTACCGCTAACCACTGCAGTAAGCGATAAGCCAAAACAAATTTCAATTTAAAATGTCACATAAAACAGGAGAATTGCTATTACCTGTCGGTTTATGTTTGGCGGAGTAATAAACGCAGTCCAGCTGCATTTGCCACATTTTGATAAAATAGTCCTTACAGCACTACCACTGGAGGCGGCCATGTTGGATTACAAGAGCACACTTTAACCGGAAATATTATCTTAGGTTTGGTGACGTCACTTCCGCGGTTTGCGCCTACATCGGAGCTTTAAAGTTTAAATCTTAAATTTGTTAATGTATTTATTCGCCTGTAATTTAATATTATTACTTTTACAATATTATGTTTTAATTAAATATTCTTTCTCGGCTTTTATATTTGTTAATATTTGCCACTCTTTAGCTGTATAGTCAAGTAACTTTACCCCTCCAACTATAAAATATGATTTTATCTCCATTAGTACAGCTTTACAAGGTTAATTTACAAAAAACATTATCTGGTAGGAAAATGTAATGTTTATGTAATAATCTGACTATAAATTTTGCAATACTGCTGAACTCCTGAGCATGATTCATCCTGAATGTGCCTGATTCGGGCACAGCTATTAGTTCTGACATCCCAGCATGGCATGTTTTGAATGATTTCATGTAAATAACATTTAACCAAAATCATAAATATTGCGTAAGCATCTAAATTTGCTAACAAGCCTTTGGGCTTTGTAAAATTAGAATTCCAAGCTGTAACATGGTAAAAAGTTGCAAATAGAAGACATTTTGATTAAAAGTGTAATAGATTTTAGTAGATTAAAAATTTAAAGTTAGTCCTTTTGGGTGAATTGGCATGCCACTTTGCATCAGGTTGCATTCATCAGATATACTGTAAACCGGTGGGCAATCTTGGTCCTGGAGGGTCGGTGTCCTGCACAGTTTAGCTCCAACTTGCCTCAACACACCTACCTGTAAGTTGCAAGTATGCATAGCAAGTTATTGATTAGTTGGTTCAGGTGTGTTTAATTAGGGTTGGAGCTAAACTCTGCAGGAACGAGATTGCCCACCCCTGCTGTAACTCAAAAATATAGGTTTTTCTAATTTATTTACCTTCAAAATCCATAAACTCAAAATTTCATGTGTTTTATTTATATAAAATCATGATTAGTCTTTGTAAGAAAAAATCACTTTAACAATATTACAATTTGTGTTTCCTTTACAGGTAAATATTAATATATTTTTTAATATGTAATTTAATTCAAGAAAACAAAAGGCCTTTTTATGGATTACAATGAATATAATGGGAAAATTTGATTTAAAACAAAAAAATCAGAAAAAAATGTCAATTAAAGAAAAATGAAAGATTCAAGTCTCTTTGTAACATTTGGTTGCATATATTTTACTCAGGACGCTTTTTTTATATACACACTTACATTTGAATATTGTGTTATTTTAACTTTTGTCAATAACGTTGTCAAATTTGCAGTCAATTTCTGTTCGGTATGCACAAAGCTTTTAGTCAAAAATAAGACTTTTATCATTAAGAATTCTACTAAATCGAAATAAATCAAATTTCGAATTAATTAAATTTTCATGTAGAGTAAGCTTAATTATGTAAGAATGCTCAAATAAACATGAAGTAATTGTATTTACCACTTAACTTGTTAAACATACGTATATATATTAAGTACTACATTTAAATTAGCATGTTCTTTCTGACCGTTAGAAACGTTTCTTCTATAATATATGGTTATAAGCATGTAAATGAAACTTGGACGTTCAATGTTTTTTAACCTAAACTATTGAAAGCATTTAAACTGTGCTGTGCCGCCCTTTTTCCATTAATTTCGCAAAAAAATTTGTCTCTTCTGTGAGTTTATGCGATAGTAAGTGTCCTACATATGCATACTTTAGAATCCAGGCTTTTTTGCACACTGAGGATTTGGAAATACTACTCACTGTGCATACTCAATGCTGCCATCTGTTGCCGTATCTCAACACTTTCCGATACTTCGTTAAAAACTAAAACAACTCCAAAAAGCTTGTAGTTTAGTAGTGTATCCAAAGTAAGTTATAAAAGCATGTCTGTGTTTCTGCCTGAAAGTAACACTGGCCTGTTTTTCTTCTTTACATTGCCATTTATTAGCAACAGCAATCACAATGTGCTGTGTTACAGATCAATGCTCTGTCATCACCTGTACCATTGTGATGGAGCTAGAAATTGTACTGAGGTATATTTATCAAACCGAGCTACTGCTAGCCTCTGGCTTGTGCCATTCCGTGTGCAACGCTAGTCCATGCCATGATAAACTGTGTTTGTGCTTAGATTGTGGCTACAAGCAAGTTATGGCTCTTGAAGACGAATAGACCTGACCTCTGGTCTCCAATTCACTGTAGGGGGTTTGGAGGCTAGGCATAAATCATACATTAGCTAAAGCTTAACTAAGTTAACACAGCAATAGCAGGTACGGAGTTTGTATTTTGTTTGCTGCAAGAAAACTAAGTTACCTTTAGGTCTATCTGGAAGCTGTAAAACTTTACACCTGAGATAAAGTTAAACATTTTCCAAAAGTGGTCCTGTGTTTGTTTTGAGGTATAAATAAATATTTTTTTTATAGAATTAACACAAGATATATTGGGTGGAAGCTAGTGCTAAGAAAAATAGGGGGGGGGGGCAAACAAATGGAGAAATTAAACTGTTATTAATGCAGGACTGTAAATATACGATGGTGATGATTGTGTATCATAAAATATTGAAAATGTTAATGTTAGTCAACTGTTAAAATGTTAATGAATCAGTAAATTTCAGTGAAATGTGGGTTTATTATCAGTAATTTTGCAATTAAGGCGATCATTTGAATAATTCAGCCATTTATATCAATGGGATTCAGAAATGAAAGCCACTAAAGTTGTCCACTAGAGAGAAAAAAAAAGCATGACTTACATCAAAACGGTCATATCACCTGAGGCCAAAAAAAAAAATAGAAACGATATTAATATATATTATATTAATATTAATGCAAAACTTTGTATGCAAGGTGAGCAGTATGTCCAAAACTTTAGTATGCAGAATTACAGTACGCGGCTAGTTCCAGTATGACCTACTAGAGAAATGTGTTGAGGTGTTGGACCACCGATTGGAAGATCAGTGAAGAAAAGATGAAGAAATATTAAGAAAAAGAATATTAAAAGAAAAGATTAAGAAAAAGAAAAGAATTTAAGTTTTTTTTAGAAAAGGATTTTGTTTTTAGCATTATGCTTTTGGTTTACTTACTCTAGTTAAACATGATGAAGCTGCTATGTCTCCATATGTTACGTGTCAATATCAAAATGGCGGCTGTAGTACGAAATTTCATTCATACTACCAGTAACTATACTATAAGAAGGTACTTTTTTTTAACATTTGGTAAATACGTACTTGCTTAAATGTAATACATAATTGTGAAGTATGCGATTTCGGACAAAGCCTTTGACTTCAGTCACCGATTTAATAAAATGAAAAGTAATTATGTGCTTGTGATGTACACAGGTAAGACACCACGACTGAAACTATGAGTTCTGCTTAATTCGTTTAATTTTCGTACACCTCCATGCCAGTTTGATTTTTTTTTTAGATGGAAAAAATTGTATTGCAGGCGTCTATTGCTCGGCCGTCTTCTCTGAGGATTAATCAGCATTCTTTTCCGCTTAAGGAATTTTTCAAAAGGTGCTCAGGCTTAGTCCAGTAAGCAAGTCATTAATACTTGAAAGGCAAAGGAAGCGTGTCTGTTCGAAGGACATGAGTGGAATGCCAGAACGCGTGGAATGAATTGTGGTTAGCGTTACCATTTGTAAAGCATTTAAATATAAAAAAAAATATTGAACAAAGTCAAAGAGAGAGAGATCTGCTGAGCCTTTAGCGGTCGTGGTTCAGAGCTTATTGTAATCACAATTTCCACAGTGCTTTACAGCGATTTCCTAATATCCTCACTGGCTCGTGCCAGGATAAGCGCATCTCACCGTCTCGCCTTAAAGCTGTTATACTACTTAGCTCTGCTGAGTTATGGCCAATACAATCACAATCGCAGGGCAGCATGCTCCAAGCTGCTTTCCTGCCAGGATTTTTTTTTCCACCATTCATGCACAATTCAGCCTTAAAAAAACATCTCAATAACAAAACAATACTGAGCTTTAGTCAGGAACTGAGGTGAACTAACCCAAACCCAATTTGGCTGCATCAGGATAAAAGCATAGCAGTGGATTAACTGATCACACTACCATTAATCTTAAGCCTTTACACGTGGAATGCATCCATAAACAGATGTGATTGTTGAAGATTTGGGATTGGTTTAATCAGTTGAGCAAAGTTTGTGTGAACACAAAGTCATGCGACTTAATAGGTCACATATACCAAGTGCTCTCAAATACTGTGAGAAGTCAAGTCAGATCAGCTTTATTTCTATAGCACTTTTAACAACATAGATTGTGTCAAAGCAGCTTTACAGAATCAAATAGATTCGTAGAATAGAATAGTGTGTTAATTATTAGGACAATAGAAAACACTCACGAAAAACACAAACACAGTCCCCAACTAAGCAAGCCATAGGCAACAGCGGCAAAGAACCGAAACTCCATTTGTAACAGAACGAAGAATGGCAGAAACCAGGATCAATCGCGGGGGTGGGGTGGGTAGGTGTTCAGTTATCCTCTGACCTGACAAACCAGCAGGTTGTTTTATGCTGCAGCAAAGATTAGATTGTGTACATTCTGCTTCCTGTGGTCTTGTCCGGATGGCCTTTCAGAAGACAAAGCCATCACTGGGGATCTGCCTCTGTGGTTTCTAAGTGCTGTTCCCACATCTGGGCTGGATACAGACTAAAAGTGGTTGCTCAGTGGTTAAAATGTTGGACTGCTAATCGGAATATTGTAGATTCAATTCCTAGCATAATTGGGCCGCAGCTGAGCAACTTTACCCTTAAATGCTCAGTTGGTGTTATGGTGTGCACCCCCGGGGGGCACACTTGATGTTATCTTTGAGTCCTAAATAAAACAAGAATATGTGCTTGGTGGATCTCCACTCAGCTAATGCTGGTGGACACACGGAGTGAATGGGAGTGCTTGCGTCTTTAAACAAATAAATAACTCAGCCCTAAATAAACCAAATGCGTAATGCAAACAAAATCCTTTTCTAAAAAAAACTAAATTGTTTTCTTCTTTTTCTTTTTTTAATCTTTTCTTTCAATATTCTTTTCTTAATATTGTCTTAATTTTTTCTTCTCTTAATATTTTCTGTTAATTTATTTTCTGAGACAATTTTTCTGTTCTGAAATTATTTCTTTCTTATTTTCCTTTCTAAGATTCTTTTCTCTTTCGCTTTCTCGTTCTCTTTCGCTTTCTCTTTCTCTTCTATACCAGGGCTGCGCCCCACACCTGGTGCTGCCTAATTGACTGCACACCGACTGCTCAGTTCTTTATTCTTTTATAGGCCGGTGCTCAGGTGCCTCGCATTCTGCTGATTAGGCGGCATGGCAGCGTGGCCTGGCAACCGCACTCTGTTGCCCCTGCGGACACGCATGACTGGAAACTCGCGGAGTGGCTCTGTTTAGCGGATAAAAAAAAATAAAACCAAATGTAAGTCACAGTGGATAGGAGTGACTGTGTACATTGGGCAGCGTGTAATTAAGTGATTGAAGTGTTGGGGTGTTGGTCAGAAGTTCAATTCCAAGCTCCATCAAGCTGCCCTAACCCTACCTGCTCAGCTGTATAAATGACATGAACGGAAAACATAAGTCGATTCTGATTGGTCAGATGGTGTTTGGTGATTTTCCTGCTTAGTTTGTTCTTTTGTGCACAGGGACTTGAAGAGAGAATTCTGACACGATATAATGCTTAGTTTAAATAATGATACTGTAGTGTATTTATATAGAAAATCCAAGTATCCAGTCAGTGAACATATGCTAACAAAATAAAGTGTAGGATATCACAGACTTTATGCACTCACATTTACAGCATTTGGCAGACACTGTTATCCAGAGCAACTTACATTTATCTCATTTATACAAGTAAGCAATTGGGGGTTAAGGGCCTTGCTCAGGGGCCCAGCAGTAGTGGCTTGGTGGAGCTGGGAATTGAACCCACAATCTTCAGATTGGTAAACCAACACCTTAACCATGAGCCACCACTTCACTCGATGCTAACAGCTTTTTATATAAAACAGAACAGGGCCAGGGCTACGCCAGGATCTGCCACGTTTCACCATTCACTTTCCCCCGAATTCTAATCATGTGCTCCTGATTCACAGTCCCTAATCTCCAGCACTCGTCCTATTTTAGCCACTCACTCACTCACGCACTCACTCACGCACTCACTCACTCACTCACTTACTCACCCACTCACTTACTCACTCATTCTAGTTTATTGTCCGGTCTAAACCATTGGAACTCTAAACTCGTCTCTAAACTTCCATAGACTTCCAGACTCCAAGACTGCCGGTGTACTTCCAGTAGCCTACCAGTTACTCCTGTGTTTCAAGTGTTCTGGGTGATGTGGTGTTTTCTAAGTTCCACTAAGTTCTCTTCTGATATCCTACGTTTAAGTTCTGATCGCCATTTCTGTGAGTAAACTGGTCTGTTTGGTTTTAACCTCTTGTCCTAAGTCTGCTTTCTGTTACAACCAGTTGCTGTGGCGGGACACGTTTTTTTATACATATCCATTGACACTGTTGATCATTATCATATAATGAGACATGTTATAAAGGTCTTTTGGACCACCCCACATTGTGTGTTTTATTTTTCAGCATTCAAAATTCACCGGAATTTTCATGGGAACTTCATCTAGAGAATTTTGGAAATATTAAAAATAAGTTAAAAGCTTGAAAGGAATCTATGTTATGTTATGAGAATTCATTTAGAAATTTGCAGAAATGTATATAAAGACTAAAGAGGATTGCATATGGAGGAGGGTCTTTTCTTAAATTATTTTTATAATTTTTTTATTAACTAACTGTTTGCTTAGTCAGTGTATTTGTTTTTCGATGGTATAATTTTGTTGCACAGTAGTGCATGCAGGGGTGTGTCCTCAGTAGCGATGTGTGCATGTGAATAGGCAGGGTAGAAATTGGAATTGAAACTGGAATTGCATTAAATTTGGTTGTTTTAACCAAGATGATGCTGATGATGCAAGATTTATTTTCAACTACAAAATTCCCTGTTATAGGCTAACCTGCGATTTTGCAAATTTCCAGTTTATTTATGGTAATTTTTGTTAATTCCCATTTATTCCTATAAATTCCCATCAATTTCTAGGGTTATGGAAGGTTTTCATCTTTAAAAGTTCCCAGAAGTTTGCAGTTCTAAACGGGAAACAGCATATATTTCTGGTTAGTAAAAACATTAGTGTTTTATTTATGACAACAATAGACATTTACATTTTTGGCATTTGGCAGAAATAACATCTCTATTCCATTTACACAACTGAGCAAATAGGGGTTTGGTGGTGCTGGAAATCGAACCCACAATCTCCACGTTGGCAGTCCAACCTTAATCACTGCACTACGACCTCCTCTAGTGGGTAGAGGGCATAGTGTAGAAAGCTGTTTAGAACAAAGTATTTGACATAGTTTTTAAAGAATTCTAAGATAATTTTTATTTCTAGGTACATGTTTTTTTTACTTCCAAAAACATGCTGGTAAGAAATTAACTGTTTATAGTAGCCGTATCACAAGTAATAACAGGAACTAACCTGTTTCTTAAATGTTCCACAACATTAAACCTATTTATGCAACATGGCACTGGATAAACAATGATATTCTGTGTAAGAAATAAAAAATTCCTCTTTCCTCACGCATCACACCACCCAGTCATTGATTACTTTCCTATAACATCACACTGTGGTGTGTTTTGCTCATAATGAATCAAATCGAAACATTAATTCATCAGCCTATTGATCAAAACTTGGACACGGTCATATACCTAAAAACTGCTGAAAGGAAAGAAGGTGGACCAGACAAAGAGAGAGAGAGTGAGAAGAAAAAAAGCGCACAGATGTGGTGTGCGTATGGGCTTGTAGGCATATGTGTGTGCGCCTTTGTCGTGGGTGCCAGTGAACTGTTCTTGCTCCAGGGCCCTTCAGCCAACCTGCTCCCCCCGCCGTCCTCCGATGACTCTGCCCTGTGTGAACCAGCACATGTGCCTAAGCCAGTGATGATTGGCTTCTTATCTGCAGGGAGTGCTGCAGAGGGAGCACCGTGATTGGAAAAAAAGCAGCCGCGGGACACAAGCGAAGGGCCACATGGTGTCCTTGCCTCAGCATGGAGCCGTCCTGAGACCCTGAGTACGGTAATTCACGCAAGACCAGCCTAACCCGGGAGACAACGACTGAATTATACACTCCGTATACACACACATATAGACACACATATCAACTAAAGCCGGAAGGGGGGAAAATGCAAGGACAAACAAATGATACGTATCTGTAAGCACAAAAGGACAATTCAGAGAGAAAATGATTGGATTAGCTATGATAATAAAGTGCGGTGCTGTAAGCTGATAAAGGAAACTAAAATGGGAATTTCTTTAATGTTATTTTATAACAGTTGGATAATTTTTTTAAGATGCAGCACAGGTTTTTGTCAAATTTCAGATTTGAATGAGAAAGCTGTTAAAACTAGATTGCATGCTTGTATACCACTTTATTATTATTATTATTATTATTATTATTTATTCCTATCCCTTAACCTTCTCTGTCATTTCTTTACTGTAAGTATTACTAACAACTAACATCAAACTCAGCACATATTTATCATATCCATATCATTTATTTCTTTCACATTTTCTTTTTTCTGATTGTTTTCTTTGGTGGAACAGAGCTCCTTTTTTCTTCCTTTTTTTAAACACGTATCAGTTTGTGTAAGACATTGTTGAAGTGTAGCCTAATCATCCTAATCATCATTCTTATGCAGCTCTCTCCATCCATAGAGAACACTTAACCCAGCTTTCAGTATCTGCCCTCCATGCAAATCGCTCCTCGGGTTATCCGAAAGTGACTCCAAGAGAGCTGGCTTTTTTTTTTTTAATTGATAGCAAAAGTGGTGTAATAAATAGAGACGTTTGGCTGAGAAGTGGAGAGAGAAGCCGAACCGCCAGGCGATTACCTGCTGGACTCGGGATTCATCAATATCAGCCTAATTACAAAGCAATTGTGGCAGCGTGTGAAACCGAACGAGCAGCGTGGTAGATTGGGACGTGGCAACAGCCATCCATGAATATTACAATTTTTGGCTGGAGGAGGAGGAAGGGAGCTACCTGAGTATTGCTCTGTACACAGTGGTGATAAAGGGAAAAAAATGATGTGATTAAGATCAGCTGGGTGCTTAGCTCATGCCAGGCACCTATCGTCTCTCCAGGGATCCATGATAACGGAGTGAGCTCAACTACTATGTGGAGATTTTCTCTCTCAGTTTATGTCATATATTTTCTTCTGTTTCAGAAAAAATGAAACATGGAAATCTCTCTTTCTCTCTCTCTCTCTCTCTCTCTCTCTCTCTCTTTCAACTCAGATGGAACCACTTTTCAGTCTGAACCCCCCCTCCCTTACAGTCCCCACCTCACTCTTCCCCCACACCCTCTTCACCAGAGGAGCTGCTGTATTGAGTTTCCATCCTGAGAAGAACTCAGGGTTCCTTCCCTATTTCCCATGGATAAAAAGACCAATGTCTTTTTTTCCCTTCCTCTCCAGTCATGTGTCTAACCTTTTTTTCCCCAGGTGAGTGTCTGAGAAGGAGGGGCGGTGATAGGAAGGAAGCCATTACTGTGCAACGTGGTGTGAGGAGCCGTGGGATGCAGCTGCTAGACGCTGGAGAGGAAGAGGTCTGGGATCCCAGACAGGACGAGAGTAACCCTAGACTCTGGAAAGAGCCTAGAGCGACTGAAGAAAAACTTCCTATAGCGCCTCATCCCGCTGCGTGTTCGCCTCTAATGGCCATCGGGGTTTCCCTTGGGTCTTTCCACTGCCTCCTACCCTCAAAACTGCTTACATATTTAACGTTCTCATGTTTTGCTCTGTGAACATAATTGGCTCCTGATGTCTCTTTGCAGAGAAAGGAAAAAAAGATCATCTGAGAAAACCGCATACATGGTTTGGCAGGGCAGATGTGCAAAAAAAGCCCCCCCTGCCTAATTATAGACACTGAACAACAAAGCAGCCACTGACGATCTGAATGATGATGATGATGATATTATCAGTGAAGAAATCACTAATCAAGCCTAAAGAGTGGCCTCGGAAAGAGAGATGAGGCTAATAAGAGCAGAGTCTGAAGACCATCCTTTCTCTGATGAGAGTCCGGGAGCTCTTTAGCTACCGCTCAACATCTGTGGAGGCAATTGAAGCCCACCGCGAAAGGTTAAACCACTAAAATCTAATATTTGCCTGGAGGGGGTCAATGCTTCGCAATTACCAGGTCCAGTCAGCCCGGGCTAATCAGCTGACATCAGGGGCTTGACGGGCTCCTGATCAGAACTCCTGTTCCTCTTGCTCGCTCTGTTTACTTATTAAATTCCATCTTGCGTTTAAGGATCCATGCAGCAAGCAGTCACACTTTACAGGAACTCCCGTTAATCAGTAGTTTTGCTCTTGGCCTGTGAGAGGAAAGAGCTAAATCTGGCAGTTATTAACACATCTACTGCTTGCCCAGATAACAGTGAGCTGCAGCTGGAGGGGGAAAAATATATACCGGTTTAAAAAACAAAAAAAAATCCCTCGTTAACAAAGTGTACAACTAAAATAGTTGCTTGAAACACGCTGGGTTTAGAACTTGTTGCCGTATTTTTCTCCCTCTTTGATATCCATAGCCCCCTGATTGAAAATCAAATATGGAATTAGCATATAATGCATTATGATTGTCTAGGCTACACCCCTTTTTGAACGAGGCTTGGGGAACAATTACGGTAATTAAATGTGCCCGTGCTGAAAAAAAAAGATAATTATGTCCTTTGTGTATTACACCAATTAATTACTATTATTTCAGGGAATAAAGCTTGTAATGACTTGGGAATGAGCACACAGTGTGGTTACTTAGTGTGTAGTGTAAATGAGATTTCTTGCAAAGTTGTTTTTTTTCTTGAATAAATTTGTTTAGGTAAACTAATAAGTCAAACAGGTTAGGATGAGTGATGCAAATTTTTAAGCCTCCAGAACCATCAAGGACATCATGTCCGTTTAATCAAATTTTATTCATTTCGCACTTTTAAACATCGACATTGACTCAAAGCAGCTTTATAGAAATACAACAGGTTATATATGCTAAATGTAGGTTTCAATTTATCCCCAAACTTCCCACAAATGATCCTAGGAACAAACCTTAAAAAGGAACCAGATTCAGTGGGTAGCCCCTTGCACTTATTTTATTTATACAATTGAGCAATTTTGGGTTAACGGCCTTGCTCAGGGGACCAACAGTGGCAACTTGGTGGGGCTGGGGATCAAACCCCTATTTTTCAATTAGCAATCCAACACCTTAACAACTGCGCTACCACTTTTACCGTCATCTCATCCGTGTGACACCAATATAGATAATATCCTGTCTACAAATATACTGTATGTTTTAACTAGGGATTTTAAGGAATTTATGAATTAGTGTATCTATTATGTGTAGTTATCAAGTCAGGACTAGTTCTTGTTAATATAAAGTTTTGAGATATTTACGATAATAGTCGAAGTGCAATGAGCCTCACCACCTGTGACACCTTTTGTAGTTTGCACAGAATGGGACTGTAAAAAAACCATTGTAAATACAGTGCAAATTGCTATGTTTCCTGCTCCTTGACGCACTCGGTTAGCTTTTCGGTCATTGCGGGTGGTCAGTTTTGAAGGCGGAGTGTGTATAAGCGGAACAGTCTTTATCTGATAACCCGGATGAACCTACAGACTCACTCCTGCTATCCTTGAGTCGCTTTCCAAATTACAAACCCCAAGTTTAAAAGCTTAGCTAAAAACATGCCCGTACGCTGTGGTTTCAGGCATTAATGCCTCAACTAAAATACCTGTGCCCAATCATTAGTAAGCTATTAAACCCTGCAACCTGCAAATGGTTAACAGTGCAACCCTTGGAGCTAAACAGAGCTTGGCTTTGCATGCTACTTCAAATCCCTGTCTGGTTAATTAGAAACTAATCCCAGCAGACACCCACTATGCATTTACACATATACACACAGCGGTTTTTGCTCTAAATATGCAATAATTCTATCAGACAACCTCTTATAACATTTTACCTAATCCATGCATCTGAATGCATCAGAAAGCATGTGTTTACCCAAGCGACACGATAAGCTCGTCTCAGCATGGAGCCATGTGTGTTTGTGGATATTGTTGTATGCAGGTGTATGTTTTTGGGCAGGTCCCTCCTTTGCACTAATCAGTATTGACAAATTCTTCAGAAGAGGCAACGGTCAAACATCTTTCATACGCCTGGAGATGCCAACGGACTTCTGAGGATGAAGCCACACCGCCATCGATCCTTCAGTCATCCTTTTCCACTCGTGCTAAATGTATTCCTCTTATTTGTGAGCAAGGCTGTTTAACATTTGGGAAGAGACAGGCCATGTAGGAGCTGCAGATTTGAGTGATTAATGGGGCTTCTGTAGGACTCGACCTAAGAGATGGATTATATGTAAGACCTGACAGCACCAAAGATGCTAACAAAGTATATTCCACGCTGTTCGCAGATAACTTTGGTCTTGAACAAAATCATGCATCATTCACTGGCAGCTGATATTAGTCTGATAAGTATTTATATTTAAGTGACAATGCTGTTAAAGAACTTTTAAAGAAGTCTGCAGATTCAGCTTAAGTGTAATTTAAAATGATATCCAAACAAATTTCTTACCTGTGCGTCAGGAGAGATTTTATGAGGATAACAAATTTTTTTATAAAAGTATAAAAGATACACAGTTATTTTAATATATATTAGCAACAGTAACTTTCTGCCGGTATTATATAATTTATATGATTGTATTATATTATATAACAACTATTTATGATAGATTGATCATTTTTTGATTTAGACGTACATTATAGGGTACATAAACAACAACAAAAAATAAAGCCTACGAATAATTAAGCATAATGTTTGACTGGTAAAATAAATAGTTAGAGCAGCTTTAAACGAGCTCACAACATAAATATTAAATTGCTCGCAACCAATGTTAAATATTAAACCATTAACTGTCCAGTGCCGCATCTATGATCCAAACTTGAGGTTGAATGTGTCTGCGCTGTCTCTAAAATTTATATAACTATGTACAGCAGGTGGCGCTGTTGGCCTGTAAAAGCGGAAAACGTTAACCTGTTTTATACAAAAACATTCATAGATATATATATATATATATCTATATATATATATATATATATATATATATATATATATATATATATATATATATATATATATATATATATATCTATATATATATATATATGTATGAATATATATATATATATATATATATTATAGCTGGCTGCTTTGAAGATTTTACTCATACTGCGGGTTATCATATATTTGTGGATTTAGTATAGTCTATTATAAGCATCTGTAGATAAATTCCCCCAAAATCCACAATTAAAAAACAAGACCGACAATTTTATTTTATTTTTTTAAATGTATTAATTTTTTGGTTACAGTCTTGCATATAAGATATTGAGCCTAATTTTTTACGTAGCGAAACAAATCAATAATAAAATAGTTTTGATATATTGCATGTTTAAATAAACATCAGTACCACGAATGACATTTTATGTTCTTCACGTTAAAAAAAATTCAATAAATTAAAAAATAACAATGACGACAAACCTGATTTTTATAAAATCGATTTTAAACGTATTAAAATATTTAGAGAGATTTTTTAGTTTAAAAAAAAAATGTCGGGTTACACACTTTATTATTATAATAATAATAATAACACGAACTGCAAGCAATAATAATAATAATAATAATAATAATAATGTTTAGTCATACCCAGCATAGTGTCAGAATAAACTATCAAAAAGATTAAAGTTACATGACAATTTAATTAGATTTAAGTAAATAAGTTACTAATAAGTTAAATAAACACTTCGGCCCATAACGCGTTTCCATTGCGACCCTTTTTATGGATGATGTTTAGAAGTCTAAATTCTGAGAGGTGCAGCAAACAGAATATTATAAAGACTGTTGCCTACCTGGGCATCTAAACTGACACTAATTATGTTTTTTCCCTATTGTTTCATCAGTAAAACTCTCAAAAGTTCTTCTGCTTATTTGTTTCCTTTTTTAATACCTAAAAAGGCGCACATATGAAACTGGTATCTTTTCAGCTCCACTATCACATGACCAAATTCGTTTTGTGGACTTTATTCTAGTGACCAATCGCTCCACAACGGTGTCATTATTTCCAAACACCCTGAACATTCAAAATAGGGGCAGCTTTTAGAAATATTGCTGGGTTTTTTTACCCTCTGCAATATTCAGAACTTTTTTTTTTTTTTTTGGAATGAACTGATCTCCAGCTCCGGTTCATTGGCTCGTTTCTCTCACCTGTGCTATTCTATAGAAAGGAAAGCCCGCGCGTCGCGTCACCCCGCTGCATATTTTAATATTTGATTAGCGCGAGAGCTGCGAAGGGCACGCGGCAGCCAGACCCCGGGAGTAGATTCTCTCTCCGAAGGGGGTATATGATCCGAAGCGTGCAATTTCACCCTCTCTCCATGCTTGTCCCGTGGCAGGAGGAAGGATTTTTTTATTAAATGAGATGGTGTTAGCGACCATGTAGAATATAGCTACACCCGGCCTATATGAGTATTTCGGGGTTTTTTTTCCGAACCGAGGCGCGCGCGCGACAGCTCATTAGACACCGTGAGAGTTTTGAGTGACAGTCAAGATCCACAGCACTCCATCTAAACAGAGCTCGAATCCCGAGGAGAGCTCGCACGGCTGATTGGAAGGAACTACGTGGGAAAACACAGCGGTCTTGGACGAGGCCCATAATGTGTGTAGCTGCACCGAGTAACAAAAAATACAATTAAAGCAGAAGAACGAGTGCAGAACTATAATAGTTAATCCGCTGCTCGCGCGCAGGGTTTTTATATATTTTTTTAAACACACATTAACATAAACACTTTTTTAGCGATGCTACTCAGTTTGTCAATTTGTCCTGACTGTTGTGTCCTGTCCAGAGTTACCAAGGTTTGATTCACCTTTAATGCATAAGAATAGTTATTAATATATATATATAGAATATCAATATCTATCTATCTATCTATCTATCTATCTCTCTATCTATCTATCTATCGATATATAGATATATATATATATAGATATATTATATATATATATATATATATATATATATTGTATTGTTTTTTAGTGCAGCCTGTGAAATAACGAGCAGACGAGTACAGCCTCACTATTATTATTATTGAAATGTTATTATTAATACAACAACAACAATAATATGTTTAATTATTATATTATTATTATTATTTTTGTATTATTATTAATAATAATAATAATAATAATAATAATATAATAATAATAGTCAGATATACAAATATACTATTTTACTGCTGTCGCCTTCTTTATTTGATTGGTCATTTTTTACACAACGTGAAAATTTATACCCGACGTGACGAATAGCAAATATAAAAAGAAAAAAATAAAGTTAAGACTGCCGAAAGTTTTTGGCCTCCTAGAAGAACTAGACGCTTTTGGGGTTTTTTGTCTTTTAAAAGCGTAAAACAATATAGCAGTTTTTCCAAAGGTTTTGTCTTCTTTCTTTGTTTGTTTTAACCTTGTCTAAATCTATATCCATATAGAGGTTATATAAAAGCCTTAAAGTTCTATAAAGTACTATGGAGTGCTTTATTCTGATTGTAGTCCTGCTTATATTGTATTTTGAAGAATTTATGGACACAAGATACCTAATACTGTAAATAAATCAACAAACGATACAGAAACGATAAAAGATAGATTTTATTCAGTAAAATATTATTCTCGATTTTTTCTAACCCTAAAATCCTAAAATCTAGGAAAAATCTAAAGTCTACCTGCTGCTCTTCTTGTGGAAAGCTTATGGATTTTTTTTTATATAAAACATTACAACACAAAATCATTAACTACCAAAAATCTTTTTTATATTTTACTCTGGAGTTCGTTTTCTATTTTATTCATGAATTTAATAACCTCACAAACACGTAACTTGTAATTAAGTAAGAGTGAGCAATAGTTTTAGCACCCTGATTTACATCAATTGCCTTTAAAAATATTACAACTATATATAAATTAATAGTGGTTAGTGGATATATAAATCTAAATAATAATAAACTATAAATCTTCTCATTCAATCCTTTACACAGTTTTCTCCACAAACGATTCAAACGGACACGGTCACGTTTATGACAAGTGCAAATAACAAAAGTGGCTTTGAATTACCTTTATTTTGTGTGTGTGTGTGTGTAAATTTTAATTATGAAACACGCTTTTTTTTGCTCATTTATATCCCAAATCAGCCTGAATGTCAGATCCCTATTACTAGGCACAAAGAAGGGAGATGCATGGAGCTACTTCTATAACGTTGATTGAATTCAGTTGCTTAGCAACTATTGTCAGGGAAATCATCCGCGAAATTTAAATTTTTGGAGAGTTTGGAGGGATTGTGCGTTTTGCTGAATAGTCAACTCGAAAAAAAGAAAAGTTGAAGGATAAGCAAGTTTGCCTCTTTCTTTCTTTCTTTCTTTTCTTGCGTTTCTACAGAAAAAAAATTACGAAAAATTATTAAATTGATCGCAGAAAACGCACGTGCTTGTATTTATTTGGCCAATTGTCTGCTTTGACATAAAATTAATAAATACAACCAACTGCACACACACTGGAACCAGTTCTAAATCTTCCCCGACCCACTAACTATAAAAGCCTGAAGTGGATTCCTTCTCATGCTTTATAACTTTATTAGACTTGATAGAGTTGGAAACTTGGTATCATAACCAACAATGCAAAAAAAAAGTGGTGTTAAATAATTTTTAAAAATATGTCCTAAACAACGATCCAAGAATTGTAATGTAAAACTATTTTAGAGACCCAAAAGTCTACTTCTGTTGCATGGAGTCTGTTAGATTATGGCAAGTAAATATTTTGGTGGCGTGCAGAGATGCATGTGCAGATGAAGCCTGAGTGAGTATGAGAAAGAGAGAGAGAGAGAGAGAGAGAGAGAGAGAGAGAGAGAGGGAAAAGGGGAGGGAGGGAAAGAGAGTGAGAGAGAGAGACAGACAGAGAGAGTGAGAGAACGTCTTTCTCAACGTGTCCAGATTTTAGCACTGTGCATGCGCATTTTGTTGAATAAAAACTAACACAAAATATTACTTAAGTTACATTAAAGTTATTCAAGGCAAACAATTTTAGCCAAACTAGTATGTGTGTGCGCTCTAATTTGTTGCATCATCTTCAACTAGTCTACGAGATCATTTTGCAGTGTTAACGCAGCGACATCACCGATAATACAAATATAAACGTCTATTTTTGCATGGAAAAGATCTCATCAATGCATCTTGACTTTTGACTACAAAACCAGAAACTACTACTCAGGGGCACAACAAAAGCGAGCGTCTAAAAAAACCACCCCAGCTCGGACAAGCCTACAACTTCTGCCCCGTGGGATCGTGGCCCAGTGAATAGCCTTTACTGTTGCTACACAACATGGCGCAAAAAGACAAGAGCACATGTCCAGAAAAGCGGAAAAATAAAACTATATGGAAATGCGCCTTGGTGTATTCTAAAAAAAGAAACGTGACGAATGTTAAACAGAACATAATCACATCGTTTAAAGAAAGCTCCAAATCTCGAGTTAGACTCTGCACAAGAGGCCCAGATGAATTTCAAATAATAAAATATGTTTTTCATTAAAATAATTCATTCGAAATGCCACATCATAAGGTTAGCTCATAGGTTCATGTCTTCACAAAATTCCTCGAAGCCTCGAATAAATGAATAAATGCATAAATCAATAATTTTCCTTCTAATTTGCCCTGCTTGAATTAAAATCGGAGTTTTTAGGCAAAACACACAACCGTCATTTTTTTTTTGGTCATTCTAACAAATTTATTGTTCTCAATCATCTCTTACGGAATCACTACTAAAATTAAATTACAATCAAATCATTACATCAAAATACCCTTTGTTGTCTACTGCCAAAGACTGGTCTTGATTTGTGCTCTTTCAAAAAAAAAAAAAAAACAAAAAATCAACAAAACAAATAGTCGAAAAAAAAAAAAGAAACAGGGAAGAGAACATTTTTACACAGTTCTGAAACGGGGATAAATAAATAACTAATTGGAAATAATTCATATGTATTCCGAATAAAATAGCAAAACAAAGCATTTGAATGAAAATATAAAGTAAATAATTCCGATCAACATCTGATCTAAGGAATCTATATATTGCCGGCTTTACATAGTCTCGTTTATTAAAACCTACCAAAGAATACTGCTTGGAAATGGCAGCATGGAGAACATCCACGGCTCCCGCAGAGGATTTCAAATAAGTGCAACTGAGGAACCGTAAAGTCTTTTCAAACGTCTCTTTTTGATTTTTCTGCATTAAAAAAAATCCGTGTGACGTTAAGTCCTTTACATAAAAACGTTCACAAAATATGATCTTAGAGATCTGAATATGTGAGCAGTCTTTAAGGGGGGTTTTGTCGGTTGTGTTTACAGGGACTGGAAGGCAAGGGAAATATCCCATTCCGTGTCTTTTGTGGGAAAAAAAAGAAAAGAAAATATACTGTGCAGTCTTCTCTGAAAAAAAAAGAGGTCGGAAGCGTCGTTGATGATGTTCTCTTCTTCACTGTCGAATTTCATCTCCTTTAATTTTCTGAACGTGTAACGTCCCATCTCAATACATGCAATGACCTGCTTTTGATTTCATCTCATAAACAAGAGTGTGTAGGGGTAATGTTAAGGAGGGAGGGGGGGTGTCATTTTATTTTTTTCAAATGATTTCGAAATTTTCCAACTTGATGTCAATGCGCCAGAATTACCTGATGGAACGAACGTGTGGCTGTTGTCACCTTCTGGTCGCCCGCCTCGCTCGGCCCGTTTAAACTTGCCTCTTTTAAGTAATCTACTAAAAAATGCCCCTGAAAGAAAAAAAGCAGACAACCTTTTAGGTTAAAGACATTTACGGGCCTGGAAGAACGTTAAAGCGGGGCGATATTATGGGAGGGGGGGAACAAGGGGGAATTTTTTTGTTTTGTTTTTGTTTCTTTCTTTCTGATGAAAAATATATAACACATCTGCAGTCTCATTCCTATTTATCTCACAATCACAGTATCAAAATGTGTTTGCTATCTTCATGATAGTCTGTGTCAGATTAGATGTATATATAAAATATGTTTTTTTAAGTCTTGTTTATGCTTGCTCTACGTCTCACTGAACATTCGTTTGCAGTCCATGGAGGGGGGCGGTGTGTCTGCACTCACGTTGCCGACTTGCGAGTATACATCGTCCGGCGTAGGGGGCACTCCGGGCGGCGTCATGCGCTTCTCCTTCTGCCTGCGGTTGCAGAACCAGACGCGCACGACCTCCTTCTCCAGCTGCAGTGTGTCGGCTAGGCTGCTGATCTCCTGCGCCGACGGCTTAGGGCACTTGAGAAAGTGGCTCTCCAGTGCGCCCTTAACGCTCACCTCGATGCTTGTGCGCTTCTTGCGCTTACGGCCCTGCGCAGCGATCTTGTCGATGCTTGTCGGACTGCCCGTGCTGGAGTCGGCCTCCTCCAGCCACTTGTTCAGCAACGGCTTGAGCTTGCACATGTTCTTGAAACTAAGCTGCAGCGCCTCGAAGCGGCAAATCGTCGTTTGAGAGAAAACGTTGCCGTAAAGCGTACCGAGCGCGAGGCCCACGTCGGCCTGCGTAAAGCCAAGCTTGATGCGCCTCTGCTTGAACTGCTTGGCAAAGTGCTCCAGGTCGTCCGAAGTCGGCGTGTCCTCGTCTGAGTGTGCCTCGTGGCTGTTGGGACCGTGGTGGCTTTGCTGTTGGTGGTGCTGGTGCTGATGCTGCTGGTGGTGGTGGTGATGGTGATGCTGATGGTGATGATGGTGAGGGTGAGAGTGCTGGTGCGCGCCGTGCTCCAGTTCCGGTGTGCTGCCTCGCACCAGCCCAGGATGCACTAGACTTTGGCCGCCACTTAGCATACCGTTTACTGTAAAGCCACCAGGTTGTGAGTAGATAAGTGATTGCTGCTGCTGCTGTTGTTGTTGTTGCTGCTGGCTGGCAGTAATGGCGGAGATGTGTGCAGCAGCGGCGGCGCCGCCCCAGGGAGCTGCATGCGCCTGGTGTGGACCCAAATGCCGGTGATGCAGCGTGCTGGGAGTGTGCAAATCTTCGCGCGCCGTGCTACTCTTCACATCCTGCTGCTGTTGCTGCTGAGACTGTTGCTGTTGCTGTGGACTGGCCGCCATGCCAACCGGACTCGTGGACCAGGGCGAGGCGGCCTCGGCGGCTGCTACCGCGGCTGCGGCGGCGGCAGCGGCCGCATGAGGCAGCGATGTCACCCACTGGTGTGCATGGCTCAGCATGTGGCCGCCGTTGCTCGCTGCCGCCATGGCCCCCTGCATGAAGTCACTCTGCACCATTTTCACTGCAGACTCGCCTCGGAAGCCACCGGAGGACACCGAGGTCGCCGCACCGCCGACTGGCTGCATGCCCGCACCTCCCGAGTCTGAGTGCACTATCGAGCCCGACGATAATATACTACTGCTGGGCAGATACGGATTGGAAGCCGCCGTGGCCATTCCGCCAATCTTATGAACAGTAGTTGATTAAGCCCCCCTCCCTTTTTTTGCAGAAACTTTCTCTCGCGCGCTTTTTTTCGATGCAAGCAAACTGTATCTCATGAATTATTCAAACTTTAAAAGTCTGAGTTGGGTTTTGGGACGAACAACATCGAAATACGAAGCAACAAATGCCAGGAAAAAAACTGTGCACAGGTATAGGATGTAAAAAAAAAAAAAAAAAGAATATATATCCGTGAGCTATAACGTGCAATCGCAGGATTCGTTCAATTCAAACATAACAGATCATAAATCCTATTTTTTTACGCCAGTGTCCAAAAGCCCTCTGGAGTCGTAAACAGTTTTCCTTCAGTGTGTTGTCGCTTATGTTGTTTTTAAAAGTGTCTTTACAAAAAAAAATCTTCACGGAAAAAAAAATCTAAAAAATAAAAAAACAACAACTTTGCCCCAGCGAGTAAACTTCTGCCGGTGGTACACGGTGATATTTTGTCCTTAAAATCGTCCAAACGAATGCACTGTCAGCGACGAGAAAGAAATTACGCGTGTTTTTTTCTTCGCTTCTTTTGTCATTTGGCCGCTGAGATTTTTCTTTCTATGGTCCCCTTTTCCTCTTTTTCGCAGATTCTTTTATAGTGCTGTAGCGTCTCTCGTCTCTTTGTTCTGTTTTGATGTGTTTAAACCTGCCAAGCCGCTCCAGCTGAAGTACAATCCACTATTACACCGTGAGGCGACGTCGCAAGGCTTCTCCCTCATTCGCTTGCTCTCTCTCTCTCTCTCTCTCTCTCTCTCTCTCTCTCTCTCTCTCTCTCCCTTTCTCTCTTTCTCTCTGGCAGTTAGCTTCGCTCTGTCCCTCCCTCAGCGTTCGAGGACACGCGACTGTTTACCCTGCGCCGTGCGCTTCCTCCGCGTCTTTCTCCCCCCCTTCAAAATGTGAGGAAGTCGAGCGCATGCTTTTCTCTGATTGGACGACCGCCACGTGATTGACAAGTCTGGAAAAGCCCGCTTCAGGCGTTCATCACCTTCTGGTGATTTCAATTGGTTGCTTTTGAATTCAAGTAAAATAAATCAAGATGCGTAAAAAGTGCATGCTCTAAAATAATAATAATAATAATAATAATAAGAAGAAGAAGAAGAAGAAGAAGAAGAAGACGAAGAAGAAGAAAACGAGGAATTATGCACAAGTCTGTGAGTTTCTATCATGACACAAAGATGCATTTTATTGATCAAAATAAGCTTGTGGTATATAAATGGTAACAGATTTTATATGGAAATGAAGTGATGAAGTGAACATCTCTGTAGTCCAGTAATGGAATTGCAATGTGAATAACAGAAATGAACACATGCTCCTTTAAATAGCTGAATATAGGTGAGCTAACATGGAGATCAAAGTTAAAGACGTTCATAAAAGCACCATGTTTATGTTCAGAAATAAACACAATGGTTGTAATTATAATTATAAGAAGTATGTTAACACAGACACGATACAAAATGCACTATAGCAAATAGGAAGAACCGTTGCTAGTAGGGTGAAAGGTGGTGACAATTATAGGGGCCCCCCAGCACAAAGGGTACAAACCCTTCTTTTCCTTATCACACTGGTACCCAGTTACCAAACTTATGTTCTGAGATCTATTTTTCAAAAGTTGTTTTGATTTTAGGAACATGCTGTTCCAAAAATGTAAAAAAAAAAAATCCAGTTTGTGTTGGTGTTGTTCTAAGAGTGTTTTCTCCATTTGGAGAGGGTTAGGAGGACGTTCCATGAATATAGTTTTAAAACATTTTCCCACCATCATTTGAACTACTTTTAAAGGACGTTAGTTAAAGTTGTGGAAACGTTTTTGTACATCAAGAAGCTCGATTTTCCCTTATGGTCCAAATATCGTATGTTCAGAGACAAACGACCGGTACAAAATATAATATTACTTTAATGGCAAGGAAAACAGCTTTATAGAAGCTTTATATCATGATCATGTTACCTAAAACCACCTAATTGAATCGTCCATCATTTGCATGCAATGTGGCTTATTAAGGGTTAACTCAAGATGATATGAGACTCTTCCAAGCGGAAACTAGCGCGCGGGGCAACCCCACTGGAACAGGGCACGAGCGAAAGTGGCAACCAAACCGAGGGCAAAGCTAAACAGTCCTTTGAGGATTCGCAAAAGATATGTCTCGTAATTCGAGTAACAGTACCAAGAACGACGTGCACGCCGCACATGCCATCTGTTCATCCTCCAACTGCCTGTTTCTACACTAGTTCCCCTACAGGATGCAAGCAGAGGCAGAAATGAACGTCAAATAATGAATTGGACCTGGCACGCCTGCTTGGCAAAAAGAGGCCAAACAAAGCTGATGAGCACGAGAGGATGATTTTCTCTCGTTAATGTGCTGTAGAAAAGAAGAAAACCCTATTCCCAACTAAGGCTAGATAACAATTCACAAACTAATTGTAATTGTGCACTAAAGGCTATTTCGATGGCTATTAAAGAACAGGCAACATCAGGTTTAATTCAGAGAAAGCATGTTCATCAGATCGTACAGATTCTCCTGAAATGCACAGGAGAGAAAAACAAAAGAGAGAAAAAGACATTCCCTGTATGTCCCAGCAGGTTGAATCTGAATCAGGCAAAAATAAAACGAGAAAACCTCGAGGATTTGTTTATACTGAACGCCAGAGCAGGGCCTCCATCATGGGGGCCGTCATGTCATTAATATAACGCAGGCTTTTGGGGCAAAAATATGTGCGCTGTGTTTTTTTTGCGGGCGATTAAAAAAAAAGGGCGTCTCGCGTGGCTGTGAAAAAACGCGAGAAATAAAAAAAAAGACGAAAAGAAGAAACGCAGAAGCGTGTGCGCAAGTTTGTAAGTTTTAAACGTAATCTCACACACGGTGTTTGTTATTTGTTTGTTTACGGGACGAGGTCCCAACGTTCCCGCTGAGGACGTCATTTGTTCTTGGTGCAAGCAAGAGAGGGGGAAAATCCCCAAGTATAACAAGAGACGAACAGTTAGTGCTGATTTTCATTTGCATAAATTTTCATATATTTTAGTGAAAATAATAGCGGTGCCGAGGAGAGCTCTGCGCTCAGTCGAGGCAGAGCGAAAATCTTAGGAAGGACCTGATCGGAGGGAGTCTACACGGTCCCTGACAGAAACGTGAAAAAAACATCATTTGAGACTTTTTTTCTGTGGGAAAACTGGATTGAATATTTGTGGTAAGTGATGCACATTTTGTCTTTGGAACGTTTCGCGTTTAGGAGACCCAGTAGTCGCGCAAATACGCACACTATATATATATATATATATATAATATATATATATATATATATATATAATATATATATATATATATATATATATATATATATAGTTGGACAAAATCAATAAGGCATTGCGGTTAAGCTGCACGATTTTGTAGTGTAGGTCCAGTACAGAGAGGGCAATCAATCAAATCCAAACAGGACATTCTCGGTGGAATTTCTCTTCTCTTGTGGATGCACAATGTGCCAATTTGGTCTAGCAAACTCGTCTGCATGAGTCGACACCCCTACTCTCCTCCTGTACAGTTCTGTAAAACTTCAAAACTAACGGCTTTGACAAAAAGACAGTCATACATAGAATAAGCAAGAAATCGAGAGAGAGTAAAATGTGAGTAAGAGAGTAAAAAGTGCTCAGCCATTGAATAAAATGTGTATACGCAAAATGTTCAGTTTTATATTCTATTTTCTATGATGGACATGATATTTAATATCTATCTATGAAAAATAGTCTATTTTGTAGTGTGCATATAGTGTGCAAGCGCTTTCCAGTCGTGTTAACTGCGTCCCATCTCTCCCAAAATAAAGCCCGTTGGTTGCATTGCTGAACTGTGCGCTTGGGTTGCCATGGTGAGTGAAAGAAAAGAGGGAACACTGGCCGCATTAAGCTATATGTTTGTGCACTGGAGTCGAGATGAAAGACCTTTGGTGGAGCCAAGATGATCAAACTGACCCCTCACATTCGTTTTAGTTCAACGCGTTGTTTTTTGCACCCATCTGAACCGAGCTGCAGGGAAAAAAACTGCTTTTGGATTCTGAAAGCTAAAATCCTAAATTGACACCCAGTGACGTGACGGGGCGTGTGTACAAACCAGCAGGTGGCGCGCTTACTCGCGAGAGCGCGCATGTCTGGTGAGTGGAGCCCTATTATGTATTGATAGTATTCTTTTTTTTTTTTTTTTTTTTGAGCCAAGAAAAAAAAAAATTCTTGTATTACTGAAGTACAAAACAGAATGTACCTGGAACCAAAGGCAAACAATAAAAGTTTTTAATTAATATATATATAAATATATAAAATCAATTATCTTATGCTTTTAAAAATAACTGCGAGATAACAAACTGCGAGATATTCCTTACACAAGGGCTTATCTTTAAAATCCTTAACTTTTATAAACGAAATTCCTTAAAAATTAACATTAAAAAAAATTATCAGCAAATTTATTTACGAAAACAATCCTGTTTAAAGTAACAAATGATTCATATTTCGCTTTAATTCGGTTTTAGTAAAACAAACAAATAAAAGTTAAGACAATTCGCAGTAAAAAAGTTTAGAATGAAATAGATTTTTGCGCCAACAATTCATTCGGGTAAAGTGCGCAGCTAAAACACTCCGAACTGTACAAATATATGAACTATTTTTATATTAAAAGTATTTTTTTTATGAATAGCTACACTGGCAGAAGGCCAATTAGAGTAAAAAAATAAATAAAAACTCAAATATTCACACGTATTAAATGTTTTTTTTTTTTTTTTTTTTTTTTTTAGAAAATAGTGCACCCAAATGCACTTACCGACCAAACAAATGAATATATTTCCCAACCCCCCCCAAATAACCCAAAAAAACAAAAAACATCCCATACTATTTGCATTCCCTCGATCTTCTGTAAATCCACCTTTTAAGCATCAGAGCCCAGCGGGACTTAAGATTTAAAGTAATCAAATAAAAGATATTCCCGGGTTGTGCTCGTGCATTAATCGTGCATGAATGCAATATCTGATGCGATAATGTGCATCGAAATGGGTTTATTTCAGTTCGTCATTAGGATAAATGTGATGCATTGTAATCAACCGTGCATTGCGTTTCGAAATTAGTCCCATTTCACTTGACGTAAATATCAAAATATATTTAAAAAATAGTGAAAACGTTACAAGTCGAATATTATTTTAAAACGCGCTGATTTCAAAAAAGTCATTTAGTTCTATTGTCATACAGATATTTTTTATTAATTATTAATAATTGTATTAATAAATTATAACAACAATAATACTAATACTAATAATAATAATAATAATAATTATTATTATTATAATAATCACATTTAGTTTTTCAGCTATTATAACGTGAAAACTATTTTTTGTCATTTTACAAATCTTACAAGTCTTTTTTTGGTTTGCATCCAAGTTTTGGCAACTTTAGTTTTTACACTTGAGCTAACAGGTGATGGAAGCTTATTGATGCAAATTAGGGTTTTTGCCCCTCTCATTAGTCAGCAGAATTTATCTAGGTGATATCATTAATAATTGTTTGAGTAGAATTTAATACCTGGATTTCAGAATTTATTACTCACATATAACCACAGCACAGTCTCTCTCTCTCTCTCTCTCTCTCTCTCTCTCTCTCTATATATATATATATATGGTTGGGACTATTATTTAAAAATAAATTATTTGACTCTATTTGAAAGCTGATTTTTTCAAAAGCAGGAAATCATAAATTTATCGTTTATTCCTTAACAAAAAAAAAATGTATAATGTAATTATATTTTCTATTCGGCAGATCCACTATTAAGCAGTGCGTCATGCATAACTTGACTCTTATATGAATTATTTATGGTGGTCAAGTTACAAGCAAATGCTGTGTGTGCGTATTTTCAAGAGTTTGGTGGAGTAATTGGTCATGTCTGATGTTGACATCCAGATGTGGAGATCTAGTCAGGTTCACCATGACCACAGTGTCTAAGTGCAGTACCTGAAAGTACCAGTGTTGTATTGTTTCAGTGACAAAATTCTATCAACAATACCAAAATACATCAAATTGATAGAGAAGAGCTTAGGGAAAAAAACAGGCCTCAGTGTCTCACAGTGTGTAGCAGATTTGTTTAGAGGTATTTCACTTGCTGATGCAATGCCTCACTGCCAGTAAATGGATGAGTGTACTGGTTGTGCTTGAGTGGGAGAAAAGTGTGTTGTCAGAAAGTAAAAACAGGCCTTGATGTCACACTGTTCGACTTTCCAGAACAAGCCTTCATCTAGTTAACTGTGCCATCATGTACTGTACACATATTACTGGAATTCGATCGGCGTTTGTCAATATCTCTGTTTATCCCTGTCTCATTTGCCTTAGTCGTTCTATCTGTCTGAGTTCAAAAGGTAAGCCTGTGATGTTTCTGCTGTAATGTAGCCAGCTAACTGTGTGTAACCCACGCTTGTGGCTTCTGTGTTTTTGTTTGTCAAACAGTGCCGATCCCCCAGGAGAGTGGTTTGTGGTAACTCCCTGCTCAGGATTACATTAATCAAAGCATTTTATTTCCCCAGAGACGTGACGGCACGAATCACCCCCAAATCCCAATCAAATTGGATAACAGAGAAACAGAGCTCACCGAATGACCTCGCTGGCTTTTTTACTTCTCGATTCAGAAGGCAGGACGGATCTCCTGCCAATCCAGTTATAAGACTGAAAGAAAAATCTCCGGTTTGTGCTTTAGGTGTGGGGAGGCAACAGACTCGGTGGTAGTGTGTGGTAGCATTCCGCACTGTTTTGAGTCAGTGGTTCTCAAAGTGGGGTCACTAAGAGTCAGATTGTTTTTTTTTAAAGGTCCCCCTACATCTCATTTTCATCCATTACATGAGCCATTAAGGCTGAATATTACCAGTACATACTTTGATTACAATTTATACACAATCTCATGTACAGAAACCTGAACTTTGGTAAATTTCTTCCAAGATATTTGTCATTTTGTTGTTGTTACATTGTTATTACAATGTAACAACAATAAAAACCAATAAAAAAAAACTGTATTACACAGCATTAAACTATACAAATATGAAAATATTTACATTCACAAATATTTGCCATTATTATTATTAAACACAAAAATAATGTCAAACAAAAACTTTTTGTTTTGATTAAAAGATTTAACAAAGCATATTTACCGTAAGGAAAAATTTTCAGAAATTAAAACATTTCTTTTCTGGCTCAGTTAGTTTAGAATTAGAGCTACAAACTTCTTAGTTGTTTTTAAAAGTAACATTTTAGAGGATATAACAAAAATATGCAGAATTATAAACATCTATTTGCCTAAAAGGAAAATAAATAATGTCTAAATGTATAACCAGAATGCAAGTAATTATAGTCTAGCTATAAATGTGTGTTACTGGTTGTGGTATTCAGATATTAAATCAACGATCAGGGCTGTCTGAAAAGCTCAGTATGAGCCAAAGGGATTTCGAATAAAGAACATTTACAATGCAACGTCCTGCTAAAACCCAAAATAGGCTTAATGTGCATCTAGGAAACTATCCCACTGTGGTCATGCAGTTCAAACATGCCAACATTTACTCACCTAACTCACACTTCTTGTCGGAAATAACGCTTTAAAAGGAAAACGTATTTGGTTATTTGCAAGAAAAAAAAAGCAAATGTGGACCTGTCAGCGTAATGACTCTATAATAAAGCTGGCATAAATACTGCTAGCAACACGTACTCTATTACAGGTAATGCAAATAAAATAAAGCCTATAATTTGTTGCTGCTGTATTATATCAGCGGAGCTGGCATGCAGTGTGGGAGATTCATGAGGAAAATCGAGAAGGAAATGTCGGCCTCTTTATGGCCCCGCTACACAAATTCAGCACTCGTTCTCCCAGGCCAATCAGGGATAAATGATGGGCTCGCTGCTGGAGTTAGCTACATCCACTGTGTGCTAACGCTGCTGGAGCTGCGTTGCTGGCAGCTCCACTGCCTAGCTAGTCTTTTAGAAGGAGCTGCACGCTGATATGAAGTGATGGTTCATCATAACCTCCAAATGAAGTGAAATGCATCAAGGGAGTTTGTGCATCTTCTCTAAGAACGTAGGTTTTGTTTCTTAGCGCTCTGTTTTCTTTGACAGCAGTGTAGACTAGTGACTTAGTAGTGGGAAAAACGTTCTCTCTGTCTGTGAATAGCGTTCCTGTATGTGCGACCATCGTCGGCGGTCAGGAGGCCTTGATTCATGCGCATGTTACGTACTTTTGATGCTAATTTGATGCTCCCTGTGTTAAAGCTACGCCCAGGCCCATTTGTTTTAGAAAAGAGTTTGCATACATCTTCCGTGCCTTGTGCTCACCTCATATGTTCTCAGACGCCATATTCCTTTTTCCTTCCGTCACTCTTTATGCACACACACATACCTGCAGGGCAACAAAAGCAGCATTGAGTAGCGTGTTAACTTCTGGGCCAGGCTGCCCACCGCAGATTACTCAATGCCTGGCCAGGGCACACAAGACCGACTCATTTATGATTGGAGCTAATTTTTATTTAAGAAATGTGCATACAGGGCACGCTTAAGCGCACAGTGAGGCTGAATAATAACCAAAGCAAGGGGAACATATGTGTCTCATGTATAAGGTGGAAAGGTCAATGAGTCCAATTTGCAGTGCACATGGTAATTCCTCTGCAACGTTACTGTGTGTGTGTGTGTGTGTGAAGGTGATAATGTAAATTGAGGCAGATTATGTACAAAGTACATACAGGCTACTTAAATTCAAGATTATCGGAAAATTATGTTAGAAAGTTTAGATTTTGTCCAACAAGACATCACACACACAGCTGTCCACTACTTAAATTGTTTAAACATAAAAAAATCTGTAGGCAAGTGTCTCTGTTTGTCTCATGTACTCAATTCTTTTCTTTATGTACTCTGGCTTAGGGGTCAGAGCACATGGTCAACCATGACCCATGATTCCCTGGAGCTGAGATAAGGTTGAGGGGCCTTGCTGAAATGATGACAGCGGCAGGGCTTAAATCCTTATTCCCCCCGATCAACAACTTAAAGCCTTAACCATTACATATCTCTCTTGTCGGTAGATTAATGTTCACTTCCTTTAAACTCTCATCTTTTGAGAGAAAAGAATATGGCTGTTGCCAGTTTAAACCTCAGAACTGTCGTAATCAATAACAATCTTAAACTCACTCTTGCGTTCTTCGCTCTCTGCACAACAAGCCCTTCCCAAATATATCTATCTATCTATCTATCTATCTATCTATCTATCTATCTATCTATCTATCTATATATATATATATATATATAAAACACATGATGTTGTGTTTTATATAGCATAACTATAAGTCACATAGGAAAGGCAGGATTCCACTGAAATTTGTTCGAGAAGTTTTTATTTCCACTGTCCACTCATCCCTTAATGTTCTTGGGTCTGGTGGGACCCATATGGGGTTTTTAATCAACACAGCCATAACAATTATGAAAAATCACTTAAAAAAGTTACAAGAATTATAAACATGATTTATGGTTGATATTTGCCATTTTACCCCATTAAATCAAATTTGAAAATATAAGTGTTATGAAAAATTTGTTCTATTTTTATGTTTTACATAAAAATATAAGCCAAGAGAAGCCAACGAGTCTGGGGCTCCAAAAAAAATTACAAATAGCATAATTTCTTTAAACAAACTTTAAAATCACCAGACAAGGGGTTAAAAACTCAATCAACATCCAGATATCTGTCAAACTGCTTTATGGCAACGGTTATTGTATTACGTGTTGTGCAAATATATTTAAATTGAATTGAACAGATTTCTCTAAAGCAGTCTGTGAATTTTCCCTGATAGAAAGATCTTATCCCAAACGAGAAAAATAATAGTGTAAACTGAGAAGTAAATGTGACCCAATAGAGAAAATAAATTAATATTCAGTCTAACTACCAGAAAGAAAGAAGAAGCAGGCCAGTGTTAAGACTTATTAATATTATTCTTCTTCCCTGGGCCTGAGGGGGTCTAGGTGAATTATGGCAATAACTACACAGGACTCAAAAGCAACGCTCTAATGTAAAATCTGTATTTTATAATTAAAAAATCAATTCGCAAGATTGCTGCTTAAAGTGTTTACAGTAAACAACTGCTAAATGTAACCTCCTAAACGAAAGATGAAAAAAAACTCTTTATTTTTAAAAATGTAGCATTCTATGCAATCTAAGTGCCTTTCGAGCAGTTTCTTTGCGAGATCCTAATAGAGTCACCTTTCTTTTTCAGAAGAAGACTGCCCTCCTTCGCTCCCTCTCTCCCTAACACCCTCCCTCCCTCTGCTCGCTCTCATCTCTTCATCTCTTGCCTTCCTTCAGAGACTGGAGTCTCTACTAAGGACCTAGACTTACACTACAGCCAAGGGACCATCCTGCAAATACACACACACACACACATAACATTTCTCTCTCATACACACACACACACACATGCACAAACACACACAAAGACCCACACTTCCGTTTCCAGCTCACAGTAAGCACTGCAGCTCTTCTCCTGCTGGCTATTTTTCTTTGAGAGACTATAAAAAAATATGCAAATGCAATTGTTAAAGAAGAAAGCACAAGCGTTTGTTTCTCCACGCTCGTATCACGCAAAGGGGAAGGATTTCACGTTCATTTCTTTATAAAGACGGACAGAAAACGAAGAAACACATACTCCATGACCAGGTAGGATATTAAAATGAGCTCCCGAAAGCAGCCATTGCTAGTTATTATAGTGTCAAGAGCGCCTCTTCGGGGTTCTCTTTCATCATGGACGTCAGGCCTTTAAACACATGGCATCAAGCGCTTAAAGAGTGCAGAAATACCAAGGCACATTTTGCAAAGCCCTCATGGTGCCATCTACACTTTTTGAAGTGATTACCGAGACGACTCAGATCAAAGGCTCTGACAACTCCGAGTGCCCGGCAAGACTGAGGCGCACTAATCGCGCCAAAGATTCGGGCAACGATGCAACACATGCAGAAAAAGATTATCAAGAAGAAAAAACTAAAAAAAAAAAAAAAAATCTGGGAAAGAAATTACGAGATTAGATCGATTTTTTTTTTCAATGCTGATCAAGTTGAAAAGATCAGCAAAACGGTGATAGATAAATATTAAATATTAGAGATTTGGGAAAATAATAGAAGCACATTTTGGTTTTTGGATGCTGAACCCGCTTAGTAGTCAAAACTGTTTTTTTTTCTTTTATTAAATAAAATTCTTCGATGTGTATTCAGATCACGTACATTTACATGATTATACTAGCCTAAGCACACTGTGTGGTTTTTTTTGTGGTACTCCAACATAATACCTGGAATAAAAATGTGTGTTTTTATAAAAATGTGTGTTTTTCATCGTTGTATTTATTTACAACTTTCTATTTCCAGTTCTTTCTTTTATAAATACATTTTTTACAGTGAAACATGAGACGGCTGCGATAACGCTGTGTCCATTTATTATTTTTAAATCATTAATACCGAAGTATGCATAAAAATGTTAGATATAATAAAAGACAGACAGAAAAAGAAATATACTGTAAATGATATAATATATACATAGACAGGAAGCTGCAGGTGAGAGACTTTTAAGGACAAACTTGGACCTGACCCCTTGTGCAGTGCTTTCCAATATTTTCTTTCCGGCTGTTGTTGTTTTTTTTTGTTTTTTTGTTTTTTTCGTAATAGTTTCCTTTGTGGACTTTGTAATCTGTGTACACAGATCTGGTGCATGAACAATAAAGGTTTTGTGAGCTCAAGGCAAGCCATCTCCTCTCTCCGCCTGCTGTTTACTGTGTCACTCGGAGCCACTCTCTCGCTCCATCCTGTGAGCTCTGGACGTTTTCCAGAGCCCTCGGATTCAGAGTGGTCTCGCTGTCTGAACAGGGGCCAAGACAACAAGCCTTTCACCACAACCGACGAACTTCTAGTGTCACCAGCCGCGGAAAATGAATCTGCTTTTATCTGCCAGCCCTGTGCAGTACAATGAGTCTTCCTGTGTGTGTGTGTAAGCATGAGACAGCAGAGAGAGAGAGAGGACAAACTGAAGAGGAAGCGACACTAAAAGAAAGAGAGAGACGGAAAAGGAGGTGGGTGAGTTGTAATTTAAAAACTAAAAGGTTGAAAAGTTCTTTTTAAGATTTAGCTATAACACATAATATAAAAAGAAGAAAAAAGAAAGCAGACAATTTGTAATGGAAACTTGTAGCCAAAAAAAAGGATGTATTTTTGGTTCCTTAATATTTACAAATGTTTTAAAGCGATATCAAACGTTGATAAAGTGGGCATATCGTGGGCTACACATAGACAACTTATCTTACATATCTTCATTTTATTGATGCCAAATCAATAAAAACAACTTACAGCATGAACATACCTATAGGGAATAGACGTCAGGATACACAACTTACAGCACAGTACATTTTGTTAGAGCTAAAGCAGCTATATGAAAATAATACACAGAAATGATATTATATATGGTGCTCGAAACCCTGAGGTGACTCGGTGAAGCTGTACAGACGGTCAAAGCCAGAATAATTCCATGTCCCTTTCCTAATATAAAAAAAAAAAAAAAGCCAACAAAATAGCTTCTTGTGCTCTGTGCTAGCTGTTAGCCACTCTTAGCGTTTATAGACGCAAGCTTTGAAATAGCACACAAAACCTTTTCTGGCCTAAGTTAGTTTGGTTGTGAGAAATTCTTTCAATTATTTATCTTTTTTTTTTGCAAAAGTGCGGCTTGAAAATGCATTTTCAGTAGATCAGCAACAAAATATCAGCAAAGCTGTCAGCATGTGGCGTTTCATTGACTTTTATACCTTGGAAATTTTGAACAAATGCTAGGGATAGCACTGGGCATGTCGCTAAACCCAGAGGGCGGGATATCACTGAACGAGAAAATTTAATTGGCTGATGATTTTGTCGCTAATACATATTACAAATCAGATATGACGTCTTTCAATTAAAAGCTAACACTATCTGTGGTGCTGTTCCAAAACCTTTATAAAGTAGGATTGTAACCACTCCACTGAGGCAAGACTTATAGAACCCTGGGGTGCATAAACATAAACTAAACTTAACAAGACTTGACACTCACTTGACTTGACCTTACTAAACATGAACACTAGCATGAACGGGACCTCACCATGGTGGTACATAAAGCAACAATCATCCACCAACACAAGGCATGCACAAGGGCTATAAATATACACTGAACACATTAACTAAACGAGACACACGCGACAGGAAATAAACACAACATGAACTGTCTAGGCTAGTTTAGCTAGCTAGCATAGCATATCTGAGCTAGCTAGCATAGCTTAGCCTAGACATAACAAACCAATAAACATGAACAATAACAAAACATCGAAACAGGAAACAAGACCTGAATATTACAAGGATATTTCAGTTCAACCACAACAAAACTAATTATAAGCCATTACACTAATTACAAACTAAAAAATCGAGAAAAACATTTTTGACACAATTTCAATTTTTTTTATAGGATCAGCAGAAAATGCTCACCACTGCGTATCCAGTTTACACACCTACATTTTTTGACACATTTTCTTTCCTGAAAGACTTTCTTTCCTCCAAAGACAGACTCGTACAAGTAAAAAGACTTTACACTCACATTTTTGGAAAATTGTACAATGATGATCTGCAATATAGAACTAGAAAAACAGAACAAAAATATATATCTTCAACCAACATCCAAAGTACACTATATAGCGATAAGTTAATGGACCCTTATGTTTTTCCGTCTTCCTTACACTGATATCACAATGCCAGTATCACACATTTGTCTCCAAAGCCTATGAAAGCTGTAGCATGATATAATTCCTTTGTTGGATCTAAGAGACGCAAACACTGTTTCAGTATGATGCTGTCTCTGTGCACATAGCCCCTAAGCTCCATGGAGACGTGGTGTGTTCTGGTTGGTGTGAAATGAACTCGAGTGTCCTGTACAGACTCCACTGAATATCTTTACAATGAACCGGAACACCAACATCACCCCAGACCTTCTCATAAAATATTAGTGTCTGATCTCACTAATACTATAGTGACTGAATAAAAAACAAATCCCCACAGTCTTGCAACACAATTTAGTTCGTCTTAGTTCACACAGATGTGATGGTCAGATGACCTAATACGTTTGTCCACACGTATAGTGTGTATGCAGAGACGTGTGTATGTGAGAGAATCGAATCATTAATTAAAAAAGGAAAAGAAGTCGGGGTAAACACTATGCATGGGGTTACAACCTAACACCGAGCCCTGATCAAATCAGTTTGGATGCTAGCTAACTACACACATCATTAATCATGCAAATAAATGTCTTCACCTTTATATATCTGCATACTGATATATTAACTATCAACATTGTCTTCTTGTATGATGATATCCTATGTCAGCTGTTCTGAAAGTCATTTTAAAAGTACACTATGTGGGCAAAGTTACACTTACACATTTACATAACTGAGTATAAAGCACACAATGTTCAAGCAGGACAATACCCTGTGCACAAAACCCCTGAGCTCCATAAAAACATGAATTGTAAAGGCTGGTGTGGAAGAACCTAAGCATTTTACACAGAGACTCTGACTCAACCCCTTTAAACAGCTTTGGGATGAACTGAAACACAGATTGCACCCAGACTCCTTTTCCTTACTATCCATTTACTGCAACTAAAAGGGAAGTGGTAGCGCAGTGGTTAAGGTGTTGGGCTGCTAATTGAATGGGGGTTCAATTCCCAACACAACTAAGTTGCCACTATTGGGCCCCTGAGCAAGACCTTTAACCTTTAAATGCTCAGTTGTAAATTAGAGATAAGTGTAATTCGCTTTGGATAAGAGGGTTGGATAAGGCTCAACAAATGCTCCAGCATGAAAATGCCTCATTGCACAAAGCTCCTAAGCTCCATGAGAGAATCTAGTGTGAAGGTTATTAAATCATTAGGAGTGAATCTGGTTGTCCAAATCCTTTATCTATAAATTACTAAATTATATATATTAAACATACTATACATATAAATAGTTTAGGCATAAGAGCACAGCTGAGATGAGGATGGATTCCTTCATGAGTCTGGTTCCTCTCAAGGTTTCTTCTTACTTCTTCTCAGGGAGTGTTTGTTTTATACTTGTTCACTTTAAAAGTAGACTAGTGGCACGATATAGCCACAATATTAGAAATAACAGCAGGAACTCACTTGTTTTATGGTTTTATAAGATGTTCGGAATATGTAAATGTTGGAAATTGCCTTATTATATGAGGAATTAAACAGCTGGGCTATTACTGGAAAATGATCCACACCTGGCTAGTAATGAACAAGACTACATTTGTTGATTCCTATAAAGGCATAACCTGTCCTGTACATGTAAAATATATTTATGCATTACAGGGACAGACAATAACAAAAATTTTAACCAATACAGATAACCAATAATTAAGTGCTTATTATGGCCGATTCTGATACAGATAACCAATGAGTTTATATTTTTATATAATGATTTTTGTATTAATCTCCAGTTTGGACATAATAAAATATAAGCTGCACTGATAAAACAGATGTTTTAGAAGCTTTGGTCTAAATATAATAGCAAACATCATTCCTGACTCTTGGAAAGTTTTTTTTTTTGTGTAAGACAACAGTAATGAGTTATTAAACATTTGGTAAAATTATTGATTAAAAAATTAATTCAATCACATGTTTGTGGTTAAAACTAAACAACCACTAGCTGTTTTAAGAAGCAGCCCAGATATTACAACCAGCTCAATATATTTAGTCCAGGTCTGACCTGATCTTGAATGTGGCATCCGTGGGTGTGAACTCAACCAATCTGGCAACACTGGCTGCAGTCACTTGCACTGGGATAGAGGATACATCTTAGATAAATCACTGAGTGATTAATTAATCAGCAAGGGTACGTTATCAGATCTATTTATAGAATTTTTTTTTTTTTTGCGTACTTTAATTCGCATACTAAGGATTCTGACATACTACCTGCCTTGCATATTCATTTTTGCCTACTATATAGTATAGAAATATGTGATTTTAGATTTTTTAGATGTCTGTGTCTCTAAATTAGTACTTTGTGTCAGTCACACTATCCAAATGTAGCAGCTTGGCCAGAGAAATGGTCATTGATTGCTGAATCATTAGCAGCGACTAGCGGAAAAGTAACTTCTCCGCTAACGCTGTCAACACTGGCGTAAACCATCTGACCACTCCTTAATGAACGGCCATCGAGTGACCAGGCCTGCTCATTGACCCCTACAGTCTCTAAGGTGCGCTTTATCGGCAAACACATGTCCGTCCTGATCATCTGTCACTAAGGGATTCCTTTTTTGCTAAACAGTCACTGAGACCTTCGATAATCATTACTAAGAGTTTACAACTACATTATCTTACAATGCAAAATTGGCTGTAATTAAAAAAACAAAATTCCAAGGAATTCCACCTACAAATCCTGATAAAAATATTTTAAAAACCCCAATAAAATTACAAGAATGGTTTATCTTATTTTTTAATCCAACTGAGCAAGGGGTCCCGTGGTTCCTGGTTAGTGGTGCTGGGAATTAAACCTGTGATCTTCTGGTCAGCAGTCCAACACATTTACATTTACGACATTTGGCAGAGGTCCTTATCCAGAGTGACCTCCATTTATCTCCTTAATAGCACCGGAGCAATTGGGGGTTAAGGGCCTTGCTCAGGGGGCCAGCAGTGGAAGCTTGGGGTTCTGGGAATCGGAACCAGATCTTTAAATTAGCAGTCCAACACCTTAACCACTGAGCTACTGTGAATTTGTAAACTTTCTCATTTATGCAGTTAATTAACCAGCCAGTCATGTGACAGCAGCACAATTCATAATATCATGCAGATGTAGATGACATTAGGTTGAAAAAAAATTATCCTGGTCATATGGTTGTTGGGGACAGACAGACTGGATTTGTCTTTAATTGGTCACACAGACCAATCTTTGGGGTTTCCAGAGATCTGATAATAAATTAATTATTTACCATTTTTTGTAAGTAAAACATAAAAAAGATAAATCAGACTGCATGACGATGAACTCAAATAATCACTGTTTGCAACCGTAATAAGCAAAAAAGAACATCCCAGATCTCATAAACAATGATGAGCTATCAAAGTCTTAACAAAAACTAGAGAGCTAAAGTTTCATGGATTAAAAAAACGATGACTTTTCTAATCTTTAAAGCAATTGATTTAATTACAATGGTAACCGCTAAATGCTCCTTTCTATAAGAATGATCATCAAGTGTGATTACCGTGTTCACTATATAGTAATTGTAACATTTGGTGATTGAATAGAGTAAAATGTCATATCATAAATGATACAAACATAAGAACTGAACGCAGCTTCAGAACAAATGAAATATATTAAAAAAATCCTGCTAAAGGACTCTGACTTATGGGTAATGTCTGTTATTTTTCTTACAGACATTATCACAGTGAAGAGGTGGTAAAACATATTTGCTACTCGAAGCCTGTGAAATTACTTTACACTGATATAACACGCACTGCAGAGGGTCTACTAGTAGTACCGCACTCCCTTTTGAGCAATTAAACAGCCCAGAATTAGACCTTCCACTTTGCTAGTGTGTGTGAGCCTGAAAGCAAAAGAGAGAGAGAAAGAAGGAGAGAGATAGAGAGAGAGAGAGAAAGAGAGAGAGAGTAGTAAAGTGTGTAAGTGAGAGGGATAAAGAGAGTGTGGCTTTGATCAGCAAGTGAATGAAGCATTTCGCTGCTCGAGTGTTTTCTCTCTCTCTCTCTCTCTCTCTCTCTGGGAAGGAAGCACTCTTCATTGGATTGTGTGGAAATGAACTCGACAGAGCGGTGAGTGTGTTGACCCTGCACTGCCCTCACTCTTCTCATCACAGTGTGAGACTCCCACTAGCAACTTCCTGCCTGATTTCACCTGTTTAGACTATTAGACATTTAAAAAAATGCTCCAAACAACTCAAATACTCTAGAAAAGTGATCATGTGAGTAATAAAGCTTAATAAGAACGAAACCAACGGGATGTGCAGGTGATCATGTATTACATTTACATTTACGGCATTTGGCAGACGCCAAATTGGGAAGCAATTGGGGGTTAAAGGTCTTGCTCAGGGGCCCAGCAGTGGGAACTTGGTGGAACTGGAAATGGAACCATGATCTTCTAAGCAGTAGTCCAACACCTTAACCACTGCACTACCACTTCCCCCAACAGCACACCGTGTCAACTACAGTACATACTTATATGTAAGGGAACAGCACAGTGTTGGTTTTTATTAATTTCAGGATACATTTTAATGGTATAAAAAAAGAAAGACTACCAAAATAAGGTCCAGGGACCTTAATTTTAATTTTAAGTTTAATTTTAAATATGTTAAATATTTTACTAATTTTATATCTGTATTTGATAATGAAGATTGGCTTTTAAAATAAAATGGATGCTAGCCACCTAGAAAATAAAAAAAGCAAGATTGTCAAATGGTTGAAAAATAAAAAAGTTTATTTAAAATAAAGGAAAACTTAATTTATAATTTCAGTTCAATGCAAAAAAATGGCTATTTGTCCCCTTAATCTTTTATTATTTTTTGTCCCCTTAATCTTTTTTCTATTTATTATACAATAATACTGGTAGTCACTCCGGCCCATGTAATTTGTATTACAGATCGACCTGGCCTCCCATTAAAGAATTCTGTGGTCATGACAGAAAAACAATTTAAGGACCCCTGCTGTAAAATGCCCAAGAAACAAATTAGATCTTGTTATGTCTTACATTACAACAGCTATATATATTCAAAACTATTTTTGAAAAACCTCCTGTGCTGGAAAACAGATTGCACCTACACCTTAAAAATGAATCTAAAAAACCTTACATTTATTACATGTGTAAGTTGTTACTCCTTGCAGCTAAAACGAATGTCTTTTAAGTTTTTTGCTATAGATGCCATACAACCAATCCAAATTGAGGACCCAACACATCTTTGCGGTATTGACTGTGATTAATGCAGACTCCAATCTCGAACGAGACACACTGAAATGCAGGAGCTTTTCAGGATTTCTCCTAAGCCTGTCAGCGGAATGAATTTACAAAAGACTTTAGATGAGTGCCATGTGCCTACAGTGCCATGTGTATGGAATAAAAGATGTGTTATGGATTTTGCAATCGAAACATTAGTAGAAACTTTAAATAAAGTTGTGGCGTGTAGTCAGCAGAAGCCCGAGCAGAGGCAGGAGGCAGATTGCACAAGAAGGAAGTGTCTTTGAAGGCTGTAAGTTGCGGGTTTCTCTCCCTGGCCGACCGCCTGTTCCACCCCGAGTGCCCTCCCCCGCTGGCACAGGTGCTGTTGCTCGATTCAATTTGGCTCAAAGACGCACTTGAAACGGCATGCCTGTCACGGCCAATCTGGAGCTGCAAGACGGAGCAGAGGGGAAGGGGGCCATCGGAGTGGACAGAGAGATGAAGGGAGGGGAGTTGAAGAAGAGACAGAGCCCAGCACACCTCCCTTTGCCATCTCACCCTGACACCCCCCCGTCTTTCTCCTGCTGCTCCTTTCCTCTCCCAAGCACATGTTCACCGTAGGCGCACTCACCCAGAACAGCACAAAGAGAGGTCAGGACAGTCAACAAGTTATTTACTGCCGAGGAACGCCGCATCTCCAATCTGCTTCGGGGAAGTAGGGGAGAGAGGAGGGGCAAAAGGCATTATGTAATGATGGAAGATGCTTTTTGAAACGCCTCAGGATGGCATGTTTTCATTTCCAGATCAAGTATTAAGCATCTTACACTCCTCTTATCGCCTTGTCTGAAGATTTTCCCGCTTTTGTTAAGAATAAAAATATTTCATAAGATATATTGATATTATACATACAGATAATTCACCTTCGGCTTTATTAGCTGTACAGATTTACGCTTAGTTCAAGATTCTTCCATGAGTGATTCTTCAACATCTGATGCCCTGTTTTAATTAATATGGTTTATATTTCTGAACTCTAGAGTCATCCTGAACTCTAGAGTCATCCTTTACTAGCCTGAACAGTAAATAAAGTAGCATTTCTTGCCTTCACAAGAAGTTATGATGTGAAAGTTAATTACAAACCAACCCTAACTTACTATCAAATGCATATTTGTTTGTTAAAGGTCCCATTTCATAACTGGTAGCCACTTATTTGATACATCAGCACACCCGTAAGTGTTTTCCAATTGACCTGCAGCCACAAATTTGAAGATATTTGATAGAAGAATATCTGTGTATGTTGTAGCATTACAAATTTTTTCTTTACTGGAGCTCAAAGACCCAAACTCCATTCCAGCATAACAATACCCCTATGTGCAAAAATATCATCATATACTATATCTAGTATATCCAGTAAAATGAAGTAAATTGTAGTACAGTGTAATAGATTACAGTTTTTACTACTCTAGTGTATTAATGAACTGCAGTAAACTGAGTTGCTATATAGGAAACAGAGTTGCCAATGGGAAAGACCAGAGTCCCATGTCAGATTATTGAATCAACAAAAGTTACAATGCAGCAAAGATTTTTAACAAAAATGCGCAATAATATATGCACGGTTTGTAAACACGTTCTTCGGTTTTATTCATTTTGTGTGGATTGATACATTGACACACTCTTTGTTTTGATCTGTGCTGTGAAGGTTCTCACACATGCAGTATCAAATACTGTAGTTGTTTAAATATTACTATAGTACTTAACATAGTCATTTGTTCATTTTACTATAGTTGAGTTTATCACATCATTGCAATTTACACTGATACATATTTACTATTTATAAAACACTACAGTATTTACCACAGGACATTTCACTACTCTACATCACTAGAATATTATATTATGGTTATATACACTGCCCATCCAAAAAAAAGTCAGACACTGTAATATTTCCTTTGACCACATTTGGCTTTGATTACAGCACGCATTCGCTCTGGCATTGTTTTGATACGCTTCCACAGTGTCACAAGATTTATTCCCGTCCAGAGTTGCATTAATTTGTTATGATGATGAGAGAGTCGGACTGCTGCACAAAGTCTTCTTCAGCACATTCCAAAGATTCCCAATGGAGTTAAGATCTGGACTCTGTGGCGGCCAGTCCAAGTGTGAAAATGATGTCTCATGCTCCCTGAACCACTGTTTCACAATTTGAGACAGATGAATCCTGGCATTGTCATGTTGGAATATATCCGTGCCATCAGGGAAAAAAAATCCATCGTCATTCAATATATTCAGGTAGTCAGCTGACTTTATTCTTTGGTCACATAACATTGCTGAACCGAACCAACTGCAGTAACCCCTAGATCATAGCACTGATACTTGGTCTTTCTACCAATCATGGCAAAGTATGTCTTCATGGACTTTGTGTACAGGGGCATTGTATAATTTAAAAAAAATGTGATCGGCTCCTTATTTTTAGTGCTGTATTAAAGCTTACACAGATATTATAGATAATCGTTTGCTTTTAATGTTGTGGCAACTGTTTAGGAATTATCCACATGTGTGCAATTGTCATTTGGTCAGATATTGTTTTCTATATTATTTAAAGTAAAAACAGTTAACTTTGTTTCTTTAACCTTTAACCTGATTTAGGGTTTGTTTTATTGGACCATTTGCCTATTATTTGAAGACATTTTGTAATTTTGTGACCTATTCTTTAGTAAAACCTTCCCAACTTGCAAATGGTGCATATGTAGACCACGGACATTATACAAACTCCAATTCCAATAAAGTTGGGACATTGTGTAAAACGCAAATAAAAGCAGAATACAATGATCCGCAAATCCTTGTTAAACCCATATTTAATTCAAAACACCACAAAGAACATTTTCTTACAAATTTAAATTTAATGAAGGTCATTGTATTCTGCTTTTACCGTATTTACATTTTATACAACTTCAGGGTATATAACTGGGCAATATTGAATAGCTAGAATAGTATTACTGGAGTCATTACACACACTAGGGACTTGGATTCATGGATTCAGAAGGTTTTATATCCCAAATGACTTCCTTTAAAAGACTATTTATTCCATCTCTGACCGTTTGAGAAAACCAGTTGGTGCACCGTTGCCTGTGTTAAAGATTTGTACATGTGCAATTTGTGTTTATAAATTTTTATGTGAAAATATTGTGCGTTTGCTTAAGTTCAGGTGTGTTTGATCAATAAACAGATGAGCTTGTGGATGCGTGCTGGGAGTCATTGGCAGCCATGTTTGTAGGCCACAGTGTCTCCTGGAAGCAGCATAAAAATGACTATACATCACATTCTAATTATGTTTAATGACATATAATATGAATTCCATTGAAGAAGTAAAGCATACAATAAGTATAAGACTTTCACAGTTGCTGTTTGGGTCTTTTTAAGTATCGGGTTAAATCATTCAACTTGCTTAAAACATTTTCTGGTTATCTTTTGAATGATCACAATAACCTCAGAAAATTTTACATAGGACATAGAAACAATACGTCGAGCTGTCCATGTCCTACTAGCAATAGTTCAGCCAGTTAGCATTTTGCTAAAGATTCTAAGTGAGTACTTGACTTAAGAGATACACTAGGAGGTGTAGACCTCTAGACCTAGACGGGCTAGCAAATGAGAAAGGTAATACAGGGCTTAAATACCCAATAAGACAATTATATCAAAACCACATTAAGGTGAGGCTTGAAGCGGGGCCACAAAAACTAAATGTGGCCTTGAGCAGCTGATGTGACATGTGCCGACAAAAGAAGAAAATCCTGGTCTTTTGATTTAAGGAGTTAACAGAAAAGTCTGACCATTGTCGTTTATGTTTAGGGATTTTTTTTTTTTTTTACATTTTTTTCTCTTATTAAATATGATTCTAACTGCAGAAACACTGCCATCAATTCATTCTAATGAGAATGAAATAAATACAGCACCAAACAACAAATTAACCTTGGAAGTTTTTTTTTTAGTTTTGGTCAATGAAGAACAGAATGTTTCCTTTCCAGTATGAATTCCAAACTAGATCACTTTTAAGGCGCCAACCACCAAAATATACATCGGAAGCCTTGAAGAAGCATTTTTTTATTGAACAAAACATAAAGCTTAAAAGAACTCATGTATTAACATTAAAATAATGTTTGTGCTGCTCTATGAAGCACTCCAAGAACGTAGCTTGTTTCTGCCTTTTATGTAAAGGAAATGTGGCTGCAATGAGGGACAACAAAGCAGATTGTCAGATTACAGGGAGCTTCGCGATCCAGGAAATGTTTCCTCATCAGACAGCCAGCTCTTTAACTGGTGCTGTCTTAGCCTCAGGCTATAGCCCACTGTATGCTTGGGAGCTCTTTTAGGAAAGACATGGGAAAAAGAATGCTAAATTCAAATGGGGCTGAACATCTTGCAGATGTTGTAGATTAGCTCTTTACACTTACAAACTCATTCCTCACTTTGTTTGTGTGTTTTGTGGCTGCTAAAGATTATGTTGGATGGAAATGGGTAACAATTTTTGCAAAGGGAAAATTTTTCGGCAATACAAAATTCTTCATCAGTACTGGCGAGACGTTTTGGATGTCTACATCATTATCCAGTTTACGGTAATGTTTTTGTGTTTATATTCAATTGAATTGTATTTTATTTCTAGAGCACTTTTAACAATAGACATTGTCTTAAAGCAGCTTTACACAGAATGCAGTAACAGTGAAAACATTTGTCCCTAATCAGCAAGCCAGTGGTGACTGTGGCAAGAAAAACTCCCTGAGATAAAGTAGAAAGAAACCTTGAGAGGAACCAGACTCAAAAAGAAACCCGTCCTCATCAGGGAGACACTGAATGTCCATTATGAACAGTTTGTGGTAATGGTCATCAAATGCAATGTAAACTGTAGCCTTGGGTCAGTGAAGCAATTTGAGTCCTAATCTATCCTCGAAAGTCCTTTAATTTAAGGAAAAGTGCAGAAAACTGGTGACTGGTACCTCAAAAGCAGGTTTAACCCAACCCTGAGAGAGAAAGAGAGAGAGAGAGAGAGAAATTATAATGCATTGTTATAGTACAGCAGCATGAATTTGCTCTCGTTGGTGGCCATTAAACAATGAAACCGTCTATCATTACTGCAAGTATTTCAGCAAACACAAGCAGCAGCTGAAAATGTAACAATAATTCAGCTTCACTTTCATATGTAGATATTGTAACCCACCTGGGTCAAATGAACCATATCATTTTTTTGATTTATGATTTCTGTATTTCATAGCATATAAATAGACTGCATGTTATTTTCAGCTTTCTGTCATATAAAATATCTCTAAGGCTGTTTATCTCATTTTCTTGTACCCTGTACCACTCTGTCTATTTCCTCTTAACATTCAAGTAAACAAAGATGTAGTTAGATACATGTTTTTAAAGAAAGAACTCTTCGACGTTTCAAATAAATAGTTCAACCAATGATAAATAGTTTGATAGTCTTGGATATTATTTCTACCCTAGCATAGATGCTGTTAGACTGATCTAGTTGGTTGGTTAATTTACCCCTGCAACCTGCCAGAATCGGTCTGCAAACCGTAATTTTCTATTAAACAAGTCTGACCACCTTAGATAAAGTGTAGATAGCTAGTTCCTGCCTAAGTCCAGCTAGTACCAGTCTGATCACATAGAATTAGTCTGACCAGCCAGATTTATCCAGACCGGCTAGAAAATCAGCCTTACTAGGCTTGCCCAGTTAGAATCTACCTGACCAACTGGAATTAGTTTGACTACCTAGGTCTTTTAGTTAAATCCATCAAATAAAACAAGTCTGGCCAGCTAAAAACATCAAATCCAAAAAGTTTGTCCTGATAAAACCAGCCTCACCAGCTAACACTACCAAATTGAACAATTTTGCCTACTTACAATTATTAAACCTACCAAATTGAAATCATTACAAATCTACAAATCTACCCGATTAGCCAGTATAAAATAACATACTTGTCCCAGGCAATTCTTTTTTAGATTTTTTTTTAACAAAGTTACCTAGAATACAGAGGTAACATATCTGTGGAATTTGGGGCTCAACAATGCCATCATTCATCCATATTTAATGTTTGTTCATTTCATTTGAACAGACATATCATAAATTTTACCAGGAACATGCATTTTTCTAAATTCTATTGCTTAACGGCTACTAGCCAGTTAGCTATACTTTAGGAACAGGGAAATGCAAGAGGAAAAAAAGAATTATAGCTCTGTTTCTTACATTATATTATTACTTCGCTTCCTAGATGATATTTTTTTTACTATTTTCAGCTGAATTGTCATCCAAATGTTTTATTATTTATATTATAGTAAATATGCCAGAATAGATTGAGGGCAGGCCATGCCTTACATAATTCCCTTGCTGGAAATTTTGTCTGGCATGTGTGTAAAATGCAAATAAAAACATTCCATGCCACATCACACAAATCAGTTTAATTGTACAGATCAAGCAGTGATGTTATCTGGCATATTTCCTCATTCCCTTCTCACATTCTTCCTCAGCTACGTCGCCACTGAAGGTACTCTGCTTCTGAAAGAATTTCCAGAATTAGAGGATATGAATATTGCAAGAAAAAAACGACCTTGACATTGGTGTTATGTTAAAATAGACTTAAAATATTAAAGGTATTTACAGCAACACCGCTTGTGGCATGTTGAATAGCAGCAGTCAACATCTGCATGGTCATCAGCAGACAGTCTGGCACTGCTCAGCGTAGCATGACCGTAGAAAATCATCCTGTCATGCACCGATGACTAGTGCCAATGAAAAACTCTGCCAGGGCTTTGGCCCATGATGCAGTGGCATGGCACAGGCCATCCTCGAGATGGCATTCTTCTGCATCTATTCTTAACAGTGCCGGGCACCGATGGCAGCCTAGCAGCTTCAGTGGTGAATCAGGCAAGTGGAGAAACCTTGCCTTTCATCCTAAGGCTTCAAACAGAGCCAAAATTGAGTTTTTAGCCAGTTTCTGCTACTCCCGTGAACACAGCCCGCGCACCATGGCTTTTTGCCTAAAGCAGCAGCGGGGAGTCCTTTCAAAGACTCTCTTTCTCTCTTACACACACACACACACACACACACACATACACACACACACACATACACAAACGCAAGGGAGCCTGCACAGAGGACACTTACAGAATTATTTTCATGTGCATTGGAGAAAAGAGAGAGAGTTTTGCTTCGAAGCCCTCCAAGGCATATGTTTGAGTGTGTGAGTGTGCATGTACGTGAGAATTTGAAACTGAAGCTGTCGTTGGCTAGATTTGTAGCTCTAATCATTTTTCTTTTAACAAAGTGTTAAAACACATTAGATTGTTGTACTAGTTGAGCATGCGTAACTTTTGTTTTTAAACCTATGTCTAAAATACTACCTTCGTTGTGTATGAATGTATTATACAACATTCTTATTCTTATTACTCTCTCTCTCTCTTTGTCTCCCTCTCTCCGTTTCTCTTTCTGTCCCTGTCTCGCTCTCACTTTCTTGTTCTCTGGGGAACTCGTGCAGTCTTACCAGTTAGTTTGTTTTAATTATTTTTCTCTATGCAAATGTGGTTTTATTTAATTGCGGTAAGCGTACGCCAGGCCCAGGCGAGAAGGGGGATGGGAGAGGATTGCAAACTCATTACTGATGCCTTAGCCTTCTTTCTACAAGCCTTTGCCATTACTTACTGTAATCAATCTTTCCCATCCTCTCACTTCAAAACAGAGCAAGAAGCAGTAATGCTGTCTTACTACATCAATCAAACCCAGGCTATGGATAAGGTTTTTTTAAAGGCAAAGTCGTGCTAAACTTTGTTTTCATGACCTCAAAATAAGAAGAGATGATTGTCAGAAGTTTTAGATCAGCTGCACTGGCTATGTTACCTTAGGCCTTTCAATGAACCAACATTTCATCTTTGAATTGACAGAGATAATGCTTTACAGACAGATTCTACAAAATGTCCTCTTGAAGATTCAAGTGATTATGTGCATGTGTGTGTCCTGATGATTGAGGCTCTTGATGGATCCTTTCAAGTGCACAGTATGACTTGCTCCAAGCACAGATAAGCCATGGACGTAGTGAATAAAGGAAGACACATTATCAAACTCTGCCATCACAAAAGAGAGACTAATTATCTACAGTCATGCAGTGTATTTGTGTGTGTGTTTGAACACTGATGAGTATTGGCCATGCTTGGAATGTACTGGCTGGGAGAAAAAAGACACACCAGGGCTTAAAGTGCTGGTTTGATTGTTGACAGCTTGATTACTTGTCAATTTATGTTTTCACCTCCTACAACATGATAGTCAATCCCATCCTGGTCCAAAAACCCACATGTACATATTGCTTTTGGAAATCTTATAGTGCTTGGGATTAACAAATAGAAATCATTGACACATTTATGGCATTTGGCAGAATCCCTTATCCAGAGCAACTTACTTTTATCTCCTTTATACAACTAAGAAATTAGGGGTTAAGGGACCTGCTGAGGGGCACAACAGTGGCAACTCAGTGGTGCCGTAAATCAAACCCTGATCTTCCTATTGGCAGTTCAGCACCTTAACCCCTGCTCTACCACGTCCTGCGTCTGTAAACTAAGATTCAGTTGGCTGATTGTACGGCTAAATAGGGTTGACTAGTTAGCTTTGGTGCACCTTATGTTCATTTAGAAATAACTAGCTAAGTAAGGTTAATTAACTAGCTAGCAAAATGTAATGCCTTGTAGGTGTTTTTTATTTAAAGAAGATGCCTGGTCAACATTTTTGCCATATTTCCTTTGATATAACCTGCGGCACTTTGTTAAAGTTAGATAATTTTTTAGTTAAAAGTAGCAAGCCAACTAAGATTAACTATCAAGCTTATAGCTCTTTTAAAGTTTAAATGAAAGACCATGTTATTGTCTAGTGCAAAATCTGATATATTACGTTGAATATTAATCCTTAAATAAAAACTAGATAGGTACAATTAACTAGCTAGCAAGCTTTAATTTATTGTAAGTGTTCAAAATAATTTAAACAAATCATAATGACTTGTGATAACAGCAATAATTCTTTCCTACAACATTTATAAGACGTAAAAGCTAGCTAGATGTTTAGTTAAAATAAAGATCTAGGTATGATTAACTAGTTAACTAGCTTTAATGCTTTGCCGGTATTTAAACTTAAATGAGTCGCCACATTATGCTGACTTGTGGAAACTGCAATATTTCTTTCAAACCACTTAATAAGACATTGAGGCTAACAAGATTTTTCCTTAAAATTAATTGCTAGGTGGAATTAACTAGCTAGCTGGTTTTAATGCCTTGTTGGTATGTAAAATTAAACAACGTACTACAGTATAAACTAAAATTTCTTTGAATATTTATTCTTATAATCCACCCCCCCCAATATTTTAAGTTTAATATAACTAGCTGACTAAAATTAACTAGCTAGCTTTACTGCCCTACTGCTATTTAAAATCAAACATGCTACGTTACATTGACTTGTGATAGCGGCTTTGAATATTAACCTTAACAAGCCATTAAATCTGGGTAGCTTTTAATTTATCTTTAAGTAAGATTAACTATTTTTAATGCTTGTAATACAGAGTTTAAATAATGAAAAAAATATGTTCCTATAATCACCTGTGGAAAATCTGCTAATTTTTTAATATTAACCCTGTAATTCATTATAAAACTGTAAAACTCTATTGCAAGTGTTTATAGACTTGTGATAGCCTTGGAAGTTTAATAGATGTCCTGAGATATTAGAGAAAAAAAAGAGACTGCCAGAGCTCTAGCAGCTACAGAGACAGTAGAGTAGAGACTCCTTTTTATTTCCTCACTCTCTTACTGAACCAGAGGAAGAAAACCCCTCAAAGTCATTCCTTTAATCCATCTTGACAAGACAGAGGCTAAGTTAACACCCCCCTCTATCTTCCACACCCTCCTCTCCTTTTCATCCCCAGGAAGCCTTCAGTGCTGAAGTACTACCACAACCTCTTAGTGGTGTGTGGTTGTGTTCTATGACACAGCTGGTCCACACACAACACACACAAAATACACACACATACAGAGGCATAATTCCCTCTTTCCTATGTACTCAGTGCCACTTTAATACTCTCTAAACCATACCTTGCACTGCAATAAGAAAATTACACTTTTGTGCATGGACAGCAGGTAGTTATACATATTTATACGTGAAATTAACACTGAGCAGAATTTTCTTGAGTATTGGTATGCATTTACCCATTTCCAACACCCTGCGGTTAGGTAACTGAACAATCATTCTGGTACGCAACATTACAAACATAATAACCTTTGAAGGACAATTGGCATACCAAATGGCAAACTGTAATAAAATACTTCTTATTCCATGTTATTAGTGTGGGATTTTTATGTGGCTATTTGATTTATGAGCAAAAGGTGTCAATGTAAGGAAAGAAACAGCATCTTGCTGAAAGGTACAATAGAAATATCATCAAAGTTTCATAAACACTGGAAATTTGGTACAATAGCACCTTTTCTGCAAGGTTTGGATCTGCAAGGTTTTGGATTGCTGAGAGTTGGCAATGAATAAAAGTCTAAGCTCGCCAGCTTCTGGAAGGACTACCGAATCCTGCCGATGCATGCCAAGAAACCCTGTCTGATTGGACACACTATTCAGAGCTGAGTAGCCTGGCAGACACCTGAATGCACCAGCATGTCCATCCCAGGCTTGGCATTCAGATTATTGCCACTCTCGGGGTTTAATATGCTGGGTCAAAGGATCCTGCATAATCCCCAGCTCTATGTGAATCAATTTCCTAGTCCTGACTCTGGGAGAATGCCTTGTAACAATCCCGCTAAACCCATTGCGTGACTGGTACTGAAACCAGAAACTGAAATCGGAGAATCCTGTTGTCTCTTGCCATGCAGCTGCTGCCAAGGGCAAAGGGATAATCTGCTCTAATGCTTTGTGTCATGGCTACCAGACCACCATGGACACCAAATATTTGATTCTGCCAAAATGTAGGATTTTATTCTGACTTCTGTCATTACAGTCAGTGGTGCACGGAATACCAGGGGGGATTTTGAAACTCGTAGTGGACTGAAAAATGCCACAGATATATACAAGGTTGTATGTTAGTAAAAGATTACTAATGAGAACACAAAATACATAACACAAGGTTGAATGTTACTAAAAATATATTAATAAGAACACATCTTAATCTATAACTATCTGATACACATAAGCTGATGGAGAAAATGAGATTTTTAAGAGCCTTTCTTGGCACTGGTATTGTGGGTCAGGCTTAGGGACTAGCATGTTTGACTCACACCCCTGGGTTCAACCTGCATGCGAATATGTGTGTTTTCTCTATGTTTTAAGAGTTTTGCTGGGTACTTTGGTGTACCTCCGGAGTTTAAAGGCATGCATAGGTTGGTATCTTTATGAGTAGTGTGTTTGAGCTCACACTTTGTTTGAGTGTAAGAGTGATTGAGCTCAGTAACTGATCCAGTATGCCTGCGTCTTGTGCTCCTAAGAAAAGCTTCAGGTTCCCCTTGACCCTGTCTGAGACAAGCGGTACATAAAATAAATTCTTGTAGGTTCTTGTATGATGCTAGTCCAACATAGACACATCAGTCAAAATTCTCTATAGGGTATCATCGACTACAGCAAGCTACAGAAAATTTGTCTTACAAAGCTAACTTAATACTTAAAATTGTCTTTCTAACTTTATGATGTCACAAAATTGGAAACACACAGTTGTCTTAAATGTCTTTCTATGTTGTAACATGACATTATTTCTTCAGTGGAACTTTAGGCACCAACACTGTTTCAGCAAGGGGAATGCCACTGTGCACAGTCTCTGAACTCTAAAAGGACATGGTGTGTTGTGGCTGGTGTAATATAATTCAAGTGTCCTGATATTAATAAATCTCAATAAAAACCTTTGAGATAAATTGGCACACACCCCTCAGACTTCCTCACCCATAGCTTATAGCTAAGCAAATAAATCTCCACAGCTACATTTTACCATCTAATCAAAAGTCTGTTTGGAAGTGTGAAAATAATTATAGGTGTAAGAGTGACTAAATCTGTAACAAGGTGTTCCATTACTTTTGTCCATATGACATATATTGACTGAATGGCTCCTTTTGAAAAAATAATTTATGCATCTTTTGTTATTTATGTTGGATACTTCAATAGATGTTACATAAGTATTAGGAGCAAAGGTATGGTAGGCGATTTGGTTCATTTTTTGTTCTTCTGGGTGAAAATGTCTTTACTTGGGTTAGCAATCATTAATTTAATTGGTCTAAATGTATTTATAGGTATTTATATAATCTGTGGAAGGCTTAGGACCAACAAATGTTCGTCTAATGAAAATGTTCAGTCCAAACATTAGGATAAGCTTTCCTACCTGCCTGTCAACATATATATGTGCAAACCTCTACACACCCTTTTCACACAGACAGTATACTGCATCAGCCATAGTTGCCAGATTAGTTGAGTGGCTTTGAATTTGATTGGCTTGGGCAGGTTTACAAAATGTGTTATCAGTTTGGCAGTTTTGAAACATTTTATAAATAAGCTAATTATTTAACAAAACCCAAGTGTGAAAAATGACATCAGAAACAGAATGGGATTGATGTGTCTTTCAAGTTCAATGAATGGACAGTTTTTGGGATGGAAACCATTAACTCTATCTGGCAACACTGTCTTTAAAAAAAGTCTGATTAAAAACAAACTTGAATTATTATTGTTGCTGCATTTCCACTCTGGTTTCTAAAACATGAAGTCATGGTTGCAGTATTTCTTTTGGACAGGTAGGAATTTGGTGTAATTTAATTTTGGTGTGTTTTGATAGAAACACACAGTTTATGTATTTTGTGTACCTTTACGAAATATCTCCAACTAGGTTGGTATTTTAGTACTGTCACTAACTGTACTATAAAGTTTTCTCACCGGTGAATGTGACATGCTGTATTAAAGTAATGTTGTCTCTGGTCATTTAGTCTGTGTGCGTTCATGCACCAGGAGGTGTGGGTTTGGACTACAAAGGTGGGACAAAAGCTTCCAGTGCTATTTGGCTATAGTTAACATTTTCCAAGATGTCTTACTGCACCTTTAACTATTAGTAATAGACTTATAGCTATAATCATATAGCACCAAGGCCTAGGGTTATACAGCCTTTAAATCTGTATAGAAAAAAACCCCCCTACTTTTTGGACTAGTTGTCCAGACTAGACAGTTTCCTCGCCTCTGAGTTCTCTGTCGGCTTTCCAGACTTCTTTGTTTATGCTAAAGACTTTAAAAGTCTGGCGACTACTTGAGACTAATTCTGGTTACAAATAGAGGATTTGTACAGAATTTCTGAATGGCTAACATTAAAGTAATGCCAATTCTATTCTGATTATTTTAAATATATTTGGTTAATGCTTTGTTTAATCCTTACTGCTTTGCTGGGTCTGCAACAGGATAACCACCAGTGGTCAACTGCTGCAAAAAAGACTATTAACCAGCATCTTTTAATTCATTTAAATAGTCCAGGTTTGATCTATACAACAAAATATCTACTCTGGGGTTCCATTAATCATGGGGCTAAATTTAAAACATGCAGTCTATAAATACACTTAAAAAAAGATAAAATTAGCCGATGTCATGGCAAACAGGTTATAAATTGTCTACTTGAAACTATTTAAATAAAGTTTGTGTATTTTCGCAGTATATAAAAAGCTTTAAAGATTGACAGAGCTGTAGAGAGAAAATGACATCCAGGTTTCAGGTTTAAAGCCTTGTTGTTGTTTGCCATATTATCCTGCTGATAGGTTTTAGACCTGAGGGAGTGACACAGCTTGCTGCAGTGCTGTGATGAGGTCAAGCTTGGCATATGCCAGCCTTTCAGCCCATCCTGTCCGGGCCTGACCGAGCAGAGTGGAAAATACCAGCTGGCTGGGGAAGTGGGCACAGTGGACGGGCACTCCGCTGGGGGTTAAACTGCCAAACAGGAGGATGGGAGGGGAAGACAGATGACAGTTTGAGTCTCAATTGTTTAGGTTTATGTGTGTGTGACGATGCACGGATTCTGCTGGTCCTGGCGTCCAGATGGACGTGAGGAGAGGTCAGCATGTGACGGAGTGACAGGAGAGACAGGATTTCTCCAGAGTCCACACTGTGCTGTCAGACTGCTCCATGCTGGAAACCTGTTAACCCCCTGATTTTTCAGCCTGTTTAGAGACCTGTGACACACGCACACATGTCAATATACAAGAAAATTTCATTTACTTGTACACTGACATGGCTAGTTTTAAATTATTGTTTCAAGGTGTGTATGGTAATATTGGTATCAGTGGGTTTCGATTAAAAGCTAGTTTTTTCTCTTATATTTGGCTTAAAAATAGATTTTTTTCCACAATTATTTTAATTTAGAGAAAAATTTACAATGTTACTGTCAAATCTAAGATAGTCTTCGTCTTATACATCATGCCCTAAAGCATATATTTATATATGCTTTAGGGACTTTCATGCCCCTACAGACAACACAAAAAAAATTGCTTTACATTTTCAAAAAATATTGTAGAATTTAAACATATTAGTATTTTATATATATTTTCATCACCACCCAAACACATAGTGTGTTCTGTTCTTCATCACCTCTGTGTTTCATGTTTTTTCATGTTCTTATACTGTGATTCGATGATTCATTTATTCCTTATTTTAATCACTTCTTGTATCATTTCTAAACTTTACTTATTTGGGGGCAGCGGCGGCTCAAATGGTTCATTTGATTGGAAAACCGGAAAGACCCACCACCGACAGCCCCCCACTGTTGGGTCCTTGAACAAGACCCTTAACCCTTCCTGCTCCAGGGGCTCTGTATTATAGCTGACATTGTGCTCTAACCCCAAACTATCTAAGATAGTATTTGCCAACAAACAAATTTCACCGTGTTGTAAAGTGTATGTGACAAAGACATTTACTTATTGTTAAGGTTGTAATGGATCCACACACACACCTTCATATCTAGAGGTAATAATGTAACTAATCCACAAATCAGCATGTTGTTAAGAGGTCTGAGGGAAGTGGAGAACTTGGAAGCAGAGAACTTGAAGGAATTTGGGGGAAACATGAGGAACATGAGAAACTTGATGCAGAAAGTAAAATGAGCGCAGGATAGAAACAGACATCGGGAGGGAAATTAATTGATTCCACAAGTAAACAAATTTCACATACATAGACTTAATTTATAAATACATAATACTGCAAAAATGCAGTAAAGAAATGCCCTTTAAAAATTAAACAAATTTCTATATAATTTAGCAATTTTTCTTTTCCAATTTGTATTTTAAAGCACACTCTGCACACCCATTTATTTTTGCCCCCCTTTACTATACTTTGTTTGCATGATTAGCCTGCAGCGAAGGTCATGAAAACACACCCTGTGTGCGTCATTTTTACACTTGCATTGCGATCACGAAAATACGGCCCTATATATAATATGCTAATGTGGAGAACCTCTGTTTCACTGTGTTCTTAGAAGTGTACGCAGAAGATCCGGTGAGCAGGTAAAAAAACTCTCGCTGTCACAGTGTGTCCTTCAGACATCCCTCCTAGTACCAGGGTAAAGCAGAAATTAGAGAAAGTGTTAATTAGACAGGGGCCGATTTGGTAAAATTGTGTTGTATTTATGTGTGTGTGTGTGTGTATGTGTGTGTGTGTGTGTAAGAGAGAGTGTGTTGGGTGTAGTAATTTCCTATAGTCTGTTTTCTGCCTGTTTATAGCCCTTGAGCTATCTCCATTCCCAGTGCATTCCCAGCCAAGACAGCGACAAATACACACACACACACAATTGCACACTTTTACACACACACATGGTCACATTTACATTTCAAACTGCTACTCTGTCTGCCACACATTCATTATTTACCAGCCCCTGGCCAAAGTCTTCACTCTCTCTCTCTCTTTCTTTCTCTCTCTCTCTCTCTTTCTCTCTCTCTCTCTCTTGCGCTTTCTCTCCCAAGGTACAATGTGTCCTCTGACACTCTCTCTTGCTTTCTCTCTCTCCTCCTGTGTCTCCAATACCTGCACACTCCTCTCGCCTTCTCACTCTCTCCCCTCAGTATCAGCTGTCTTAGAAACCAAAATGATTACAGTCGTAATTACATGCAGAAAACCAGATTCATTCTTAAATCTTTGGAAAAGATTGCCCTCATGTACTAAGAGAAAGAGAGGAAGAGAGATTCTGGCTTCCATCTGTTTTCTTGTCTTGTTTAGATCACTTTAACCTGTTATATGTGTGTGTGTGTTTTAGTTGTAGTCGTTTGGTCATGCTTTTGCATTGGGTGTTAACTAGCAGTGGCTTTAACTGACCCAGTTTAAAATGATTGTACAGACTATTGTTAAGGTTACGTATGTAACCGTAGTTCTCCGAGTGAATGAGATATGTATGAGGGAATGTAATTCGATCAATTAGAAAGCATTACATCACGGATAGGTCATTGACCAGGAAGTAATGCTATACAAACACGAGCATGGTTACACATGTAACCTAGAGACGTCTCCTTCAGGAACTCAAGCTGTGTCAAAATGCTTTTGGAACAAGATACCAAAGTCACCATAGCATCAAGTCACTGTTCCAGTTTCATGTGTGGGGACTGTGTGATAGGATAACCCTGGATCCCGGAGTTGTTGCTATATCCAGGTTGTAGAATCTGATAAAAGTTTGCAGATTAGCTCAACCGTGGTCTTACAAATATCCAACAACGATAACTCAAATGCCAAGGCCTTGGAGGCAGCTATACTACTGGTAGAGTGTGCGCTGGTCCTCCCAGAATTGGGAGGCCTCGTAAGCAATAGGAGTCCCGCTGATGGCACCTTGGTCACATTTCTTTCCAAGCAAAAGAAAGGCTTTTACCATGCCTGGGGCGAAGTTCAGACATGATGGCAAGGTGGACAATGCCTGGATTTTGCAGATTCTTTTGACAGAGAAAAAGGATAATACAAAGAACTTTTTCAGTGTCAGGTGTTTTGATGTGTTCACAGGTGGTTTAGATCCCATATACACCATGTATACCCTCAGGGTGGACAATGTTAGCCCTGTTGTAGAGAGCGTACCTTTTTTTTTTCGGCTTCCCGGTCTATATTTATCTTAGTGCAAACCAGATTATTAGCTTCACCAGCTCCTCATATGCTGGGGAGCATGGTGGTCTTCACACTACCCGCAATACTTATAGCATCCACCACCTCCTCCTCCTTCTCGAAAACCTAAAGTTGGACCTCTCTCTGAGGGGAGGAATCTGCAGATCCCGCTTCCTCAGCCAGTTTGATGTCCACATGGTGTCCAGTTTGATGTGAGACAAGGCTAGGCCTATCTCATACTCCTCCGCTAGGTCCGTCTGGGAGCCTGAAGTCATCAGTTTGCACTGTGCCTCATCAGCAGCAGGGCTTGAGTCTTGGGGACTCAATGCCTGTCTATCCTCTTTAAATATACTTAGGTGGGAGCGGAGCACACCTCTAATGATTCCCATGACCCTGATTAGAAATAAGTGGGTATAGACAAACAATGGCTCTATAGATGGATGGATGGACAAAGCTTAAAAGGAAGCAGCAAACATCCTTAAATGTCTATATCTTAAATTGTAAATCTACCAGTAAAGTCCTTAGCATTTTCATCCAATAGTTTTTACACGGAGGAAATTTGTGTTTTTTTATAAACCACACAATTTGTCGACTGTATTAGGAACACTCCATCATCAAATTTCACATTTCATCAGAATTGAGAAAAAAGTATCTACTCTGACTTTGATATGTTTGTATTTTTAGATAGGCTGGATTGAGTTTTTCAGAGACTGTGGTTTGCGTAAAATTTCTTCAACTTTATTACTTTATTTATGAGAAAAGTCAGAGGAGAATAACCAGACTGACAGAAAGTGTATATTTAGTCAAATAATCACTCTTCGCAACAATGGTGAGCAGGAAAGCAGCTTAAAAATTCATAACACATCAAGCTTTAAGGTGGTGTTTTTTTCATCCTTTATAGATGTTGGACAGAGAAATGATTTAAAGCATTTCACTCGATTTGCATGATTCTCTAGCATTGCGCTACTGCCACAGGATTAGCTAATCAGCTAACTTGGAATGTTATACAGCTTTTACACCTAATGAATTGTAATTAACCAATGCTCAAGTCACTGTTTTTTTCTGTCTTGATTCCAAATATGTATATTTTATATTTCTGGCTAGTTAGAATTCAGGTTCTAGATAGTAATTTGTCATTAACTGTGCGTTGCTGCTTTCTTAACCTTAAAAGGAAGCAATAGCAGAGCTGGATTTCCTGATAGGGCCTGATTGGGTGACTTGGCTGTTACTGTGGTAATGAAGTAGTCTGATGCACACGCCACACACACACACACACACACGCGCGTGCTCATGCTCTCTCTCCCTCTCTTTCTCTCTCTTCACTAAAACTCTTCCCAGGCTGACAGCAGTGCTTGGCATTCGTTCCTGGCTCTTGCAGAGCAACAGAACCTGTTTTCTATATCTTATATTTTTATATTTATATATTTTTTTCTTTCTCCTACCTGCAGGTAGACAGCCACCTGCTGCAATCGCTCCTGCAATCCAAGAGCCAGGAACGAACGCCAACGACCAGAAGCACTGAGCGTCCTCAACACACTTCCTGATTTTTTCCCATTAAACAATCCACATTACAGTAAGCACAACAGTGTAAACAGCAGATTTGGCCAGATTCTACCGGCGTGGCTGGTCGTGCGGTCTGGAGTACAGTTAATTCAGAATGAGGGACCCTGCACCCCATGCTTTCCCTGATCCCTGGCAGCTTCTGTTAGTCAACAGGAACTTGGCACGCTCTGACTCTCATGCCAAAAACAGGTGTTATTTTCACATATGTTTTTTTTACTTCAACAATTTGTCTTTGAAACACAGCCCAGTTAATAGATCGTGAAATTTAGCACATACGCTCCCTCTATTTTTATTTATTTATTTTTGTCCATGGGCAGCAATCTGCTGGTTGACACTTGATGAAAATCAGACAACAAAAATAAGGCACCAAACATTGTATTTTCTTTAACTGTTGTTAACATTTTTCTTTTTTTTATTTCTAACACAAAAGGGTCACGGTTTCCTTCAGACATACAAAATTTATTAGACACATGTACCTCTTTTGCAGGGTAGTTAGAGGGCATTCAGTTAGAGCTGCAAATCTCTTTTCCTGAGTCATGCAACCACCCGTTTTGGAGGAAATCTTGCAGAACATATGCGTGCCATAAGCTGTGCATGCTGGATACCCGATAATATCTTGGCAATGTTACAGTTGCGGCTTCGTTTGCCACCTGCGTGTTGGGTTTGCATTGCGCATGTACTCTTGCTCTGCCGGGCAGGATGAAGACCCCACAGCGCAAAGCAATCGTGTGCTCCACAGGTCACCCCACAGGTCAGAGCAATCATGGCAGCTCGCAGCCTGCAGCGTTTTGTCTCCACTCAAGTCATTTTCACCTCGTCCAGACTGCATGTGGTACATCTGAGTAAATCTGTAAGACATTAGACTCATCTGTAAATGCGAAGGAGCAGCCAGGGCAAGAAACCGAGTCAGCAATTTAAAGTATTATCAGTCATTTGCAATGCAAACAGGACTCCTGGCTTAGCAGCAAACAGAGCAACCTTGAACTTTGTGCAGTTGCTGCTTCCGTCTTGTATAGAAAGAGATGTTTAGTTCCTGCCAAGCACATGGATCTCAAGATAAACTCTGACAGCTTGCTGTGGATGTGATGTTTCCACACAGGGGTTCTGTAGCTTAGAGAAAGTTCAGGTTCTTTTTGACAGCTGCTTTAAACACAACTGAAGGAACTCCCACACGCAAACAGCAGCAACACACACAGATAACCTTCTCTGCCTCTATGGCTGCATTTACACTACCGGTCTTAATGCTCAATACCGATTTGTTGACTATATCCAATTTTTTTTTTTTTTATAACCTGCTTACATTATCTTTTAAAACTTTAAAAAAAAAATCTGCATTTACACTATACACAGCAAAACAACCCAATGTGAACATACTGACCAGAAAAGGAAGTAAAAACGGCACGATAATCAATGAATGCATTAGATGAAAATGAAATGATTTTTCAATATCTTGCTTTTGCATCATATTTTAACCTCGGCAAATCAACGCTTTCTTTTGGCGGAGAACCGCTGACAGAAAGAAAGTCTAGTGTGTGTTTGTGTGTGTTTCCAATCAGCCACAGCGTGCAGTTCAGAAAAAAATCTCTATAACTGTTAACTAACGGTGGACTGTTAACTGCCTCTGATCTGAGTTTCAAATATTTGTTACAGTGATACAAAATAATAAATATCAAAATACACAGTTGTTGCAAGTTATTATACATCGCTGTTGGTGTCCACCTGAGTTGACGTCATGTACCATCGTCGCTTATTATGTGAAGTTCGACTTGCATTTATAGGTGAAAAATCCAATCTGTCTGCTTACACTGCACATGCTACTACACATATCCGATTCATATCCGATTTGGTACCACTTATAAGGCCTAAATCTGAAAATATCAGAATCATGAGTCAAATCCGGTCCGTGCCACATTGGAGGAAAAAAAAATCAGAATTAAATCACTTGATACGTGCAGTATAAATGCAGCCCATGTTGACTCTGTTTTATATGTCTTTATTCCAAACATCCTTTACTAAGGGTAAGCAGAGATGAGTTGATGTAAAGATCACAAACCATAATATTTAAAAGAAGAGAAAGAGAGGGGGAACGAGAATGAGAGAAAGCCATAGACAGAGAGCGAGGAAAAAAACCAAAAATGCACAGCTGTGTCTCTGCCACCAGAGCGCTGATTTCCAGGCCGATTGTGCATTTTGCAGATAAAGTGACAAAACTACCGGATGTGATGCCGCGAGCTGCTGTTGCTACAGCAACCCCGATTTGGAGCCCAGGTTCTCCATTACAAGTTCATTTAGGCTTCCTAATTGCATTCCATAGAATCAGTGACCACGAGAGCTACTGGGAGCAAAATGAAGCTCTGCTCTCTAGCAGAAGTAAAAAAAAAAAAGAAATAATAAAAAAAGCAACAACAATGATATAAAAGCAATAAAAAAAAATATACTTTTAAAACAGGTAATGAGGTGGAGGTTGAAGAACAAGAGGTAGAAGAAGAACAACAACAGGAACAACAGCAACAGATAATAATAGTAATAATAATAATAAGAGTATATAAAGAGTACTATAAAACTAGTAGTAGTTTTAGTATTGTAATTAATTATAATCAGTAATTATTATATTTTAAAAATGTGGGTTTCTTTCTACAATTTTGAAATTTTTTTAAGTTGACAAATTTCTTCATTTTGTATATTATATGTTCATTAAATAAAATTTCGATTCAAATTAATACACTTTAGTTTAATATAATATATTTTCCCATTTATTTGGTTTTTATTTTTAGTAACTGTGTTAACATTCAGATTATTCAAGCTACACTATATAGTCAAATGTTTTGAAACACCTGACCATCATATCTGTATGTTTTTTGTTTCACATCCGATTCCAGAGTTATAATAACCTCCATACTTCTGAAAAAAGACATTTTTTTTTTAGCTAATATGACCAGAAAACTTCCTGCTTTTCCTCTTTCTATTTACATTACAATGCATTTTAGAAAGTTTTAAATACAATGTGGGCAAAATAAATAGAGTAAATGGCAAATTAAATGACGTAGTATATAGAAAATATAAGGAATAATTATAAAGAGAGACTAAAATGCTTTACTAATACTCAAAAAACGTGCACAAATTTAGCACATAGTATGAGTAAATGAATTGGGACACAGCCCAGCAAAGTAGGGGTTAAATCCCAGAAAGAACTGCAAAGGCAAGTGGGAAAATAGATGAAATTATCTTGGAAATAATAACGTATAGAGAAATAGATAAATAAAAATTAAACAGTATTCAGTAGTTAAGATTTTAGGTTTAGTCTTCAGTTCAGTATCTAGTGTTTATTGTGTGTAATTACATGCAGGTTTCAGTGTATATGTGCTTTGGTGCATCAGTGTCAAAGAGACTCTGTGTGTGTGTGTGTGTGTGTGTGGGAGGGTGAAATAGCTCTAATTGTGCTGGGCCTTGGCCTCTAAGCTCTATTATTCCAGCCTATAGCAGCAGGTCAGGACGGCCCTTTGAACCCCGGCAGGCCGCGACCCTCAGAGAGAGGCGGCCCACAATGCCTTTCTTCTGCACTTTTCTTCTTCTTTTTTTTTACTGGGGTTTGAAATGATTGGTAACTGTTGAGTTTGTGTTCTCACTGCCGCTCGGCTGCTTGTGACCCTCTCTGCACCGTGTCAAAGCCACTAGATAAGACAGCGCTCCAATTATCTGCACACTCACTTACTTACTCTTTCTTTCTTTCTTTCTTCTCACACACACACATACATACACACACAGTGGGCTGGCTGAATAAAGCAGCAGTGTGGGCTCCTCTCATGAACTTCTTATTTCTGATTTCTCCTAAGGACATTTTTTTGTCCTTCCAGACCCATTGTTTTTAAACTTAAATAATCTGCATGCATAGACGTAAGAAATAAATCTGTTTATACATGTCTAACATATCGAAAGAAGGATTTCAGATCCAGATTTGGTGCTGAGAGTTTCTTTGCTCTCCCGCTGGAAAATTTTGACTTGCTTAGCTTGTGAATGACCGCACCCTGTGCGTAGCCTCCCATTCAGCCTGGGTTGACCTCCAGCTCTGTGGATGACCTGCTCTTTTTGTTTTCTCGCCTTTCTCTGCCACTCTCTCCGTAACAACAAAAAAGCCCCCTGCCCTTGTGCGCTCTGAATCCTCTGTGCCCTTTCATGACTTTTCAGTCATTTTTCTTCCTTTTCGATTTTTTCCCCTCCTCTCTTTTCTCTCACTCTTCCAGACAAGGGGAGGCTGCCATCCTCTTCCTCTGTCGGCCTTCGCCAGTGGCACGATTTATATCGTTGCCTGGGAATTAGGACCCCCTCCGACCCCTTTGTTGCAGAATGCATCCCTGCTTTTATTCCATAAAGAAAGGGCCACGGTTCCCACACGAGTGTGACGGAACAGGAGCGATGAGGTAATGTTGACAGAGCTGGGAGTCGCGAGGGAAGTGCCGTTCTTTAATTAACCCGGCGTACATATGCAGGAGAGCCACATATTTATGCGCGTGTGCTATATTCATATGCAGGAATTATAGAATTCCTTCACTTTTATGTAGCAGAAAACAGCAGGAAAGATTTAAACCGTTTAATCAAGCTTTGAAAGACGCCTTAAAAATAAGTCAGCAAATGGAAAACATGAAGGTCAGAAAATCACACCCAGACACACAAACAAGTTGAGTTATCATTTACGTGCACGTTTTAACAATATTTTGGTATCATTTTCAAACAGACCGCATCACACACACACACACATACTGTATATGCAGCCTCACCACACCCAACTCCGAAAAACAGAGGCTTAAACAAGTCTTTTCCGCCCTTTATCTTCCAGAGAGGAGCAAGGACGAATAAAAACCAGAAAGAGAAAGAGAGAAAGAGACAGAGAGAGAGAGAGGGAGAGAAAGAGAGAGAGGGAACTGAGGTGGGGATTGTTAGGGGAGGCACAGGGGGATGAAATATCTCGAGAAGGTTAAAGATATGATTGTTATAATTTACCCAAGGGCTTATTAATTAGATTCTACATAAAGCTAAATTCTTGTGAACCTCATATTGACCCACACAAACAAACAAACAAAACGTGATCGATGCACCAGAAACAATAACATTACCAACGTGTGGTGGGAGATTATTACATTACACTGGTTCGGTTTCAATTAAGGTGTAACATAATTTCACCCTACATAGTGCAGTACATGCAGTGCATGTCATTTGCTATTCAGTCACAGAAACACCCATCATCTCTATTTAAACTGCTCTTCCACTGACTTTTACTCTGTTCTTCTTTCCCTCTTTTTTGTTTTCTGAACTTAGTTTTCATTCTAACCATCAAATTCTAAATTGTAAATAAATAAAGAAACAAAAACAGTTGTCTGGAAATCTACAAAACTTTACACCCCTTTTAATAGCTAGGGCTGTTTCCCACCTTTAACATGACTCAGCAAGCTACAAAACCCTAGTGAAAGCATAATAGAAAAAGCTTAAATATATATGATGATGTAATAATAATTGAAAGAAAAGAAATCAGGTTTGTGGCACGGCAAAACCCTCACCACACGCCTCAATCCTTTTTTTTACTTAAAATTTTTTGAATAATATCAGCTCAAAAATTGTCTAATGATCCACACCAATTGTCTAATGATCCATCTACAAAAAATAGAAGATCACATTGGTCTTTTTGGGATATGCATGCCAACATACTATAATTTAGGACTCATTTTTAAAATTGATCTCAATTTGGTTTTTTTTACTATTTGTTATATATAAAATATATAAAAATGTGGAAATTTCTATTAAATCTGATAGTGAGGGAATCTTTGAGCCACAGGTTTTTAATAGGAACTGGAATCAGGCTCAAACCAGGTCAGTCCAAAACACTGAGTTTCTACTTTCAAAGCCTTTACTGTTATTGATATTGCGCTGCCCGTTGACATATGTATTCATTTGTCCTCTTTTAAAGAGTTTGTGCCTAAATACACAGTATTTGGACCTATCTATAATTTTTTCAACCTAATATAAGCAGCCCCTTTTGATTGATGCTGCCTTCACCATGCTTCACTGTGTGTATGAAGTAATTTGAATAAACAGCTGTCTTGGTTTTAATACACAAAATATTGTACCTTGGACACATTTTTGGCCACATGGTTTAACTTTACTATTGTCCTCAAGTCAAATACAACCTGTTTTTAGATTATGTTATGTAATTGCTTGAGATTAAAAAAGTGGAAACCAGTTAAGAGAAGTGGAAGCACAGTGGATAAGGTGTCAAAACTGCTGATCAGAAGATCATGGGTTTAGTGTCCAGCTTTATAAAGCTACCTCTGCTGGGCTCCTGAGCGACGCCCTTAACCCTAAACTGCTCAGTTGGTGGATAAATGTAATCTAATTTTGGATGAAAATGTATGCCAAAAATGTAAATTGTAAATCCTGCGGACAAATGTTGAAAGTTGATGGTAAGACAATATATGATATTTAAGATAATGTATGTAAGCCTGGATGTTTTTTATGAGAAATTGGATTCCATGAACCGACCCTAAAGCCCAGATCTATAAAGATACAAGAGAGTAAAATGACCAGTTCTTGCCAGATATGACTGCAGCTTTAATATTGCGTCAGGGCTGTTGGCAGCCTCGCAGTGAGTGTTCTTCTTGTACTTTTCCTCAATTTTGTAAGGACATCCTGTTCTAACTGTAGTAGCATCACTGTGGTGTCTTACTCTCTCCATTTGTTGATAATGGTTTTTGCAGTGTCTCATGTTAATACAGCCAATTTATTTGTTTGTGGCTTCAGCAGTGACAAGGAACTGCCAAAATGTATCTGTGCTTAATAAGAAGACAGACACGTGACTTCTGTTTGAACGTGTGCATGTGCATGCTATCGGTCAACTCTCCATAACAGTAACAGTCTGTCGTACTGAACAGTCTGTCGCAATGCAAAATAAAAGAATGCACACTGATGCAACCAGGTTATTGTCATTTTTTACATGTTGATCATCTCTTTCAGTTCCTTGTATCTGTTTAGTTTAATTCAGCTGGTTGCTATTATCGCATTATAGGTTAATAATTTCCACGTTTTATTATTTCTCTCATCTTGTGTATATGTGAGTATATGTTTTATAGTAGATAATTTAGTATTTCTTTATATAGTCGGTATTAATTTTAGAGCAGTATGCAAAACTAGAATACTAGAATTCCACAGTGTCGTCAGCCATCTTGAAAAATTTTCCCTATCTAATATTAGTGCCTGGTAGCCCCGCCCTTTTTTCTCTTCCTAAGCACAGCTGCAACTGTCCAATATTCTACACTTATAGTTTATCTTCTACTTCTAAAAGGGCACAATTTAAACCAAATGCTCCACAAATTTATCTTGAGTGATTTTTTTTTTTCAAGATCCCAAACCTTTCTCTCTCTTTTCAATAAATACTTGAGCTTTGAACTTTATGGAAAAAATGATTGTTTTTTGCTTTAAAAAGTGACTTAAGTTTCACTTAACAAACTTTTGCACTACTGGCAATGTTATCTATATGTCTGACAAAAATAAACAAAAATAATGTCTGTATCTACTTTCTTAGACTATTTTAATTCTGCTCTTTTTTAGCTTCTTTAAATCATATTCACTGAACTTTATTAGCAGGACTCTGTTGCCGAAGCTGGTAACTGCACAATAAAACAATAAAATAATTAACAGTACTAATATTAATCCTAACCACATCAGCAACAATGATTCTAAAAATAGATACCAGATTAAAACAATACCAATAAGTAGAAACAGTATTATATTTTTTATTATATTAGTATTCTCTCACTCTCTTTCTCTCTCTCTCTGTCTCCTGCAACATGTTCGCAGCAATCAATGCTCAGAGGCACAGCTTTGTTGATTTATCCAGCTTCCTTGTGGCTCTGTCACCAGTTGAAACCATAAAGAGATCATTTCACCCAGCACTGCCACTACAGAGCTTGAATGCGGGAAAACTGCTGTCTGATTTTTTTTCTTTTCTACTCTCTCAGGCTTGCTAGATATTTTCCTTTCTCTCCTACTTCCTTTCTCTTTCTCTCATTCTTACCTTTTTTTCACTTACTTGCAGTCAAACACACTTTGTTTCCTCTGTTTTAGAGGCCAGTGGAGTTATTATCGTAAAGGTCAGTGGTCTGATTCTTCTTAAGCGTTTAGTGAAAGATCGTGTGGATTCTGCTCTGCCTGTTCGATAGCAGCTTCTGTGGTCAGATTTATGATGTGAAAATACAAAATATGATTAGATCCACTTTAAAGGTGGTCTCAGCAATTTTTGAAGACAAAAGTATTGACCTAAATATTGTGTTATATTTGGTCAGGGTGTCTTTAAATTTTGTTACCTGACTGATACATTTTTGCTGAGAAGGCAAACACTAGCCTTAGACAGTCCCAGGCTTAAAAAGTAATTGATTTGGACTATCAGTCTCTAATCAATCAGGACTGAACGTTGTTTAGACATGCCTGTCATGCAAGTTGACTCTTCATTCATTGTAATTGCAACATTGTTATTTTGGAGTTTTAACGTGTGCCTTTAACCTCTTAGCATCCAGGTAGATCAGAAACTTTACCCACAATGCACTCCCTGTCCCATGATAGACCCAGTTTACATTTACACAAAATCTTTGATTCCTCCAATTTAAAGTTTATAGGAAACACGTCATTCGATCTGCGTTGCATGGACACCAGTCTCAATCTTTTTTTGGCATGGATTTGTTTCTTTAAGAAATATTTTTGGACCATGATTTTATTATATAACTGCTGTAGATCTATTAGCTGTGTATTTATGCTGTGAATCTCCTGTTCAATCAAATCCATCTTCAACATTCAACCCATCTGATTGAGCCATCAGGGCATCAAATAAGGAGCACTAAAATCATTGAAACCAGTTTAGGATTACTTTGTAACATGTTATAATCCTAGAATTAGTCATTATAAGGTTAGTAACCTAAAGTGGTAGCTTCAGTAGTTAAGGTGTTGGACTTATTTTGGTTGGTTCATTTCCAAGAACCACTCAGCTGCGACTACTGGGCCCTTAAACCTCAACTGCTTGGATGAAGAAAAAAATAGTGTAAGTCTTTCTGTACACGGGCATATACCAAATGCCAGAAATGTTAAATGTAATCCGTCTGACCATAAAGGTATGCATGTGGTCAAAAACAATACACAAATATGCTTTGACATTCAAAACAATACTTGATTGGTATTAGTATATAAGTGGCTCAATGCATGTCAAAAATCCCCACACCATTACAGCACCTCCACCAGCCTAAAGTGTCACACAAGGTAACAAAAAAAAAAACCTTTTAATGCTCTTCTTCTGGGTTTCCTCCAAGTTATCTGATTTTATTTTAACCTCCTAAAAGCATGCCAGTAACATAGCATAGCTTTGAAAATCTAAGTTAAGTTAAGGTTATTTCTAGTGCCTTTACATCATTATTCTGGTTTTTGACCCATTTCTTTTAAACCTCTGGTGCATTTGGGACTCAACTATTTGGTGTTCCCTCTTCCACACATGCTACAACAACATGATTTGTGGAAACTATTGTCATCGGCATACTTCCTAAACCAGTGAGTATAATATTTTCCTTTACGAGAATGCAAGTTTTTTGGCAATTCTAACTCACACCACCTCTTACAGGTAGGCTTGGGTTAGGTACCGCAGTGCGCTTTCTAATCTGCGGGGCTGTTTTTTTTTTTTTTTTTACATGAATCACACTCTCTCTTAGACTAAACTGCTTCTCTAAACATACACCCCCTCCTTTTTCTTTCCTTCCCCCACCTAGAATAAATTTTTAGGAAAAAGTTTTTGTCCACCAGACAGAGAGAGAAGAGCTGAGAGAGGAGTAGAAAAAAAAAAACCACCAGAAAGAAAGCTGTAAGAGACAAGAAAGAGAGAGAGAACAAGAAAAAATAAAAAAAAAAAAAAAAAAAAAAAAAAAAAAACAGAGAAAAAAAAAGAGAAAAAAAGAAAGCAAGAGAAAAAAAAAAACAGAAAAGAGAAATGAAAAGAACAGCTAGTAAAGAGAATGAAAGCAATAGAAAGAGACCCAAAGAAACAGGCAGTGAGGAAGGGAGAGAGAGAGAGAGAGAGTGTAAGAAAGAGAGAGAGAGAGGGAAAGTGTGTCCGTTCACTCTGGCACGGTTCTCACCAGCTGGCTCTGAGCCACTCACTGCTCCGTCTCTGCCTGTGCTCCCAGCAGGGGACCGTAGGAGGACAGGCCTGCATTTATAAATAAAAGCATATGGCAGAAAGACAGTAATATGCGGACGTGTAATTGCTAATTGCATAACACCACTCCCTGTCTTTCTTGCTGGAGTGGCTAAAAAACAGCGTGCTTCGCTCAACCGTCCTATAGTCGCATACATGAGTTCACCAGGAGTCAGGCACTCCAAGGTACGAGGCAGGTAGGACGAACTGAGTTACCCACAAAACTCTACACTTTGTTGGCTGAAGTCTACATGTTTCACTAGCTTCTCCATGGAGCTGCAGTCTTTTTGGACGTGTGCCATACATATTCAAACTGCAAACAAGTAACGGTTTCTACTTACCGCGTTTCCACACAAGCAATTAAATGAAGGCAGGCATTATGTAAGCTCTAAATACATACATATCTAATTACATCTTCTTTGCAGGGAATATAATCCACTAGTCCCTACCAATCAGATCTGATGTGAGAAATTCAGTGATGCAACGTCAAAAAAATCTATTCTGATAAAAATCCAGCAAATATGCTGGATTCGTTATCAATTTGTTTTTTATTTGGTTTATATTCATTGACCCGATAATTAGAACTGACCTCTGACCTCTTATTGTATAAAAAAGCTGACACAAACGCACGCGCATTATGTTGAACCTTGACCCCGTCATCGTTTCTCTCAGTAATGTAGAATTTAATCTGTTAACAAAGAAATCTACGATCCTGATTAAAATGACACTTATTAATCTAAATCTTTTGAATAAATTTGTTATTAATCAATCGCCTTGTCAAATGAGTGCCACTTGTTTTAAATAATAAAAAAATATATGTTGCAGCTTGGGAAAACTTTTTAAATATCACTGAAAGTGAATTAAGGAACATTCCGGACAATCTTTAGGATTAGACCAAATTTGCCGATATATAAAACTTGAATTTAGTACCATATTTTCCAAATTGTTGTTTCCTTCAGCTGCCACTTTTTCGGAGGCACCACAGAGGATAATATGACCCCCCATATTTGGTTTGGCATAGATTTTACATCAGCTAATCTTCCTGAAACAAGTCTCCCATTTTATGACGGTATGAGACCAGCAGTGAGGTAATTCCTCAGTAATTGAGTTTGTATACTGTCCAGTAGGTAAGCAGGATTGTCATCCACTGAATCATTTCTGTTTTTTTAAAAGTGGAAATTGTAAATGTTGGCTAAGAAATGTAATTGTCAAAAGTCATAATTAACTAAAGTTAAATGTCCCAGTTTGTTAAAAGAGACAAGAGCAAATTGTAAAGATTTTGTAATCAACTCAAGTGTCCAAATGTCCGTGATGAATGAACAGATTGTCTCCTGTGCTTTAGTCTGAAATCACAATTTAAAGGCTAATTTCTTTTTAGATTTCGGACAGCATGGTGGCTTAGTGGTTAGTACAGTTGCCTCACAGCAAGAAGGGCCCAGGTTCAATTCCCAGGCAGAGGCCTTTTTATGTGGAGTTTGCATGTTCTCCCCATGCTTGAGTGGGTTTCCTCCGGTTTCCTCCCACAGTCCAAACATGTATGTTAGGTTGATTGGTGATTTTAAATTGTCCATAGGAGTGAGTGTGTGTTGCCCTGTGATGGACTGGCGACCTGTCCAGGGTGTATCCCTCCTGCCTTTCTCCCATTCAGAGACAGCCGGGACAGATCCAAAAGACTGTGTGTTGCTCCTTTAACACACCTTTTACTTACACAAACGTTAATCACACTACAAAAAGGCACATTTATAATGCTGCTAAAATATAAGAAACAGATTAATTAATTGTTTATCTGGGTCTTTAGTCTATTCATCCCACCCCTTTCCGGACACTTTTTCAGGTTTCATCACGTGACCGCCGCATATGCTTAATATATGCAGTCTGACTTCTTATAATTTTATGATTATTTACAAATATTAAACATTTTATATGTATTATATTATTATTGGTCACGTGATAAACGAACGAACGACTCGTATCCAAGACTTGGCAGATTAACTAATCATTTTTGTTTTTGGCTCGTTCTGCATTGGTTAAGTTTCAAATGAACGAATCGCAAAAGTTTTTGCAATGACTCGTTGTTTCCAAGTCATATTAGAAACGGGACAGTTCTTCTTGAGAATAAATAATCTACAGTCGCTTCGCCACTGTCGCTGCATGTGTAAACATCAGTGGCGCTATAACATCTTTACACTGAACGCTGAATGTTTTTAAGCTAACCTGTTTAAGCTAAGTGTACGGCGGTGAACAGGCCCAAAGACTAAAGCACTGCTGCATTACACTTCATTAGTAGAGATAAAACAACCTCTCTGCCACTGCTATCAACAAGTTGACAAAATGGCATTGGGGGTAATGCAGGAAACACTTAGCTTAAACAAGTTTAATTATTATACTGTATATTTCAAATACAGTAGTCAACAATTAGTCCCACTTGTTAGTAATTTCCAATCACTTTTACCTTCCTATAAAAGAGCATGCCACACACAGTCAGAATCTGGTCTTAGACATTGGTCTTTATGCTAACTCCCTGCTTTGCTAACTCCCTGCTTTCCAGGTTCCGTTTCCAGGCTCCCATTCCCGACTCTCTCTCACATCCTTCACCACCAGCTCTGTGGACTTCCTCCTGTTCTACGTCCTCTGTGATCCTCCGTCTCCCAGTGAATTCCACCACTATCTTTCATTTTACCTGCTTTCTCAATATCTCAATAAATGCACCCATTTGAGTTTAACTCATTGGTGTCTCCGCCTGGCATTCCAGGACAAGGACAGGTATTTTTTTAGTTTTAGGACAACTTCGATGAAAATCTTTGATCCAATTCAAATGTTGACTAGTATAGTTAGCCGAAGTATAGACATAACATTATAACACAACATAACACAAAGTAATGTGTTATTACAGAATATCAAAACATATTTTGATTAATTTTCTTATACTTTTGGTGCTTTTTTAATAAAAGAAAAAACGAAATAAAAATAAATATGCATAAAATAAGGACAGAGGAGAAAAATTCCATTACATACTTTGCCCCAGCTCGCAGTCTCGGCTAAATCAGGCCTTCTCTCTCATTAGCTTATCATTAACTAGCAATGGCTACCTATTAACGATCATTCCTTACCGTTTCCGATAAGATTGCTATTAGATCCCTCCCATTAGCGGAGATCATATTGCTGAGAACAATGAGGGCGCTTTTACTTTTGAAATCATTTTCGTTTTTGATAAGGACGTATTAGCTGAGGTGAGGTTACAGGGGGATGCGTGGTAATAAAACCTGCCGCTTAATAATGTAATCTTGAATTACAGTTTAATTACAGGTGCTTAGTCGCGGGGGACGCGCTGTAATTCAATCACTGGCCTTCAGTGTGCTACTGCACAAAGCCTTTATCTCTCTGTTTTAGCCTGGAAAGGAGTGAGCTCTGCCTAGTGGAATTAAAGTTTTACATTTAGCGTCTACTTATGCACAATAAAATTTAAAATTCTTATCAACATACATTCGATCTACACTATATGGCTGAACCACCACACTTCTGGAAAGGATTTCCCTTAGATTGTGAAGTGTCACTGTGGGGCTTTGTTTATTCAGGGCTCTGTGCAGAAGTTATTTCTTCATGGAGATAACCATAGGAGGACACACTTAAATGGGTGTACAGGTAAGGGTGGACAAGTAGGATTTGATCCTGGAATCCCAATTATAACCATCTGATGTCATCATGCCAACCAAGCCCGCCTCAGTCCATTTTTAGATCTTTTTTTTTCTTGTAAACCAAAAAATAATATAGACAGTGGCGCTGAGAAGGAAACAGGTGGCAGAGCTGGAAGTAGCAGAGCTGAAGATGTTGAGGTTTTCTTTGGGGGTGACGAGGTTGGACAAGATTAGGAATGGAGTTCATCCGGGGAATGGCTCATGTTAGATGTTTTGGGGAGAAATTCAGGGAAGCCAGATTAAGGTGGTTTGGACATGTACAAAGGAGTGAATATAGTGAATATATCGGTAGGAGCATGTTACCAGGCAGAAGGCAAAGAGGAAGACCAAAAAGGAGGTATATGGATGTGATAAACGAGGACATAAAGTTAATGGGTGTGAGTGAAAAGGGTGTGGAGAATAGGGTTAGGTGGAGACAGATAATTTGCTGAGGCGACCCTTAAAAGGGAGCAGCTAAAAGGAGAAAAAGAAATGAATTTAGTAAATAAAAAACATGTAATACATTTCATGCTGTACTGAACAATTGCATGTGCAATTTAGTTAATGTGTGCACATTTCCCTCACCTTCAGGACCAGAAATAGATGTGTGTGTACAGTAAAATGTATTTAGGTATTCATACAGTTAGTTTTTTCAAATTTGTGGATTTTAAAATCTGGCTTGTAATAGTTACATTTCAAAGGGTTGTGATTTAATTAAATAAACGTAAAACATTTTACATAAGAATGATGCTCTATTGCGGTTCTACAGGTTCACCGTTTCAGAACATTTTACAATCAATTCTTTATTAGTGATTGTTTATGATTCACTGTTTTACATCATTATGCTCAATACAGTCTAAATTCACTAATGTCGTTCCTGGATTATCATGAATTATTTTAATTTCATGTTGTGATCTAATGTTAATCCAGGAATCGTCATTGTCAGTAAATTGTTCCAGAATCAATGAATCTCAGCCAGTAAGATATTTTTCAGCATTCACTTAGTTGTAGTTGTTCAATTCGTTTGTGGACAAAAAGGGGAAAGATTAAAATTGAATGAGGTGGGTTTGATCGACACACATTGATGACATCAGATGGTTATGACTGCTTAAATGAAGGGTTAATTCAGGATAAACAAAGAGTGTTAATCCAGGATCACATCCTACTTGAAAAATTTAGATTTTTGGTAAGGTGTCCACAGTCTATACAGTGTTAAATTTTCTCTATTTTTAAGTTGATTTAAATAAAAGAATCTGCCAATATAAATAAGTGCAAGTGTATTATCCATGGACAGCTCAGCTTTGTTTAGCCTTCATTTCTCTTCTTTTAGAGACACGCTAACATTTTTGCATTCTGTTAGAAGGTATTATCGTGTCACACAGCTGAACCGTTTGCTTCCTGTTATCGCTTACAGTTACATTATATCTTTTAACCTGGGCTTTTTATTTTATCTTTTTTTTATTTTATTAAAGACAATGCAGTTTGTCACATATCTAAAATGAAACGAATAAAAAGAAACTAAAATGCTCTTGTTTCCAGGGAGAACAACATTTTTTCCCCCCAAAATGCCAATTATTTTTTAAAGACAATGTCTTAGGAAATTTAGAATTCATCCATTGTTTTTGTGTATGCCGTTATTATAATTAATAACACACTTAAATGTATGCATTTATATTACATTATATATATATATATATATATATATATATATATATATATATAGCACGAGAGAGAGAGAGAGAGAGAGAGTCAGCATTAAACAGATAGACTAACATGTACTGGTTGTCCATAGCAAGTTCTTAGAATAGAAACTATGGAGTAAAATTTGAATTAAAACTGAGTTCTAATTGATACAATTATTAAATAAAAATTACAATCACAATAAAACAAACCAAATCCAACAATATTTAAAACATTAATCATAGTAACACAAAAAACGTTTATACTATGATGAGGTTTAACAGTTATAGGGATTTCTGCAGTTTATTTGATACAAAAGCCATTTTTTTCTGCTTAAATAAAGCAAACTGTAGAGTTTATCTTTAAAAGATAATCTTTTGTTTTCTATTTCTTTAAGAAATGTTCTGTGATAAATACTGTAGTATTTTTGAATAATACTATAGTAAATATATCGGAGTAAATTGCAATAATGTAATAATTTGTTGTGATAATTCTACTGCTCTTGTTATAGTAACTGTAATTGAGTAAAATAAAGAAATTAGTACAATAATTCATATGGTAAATGTTTTTTACAATTATATGTAACTGTATGTTTGAGAACCTTTACAGCACAATTCAGAACAAAAAGTGTGTCAATACTAAATAGTAAATAAGGTAACTTACTACACTGTAATTCAATTTATCACGTTTTTACATGGAGTAAATACTAAAGTATAATTTATTTTTTCATGTTGGTTCACTAATAAGACCATAAAACCATAAACAAAAAAAAAATCCTGAAAAAAATTGGAATTGTGTGTCGTGCCTCATAGAATATTTAGCAGCTTTACTGTATTTGTACTTAATTTATTTGTATAAAATTCATTCATTCATTTATTTATTGATATTCTATACTGGCTAATTTCGGGTCACTGGGATCTGCTGGAGTCTATCCCAGCCGTCTCTAAAGGGTGAAAGGCAGGAGAGGTACACCGTGGACAGGTCGCCAGTCCATCACAGGGCCACACACACACTCACACTCAGTCCTATGGGCAATTTAGAATCACCAATTAACCTAACATACATGTTTTTGGACACTTGAGTATATTTCTATACTTACATACACGTGTAAACAAATGCTGATCTTTTTTCATGTAAATATATAAGCGCTTGTTGGTACCATGATTCAGTGTTAAATACATTTACATTAATGCCATTTGGCAGACGCCTTTATCCATTAATCTCACTTCTTATTATCCATCTGAGCAGGTGAGGTTTAAGGGCCTTGCTATGGGGCCCAGCAGTGGCAGCCTGTTGAGAAATTGTATCATTTACATTTACTTCATTTGACAGACTCCCTTTTCCAGAGCAACTTGATTACAACAGCAGTGGCAACTTGGTAATGCTAAAAATCAAACCCTGATCTTCCTATTAGCAGTCCAACACCTTAACCACTAGGCTACCACCTCCATCAATCCATAGTCTTTAGATTAACCGTCCTACAGTTTAAATTAGACTAGATTGTTATCCAATAGTTGATAAGAAATAACATCCTCTCAATCTAAAACTTGCACTGAGTTTAAAGTAAAGAAAACTAAGTGCACTTCTTCTATGAAGTAACGAGTAAAAAAACAGTACAGTGTACTCAGCAATCTAAAGGACTACTTCATAGTAGTGCACTTAAGTTGCATCCATTAAAGATGTCCTTAATAACACATAATAACAGCGAATAAGAACCATGATTATTATTTGCTGAAAAGAAGTGACCATGACAACATGGGACACATGGAGAAGCTTTACTAATTTATTCAGCATCAAGTGTTGTCATTAAGAGACAACAATTATCTAAAAGTGTGTTGGGTGAATACTTTGAATAACAAATTAACCAAGATTTATTTTGGTTGTAGCTGAATTTTTGCAAAAAAGAAAAAAATGTTGACACCTACGGTCTGTGTTTTAATGTGTTTAAAAAAATCATGTTTTAATGTGATCTTTATATTTGTGTTTGGTGTGTTCTCACTTGGCAATTAAGTCATCCATTAACGGCAGTAACTAAACCAACAATATAGACATTGAGAAGCATAAAATCTAAAACATCCCAAACTGTAAGCTACAGAGTTTCTCCTTTTCTAAGAAAGAAGCAAAGAGCGAAATAAGGAAAAAGAAATAACATCAAACGTTCCTGAAGAACAAGCGAACAAGTGCAACTGAAATCGTCTCGTCAGCGCTGGGAACTGGGAGCCCTGGAATCTGTTTTCGTCTCTCGTCGCCAGGTCAGAGTCCACATACACCAACTCAATTTGTCCTTCGCTTCGCAGGCCTTATTTCTTTAGAGACGCTGCAGTGTAGATATTATGTGGCAGGGAAAATTTAATGCTCTCCATAAATTTCCGAGGAAAATATTAGATTTGCAGAGAGGGAACTTCATTTCGTTGGGGGCCGGTTGCTCCCTCGGCTGCTCAAACCGCGGGCAGGGAGACGCTGACATGGAGTGTATGTGTGTGTGGTGAGTAAAAAGACGAAATGAAAATCTATACAGAGGTGCTGAGTCAGCACCATTTGCCATTCATGGCTCTTATTGTGCCAACAGACACATACCACACTTCATAAGCAATAAAGTCCCAATCTCTCTCTGTCTCTTTTTTCTTTCTTTTTTATTCTCTCTATCTATATTTTTTCTTCTGTTCTCCTTTACCATCCTCTAAAAACATATCAGCCACCCTGAAAGACGAAGGCAAGCGAAGCCTGTCAAAACACTTTCTATATAAAAATAAGAAGCCTGACCCCTCGTTGGCCGTATTTGCTGTACAGGGAGGACTAGTGACGCCAGCTAGGGCATTCTGGGTAGCTGTCTTGTTAGGGACACCCCTATACTCTTCCATAAATGCTTTACACCCCAGACAAATCCATTTTCATGTCACGCTGTCCCCAAGCCAGCCAGAACACTCATCTGCGCATGGATATCCCTGACAGCGCAGGCTTCTATGGTTCATAAAAAACAAAGATGTAGGTTTCGCTCGTTTAATGTATGACATAAACAGAGACTTATATGTCATGCTGGGAGAACTGAAATGAAGACAGAGAGAGTTAGAGGACAAGAGAGAGAGAGAGAAAGAGAGAGAGTGAGATGAGCATCTACACGGGCTGTTTAACAGGTTTTATGGTTAACAAGCGACCACGGATAAAATGCTGAGGGTTTTTTTTTTTTTTTTTTTTACAGATAACAATCTTTCTATTTTTCTGCTTTTCTTATCGTATCTCATTCTTAATAATTTAATTGTTCAGGTTATCAAAGCTGACCCATCGCTTTGACCCCAACATATCCCATTCTAAAATGGGATATGTGAATTTTTACTGTAAGTATATGTGACAAATAAAGACATAACCTCTGCCATAATTTCAGAGGCACCCAGTTCAGTACAGGAATTTTTATATACTATAGATAAATAATTTCCTTCATTGGAGCTAAGATGTTTAAACACTGTTTCAGCATGCCAATAACATGGTGTGTTATGGTTGGTGTGGAGGAACTTAACTATCTTCTACAGAGACCTAACCTCAACCTTCAGCGCTTAAAGGAGACTAAATCTGGAAAAAGATTAAGAAAAAAAGATGCATACATTACATTATGTCACCAAAAATTTCCTGTACAGTTCAACTCAGACCACCTTCTACAGGCAACCTTGAGATTGTCACCCTGACTAAACACTTGCCAGAGTAAAAGCATCCTAACTGTGTATATACTGTACTGCTACATCAACCAGGGAACAAGATGACAATTTACTGTCCACTATTTTTTTAAATGTTTTTTTACAAGCCCAAATAAATGTCTCTAAATGCCCATTTACCCCTCAACCCCAATAGTATCCCTTTCATTATTTTCTCTAGCCCTGAATCTTTAAGGTGGTTATTACTCCTTTTTTTAAGTGGTCAATTATCAAGACACGAGGTGAGCCATCTCAACGTTGCTAGATAATGAGAGCTCACAGTTATCTTTTGCCATTCTCATCACCCTCACCAGTGAACATTTTATATACAGTGGCAAAGGTGGCAGTCGATGCCACTTGTCTGTTTGCACAGCTGAACTAATAAAAAGAATGTGCATCTCCTCTACAGTAAATTTTATGTACTTACATTTTTAGATCTGGGCTGTGGGTGCCATTAAATAGTTCTGAGCTAATCTAAATCCAAATTGTGAAATTTTGATAGAAATGTAAAAACATGCACATCCCAGCTATACAAGTCTAAAAGAATGATGAATCCATTGACCCCTTAGAGAACACTTACAGGCAGCATTAGTTAATCTGCCATGCCTGCAGGATGCCCCTTTCCAACTGATAAATTTCTTCGTTTGAAGGATACAAAATTTGTTGCGTTTAATTTATCATATTCAGTCTGACAGTATTATACATCACTGACATTAGGAACCCAAAGTTATTCTGTGATTATTCACAATCTGCAAGAAATGTTTAATTTAAACAATGGTTGAATTTTTACTAATTTTAGCTATTATTCGAAGGTTTATAAACAACTTTCCAGCACACCCATTGGAACGCCAGTTGCACACCCGACCTCCTCACCCTACATCAGTGTCTAATCATACTAACAATATTGTGGCAGAAGAAACATAGACTCAATCTTGCAACAAACTCATCAAAACAAAATCATACCCCACACTGTACCCCACAATCAACTTATCTGGAATAGGATATAAGAAATACAACTGGATGTGACTGTCAGGTGTCCTAATACTTTGGGGCATGTAGGTTTTTAAAAAAATATACTCTATTCCTGACTCAACCTTTTCCTTCGTCCGACATTTAAATTGTCCATATTGTGTAAACAGGGGTTTGCGATGGTGACTTCTTCCTTACACTGTGATTGCCTTGAGATAGGCCTCAGGCTTCCCAAGAACATGTGTGCTATATTTGATTTAAAATATAGATGAAGGGAAGGAGTTACACCTGCACAATTGAGAGCATCCTGACAGGAAACATCACCACCTGGTCCAGAAATATCACTGGAGCTCTCCAGACGGTGGTGCAATCATCTGAGCGTACAATCCCCACTAATCTCCCTGACCTTCACTCTGAAGTAAATGGTGTTTAACCAGGGCCAGAAAGATAGTGAAGGACCTCAGCCATCCCAAGAAAGTACTTTTTTCTTTGTTGCAGTCTGGAAAGTGTTTCTGCTCCACAAAGTAACTGAGAAAGAGCTTTTTCCATACAGACCATCCAGACCCTTGACCAATGTACCTAAACTTTTTTTTTTCTGGACATACCGTTCCAACGTTGCCTCAGAAAACTCCTAGGATTTTCTTCCTTTGCTTTGCAGACACACACATATATACAGGTGCACTTTATTACATCTGAGATTGCACCTGCACTTCACACTAGTGTAACATAAACCAGACTGGAGGCAGACTTGAACTAGGACCCTTTCCGGGCGTGTTTATTAATAGTTGCCAGGAGCAGGTAGAAACAAGGTAATAGGCTCTAGTAAAGTTAGAAGACTAAAACAGATACGAAGCTGGAAAATGGAGATGGACGAAGGAAGAGACAGATGGGGCTAGAAAAGATTAAGAAAACAAACAGATTATGAAGAAAAATAAGTAGTAGCAATGAAGTCTATGTGTCTTTTTACAAAACCAGACCCTGACTGAAGGTCAGGGGTGCACTTAAATACGGAATTGAAGAAAAGTGAGCATGATCAGGAAATAAGTGGCAGGTTAGAATAATTTGGGAAGTGTTGGAAGGATTGAGTAAGGCTATGGGTGTACCGTGACAACTGATACACAACTGATTATATATCTGATTATTTTATTATTTTATCTATTATAGTTTTTTTATGCTCTTAATACGTTATCTTTTTTTGTTGTTAATTCTGATTTTATGTAATTCTGGACTGTTTCCTAACATTCCTAACATTTCTTAGGCATGATCAGTCTTAAAAATAGCATTTCACTGCTTATTTACTGCATGAAAAATGAAGCTTGAAAGTGAATTTCAGTTGTTATTACACATAGCGGTCAAACATATGAACTGCAACGTTAAATAACGTTAAAGGGACATTGGGGAAAAAAATTCCTGCTGCCTCATGCTCTCTATAAACATTTTCAGAAAATGGCTAGCTTAAAATTCTCCAGAGCTACCAACAGAAATTAAATCACAAACAAACTTAATAACAAATTACATATACAGACAATAAATAAATCACATGTAAAATTTTTATATATTTTCACACACACACTTGCATAATAATCTCTGTGGTGTAGAAAATTTTTTTATTGCAAGATGTAGAAGTAGCTCAGTGGTGTTGGACTGCTAATTAGAAGATCAAGGTCCGATTCCCAGCACCACCAAGCTACCACTGCCGGGCCCCTAAGCAAAGCCCCCAACCCTCAATTGCTTAGTTGTATAAAAGAGATAAATGTAAGTCGCTTTGGCGTCTGCCAAATGTCATAAAAGTATAATAAGTGATATTATACATGCGTCTGCACTGCAAGGAGAGGATCTGGGAAAATTTGAGATAAGCATCTTGGAAAAAAGAAAGATCCCTCAGGAATTCTGTTGAGAAAATGTGCAAGGTGTGGGAAGCTTTATCAGGAAGTCTGTTAGAAATCTAGAATGATTTAAAACAATTTTACACACTTCTCTATGTCACTGCATAATTCCCTTTGTGTCATTTCATAGTGTTAATTGTCACTATTAACAGAGAAAATAAAAAAAAAATTCCATCTTTGACCAGGTTGGAGGGTATAGATATTCTAAGATATTCATGAACATCTCCTTCTTAACCCACCACTTTTAAGTTTAATAACAACAATTTAAACAAAAATTGAACTTTACATAAAACATTTATGATATCTCAAAACAGCCAATAAGATTGTTAAAACTGAAGGAACAGGAAGCACGGTACATATCAATTCAGTAATATACAGTCACGTCTAATGCCACAGATATTTAACCAATGTTTATGCTCTCATTTATAAATTTATGACTGTGTACAGTAGTTTAAAATTTGTTTGTGTCGATGTTCTGGACCAACAGAGGTACCTTAGGCAAGGAAAATCTCTCTGACATGATGCTAGGTCAGATGTTAGATGTTCTCAGTTGTCACAATGTCAGACTGTATGACAGTCAAAACGCATCAAAAACGAGCACCAAGTCCAAAATTTTGCGTCTTCAATCCATGACACTTTTGGTAACCCACAATTTTGTGCTAAATGGTAGCTTGCAGCAAACAAAATACAATCTTTGCAGTTAATTTTGCTTATAACATTCCCTTAATAACTGACCGGACTTAGTTTAGAATTGTTGAGCTAGTCTCCTATTGGTTCTTGGTTTTGGAAAGTCACGCTGAGGGTACCAGAAGTCATTGGGACACAGGACAAACACATTATATGGCCATGTGAGGTTTGGTGTTATCATAGATATCTAATTATACACTAAGGTCATTTTTAAGATACCAGTCAGATTAAAACTCGTGTCTTTGGACTGGGGAAGAAACCCAAAGGAATCCCCCGAAGCATGAGAACTTACATGCACGTACAGGCTGGGCGTAAGAATAAAACACTCGCAGTTCTAAAGACTCTTTAGGTTCAAGAGGCAAATGACATACATTTATTGAAAATGTACAAATATTTCTCTCAGAATCCATTGCTGTATCTGTTGGGTAGGTCTACAATTGAGCTGATGTATGTTCCTACATTTGTTCCAAAGACACACAAATTCTGTCCATCAATCAAGTCAGCTCAACAGAGCTTAATAAAGGTAAGAGAAATGTCTAACCTTAAAAGTTGCTGCCATTGTGTAGGTTTACAATGTGCTATGCTGTCAAACTCCAAAGAAATACTCTAAGAAGAAAATCCCTTGCTCCAGCTCCCCCCTCCCATCTCTCTTTTTCTTTCACTCGCTATTCATCTATTTCTTTCTGCTTCACTCGCGCTCTGCTGCTCCGGCGTGTGGGCCTCATAAAACATCTGAACCAATTTGTTTTAAAAACACGTTTTTCAGAAACTTATTAGGCACTTTAGAGATATATCATACACCTTCGGCTGGGCCAGGCATGAAAAATGGCGAAAGCGGCGTAAGCCCATTTCTCCAGCCACGTCGCAAGGGAACCATAAAGGCCCTGGAGAAACCCGGCAGCCATTGGAAAGCTCGCTACAATACCAGTCCTACACAAGCATAAATCAAGATAATTCTCCACAAGCCTTGAACTCCGACCTTGGCACAATTCATTGGGACGTCACGGCTGAAAAAGAAGAAGAGGAAGGAGAAAAAGGAGAAAGGAGAACGCATCCACTGGTACAAGTAGTTTTTTTTTTTTTAAAAAAGAAGCAATGTTATTAGTCACTATTGAGGTTGGGACCCTGACTGCATCTAAATGGTGGCTCTTTATGAGCCATTTGTCTTCGCTTGTGGCCATTTTCATTAAGGCAGTTGGTTGCTGGTGTCGACTGGAAATTAATAACCACACCTCCTCTTACAGCTCTTTAGGCTTTCCTCCATCCTCTCTTTTTTGTCTGCATTGGCACTCACAAACACACACACACATCCTTCCCTTCTAGCAGATGAAAGGTACAGGCACTCTCCCAGGTTGTGTTGCTATTTTGCATCTCTGCATCTCTGGCAGTCTTTCAATTTTCTTCAGTCTCTTAGCCTTTTGCTCGCCCCACTATCACCCCCCCCCCATCACCACCATTTCACTCAACAACCCCACCACCCCCACAACCCATTGCCTCTCCCTCGCTTCCCCCTGAATTTCAAGTCTCCAAACACAAACAATTCATTCAAAGCATTTAGAATTCTCATAGCGCCTCAGCCTCGGCAGTGCAGCCAGCAGCATGTAGCCGCCAGGGCATGGAGAGAAAGAGAGAAATGGAAAAGGGGGGTGGGGTTCATTAATACTTGCATCCTGCTTTCTGCAGGAGGTACAGAAATGTGGTGACCCTCCCTCCACCCCCCAGGTCCCTTAAAGAGCATTGAGAGCTTTAAAATGTTACTGTGTGCAGTAAGATTAGTAGCAGTCTGAGATGACTTGCACCAGATGAAAAAAGTCCCGCACAGAACATGGTCTTTTTCTCAAATGTCATACTGATAAGCCCTCATTGGTCAATATTTATAGAAACCATAACATCAGCGCCAGCATTTTGCTTCATAGGCATGATTCATAGGCAAATTAATAAATTGTTGATACAGCGTTCCTGTGCAATAAATAAACTTGAACTTGGATAAAACTTGAGATAAGACTTGGGTTCCAATCTGAAAAGGTTTTCTGAATACAATATATTTTTGAATCAATATACACATAAAAAATGGAAAACTTCAGATAGCTAAAAATCTTCATTGAACTACTAAAAGAATTTTGAGATTAGCAGATTATTAGCATGACAGATTATTATCATAAAAAGAAGGAAGTGGTATCTTATTGGTTAAGATGTTGGACTGCTAATTAAAATATCATGGGTTCAGTTCCCACCAGCACTGCTGAGACTTTGAGCAAAGCCTTAACTGCTCAGTTGGTTAAAAAGTAGATATATACAGAATACGTCAATGTTTTTTTTAATTGCCTTCTTTTTACACCTTAAATATTTCATGTTCACTGCACCACTAAGGCTACATACACACTGCAGGCAAATGTGGCCCAAATTGTTTTTTATTACCCGCATGTGAATCAGATCTGTTTTTCTCATGACAGTGAGAACAGCACAAACCGGATAAAAGACAAAATGGATAAACGATCAGTGGTTAAGACCCATATATTTAAAGTCTGGCTATAATGGACTAATTTAATAATTCAAAGAAGCTACCAATATTTATGTTCTTTAGCAGATATTTTGAACTACAGGACAAAAATGGTCAAAGAGGTAAAAAATGATTTAATTTTGTAAAAAGGTCAAAAGATGAATCTATAATTTTAATGTTAGGTTTATTCTAACAGTGAGAGATAAAATAATAGGAAAAAAATCCAGAAAAACACATTTTTAAAAAGTTTTAATGAGTATAATAAGTATTTGATCTCCTATCAATCAACAAGATTTCTGGCTCCCAGGTGTCTTTCATACAGGTAATGAGCTGAGATTGGGAGCTCTCTCTTAAAGGAAGTGCTTCTATGTTGACATCATTTATACTTATGGAGCTTGCATTTCTAGTTATTTTAATACATAAACAATGGTAACATATCTGTAACGATACACCAGACTGGAAAGGAAGTTAGAAGCCCAGACGGGGCATTTATTGACTGGAAAACAGGATTTGGCTAAGTGATAGCCGCTTTAGCGTGGCTAGTGGGAACCAGAGAAGATACTTGGAACCAGGTCCAGCTGAAGAACCAGGAGTGATGGAAGTCGATGTTGAAGCTGATTGGGAGAATGGAGGTAAGAAAAGAAGAAAAGGCGGTTGGAGAAGGAGTGTGTATCGTAAAGATACGCATAGAGGGTCTAGTATATATGTAAAACATAAATAAGAGTGATGGTAAAGGTTCTTTTAAATAAAGGAGTGTAGGAGAGTGAACGTAATTGGGAAATCAGTGGCAGTGTTGGAAGTATAGAGGAGGAAACTGGTGTACTGCGACAGTAATAATAATAAATAATAATAATTTTGCATGATAAAATATTTCTTACTCTTTTTTACAAAATGTACAAAATAACTGAAATATATTTTTACAATCCAAGTATATATAAAATAGTTTATAGAACTAAACACAGAAGTTGATTGGAGAGGTTTTTTTTTTTCACTTGATTCCTCTTATGATCAACTTGACATCTACAATTGCTGTTAGATAAACATCTTTACTTGAGCCAAAAAAAGACTTCCCCTTCATGAGATCTCAAACATCATTTCCTATGAAGTCCACTACGCTGATCTTAGGACGGTAAACTAAATCATGGCATCTCTATTCTGGTGTGTCTCTACAGGCCTACCGCTCTTCACTGAGTGTTAAATCTCAGATGAGCAGAAATCGATGCAAGTGAGTCTTTGTCCAAAGCATGTTGACCGAATAAGCAATCCTCAAGGAAACAAGACGGAGAGTTCATTTCGCCTACAGGAACGAAGGTTTCTGGGGCCGGGGTCGGTGGGCACATTGGGTAGAAAAGCCGCCCCCTGGCGAAAAACTTGCTGGGGTTATGGGACTTGGTTCATGCCCTTTGGGCACCAAAGAAAAACGAAAGAGCAAGGCCTTGTGACTCTAGATCTACTCTGCCAAACGCTTCAATTTTTTGCTTTCTATCTCTATACTCTCCCTCCTCTTCATCCAAAATTCAAAGAGACAAAGGAATAAAAACAAGGTTTTGGAGCTTGACAAGAATGTGTAGAGGAGCACAAGTAGATGAAGGGAAATAAAAGACAGTCCTTGATGATAAGCAAAACAAAGATTACCCTATGTGTGTGTGTGTGCTTGGCTGGAAAGCTGTTTATGTTGAGAAGTGACTGTTTCAGCAAGGCTTTTGGGTTATATTCCTCAGAGAAGCATCAGGGAGCAATGCTTGATCAATATGCCACTTCTCTGGCTGCACTGGGGGAGCATGGCCTCACCACCAGGACAACGTATTTCCCTTTCATGATCTGGTCATAGAAGAAGATGGAGCAGAGCAAAGACTTAAGCAAGAGAAAGAGAAAGAGACGGACAGCTTTTAGAGGGGCACCAAAGGCATAGGGTTAAGAGCTTCTCATATACAAAGAGTGGAAACTAAGGGTTCGGGGGTCTGAACTTCCATCTGCTTGAAGTGTAAAAATGCCTTAAGTTCTCATAAGAACAGAGAATTTCAGGAATTCAGAAAGCTTTCATGTAGATTCCAAGATCTTTAGAGGCTTCTGTTTGAAAGCCGTAGCTGAACATGCCTTTAGGATTCAGCGCCATATGCCTAGTAATCAATGACCTCTATTTGCCCCCAGTGTGATAGAGGATTGTGGGATTGTAGGATATTTGAAATATGACTTTGAATTGATAAAGGTCAAACCTTCAATCTGAACTACACCCATTTTGGATATGCAAAAAGAGATTTGGGGGTTTGAATTTTGACGCTGAGCTTAATCACGGATGTGGGGTTTAGTGGCAGAGCTGATTAGGGATCGTCATAAAGCTTGGGGAGTGACATCATGTTGCATTGAGGGATTTAGCTGTCATGTTGTTAGCAAGTTTTTGTTTTTTGCATTTAAAGTAGTTTAGCGTGCTTGAGTGTTAACATTAATAACGACCCAAAAGGGAGTTGTTGAACAGATGGATAATTCTGAAGTGCAGTCTTTTTTTTTTAACCTTTTACTAGTTCTATTTTTGTCCTCGACATTCATGTTTATTGTTTTAACTATTTCAAAAATGATACAAAAGTCACTTAGGGTTCATTTATATGAACTCCGACATTCTCATTTAGTCAGAAGGGAAGTGGTAGCACAGTGGTTAAGGTATTGGGGAGAAGTGGTGGCTTATGGTTAGGGTGTTGAATTACTAACCTGAAGATTGTAGGTTCGATTCCCAGCTCCACCAAGCCACCACAACTGGACCCCTAAGCAAGGCCTTTAACCCCCAATTGCTTAGTTGTATAAATAAGATAAATGTAAGTCGCTCTGGATAAGGGCTTCTGCCAAATGCTGCAAATGTAAATGTATTGGACTGCTAATTAAAAGATTAGGGTTTGATTCCTAAAACCACCAACACTGGGCCGCTGAGCAAGTTTTATAACCCTCAATTGCTCAGTTGTATAAAAAAGATATAAATGTCAGATGTCGTAAATGTAACAGAAGAATACTTTATTGTTGAATTAAATAATGGCATACTAACGCATTTGCTTATTTGAGATGCTTTTCTGTAAAGACCATGTGACGTGGCTTTGAAGGAGTAGCCGACCGAGTAGTCGGCTACTGAAAACAATACACAGTCCATGTTTCTACCAATTATACAGAATATGAGGCACACACACCCTCACATATTTTCAAATGTGCATGAATTCACTTACATACCTTCATACACACATTCTTATGTACACACACACACACGCACTCTGGGGATATTTTGCTATGCTTTCACGTCAATGAAAGAATTTGTGTATCGCTGCATGATTTTCACAGCTGCTGAAGAGATTAATTGACAAAGTGACGACAAAAAAAAACCCTAATCCTGGTCACCAGCAGGGAAAATTCTAGCACAAATTTCTCACAGGTGTCTGCTGCTGGCAAGAGATGAGGGATAGGTGGATGGAATTATGTAAATATGAAATATCCACTATTGCAGTTGCACTGTGCTCATATGAGTAGAAGCAGAGTCCAGCAGCGGGAAACAGCAGTGGTATTTTTTTCCCCCGCACAAGCCGAATGCTGCTCGGCATCTGTATCTATATCTGTGCGTACGGTGAGAATTGAATTTTCAGCTTTCCTCCATTATATCAGCTGCCATCAGTTCCTGTGGCTGCATTGTTACCCGGCTAGATTTGAACACTGTGATCTGGATCCGGATCACATTGCAGGAAGGAGAGGTGAGCCTGGATTTATTTATAAGGTGTCTGTATGAATGCAAATTGATTATGTTTGTGTGTGTGGGGTGTCTCTACATTTGTAATAGCCACAATAGTATTTCTGTGGATTTTAAGTGTTTTTGTGAGGTGTCAATTACAATCCATCTTAACTACACCGTATTTATTCAACACAATGTAGACAGAGGTTATATTCAGCCTGAACCCATTTAGGATGCCATTCGAACACAAATAGATCTCTAACATTTAGGTTGATTTAATAAAATTATAACGACTGGATCAAGTGCTAATTTATAAACTTTGGTGTTTTTTAAGACTCATCTTAGGTGTTTATATCTAAATGCTTACTATCTTATTACTTTTACATATCATGCGTTCCAGTGTGATAATGTCCCTGTGCACAAAGCCCCTGGACATTATGAAGACATGGTGTGTTTTACATTTAAAGCATTTAGCAGACGCCCTTATCCAGAGCGACTTACATTTATGTCATTTATACAACTGAGCAATTAAGGGTTAAGGGCCTTGCTTAGGGGCCCAACAGTTGTGGCTTGGTGGAGATGGAAATCGAACCCACAATCTTCAGGTTGGTAGTCCAACACCTTCATCATGTTTTAAATGGTATCCTTTGTAATGAACTGGAACACTGACTGCACCTTAAACCAAACATCAGCAACTTATTTTACTAATTAACATTTAGCTAATTGGAGGGGAAAAAAACATGATTCAACATCTAGTGGAAAGCATTTCCAAAAATGTCGAAGTTAATATTGGTGTAGAAGTAAACTTTAATCTGGATATTATAGTCAGGTGTCCCAATACTTTTGTCTATACAGTATATTATACTTTTTAGAATTATACATTAGCTTTTATTATTAGCTTTAGGTTCATCATTTAATTTACATTTGCAACATTTGGCAGATGAACTTATCCAGAGCAATTATCTTTTTTATACAACTGAGCATTTGGGGGTTGACCAACAGTGGCAACCTGGTGGTGCTGGTACTCATACCCCGATTTTCTAATAAGCAAACCAACACATAACCACTGCACTACCACTTCCTCACACTATACGACATTCATTCATTCATTCATCTTATATACTTGCTTATTCCATAATTCAGGGTCTATCCAAGCCGTCTCTGAAAGGGTGAAAGGCAGGAGGGGTACACAATGGACAGGTCGTCAGTCCATCACAGGGCCACACACACACACACACACACACACACAGACACACACACAAACATTCCTATAGGGAATTTAGAATCATCAATCAACCTAACATACATGTTTTTGGAATGTTGGAGGAAACCGGAGTACCCGGAGTAAATCCACGCAAGCATGGGGAGAACATTCCACAAAACTTCTTGCTGTGGCACAACATCCTAACCACTAAGCCACTGGGCTGTCCTATATACAACATATACCTGAAAAACATATACAAGCTAATCTGATTATTCAGTCAGCATTTTTTATTCCTGAATACCCCCCCCCCACACACACACTTTAAAAAACAAGTGATTAGTTTAATAAAAGTATTATGCCTAGTCTAGAAAAATCTGGCATGCGTGTGAGGTGTGATCCACACACAAGCACACATACACATTTTGCATTATATAAATGGGCAGAAAAGCATGACCCATTTCCAACTATATAGACTCTTACTTTTACCTGAAACACACCTGTTTTGGTTATATTTGCCTTCTGTAATTAAATTTTAAATTACTTATTCATATTCTTTGTAGACACATTCATAAACCCTTGCCAATGTGAAAGGAAAATACAGAAATGTTGTTCTTGGGTCTGCAGACCCAACCATCCCCTTGCAACACAAACACCCACAGAAACACAGACCCTTAGCCATAATTCATTAACAGATGACTCACTCTTAGTAAAAGTGTGAAGTGTAACGAAAAAGAGAGCAAAAGAAAAAAGATAGAGAATGGCTTTATCAGTGTTTGGACACATTTGAACAGAAATGTTGCTAAAGGGAGAGAATTGTGTGTGTGTGTGTGTGTATAAGTATTTTGTAAGAGTCATTCCCTGAGTAATCCCTTAGTGATCTTCAGTTTTTACAGGATAGCTGTTAAGAACAGATGAGTATAACAATATTTTAAGCCTTGGGCAAGTATTAGTGCAGACACTATACTTTATAAGTAAAACTACTGCTACAATACGGCTCAAGCTATGATCATCAAGAACTTAGAATATTTACTATACATTATAAGGACAAATGTATTGGGACCGCTGACTATTTCAGATTTAGGATCACTTTTACTTCTAGAATAATCTCCACACTTCTGGAAAGGAAGACAGATTATGGACTACGGTTGTGAGGATTTTCTTATTCAGTTATAATGGTATTAATGAGATCTGACACTAATGTTGGGTTAGGAGGTCTAGGGTGCAGTCAGTGTTTCAGCACAAAACCCTGTGTAAACAAAGGTTTAAAGTCCTGTGGATGTCCACTGGTGGTAGACATAAAAAAAAGATATAATTGTAAGTGGATTTGGATAAAAGCATATGCTGTAGAAGGTAAAATGTATCACTACCAATGACCACTGTGCCGTGTGTAAATGTACTAACACACCTATCAAAATGTTATTCCTGTGCATTACTGGTGTCACTTCCTGTATTCCTGATTCTAACATTTAGAACTTAAAGCTAGTCCTGAAACCATCCTTGCTGTGTACACTGTTAGCATCAGCATGCGTTTGTTTGTGAAAGCAGCAAATTGTCAAAACAGTATTTTTCGTTTTCTCTGTGCTATGAAAAGATACAGTGATGATGCCAGAAGGAGAAACACCAGGAGTGGTGACAAGCCCAAAAGCTCACAATCTAATTAGCGTCTGTGTAAATGTTTTCACTTCCTCATGTGAAGTCTGCCTGATTTATGATAGAACTGCATTAAGGAAACTTTCAGATCTCCGGTGGCTTGTGGGAAGTCAAAGCAAGGTAAGAATAGCATTAGCCTAGCCTAATACTCCAGCTCGCACCTTCAATCTGCCTGGCTAACGTTCCGCCATTGTGCTTCCTCCATAAACTTGTCGAGCTTTTTTCATTTCTTTTTCACCTCCAACCCCACCGCAAACTGAATTTCTCTTCAGGCTCTGAGTGCTTAATAAATACATCAGGCTAAAAAGTGCTGCGCTATTAAATTTAAAGCAGATGAAATATGAATGAAGCGACAGCACTTCAGGTGCATCGGCTGTGATTTAATATCTGTCTGGAGGATGCAGTGTGCCGAGGAAGAGATTAACGTGAAGATGCACCAACACTCAGCGTAACCTTTGACCCCTCAGAGTGCTGAGCAGATGTGTATGGATCCAACTCAGCAGGGAGTGGGGGAATGGGGGGGGTGTTTGAGAAAGATAGAGGCCATCAAATCCACTGACCAAACAATCCCACTCATTTGACACTGTGGTTCGGACACGGTTTGTTTTCACGTGGGTTTATTGTTGGTCTTTAGATCAACATCTTTAGCCAGTTTTTTTTACTTCAATGTCTAGTTGTAATTCAGCTTGTTGGTTGTATTTTATTCAACAGGTTTGTTTTAATCCTATAAAGCACTGCATTATAAGCAAATGCATTTTGTTAGCGCCACAAAATTAGTCAGGTTGGTTAGATTTACAAATTGAATAGAGTAGATTTTTACCGTCTTACCATCTTTTGTGAAGAAGAGCAAACAGTAGAACAATCTTGTGCTCACCCCATTCAGTGAGGCAAAGGTACTGGCTCTTCCTATGTCAGATTGACGAGACTAAATACAGACTATAGAATGTTACGACAACTAATAAAAGTGACAACAAGCATCATATTCGTGTCAAGACCCGCCCAAGAGTTGTTGAGGTAGGGCTGAGTTCGTCGGAGCTTCACAATGTTTCTTTCTCTGTATTTGATTTGCAAATTCGATTTGAAATTTCAACTATATAACTTATTGACATGCTTAGAATCATAACTTATAACACGGATAGATATTTATATTTTAACTACTATTTTAACGTATTAATTAAGGTTTTTTATTTAGAAATAATGCTGGGGTAATATAAAGGGCTATCAAAATGTTTTAAGACACACCAGCAGATGGCAGCACAAGACTGCACGCATGGATGTTATCCCTGTACTGTTGATGTGTCTCATAATGCCTTAAACCACTACATTACGGTGTTGACCACCACATGCATGGTTGCGCTTTGGAGACCCAGATTCGTTTTTAACTTGGGTCCTTTCCAGTCCCAACTCTTTTCTTTCTCCCCGGTTTCATCTCTTTCTCTTCTATTAATAAAGGCAAAATACACCCCCCCCCAAAATTTTTTTTTTAAAAAAACACTCTGTTGCAAATCACTAATTTTGTCCTGAATCCCAGCTCAATTGTGAGCTCAGTGTTTGATTTTCTTTAGGGATTCAAAATAATATGTGCAAATCATGTTGGAAAGTCTGGAGACTATCCTAGCTGGCTCTGGGCACAAGATAGAGATATGAGATGGCAACACATTAACACATATTTATACACTTACCTAGTTGTATACTTACAATGATACATAGATAGATCATAGATCAGCCTGCAATCTATGTCCTTGGGGAGGAAACTGGTGTACCCGGTAATGGTAGCACAGTGGTTAAGGTTTTGAACTGCTAATTAGAGGATTGGGGTTCGATTCCCAGCACCACCAAATTGGCCCCTGAGTAAAGCCCTTAACCCCCAATTTCTCAGTTGTTAAAATGATATAAATGTAAAACCCAAGGAAGATTATGTAAACACACACAGTTGGTATTCCCTAGAAAGCCAAGGCACCTTTCAGCTTTTGCTGTATCTTATACAATGTTATGTGTTACAATTGGTCAAGCTGGTCCTTTTTTGTTTATAATTTAATGATTATCTTAAATTTTTTAAGCCCTTTTATATATGCTAACACCAGTTTTGTACACACAAGCCTTCTCTTCCAGCTGTCTGAAAGTGTGAGTGAAAAAGACAGAGAGACACAGAGAGATTATCTGAGCGGTAACTAATGCACGTAACAGTGCCCTTGTTTTATTTACAGGTATGAGTTTTTACTTTCTCCCGCCCAGACCCATTTGTTACAACTAATGCCGAGTGTGTGTGTGGGCTCGACGTTGAGCAATGGCTCGGATGTCCTCTGAATCTGCTGAGCTGGCAGTAGTACGGCAGACTGCCAGGCTTTTAACCCTGCTATTAAGGAGGATTTGTAATATATGTGCAGGATCCGGGTCAGGGGGCCGTTGTTAAATGAGGTGACCAGAATCAGTGTCTATTCAGTACAATTAGCAGGCATTAAACCTAGACCAGCTCAGTGTACATGGACACATCAGCAGAGCTGCTAGATTTAAGAAAAGTGTGCTGGTACCATATCGAAGGTGTTGATTAATTTTCTTTAACAGTACAGAGCTGAGAATAGCAATAGCTGAAAGGCAAATTACGGTTTTGTGCAGTGTGTGTTTTAATTCGCTAAATTTTAGAATTTGATGGTGGATGCTTTGCATTTAAGAATCTGAAATATAACAATATTTTATGTTTAAAAAACAAAACAAAAAAATGGGGAAAGTATGGGGAATCTTTGTGGACGATGATTTTTGGAATTTGTGAAAGGAGTCTTTAGTGTCAACAGTTTGTTGGTGGTAAGAAACTGACTTTGTAAATGCGAAATAACTGATATAACAAAAAAACTTAAACAGCTGCAGTCCGAGTGTAATTTTTATTACAGTGCTCATTAATCAGGCGTCATGTTTTACGCTCGTTATTTAAGACTGTGTCATGCTTCTAAAATCAAACGTTTCAATATAAGCACTGGCTTCCCCTCAATAAGATTCTCCTCTTGCTGTTCTGCTTTAAATTGATATTAAATGTCCATATGGCCAAATATCTAAAAAAAACCCCCCCACAGGCTTTCATAAGGTGTCCTAATTTTTTCACAACTGTATGTGATTGTCAGGTGTCCTAATACTTTTGGCTACACGGTGTATCTTGGTATATAGATAGTTACACTGTGAAAATTTAACAGAATTTAAAACTAATATCGAGGATGTATTAGAACATATACTGCGTTTTCAAAATTTAAACCTGCATCAATTGAACTGTTTTTACAGATAGTGGACAGTGTTTTCAGATATTTGGATAGTTTTGAACCCCCAAAAACCGCCCACTAACACACACTGAACATTTGAGCAGGATCCATGAAGCGTAGCGTTGTTGCGTTTTAACCACACGCAATGCATTTCCTGCTTTGGCAGGAAGTCAGTGCTTCCTCTGTGCCAGCAAGGGCCCTGGCACGCTCTTGGGAGCACCCCACAATGCATTCCTCTGGTTAAGGCTGTCAGGGACAACAGGAAACGTTTTAATTTAGCTGACTTCCCTTATCTCGTCACACTGGCTATTCATTAATGAGGCCTTTTAATTAGCCATTAGTTAACACGTTTCTAGTGTCAGAGATATGACGAGAGAATTCCAGTGGGGTAAGCGTGTGGCGGAAATGGAGAGATTCCTCTCTCTCTCTCTCTCTCTCTCTCTCTCTCTCTCTCTCTGTCTCTCAGGACAATTACTTACCACCACCATTACACACAGTGCTGGCTTATTAAAGGATGTTCACTTGTGGGCTATCATTGTATAAAAAGACAATAAAGACCTTGACCGTGACACACACACACAGACACACACATTAGGTTGCTCTTGTATTCTCTATACACTGATTGCTATTGTGCTCAACACTGTCTCTTGCTCACTGTTCCCTTCCGAACACACACATGTGTACAGTCTGACACCTCATCAGAAAGAGAGAGAGAGAGAGAGCGCGCGAGAGAGATTGATACAGAGAAAAAGGGATTAAAGCTAATTAGCATTAAAAATAACAACATAGCAGATAGATAAAGACAGAGTGTGTGGGTTAGTGTAAGACTTACACTGCCTTCTTTAATAAAGGTTGTTTACAGAGTGACATGGTTCATTTTTAATATACATTAGTCTGGGTAAATACACACACACACACACAAACACACACAGCCACACACAGAAAGCACAACCCTGTCCTGGAGAAAAAACAGCGAGTTGAGCTGAACTGACTTTCTAACAGTGGAAATCTCACTCTTCCCTTTCTGTCATTCACTTCGACGTTGGGTCGAGTGAAAGGCCAATGAAATTGGAAGAGCGACGTGTATAAATAGACTGGCCGCAAGTCTTCTAGAAGAAGTAAGCAGCAGCAGCAAAAGATGAAGCTTAAATCTGATCACCTCTACTACAGGTCGCTGCAGAAGGAAGCACGATCAGCGGCCTCTACCTAAAACCCAGAAGTGTAAGAGAACCCTGTGCGTCGGCCTTGTCCACAGCAGTGCCTAAGGCCTTAACATTCCTTAAGCATTTTTTCCACTACCAGCTAAGAAATATGATTCATCATGTCTTCTTCGTCATGTGTTTTTGGGTGCGGTTGGTCCGTTGCATTTGATGACCGGTACAATCAATGTTTATTGTGCTAGGGCTGTGCCTAAACAAAAATGGCATTCGTGAATGGGTCGTGACCCGCTTGCGAGGCACTTCCTATCGGCATATTGTATCCTCGGTCACCTTGGCTACTCTCTGCTTGGGTCCTTCTGCTTCTGGGCATGAGGCCACAGCCGTGGGTGCTGGGGCTGAGCAGGAATGCCAGCCAAGCCAGCTCAGCTGGTTACTCGCAGGAAGGGGGCAACGCCAGTCCATCATCAGGACGCTCCTGAGACAGGAGGTTGCGGACCAGATGGGGGGACAGGGATTAAGCTACCATTTCACTTCGGATGTTTGCCAGCTGGAGCAATTCTTCCTCTACTGGGTCATACCTCCAGTATGGTGCACCCGGTAAGTCTGGGTGTCCCCTTGCTGGAACCTGGTGTCAGGTTCAGTCTGAGTATAGGTCTCACTGCTTAGCCGCTTGTCCCACCTAATGCATAAGGTTCAGCCATTCGACCTCGGGATACTTAAAGTGTGTCTGCAAGAACCGCTGGTGAGCTATTGAGGGGGGGGGCGTTCTAGTGCCTTTCAGTGGCCCCTCAGGACCATTCAGCTTGGCTATGCGATTCAGCTTGGCGGGCAACTTTTTGAGACCTCTGAGACGAAAGTGCTACTGTCCTGCATGCGGAGGTGCCCTTCTCCAGAAAAACGCAATTGATTCTGTCTGTGTGCCGAGATGAAGCAGGGGTTTTAGAGCCCATACTCCACTGTATCCAAGAAAGGGGGGGTAGGCCTATCCTGGATCTGAGGAGATTGAATTGGGCCCCTTTACAGTTTCCCGTTCGAAACGCTGATTCTGAGGCACATGTTGACATGCATAAGGCCCCAGGATTGATTCTAGGCTGTAAACGTGAAGGATGCATACTTTCATGTCTCAATCTTTCCAAGGTTCTGACGGTTTCTATGGTCCGCCTTGGTAGGATGTGCATATCAGTACATAGTCCTCTCAGTACATAGTCCTTCCTCTGTCCCTGCATGTCTTTATGAAGCTTGCAGAGGCTGCCTTAGCCCCCCTTCGGGGGTGGGTCTACGCATTCACTGCTATCTTGACGACTGAGCGTTTACCACAGGCTGGGGCGGCGTGTGCATTGGGCAGGCAGCCGCTGGGTTGTAGACAGGACCACATGTAGACAGAATTACATTATTCCCTCATTGCAACTAAGAAGGACAAACACAGGTATTTTTTTATTAATTTTTTCCTTCAACACAATCAAAAAAAGTAAGTCTCCATGAAAAATGTCATAAAAAATTCATTAGAAGTCTCAGTGACCTACGTAGTACTGCATAATGATTAAACTGGATAACTGTGCATGTATCAGTATTCATGTTATAAGCCCTTTTAGCACAGTTTAGTAGCAGTATTTTGGCTACACCTGGCGCCGCACAAATGCGCGTCATAAATGATGTTACTTGTGGCACACAATTTGAAGATGATCAGTAACGACAGAGCGGACAAGCTAAAATCTCCAGTTTCATCAGCTTCGCTACTGAACACAAATTTTATTGAAAATCTTTACCCTTGCAGGGTTTTTTAAAAAATGTTTTAGTTTCAGAACAGCCAAACTGCATAAAAAAATACCGTTTAAGAAAATACCCAAAGAGGACACTGTGGATGGGGCCCTGAGGCCAAGACTAATTTGCTGGCATTGCGAGAGTGATAATGGCAATTTCCCAACACCTTCTGACCAGTAAGATTGGGAGATCATAAATATTATCATATTATCATATTATAGCAATGATGGCTTTGTTTTTTACCTCAACATTCATGTGTATGAATATGAAACTGTTTTGTTCCTTGATGTGAGCACATAGAACAGTATCTCAATTATGCAAATGCTTCACATCTTAATGCCGAGCACTTCATTGTACACAAAATTAAGCCTTCTTTGTCGGCGTGCTTCCATTATTATTATTATTATTATCCTTATTATCAGCATTGTCCTGTGCACCACTATCGTATCTGAATTCTATTTTATAGTTCCTGTTAGAGGACCTGTTTTGACAAATTAGCAGAGATTGCAAATGAGGACAGCAAGACAATTTTCTTAACCTTAATACTGTATGTTCTCAATCTAGTCAGTTACTAGATGATTGTTTGAAATATTCAGCTTGTGGTGGTTTCGTCATATTTTATACATCAGTCTATATTTTGCTTTGCCCCACATGTGGGATCTAAAACACATTTTTATTATGGTTGTGTTGCGACATGGAAGAGAGGTATTCCAAAAAATTCCAGTCCAGAAATGAGGCATTTTTGCTGTCGTGAATTTTAAATTTATTTTCCTTAGAAAGCAAATGCTTTTCAGTTGCATTGAACTACTTCTTCTTTTGGCTGTTCCCTTTTAGGGGTTGCCACAATGAATCATCTGTCTTGACCTAACCCTATTCTCTACATTCTCTTCACTCATACCCATTCATGTCCTCATTTATCGCATCCATATACCTCCTCTTTGCCTTCTGCCTAGTAGATTCATTTCTAACATCCTCCTACCAATATACAGTATGTCACAGAAATGAGTACACCCCTTACATTTCTCGTAAAGATTTATTATCTTTTTATGTGAAAACACTAAAGAAATGAAACTCTGCTACAATGTAAAGTAGTGAATGTACAACTTGTGTAACAGTATAAATTTTCTGTCCCAACAAAAAAAACTTAACACACAGCCATTAATATCTAAACCCCTGGCAAGAAAAGTAAGTACACTCCTAAGAGGAAATGTCCAAATTGGGTCCAAGTAGCCATTTTCCCTCCCTGTTGTCATGAAACTGTGTTAGTGTTACAAGGTCTCAATGGGGAGCAGGTGTGTTAAATTTGGTGTTATTGCTTTCACTCTCTCATTTTGGTCAATGGAAGTTCAGCATGGCACCTCATGGCAAAGAACTCTCTGAGGATCTGAAAAAAAAGAATTGTTGCTCTATATAAAGATGGCCTAGGCTACAAGAAGATTGCCAAAACCCTGAAACTGAGCTGTAGCATGGTGGCCAAGACCATACAGCGATTTAACAGGACAGGTTGCACTCAGAACAGGCCTCGCCATGTTCGACCAAAGAATTTGAGTGCACGTGCTCAGCATCATATCCAGAGGTTGTCTTTGGTAAATGGACGTATGAGTGCTGCCAGCATTGCTGCAGAGGATGAAGGGGTGGGGGGTCAGTCTGTCAGTGCTCAGACCATACGCCGCACACTGCATCAAAAGGAAGCCTCTTCTAAAGATGATGTACAAGAAAGTCTGCAAACGGTTTGCTGAAGACAAGCAGGCTAAGGACAAGGATTACTGGGACCATGTCCTGTGGTCTGATAAACTTGTTTGTTTCAGATGTGTCAAGCGTGTGTGGCGGAAACCAGGTGAGGAGTACAAAGACAAGTGTGTCTTGCCTACGGTCAAGCATGGTGGTGGGAGTGTCATGGTCTGGGGCTGCATGAGTGCTGCTGGCACTGGGGAGCTACACTTCATTGAGGGAACCATGAATGCCACATGTACTGTGACATATTGAAGCAGAGCATGATCCCCTCCCTTCGGAGACTGGGCAGCAGGGCAGTATTCCAACATGATAATGACCCCAAACACACCTTCAAGATGACCACTGCCTTGCTAAAGAATCTGGGGGCAAAGGTGATGGACTGGCCAAGCATGTCTTCAGACCTAAACCCTATTGAGCATCTGTGGGGCATCCTCAAATGGAAAGTGGAGGAAAGCAAGGTCTCCAACATCCACCAGGCCCGTGATGTCGTGATGGAGGAGTGGAAGAGAATTCCAGTGTCAACCTGTGAAGCTCTGGTGAACTCCATGTCCAAGAGGGTTAAGGCAGTGCTGTAAAATAATGGTGGCCATACAAAATATTGACATTTTGGACCCAATTTGGACATTTCCTCTTAGGGGTGTACTCACTTTTGTTGCCAGGGGTTTAGACATTAATGGCTGTGTGTTGAGTTTTTTTTGATGGGACAGCAAATTTACACTGTTACACAAGCTGTACATTCACTACTTTACAATGTAGCAGAGTTTCATGTCGTGTTTTCACATGAAAAGATAATAAATCTTTACAAGAAATGTAAGGGGTGTACTCACTTCTGTGACATACTGTATTAAGGTTAGGGTTTAGGGTTAACCCTAACCATAACCCTACCCTAACCTAACCTAACCCTAACCCTCTCTTCTGTACATGTCCAAACCATCTTAATTTTCCTGACCTTCTCCCCCAAAACATCTAACATGAGCCATCCCACTGATGAACTCGTTCCTAATCCTGTCCAACCTTGTTATTCCCGAAGACAACCCCAACTTCTTCAGCTCTGCCACTTTCAGCTCTGCCACCTGTCTCTTTCTCTTGTCTTTAAACCATACATCATAGCTAGTCTCACCACTGTTTTGTACACCTTCCCCTTAATTTTAGCTGATATTCTCCTGTCACACATCACTCCTGACATATTTTTCCACCTATTGCAACCTGCCTGTACTTGCTTCTTTACCTCTTTTACACACTCTCCATTGCTCTGGACTGTTGACCCCAAGTACGTCTTTACCTCCCCACCCTGTAATCTTACTGTTTCACTTTCCTCTCTTTCATTTAAACACATGTACTCTGTCTTGCTACGACTGACTTTCATTTCTTTTTTCTCCAGAGCAAACCTCCACCTCTCCAGGTTTTCCTCCACCTGCTGCCTGCTCTTACTACAGATCACAAAGTCATCTGCAAACATCATTGTCCAAGGAGATTCCTATCTGACCTCATCTGTTAACCAATCCATTACCACAGCAAACAGCAGGAGCTTAGAGCTGATCCCTGATGCAGTCCCACCTCCTTTTTAAACCCCCCTCGTCTGACCTACTTTACACCTCACTACTATCCTGCTTTCCTCATCCATATCCTGCACCACCCTTACATACTTTTCTGCTATTTCTGACTTTCTTATACAATATCACAGCTTTTCTTTTGGTACCCTGTCATATGCTATCTCCAGGTCTACAAAAACGCAATGCAGCTTCCTACGTCTGTAGTGCTTTTTCTGGGCATAAAGCCATACTGCTGCTCACAAATATCTACTACCCTCCTTAACCTAGCTTTCACTACTCTTCCCCTTACCTTTATTGCATGAATGATCTACTATATTCAGTTCAATTCAATTTGATTTGTATAGCGCTTTTTATAATGGTCATTGTCACAAAGCAGCTGTACACAATCAAAGAGATTATAAAATGCAAATGAATCAGAAATCAGTTTGTCCCTGATGAGCAAGCCAAGGCAACGGTGGAGGAAAAACTCTCTGAGACGGAAAAGAAAGAAACCTTGAGAGGAACCAGACTCAACAGAGAACCCATCCTCATTTGGGTGAAAAACAGGTATCAGGAATTATGCAGTTACACTGTGTGTGTGGGCAACTTAAATCATAAATTACTTTTTGCCTTTAAGTAACTTTATGCCTCTGTAGTTGTGACTCTGCAACTCTACACGTCTGTTCTTAAAGATAGACACCAGCACACTTCGTCTCCATTACTCAAGCATCTTTTCACTTTTGTTATACAATCTAGTAAGATATTCTACTGCTGCCTCTCCTACACATTTTCACACCTTCACTGGTATTTCGTCAGGACCAATCGCCTTTCCTCTTTTTATACTTTTCGAAGCCATCCTAACTTCCTATGTACTAATCTTTTAAACTCCCTGCTCCACATTGTTGACCTCTTCTACCCTTTTCTCCTTCTCATTTTTTCTCATTCATCAATCCTTCGAAGTACTCCTTCCATCTTCTCTGTACACTCTCCTAATTTCCTTATTGCACATCCATCCTATCTCGATTTCTCTGCCTTGCTAACCTGTACAAGTCCTTCTTTAGTGTCTAACCTAGTGTACAAGTCATCAAATGCCTTCTGCTTGGCCACTTCTCTCTTCACTTTGTGCCACAAATCCTGGTATGTCTGTATACTTTCTTCAGTCCTTTCCATGTCCCACTTCTTTCCTTGTATACTAGCCTGAACTTCCTCATTCCACCAGCAAGTCTCCTTATCTTCTTTCCTCCTTCCATATGACACATCTAGCACCTTTCTTCCTGTCTCCCTGATCACTTTTGCGGTAGTTTGCCATTCATCCAAAAACACTAGCTGACCGCCCAGAGCATGTTTCAACTCCTGTCTAAATTCTTCATGGTATTCTTCCTTTTTCAGCTTCTACCACTTGTTTTTTTTTCTCTCTACCTTTAAACTCTTCTTCTTCCAGACCAACATCTTTATCCTACACACCACCATACTATGCTGTCTGGCTACACTCTTTCCCACCACAACTTTATAGTCACTAATCTCTTTCAGATCACTTCATCTACAAAAAAAGTAATCTACCTGTGTGCTCCTTCCTCCGCTCTTATAAGTCACAATATGCTACTCTCTGTTCTGGAAAAAAGTATTTACCACAGCCATCTCCATCCATTTAGCCAAGTCTACTATCATCTATCCTTGACTGTTCCTTTCCCTGACTCCAAACCTGCCCAACACTTCCTCATCACCTCTGTTCCCCTCAACAACATGTCCATTAAAGTCTGCTCTATCACTACTCTCTCTCCTCTGAGAATACTCACAATTACCTTATCTACCTCACACCAGAACCTCTCTTTCTCTTCTAACTCACAACCTACTTGTGGAGCATAACCACTTACAACATTCCCCCTTCAATTTCTAACTTCAGACTCATCGCCCTGTCTGACACTCTTTTCACCTTCAGAACATTCTTCACAACCTTTTTTTTTTAGAATCACCCCTACCCTATCTCTCTTCCTTTTCACACCATGATAAAACAACTTAAATCCTGATCCAATACTAAGAGCCTTGCTACCCTTCTACCTGGTCTCTTGTACACACAATATATTTACCTCCCTTCTCTCTATCATATCAACCAGCTCTGTACCTTTCCCTGTCATTGTCCCAACATTCAGCATCCCTATTCTCAGTCCTACACTCCTGCCTTTTCTCCTCCTTTGACCAACAGTAGCCCAATTTTCACTGGGCCCCTGCAGGTCAATGGCACAGGTGGCGGTCGTTGTTAACCCGGGTCTCGACCGATCCAGGATGAAATTATGATGGATGTTTTACGTTGGATGCCCCTTTCTGACACAATCTTCTGGCTTGTGACCCCTGTGGCTAGATTTTTCAGTTGTACTGAACAATAAATACAAACCAGTGGCAGTCTTCCAGTGATGACCTTGTCTTCTAGATGGCTATCCAGACAAGACCACGGAAACTTTGCTGAGGCATGAAATAACCTGTTGGTTGTCTGACTAATCCTGGTTTCTCCCAAGGTTTTTTTCTCCATTTTATCACCGGTGGCGGTTTTGTCCTTAATTACAGATATTAGTTAAACTGGGTGTTTTAGTGAGTTATTGTCTTATTTGATTTGATTCTGAAAAGCTGCCTTGACAGAATCTCTATTAGTAAAAAACCCTAGATAAATAAAGGGGTAAAGTCTATGAGATTCATGAAGACATGATGTTTTATTAGAATGTAAGTATCCTGCAGAGAGCCCTGATCTCAACCAAACATAACCCCAACCCCAGAACTGACCCCTTAACACCTTTGGGATGAACAAAGAACACTAACTGCACCCCAGATCTCTTTGCCTACTGTTGTGGCTAATTGTAGGATTTAGATTAAAACGGTTAAATAATCACATATGATGTGATAGTCAGGTGTTTCGATACTTTTTTTACATACTTATAATGATAATAATAAATAATAAACCATTATTTTACAGCCAATAAACCAATTACAAGATTGTCGCTTGTGGGGGTACAGTAAGATAGAGTAATAGAAAAAAAATTGATGCTTAGCTTATATGCTTATTTTTGCCTCTGATATTTCATTTCATTAACAGTACAATTAGCCTCCCCTTTACAAAATTATTTTTATTATTATTTATTTATTCATTATTATTCTTTCTTAATCTGCTTAGTTATACATTTTTATTCTTTAAGATCAAATTTAACAACAGGACTCCAAGTCACAAGGACAGGACTACAAGTCAGAGTAATTTAGGTCAAATGTATTAGATGTCTTTTGGACTTAAATAGGATATAAATTCTATCTGTGTAGTGAATCACTGTCCAGCAGTGTCATTTGCAGAGCCTTAAACAAGCTTTTCGTATCACAGTCAATGACAACTATTTGTTGTGAACACACTAACAATGCTTTATTATAGAAAATCAGAAACTTATTTTCTAAAAAAAATAAACATGAGACTCGAGTTTAATGTTTAACACCATCCATGGCAAACCATGTAATAAAAGATCTCAAGGGCTTTGGGCACAGGGGCATTATCATGGTGGAAGAGTGTTTCTGCCTCCTAGTTCCTGTAAGGGGCAAATGAGGATGTTTCTCATCCTAGACAACAGTATGCTTCTATCGAGTATATGTTATGACACAACCAATAACTTCTATTACATTTAGATTTAGAGCATTTAACAGATGCCCTTTTCTAGACCAACTTACATTTATCTCTTTTAGAAAACTGCGGAATTGGGGGTTAAGAGATTTGCTTAGGACCCCAAAACTGCAACTTGGTGGTGCTGGGATTCAAACAACAATCTTTCAATTAGCAAGCTAATGTCTTAATCACTGTACGTACTACCACTTATCAGTGTGAAAGAAATCAAAATCTTTGCTTATTGTATCCACTTTTATTCAAATCAAATAACTGTATTACTGTTAAAAAGTAGTGCTTAGTCAGATTAATCTTTAAATGTTAGCCATGATTTCTGGATATGAGTGCACATTCAATTAAAATTGACTTATGAATAAATAGAAATATGAAGTGCTATTTTTTACACAAAGATCTAAATAGGTGCATTTGCTGTGATTAACGTTATTATAACGAGATAAAAACCTTAGAGGTTAAAACTACATGCAGGTAAATTAATGGTCTAAATTTAGATACTGAGCCTGGTACATTTTATAGATCTCTGAAGTGAAAAGTTCTGAAAAAATCTTCATATTCATTGGGCAAAGGAGGCAAACATATCTGGTACCTTGTGCCACTGTAAATTGCTAGTTGTTATAAGAACTGATTGACTTTTAGCTGCTTTGTTGCTTTCTGTAATTGTTGGTGTGAATAGAGTAAAAATCACGCAGTGAACAATGATGACGTACATGATATGAACTGATTTACCATCTTCTTCATTCATTTTCTATACTTGCTTATTTCACAATTCGGGTTCACGGGGATCTGCTGGAGTCTATCCCAGCTGTCTGAAAGGGCGAAAGGCAGGAGGGGTACACCCTGGACAGGTCGCCAGTCCATCACAGGGCCACACGCACACACACACACCAATCATGTTTTTGGACTGTGGGAGGAAACCTAAGTACCAGGTGTAAACCCACGCAAGCACGAGGAGAACATGCAAACTCCACATAGAAAGGCTCCTGCCCTGAAATCAAACCTGGGCCTTCTTGCTGTGAGGCAACAGTGCTAACCATGGTGCCTCACAGTAACCATGTTGCCATGAATCGATTTATTTTACTGAAAATTTAATATATATGTATAGAACTGTATAAACAACTTTTGAATACTCTAAACACAAATAAATTATCTGGTTTATATGTTTTTTATGCACCAAAGTAAAACACTGAACAAACGTATTTACATAAAAAGCAAACAGTTCAGCTGTCAAAATTACAAACATATGTATTTGTGATTAAATTATTGATTGGACTATTTGAAAGGGGAAAAAAATCCTCATGCATAGCAAAATTGACACTAAGCTCTGTGGGAGCGATTCTTAATCTCCAGAGCTCGGCAGAGGTCACCCAAACCCGGGCCAAATCAAAGTGATTATGGGCCTGCAGATCAATACACACTTTCAATGAGATTTACTCAGGCTTGTTGAATAGCACTGGCTCAGCAGAAAATGAGACGGGTGTGGTGCAGATGAACTGCAGCACCATGGGCCAACTGAGGGATAACTAGGGAAGCGGTACAGAAAAATTGGGACCCGTAATCTGGAGGGGGGACCGAAGAACTTGAGGAATCAGTGAGTGGCAGTTAGATTGTTAATGCTTTTGAGTTAATAAATATAACACACATAAAAAAACTAGCCTTGGAAAATGAGCATACACACACACACACTGTGGGAAGGTATAACAGCAGTACCTGAAGTCACCCAGCCTGTCATTAGTCTCAGCATTGTGTCTCGGCACCAGTATAACACGGCATCATCACACACACACACACACACACACATACCCACACACACTTTACACACACAGTTCTTTAGAGGATATCTCTAATCTTTGCACACACATCTATCTCTGTTGGGAAAATAATGGGTGCCTCACTACAATTAGCGTAATGACTCTGGAAAAGTATCACACACACAGTCTTGTGCACACACAAATGCTTTTATTCACATTAACATCCAGACAAAATCTCTCTCTCTTTCATGTTTGTGTCCGTGCAAATTTCAAATTGCGCATCGCCGTTAACCTTGCTCACCCTGAGCCCCTGTCTGGTCCAGGCTTCACAAAATGGAATCTCGGAGGGAAAAGAGAGAGAAAGTAGACGGGTTAGCTAATCAGACTTAGCTTTAAGGATTTTTCTAAAATCATTTAACAAATTTCCAAGGATATGCATGTGTGGACCAGTAAACATTCCTTAAAATCAAAATCAAATTTGATTTGGAAAAAAATTACAAAAATTTACATTCAACCTACAGTCAATCTGAATGTTTTAGAATGATTGCAGTTGGAAAAAAAAAAGTGTGGATACAATTTGTGCCCATTTTTTAACAGGACCTTTTAAAGGAGTCATTATATGGCCATTTTTTGATTTTTTATGATGGAAAGTCTATTATATAAGTTGATTAAAAATTCTTATCGGTTGTATGAAAAACCCTCAAATTTTACCTCGTCATTCCGTTTCAGTACATGCTTCTTTCAAGGCTAATGAGTTCTGTTCATCCCACCCCTCTTTACCGGCAACGTACACAGTTTGTAATAAGACAATCACCTCAATGCATCGTTCATTATAAACGATCACACAACAATCCACACCCAATCAGTGCACACCCTCGTCTGAGTTTTAACCAGATACACCTGCACCTCATCAATCTATTACACTCACTCACTCTATTTATACACAAGCCCTTCACCCACTCACTGTCTGGTCTCTTACATTTCATATATGTTCACAGACTTACTATTCCGCTCGCTATTCGTTAGCTATTCGAGCTCCAGATCCTTCGTGTCTGCTCACCACTCTTTCAGTGCCTCCCCCCAAGTGAGTTTTACCCGCTAGCACCGAATCTAGCTCTCTCTTCTTCTTCTGCCTGCCTTCGACACTTGTAAATAAAGCAACCTGCTGGATTCTATCGTTATCTCTATTATTCTTATCAGTAGGTCTGGTTCCTTGTGACAGTTATATTGAGATGGTTGTACATAGAAAATACAACATAATAATGTTCTCTGAGAGAAACTTGCTAACTTTAACTTATTATTAGAAAAAGCGACAATCCATTTTTAAGGAGTAGCTTCTCATCAAAATCTGCTTTATACTCACCTATATAATGAACACATTTAGGTTGAACGGAAGGCGACAATCTGGTCCAGCGTCGAAACAATAATAGGCAGTCTCATTTGGATCCAAGGTTGGATTGAATATTTCCAGCTAAACTACAGCGTGAAACCTGACTATTTAAAAAAATATAGCAGCCCAAAGTTTCTCAGTTTCTTGAAGTGAGATTTTGTAGTTTCACCTGCTCTACCAATAGAATTTATTTCTATGTGCTTTTATTTTAAATCCAACCCATATGTTTAATTCTATTTACATTTACGGCATTTGGCACTGGATGATTGGTGTTTCTGAGATTTAAACTCATGAACTTAACACCATGACCATTTAGCTACTATTTGCTGCAATTGTTAAGATGGTGAGAAAGACTCAATGGTGGCTGTGTAGATCTTGTTTTAAGGTAACAGATGTGTTTGGCAATAGAGCATAAATTGTGAAAGAGGGTTATTCTTAAGTATTTTTAAACATGTAAGAAATCAAACACACCTTTAATGACAAGGGTTGTCAGAATTTTATACAAGAGAGTGAGACACCTTTAGTTTCCTGATCTTTCTTTGACCTTTAAAATCACAGAGTATACAGTATTTGTCTGGATTGGAGTAATAATACCAGACATCTGTCAAGTTCAAAAACAGGAGGTGTTTGAGATGGGTTTTTTCTGAAGGCTGACATAAGCCCTATTCAGGCAAGATCAGTTTCACTTGAAAACCTGGGGTGCTTCTGTTATTTGCAGGTGCTTCTCTGTAATTTTATATATATCTGAAGTCCATGCTTTTTTTAATTTTACTGACCAATTTACCTTTGGGTTTTCAAACAAATCTGACTATTTTAGTCCGGTACTGTCAGACAGCTCTGTGATTACTTTTGATTTTCAATAAAAGAAACTCCTAAAGATAATATTTTGTATTAAAAAAAAAAAACTAGATTTAGTCTGCCAAGATTATTACTTTAGTCTCTGCAAGCAGTGTAGCCACAGGACGAATCGAAAGCTGGATATAGAGGTTATTATAATTACCGCTACAGATACGAGGGGGTATCGAAAAGTTTAGAGACATGCCAACAGATGGCAGCACAAGGCAGTTGTGTATTTTTTAAATAAAATCAATTAATAAGCAAATAATTTAAAATGACCAAATCATTTTATAGAATAATAATTTTAAAAATGGACTAATTTGATATGTGTAAAATATTACGTCCTAAAAGTTGACCGATTTTGCGTTGAGATGTTTTATTCATGCTATCAAAAACAAAACTTTTATTTAAATTTTTGTTTTTATGCAACCCAGTTTATGTCCATCCATTAATCGTCTATACCTACGTATTGTAATTAAAGTAACAAGGATCTGTTGATCTTGAGTCTATTCCAGCTGTCACTGGGTGAAGGGCAGGGGTACAACCTGGACAGATCCAACGCACAGCCACATACAGATAAACAACAACACACACACACACACTCACCCCTATGGGCAATTTAGAATCACCAATCAGTCTAAGATACAGGTTTTTAGACTGTGGGAGGAAACTGGAGAATCTAGAGTAAACTCACACAAGCACGGGGAGAACATGCAAACTCCACACAGAAAGACCCCTGCAGGGGATATGAACCTGGGCCCTTCTTGCTGTGAGTCAACAGTGCTAATTACTAAGCCACCGTGCTGCCACTGTAAAATAATATCATTTTTTGAAATATAAGTTTCTTGTAAACTCTAATGTAGGTTTTGTAACTCTGCTTGTATTTTTTAATCCTTATGGCATTTGGCAGACACCCTTATCCAGACCTTATTAATCAAGTCTTATTATTAGAAATACAATACAATATTTTATTATTTTAACATACTCCAAGGATATATAATATTTTTCAGGTATTCACAACTTGTAACTTGTAAACATTTATAAAACAGCTTTAGCTATATCAATATAACAATCAATTTCAGAATCTAACAGAAAAATATCTTTGAATCTAAAGAAGTTGATCTAATTTTAACATCTAAATTTACACAGCCCTCAAAATTCAGATCCAGTTCATTTTTATCATATGTGTAACTGTAACACGCACTAAACATATATAATGTATTAACTGCTGAACATTTTAACTATATATGAATTGGATATTTTTTATCCTCAATAATCAGCACCATTTCTGAAGACATGAACCAGATGTTCTGTGGACAATCATTCAAGTGTTTGTTTGTTTTTGATAACTGGGTTGCAAGTTAAAGTCACACTTTGCCTAAAACACTACATGCATTAGCACAGCATCCATAAAGCAAGGTCTCTGGTGTTGAAATGAAAAGTGCCGCAGCTGAAGATGACACTCGTTTTTTAAATTGGCCACACTCCGTCCTAAAACACTAAACAGCTTAATTTGTCGCATTAAAACATGCAGTCACATTGAACAAGCCACAGGTTGGGATTTTTTGTTTCAGGCTACAATGAAAGTATGGTCTACACTTTAAAAATAAGGAATGAGATTACAGTCAGAAATTAGACTGCATCTCATACTGAGCTTTAACTGACATTTTCCCCCTCTGATATTTCAAAAGAACACTAGTACAGTACTACTGTACAAAAGCAAATAACCATCCATCCATCCATCCATCCATCCATCCATCCATCCATCCATCATCTATAACCTCTTTTTGCTAGAGATTTGCTGGAGTCTCTTACAGCTGTTATTGAGCTTAAGGCACTGGCCAGCCTGGACAGGCTGCCAGTCCATCGCAGGGCCAAATACAGACAAACGACCACACTCCTATTGGCAATTTAGAATCACCAATCAACCTAACACAGGTTGTACCTGGAGTAAACACACACAAGTACAGGGAAACATACAAACTCCACACAGAAATAATCCCTGTCGGGAATACGAACCTGGGACCTTATTGCTGTGAACCAACCATTTAGGGGCTAGCTATAAAAACATTGTTCAGGATGTGGAAAAAAAATCTTTTGGCCACACTTTTATTTTTTTTCTATTCTGTTACAGTGTAACTGTTCCTCTATTGTAACTGAGAGTCTATCTATCTATCTATTTCTATCTACAAAAGGATCATGTCTATCTATCTATCTATCTATCTATCTATCCTATCTGTCTATCTATCTATCTATCTATCTATCTAGTCTATCTGTCTGTCTATCTATCTACTCAGTGCAAAACCGTACAGGGGTTCTAAATATTTATCTGTCTTTGACATGACTCTTGACTGATACCACCACGAGATCAATGAATAGCCTCAAGAAGAGTTCATGTGGGTTCCAAACATACTGTATACTGTCCATCATCATCTTTCAGATGCAATACAGTAAAGAAAGGCGCATGATATGCATACAAAGGAATAAGAACCGTAATAAAAATAAGTCTGCATAAGTCTTTTAGTACCTTTTTTGGAATGATGAAATGTATTTGTATTGCAAAGGTATTTTGAGTTTCACAGTAATTTTAGTCTTTCTACATAAGTACTATGACTAGTTATAACTAGTGATATCCCACTAACATAAAGGTTTACATAAGATGTAAGGTGTTGGTAATACTATAATGAGGCATGTAGGGTTTCGTGTGGAAGTCTGGATGTCATGTGTGCAGTGGAAACTGATATTATCCGATTTAACAATACTGGCAGTGTTGTCTGGGGCTCTTTGCTGTCTCTACGGGAACAGGAAGAAAATGTCATACATTGCATTGAGGAATTTTTTAGAAGAAGTGCAGTGTTGTATGGGCCAATGGTGACATGCTGACCGACAATGCTTTACACACTGATAGCAGAATACATGGTTACATTGCCCTTTTTTTTAGATCAGGGATTTTTGGGGAATTTGAAGGCAGAACTATGTAGAAAAAATGTACACAGTAACAGGTTGAAAAAAAAGGGATACCGATATTTTTACTTGTTTTAAAAATCTTGTTTTTTGATGTTTTATGTTGTACACAAATGTAATCTTCTACATATTCAGTTTGGATAAAAAAAATAATAAAATGGTTATTATCTTCAGGACCAGCTTTATGCCTCAAAAAGTTGCAATAGAACCCTGGGCAATAGAATGGTGCTTATTCTGTATATAAAGGAAAACTAAGCAGAAAACCGTTGAACCCAGACAAAAGGGGGTGTAGGAACTAATCACAACAACTATTATATTGAAGTAGATCCTTATTCCTTAAGCCACTTTTGTAACAACACATTTACAAATCCAATTTTCATTCTTAACCACCTGTGTCCAGTTCGTTGTTTTTTTTGTTTTTTTTCAAGACCATAATAAAAACTGAATGGATAATAATGGGTATTTCTGTGTATTATTCATTTTCACTTGTTGGCTTTGAAGGCTGAAAAAAATCGGTATGTTCATGGTAATATGCCAGTAATATAGTAAAGCTTAGCAAATATTATTGGCACATTGGCACTGCATTTAAAGATCAGAATAGATTTTACCAGTACTCAAGCTTCCTCCAGTTTAAACACCCAAAACATTTACAGCTAAAGCATTTTAGCTTAAGGTATTATTTACGATGCATTATTTTAAGTCTGTGCTACCTGTGCCTAAAGGTGTTGACATTTATTTTTCGCAAGTCTTTGGTGTTGTACTGGACTACCTGATTACACTTAGAGGAATTCCTCCAGCGGTTATTTAAAACAGAATCCTTGCAGTGTGGTATTGCAAATTCAGTCATAGATCGACGCTGTGCAGCAGCACGTTTAGTTCCATAGTGTGCATATTATTATCTATTTCCACTCAGTTTAGCACAGCTGGTAGAACATGATCCAAACTCATTTTCGGGTGCTACCGAAGCCAGGGTTGCACAGCAACAGTTTAACTCTCAAGTTATTATGGACCTGGATTAACCCCTTAAACACTGCTTTAGATGAATCGTCCTTCATCTGATGAAAAGCAAGGTTCACATGAATGTATTTAAGGAACCGGTAGATAATTAGATAGTGAAAAAATGATATGCAGATTTATTATTTTGCACATTTGTTGCACTGATTTAATTAGTTTTAGTTAAAAGTATAAAAAAGCATTCAGGCTAGAAATGTAATTTGTTGCTTGAGTATAGCTATTAATTAATTTAAGTGCAATTAAATGTTTGGGTTTTTTTTCTTTGCTGTTGTTTATCAGCATTTAAGACTATAATTAACTAGACCAAAATGCAATGTTCTAAATCTGGTTTTTGCTTTAACCACTAGGCTACATTTTACAGACGCCTCAAATCTCATATTACTTCACAATAATTTAACAATATCGTGTGCGATTGCCCAGCATTGATTATTAACGCACACATTTAAGAAATAAATTCAAATGTCGTAACAGTAGAAATGATATTATTACACCAGCATGAAAAACTAAAATATGCACAACATGCTGTTTCTTCACTGTCCCACAATTTTCTATTAATTTAATTGTCTTCTAATTAAATTCTAATTGACTCGACTTTGATTATTTGCACCTCCTATATTTTGTTCATAGTAACCTGTTCTCATCTGGGTTTATATACCAAATAGTCAAAAAGTGCATTTATCTAACCAGACAATTCATTCAAGATTCAACATGAAGTGTATTTTGTGTATATTATCACATGATCACTGATGGAGGCTTTATGCCAACTGTTACCCTAAAGCTGTCATACAAATTGTAGTCCTAATCCATCAATTGCAGGTGGAATAAAATGGCGCGCTTATTTGTTTTTTAGTCCTGGATTATTGATCAGTTTTAGTTTATTCAGTTTATGTTATTATTTAATTTTAAAATAAATAAATTTGGGGGGTTTTGATTTTTTCTGGATTACTGTTATAGGTTTAGATTATTGTTTAAACCTGGATGATATAGTTCAAACTCATAGGGGCAGCACGGTGGCATAGTGGTTTGTACTGTTGCCTCACAGTAAGAAGGTTCCAGGTTCGTATCCCCTGTAAGGGTCTTACTGTGTGGAGTTTGCATGTTCTCCCCATGTTTGTGTAGGTTCACACTGGGTTCTCCAGTTTCCTCCCACAGTTAAAAAAAACATGTATGTTAAATTAATTATTGACTCTATATGTCTGTGTCTGTATTTGGCGCTGTGATAGACTGGTGACCTGTCCAGGGTGACCCCTGCCTTTCACCCAATGACAGATGGGATAGACTCCAGCAGATCCCCGTCACCCTGATTAGGACCACGTAGGTATAGACAATTGATGGATGGATATTTTATTTTTTATTAGTTCTCAAAATTGTTCCATGTTATTGTTTAGTTATGGATTTTTCTTTTCAGTTCTGGAATGAAATCAGGATATGCATTCTAGTTCTGGATTAATGTTCCGTTCTAGATTATTATTTAGTTTTTCTTTTTTTCAGTTCTAGATTAAAATCCAGATATTTTTTATAGTTCTAAATTGTTGGTCAGATCTGGGTTTCTGTTTCAGTCAAGTTGTTGTTTATCTTTGGATTATACTTGTGGATAATTGTTTACTTCGGGTTTATTGCCCTTGGTCTGGATTTTTATTTACTTTATTTATTTATTTTTTATTAGTTGTACATTTATAATTTTTTATTTTTATGAATTAAAATTAACATTATTATTGTAAATTATTGTTTGGTTCTGGAATATTGTTTTGTTCTGGGTTATAATTTAATTCTGGTTAACATTGGGTTATTAGATTATTGCTGAGTTTTGTTTTTTGCTTAGTTCTGGATTAAAATCTATAAATTATAGTTCTGCATTATTGTTTAAATTTGGGATTATTGTTTTTGTTCTGGATTATTTCTATATTTAGAGCAATGCTATAAAACATTTCCGTATACTTCTAAAATGTTTAGATTCTCTGAAGTGGATGACATAAATAATATGACACTGTTTACACCACCGACTAGCATCACACAATCAGTTACCTCCATCTTTAGCCACCGATTATCTTCCAGTGTCCATGACCAAAAAAGACGAGGGGAATTAGTTTAATGTTATTGTCGGGAAGACCATTATCCAACAATCGGGCTGCCTAATGCAAGAAAATGGCATTCATTAAATGCCGAGCTGAGGATCAGGAGGAGGTTGTGCTGAGGATGACCCCTCATTCACGCTGGGGCTTTGTGTCTGGCTTGCTCTTTAGCTGTTCCTTTGGTGGGAAGGGACATCACCCATACACACTCACCCACATACACACACACAACATGACTTTTGTGTCTTTGCTTGATACTAAATGTCTTCGGAGGAACTAGAGCATCTAATCGCTGTCTGTTCAATAACAAAGGCATGAAACTATTAGAGTTTTGCATGCACTTGCTACAGTTTGTGTTGCCCGTCAGACGGAAAGAGCAGAATGGGATGATGAAAGAGAAAGCAAACCAGAACGAAAGCATGCCAGTATTGTTCAAATGGTGTAATTTAGACTTTACTTATCCTTGCTGAAAACAAAATTAGCTTTTATAGACAACAATTTTACAATTAAATAGTCTTTTTATCTATTAGGTAATGAACATAAATGTTGTGCCATTTCTTCAAAATATTGAAACAATTGATCGCTTTTAGCAGATGCTTTAAGCAGAACCAGTAAAAACCAGTACAGGAAAAATAACATGGTACAAAGCAAATGCACGATTGTGATGCGTCTGCTGTTTATGTGTGTGAGTTATTCGCTGAATATTCATGCCTATGTGAGTTTGCCACAACCATAAAACGAGTCATTACCCCGTTGCCTTGTATGTGGATGGTACCGCATAAAACCTCTGATTGTCAAACACATTGCAGTTACAGCAATTCCGAGTCTCTTCACTGCTTCCGCGACTGAAAACATGAGGCTGTTTTGTATGTGCAGATGAGTTGATGTTGGATGTAGGTATAGTGGTATTGCCCCCCCAGCCCCCAAATGTCTCTCTCTCTCTGTTTCTGTCTCTCTTTGCTTTTAACTGAGCAGTTCTGTCTTTCACAATAAATTAGGAAAAGCTATTGCAGCTCTATTGCCAGTGCCAGAGGCTGGATGTCCTCTTTGTCATGTCCCACAGGAATATTTTGTCATACTAAAAGAGAAAAACCCCCAAAAAGGACAATGGTATTTTGTGGAAGGGGAGGGGGACACATTGGTAAAATCAAGTGACAGAATCAAATCCAGCAAAAGGTATGAGAAAAAGATTCGAAACACTTTGCCCTGGCCCAGATTAGTCCTTGAGCATGGCAACCTATGCAAAAAAGCCAATTACACCCCACCTGAGAGGAGGAAAGCTACACCGAGCCCTTTCTTGCTCTGCCTCTCCTTTACTCTCCTTACTGGGGTCATGTGATTCTCTGCAAATCTGCATGTCCTTGGAGCTGTGGGAGCTGCTATTTATAGCCCTCATCTCTGCGAGAGAGGGTCTGATTGGGACGATAGGGGGTTGAGCAAGAGGGGAAGAAGGAGGAGGGGTGTAAAAGAGGAGGCGACTGTTGCCAATCTCATCCTCGTTCCCCCATAGGGAGCTGGAGTGTCATCGCTGAAAGCACCCCAAGCCGTTTATGGCTTCAGCTAATTCATGTTCAAGCCATATGTTGATGTCATCAACTTTCCTCACAGATCTTTTCTGATGGTTTTTTGTCTCTCACACACACACACACACACACACTTTCTTCCCGCTCTTTCTCTGATCACTGGCTTCCTCATTAGTAGGGGTCTCTGCGGAGGAAGCGCCATCTCACAACGGCTTGGTCAGCGAAATCATCCAAAGACACTGTCACTTCACTTATAAATCAGATGCTGTTAAACCCAAGTGATGCGGCTTTGTGAGACTTGATAGACATGAAAGAGTATTCAGTCAATAACTAGTGGTAGGTAAGGAAAAGCATAAACAAGGATGTCCTCGAACTACCGTAGACGGATACATTTAAAATATCCAAGAATTTTCAAGGGTTGGTATTTTTCACTCTTTTTATTTTTAATAAACGAATCTTACTTCAAGTCATTTAATCCTGAATCCCCTTTTCTCACTCATTTCTTTTATTGCCTGTGAAATGATGTATCTAATCCAGATGTAATTGTGCATAGATGACAAAGAGGGAAAACTAATACAGCAGTTGAAATAATGGCATAGGCCATACATAAGCAAAGAAATTCCTTAACAGAAGACATGTTAAAAATTCATTCCAGCATTTAAAAAAAAAAAAACATTAAATGAGACTGAGCCTTTATGTAAAAAAAAAAAAAAAAAAAGCAATATGAAAAAAAAAATGTGTGATGAAATTAGAAACAAGTGAGAGGGAAATTTGACATGGCAGTTACAGCAATCATCAAGGTTATCATTTACCTTCAAACTGGACAGAAAGACTGACGGACCACAGCATCCATCACGAATGAGGGCGTAAGAGAAGAGAAAGGAATGTACGTTGTGACCTATTTGTGAGTTAATAAGGTGCAGAATTACTGAATTTAAGTGGCAGCTAGGTTGAAATTACTCTAATGGATTCTTAATGGGTGGCTGCTGTCCAACTGGAGACAATTAAGTGACTACCCAATAGAACAAAAGCGGATGATGCCTTGTTAAAACAAACCCTCAAATGGTAATATGAAAGAATAGCAAAGAAGTGTGGGTGTATATTTATGTGTGGGTAGTAGTGGCCAAAAAGACCATGACTCACTTAGGATTTGTTTTAATTATAGACATGTTCTAACCTTGAGATGGAAACTTTGGTGTGTCCTTTCATCCAACACCACCCTCAGATACCTGCTGAGGTTATGATGTGTTTCCCCATCTCTCCACTAGTTAATGTGACTCTGACCGTCACTCTGTTCCCACAATCAGGGGAATGACTGTTATCATGCAGCTCTGGACACTGCCAAACTGCCTGCGCCTGTACCTTCATTTGCATAATAGCATCTCATCACCACAAACCTTCTGTTTGTGCCTTAACAAAAAGTCGTCAGTCTTCTTGCCCTGCTTTAAAGCCACATTTTTTGAAAAACACAAGAGCTGTGAAATACCCTAAATCTTCAATTTTTGGTCATTGTGCAGTTAAAAGATGTCTCCAAACACAGACCCACGAGGAACTCAGCGTGAGAGGCGATTGAAATGCAGACTGAATAACGCACCAGCCAACTTCAAGTAATCACAAACAAACTACATAGTAATTTCCATCTACAAATATGCTGGATAATCAATAGTTCTGCAAAAAAAAAAAAAAAAAGATAGGGTGTTGCACGACTACTAAGCTTTTAAAGTTGACTAGCTATTTGAAAGTTGCTGACTTTAAGAGTTCAAAGTTAAGGGAAGATGGTAGCGTGGTGTATAAGGTGTTGGACAGCTACCCACTGCTGGGCCCTTGAGCAAAGCTCTTAACGTTCAACCGCTCCGTTGTATAAATACATACATTTACGGCAATTTTTGCAGGCGCTCTTACCCAGAGTGATTTACATTTATCTCCTTTATACATTGGAGCAATTGGGGGTTAAGGGCCTTGCTCAGGGGGCCAACCCAAAAGTGGAAACCTGCTTGTCCCAGGAATCAAACTCTGGTCTTCCAGTAAGCAATCCAACACCTTAACCACTGCGCTACCACTTCCCATACATCCTAAATAAAATAAATGTAAGTCACTCTGGAAAAGGGAGTTATTTACATTGACATATTGCAGACACCCTTTTCCAGAGTTTTGCAGCCCAACACTGAGCTATGATTCCTTATTCTGATCTTATGCTGAACTGAAAAAGCAAAAAGAACCTCTTAACATGCCAAACTTGTGTAGACACCCATCAGATGTTCAGATGTTTCAGCCGCACCCGTTGCCAACAGAGACATAAACTAAACATCATTCGATCTCCATATTAAATACTCACAGGAAAATCTACTGCACCATCTCAAGGATCTTAGTGACATCACATGATGTCAACTTTACCACAAAGCAATCCCAAATGTTTTTGTGCCAGTCAATTATACTGCTATTAATCTCAAACAGAAGTTTCTTAAAAAACAACAATAGCTTATCCTGCAGGCAGAAGCCCCAAAGCAATGGCAGAGAGTGCTGATCATTTGTCACATCACTTATTACAAAGCTCTAAATTCTTTCTGGAGGCAACATCAAGATAGGAACAGTGCGTCAGGAGGTTTTTAAAATGGCCTTACGGTCACACAAGATGCCTGTGCGCAATACCTAGCCTTGGTGGGAGTAGTATAAAAGACTGGATTGTAGCAGTGGGTACATGTTCTCTGGATTTATGAATGCTGCTCTACTACCTGTTATTCTGCACTAAATGGAAGAAGAGAAACAGAATGCATAGCACTAACAATACAGTCTGGTGGAAAATGGATGTCTGGGACTGTTTTGTGAAATATGGGCTACTTTTGGCCACATTTTTCACCAAGCAAAAGAATTTTCTTAACCTGACCCTGCAAAGACATGACTGGATGAGTTTGGAGTTCGGAATGACTATGAATCGTTAAACATCTTTGGAATAAATCGAATGTTTATGGCAAGCCAAATACCTAATATATATATATGGAAAACAGTGCAAGTAAGTTCATTCAGCTTTAAAGAACATTTAATTGATTTAATTCAGGAAGGAATTTATTTTAGAGGTCACAGGAAGTCAGCCACAATGTTAAAATTTAGAGTTGCTTGAAAAATAAATCAGGTGCAGCTACCAGCGAGTATGAACAATTTTGAAGGCTTTCTGATGCTACCCAAGAAATCTGGATCACCGTCACTCCTGAAAATTGGCATCGCCTCTAAATTTAACATTTAAAGGACCAGAGCCCAGTGCAGACCTTTCTGTTTACTAGCCTTCCTAGCAGGCGCTCATTAGCAAAACATCGAAATAATCCACATGAAGAGCCTGAATTAATGATCTCGTCATGCCACGAGTGCCCCGCATGGTCTGTGGTAAGTCGTGAAACACACACACACGCTCCTGCATGCCCCTGTGCTGGGGTGCATGGCTGCTAACGACTGCTCAATTAGGTGAAATTAAGGAGTCGCTGTGAGGTCCATGCTGAACTCATTAAGATGGCGCAAGCGGAAGCTCAATAGTGTCTTGTGGTATTAATCCACCGAAAATGAGACGAGGCTCCTTGCAGCCAACCTGGTCCTGCCTCTAATGAGGCTTAACACATTCTGATACACTGGCACACTGAGATACAACCAAAGTTCTATGCTTTGTAATGCCATGTGGTTTTGGGAATGGCTAACATCAGTACTGAGCTGACTGGACCTACATTTTTAAGGTTTCATTTTATAAAAACACATTTTCATTAATGCAGCAATGTGTTACTCTAAATTAAAAAGTGTTTGAGACATTTTTATCCCAATAAATTTTTTTCTTGTCTTTTGTCTTTAGTAGTCATATTTAAATCCAGAAACAAAACACTGTTTAGTTCTGCACTATGATACGTCCAAACTGATTGAATCATTTTATATTCTTAACTGATTTCATTCATTTTAAATCAATTTTTAAAACATTAATTAATTTATTTTTCATTTATTAATTTATTAAATGTATTAATTTATTTTAATGCTTCTATTTTAACTGTTGTATTTTTTAATGGTGATTTTAATTATTCTTATGTAAAGCATATTAAATTACCTCTGGGTATACATAGTGCCTTACAATAGATTTACTGGGTTTTCTTGTTTCATCCCATAACATGCCCATATATTTAAATTTACATTCACGGCAGGGCAGCACCGTGTTACCCGGATTTAAATCCTTGGCAGGGCTCATTCTGTGTGGAGTTTGCATGTTCTCCCCGTGCTTGCATGGGTTTATCTCGGGGTATTTCGGTCCCCCCCAGTCCAATAACATGTATGTTAGGTTAATTAGTGATTCTAAATTGCACATAGGAGTGTGTGTGTCCCTGTGATGGACTGGCGACCTGTCCAGGGTGTACCCCTCCTGCCTTTCGCCCTTTTAGAGACGGCTAGGATAGGCTCCAGCAGATCCCTGTGACCCCGAATTAGGGAATAAGCAGGTATAGAAGATGAGCGAACGAACATTTGCTGCATTTTGCAGATGCCCTTATCCCGAGAGACTTACATTTATCCAACTGAGCAATTGTGGGTTAAGGGTTTTGCTTAAGGGGCCCAGTCATGGCAACATCTATTTTTTCCATAAAAATTTTCCTGGTTGGGCAGAACCTGGACACTATTATAGAGGACACCATTACAGGGCACAGATGGACACACACACACACACTACAGAAAATAAAGAGATGCCAATAGCCCATAGCATACAACAACATGCAAACACCACAAGTACACAGCAACAGCAGAAATATAACTTTTGAACCTGTTGGTGTAAGACAGACATCACTAATCCACTGTTCTACCATGAAAGCGACCAAAGGTGTACATGGCGGGCATTAGAAAACAGAAATAAAATAATGGACTAAAATTAGAAATAGTAATAACAATATCCCACTTGTACTAATTTGAGGTGTCGACAATGGCAGTTTTTTTTTTTTTTTTTAAATAGAAATGTTAACACCTGTTTCATGCTAACACACGATGTCATCACCTATGTCATCTTTTAAAAACTAACACCAGATTTTTACTTAATCGCTGCAACTCTTCTCTGCTAAAACAACACACTGTTTTTATAGATCATAAATTACTTAAAAAAAGAAAATAATTTGCAATACGGCCCTTTTTATATACTATAAAGCAAAAAATGTAGAAAATGTTTTACAAGGTAAAAAACATTACCATTAAACTGATCACCATGTATATATTGCATGCCTTTTATTTGAAGATTAACTCCTAATGAAATCTATACAGCTTTATTAAGAACCGTTATAAAGCATGCCCCAGCCATGCGTAAAGCATGCGTCACTAATTAGTGTAAAATTTAAATGCACGCTGTAAAGCCTTGAGTGTCTGACGCAGAGACTAAGGTGCCAAGCCATCACTGTACTAATTAGTTTGCAATTATGTTTATTAATTTCTCTGGAAGGCGGCCTTCACTCTGAAGCAATAGACAATCATGTTGCTGCACACATTTTGCCACAAATGGAGACATCAGTTCTGTTGGGGGGAGGAGGAAGAAGAGGAGGAGGAGGAGGAGAAGGAGGATGGGAGCAAAAAAAGCAAAAAAACAAAATCTGACAGCATTTTCTTGCCCACTCAGCTGCCTTAAAGACATAAGAAAAGCTTTAAAAAAAACAGAAATCCTGTTGAGCGCCAGATTCTGTGCCTGTGTTATGGGTAAAGACATATTACACTGTAAAAACACAGTAAGTTTTGTAACACCAGTGTTTTTAAAGCACTCCTGATCTTATAATAATCTCAACACGTCCAAAAAGAATTTTTTACCGAATTGTATAGTTTAGAAATTTATTTAACCCTTTAATGTGACCCGTCATGCCACCGTATTTTGAGGTAAATATTCTAGCCTACAAAACTAACTACTTTTAGAACTATTCAGTGTGAGTTTTTTGCCTTACTAAACTTACTAAACACCCATTATTATTTTTCTGAAAAATGCAGACATGTACACAAAGACACTTCTATCAATATTTATATTTACCAGTGCAGTGCATTTGGTAACTGGGCATTTAACTGGGGACTTACCTGACTTTCATCCACCGCTATCACGTCACAATTATAGAAACCATCAATACAAAAACACAATATGACACGGCGTGGCATTACAGACAGAGAGACATCTCAGGTATTGAGGATGAAAACCATTTTTATTAAAGCAAGAAACCCTGTTGAACAACTCCAAACCTCTACTCTACAAGCAGTTGGAGCAGTTTAGAATCAAAATGTATCTAATAACATGACGAATACATTACAAAATGTAAATAAAATACATCATACATTCAAAGACTGTACGCCAGTGTTACCACTCATAGTCACTGGTCTGAAAATGGTAAACAAACTCTTTCCCGGGCCGAGACAAGCTAGTTATCTTCGGTGTTAGCCAACCTCTCCTCACAATGTCTAACTTTTCTGGAAAAGTCTGTCTTAAAAACTGAAGTATGTCCTAGAGAAACACTATGAAATGAATAAATAATAAATGAATACAATTTCATGAAACAACTATTCGAATTTAGGAGGTAAATGTAGGTCAGTGCTTCTGATAGTGTTTAGACTGTGTTTGCACGCCCTGACTGCACAGCCCTGGTATATACATATCCATACTTCTGTTATCCATGTGCATATCCTTTTTCTAATGTATGTATATTCAAATCGTATAATTTATAGTCACGTTTTATTTCATGACATTTCATGTTACATGACATATCAAGGGCCCCAAAATCACTTCGGACCTCAGAGGGTTTAATTAATGTTCAGGTGTACATGCATGGTAGCATTAGCATTATTAGGATTGTTCATTAGAAGAGTATGTGTTTAAATCCCACCACTGCCAACTTAAGAAAAGCACTTAGTTACCCAGTTATATAAACAGGATGTATCTTGATTGGGATTAGTGTGTTATTCATTCATAATTGTATTATTTGGATTAGCCAAATACTGTATGTGTAGCTTGAATAGTATTAGTGAGATCAGGCGATTATGTTTGGTAAGAAGGTCTGGGCTGCAATCAGTGTTCCGGTTCAGCTTAAAGGTGTTCATCGGTGTTGAGTTGGTGTAAATGTAAATATTTCTCGGATAAACTTTACAACACAGTAAATTTAGTTTCTTCGTATATTCCATCTTAGAAAGTTGGGGTTAGAGCGCAGGGTCAGCTATGATACAGCATCCCTGGAGCAGGAAGGGTTAAGGGTCTTACCAAAGGACCCCAGGTTTTCCTGGTGTTCCTATGGACAACTTTGTGTTTACAATTATTTCCTATTACAGTTATTTAATTAATGATTTTGGTTACATTTTTTTTCTTTTCACAGTGTAGCGTACACTATTTTAAGACGGAAGGCTTTACAAAGACAGGAGAAGTGTTCTCAGCTGACACTGCGATTTATTCTACACTTTCATTTTATTCTTATTTTGAATAAAGTTTTATTTCCTCCAAAAATGTGTTTGCATCTGCTGTAAAAATGACAAAATATCTGTGGCGGGTTGGGTAAACCCACGAAACGTCTCTGTAGCGGAATTCTGGCAACCAGCCAAAAAAGATGAAAAATTGTATGTTTTTTTTTTCCTTCCTCCTTTAACATACTGTGACACGTTAACTTTAAGAAGCTATAAAGTTCCTGCAAAATACTTTTAATAACTTTTTTTAAATAAATCATGGTGGGTAAATAGAAGGAGCTGGTTTAACAGTCACGGTTAAGAATATTTAATGAAGATTTTGTAAACTAGGAAAAAAGATACATATAAAAGTTCTCCCGGATATATTAATTAATTAATTAATTAATTATTTATTATTATTATTATCTTCATCGTCAAATGTATTTTATTATTTTATTTATGTTTTTTTTAAGGTGGGTGGAGTAAAATTACAAGTACTTATGGAAACATTTACCTAAGTAAGGGTCTGATTGACATGAAGCAAAAACCAGTTTTCACATCCCTCTTCTCTTATATAAAACAGGTAAAGTTTAGTCAATCTCAGTCATGTGATCAACACATTAACATCACATCACCGGTCATTTACAATCAAATCTCAAACACACACTCAGATGGTTTTCTAACAGTTATTTGTCTTTATTTTTTACCATTTATTCACATTTAAAGGATTAGGCAGACGTCTTTATACAGAGCGACTCACATTTATTTCTTTAATACATCTGAGCAATTGGGGGTTAAGGACCTTGCTCAGGGGCCCAAGAGTGGCAACTTGGTGGTGCTGGAAATGAAAACTTGATCCTACCAATAGCAGTCCAACACCCTAACCACTGAACTAGCACTTCCCATTCATGAGCAGTCCCTCTAAAAACCACATTTTATTTTCAGATTATATGTTTTATGTACATAGAAATACAATAAAATACAATCCTTTGCTGATTTTGTGTGGATGTTCTACACTTTAATCAGGTGTCAAAAAGAAAACCTTCAGTAAGGTGTCTGGATTGTTGTATAACAACAGACTGAACTCGAGTCCACTGGTAATGATCTGTCGCCGATAACACACACACACTCATGCGTCTTCCTCTGCTTCATCTTCCAATTAAACGTGTGCTTAAGTGGGAGATTCGAAACAGCCTCTCGCGAAGCAGCCTCTATAAAGTCTCGTGAGAATTGCAAACAGTTTACATGAACTAATTATTTAAAAATCTCATATTTATTACCATTTCACAGTAACAGAGGAACGTCGGCAAATGTAGCGAAGTAAAAGTATGTTTTTTTTCACTAAAAGTGTAACAGTAAAAGTACACATAATTAATAATACTATAAAAGTTAAAATCACCCAAAAATTTACTGAAGTTGTTGCTACCCAAATCTGATAAATAAAGTATCGGGTTGTTTTAATTTATATTATGAATATTTCGATATTTTTGCTACACATTTTACTTATACTATGAATTTTTGGTACACCTGGTCATCACATATCTATGTTTTTTTTAAACATTTTTTAGACTTAACCTAATTTTTTAATTATCTTCCATACTTCTGAAAACGATTTCCACTAAATTGTGTAGCGTAGCTATAGGAATTTGTTCATTTAGCCACAACAGTATTAGTGAGATCAGGTACTAATGTCAAGTGAGAAGTTCTGGAGTTTAGTCAGAGTTCCTGTCAATCCCAAAGGTTACGAGCCCTATGAAATTACACCTCAATCCTTGCGCTACTACTTGCCTGTTTTGCGAGCAGCGCTGGGCCGTCAGGGCCAGCAAGGCTTTCTCTGCTGTCCTTAAAACTATCAGATGCACTGACCTACATTTACAACCTTTATTCCCAACAGTCTTTTCTCTTTATTTTGTAGCGTTTCTCTTGCTGCACTGCTTCCAGTATGTGTATGTAAATTTTTTTGTCCAATCAGATTTCAGCCTCACTGTGTTGCCATGGTAACCTTATCTGCCCAGGGCCCACAATAATGTCAGCATTTTTCCAACCTCTGATTGATTGATCAAAGCAAACCTGTTACAACCAAGTTCGACTAGCAAAACATGTCTGTAGCTGACAGAGGAGGAGAAATTGACTTGGTCTCAGACATTGTTAAAAATCCGTTCTCAATGCAGACTTTTTCAAAGAAGCTAAACATTGTGAGGAGAGGTCAGCCAACCCCAAAGCTAACTAGCTTGTCTCAGCCCGGGAAAGGGTTTGTTCGCAACTTCCAGACCAGTGCCTACAGTCGGTTCCACTGGCTTACAGCCTCCATGGAGTCTTCACTGAAGGCCCAGGTACCAAATGCACAGCCCGCCATTGTTTGCACTAAACATAAATACATAAATTTGTTTCAAATTCTAATTTTATTTGTCACATGCTTATTCATACAGAGTATGAATAACCTAAAATTGCTTTAAACTTCTCCACAGCTTTATCCCTGACCTGTCTGGTGAGTTCCTTGGTCTTCATAATGCTGTTTGTTCACTAGTGTTCTCTAACAAACCACTGAGTCCTTCACAGAACAGGTGTATTTATACCGAGACTAAATTACACACAGGTGGACGCTATTAACTAATTAGGTGACTTTTAAAGGCAATTAAGTGCACTGGATTTTATTTAGGGGTGTCAGCGTACAGGGGCTAAATACAAATGCACCCCACACTTTTACAATTTTTTTCACAACTATGTGTTACTTTGTGTTGCTCTATCACATCAAATCCTAATAAAATACATTTAAATTTGTAGTTAGACAGTGACAAAATGTGAAAAAAGTTTAAGGGGTATGAATACTTTTTAAAGGCAATGTATATACATACACTAGAAAGAACCCTATATGAATATAAATGACAGAAGATATAAACACTGTATATACAGTATATTAAAATGCAATTAAAGTTTAAATCTAATGTAATTTTTTTTCATTCCCAGAAAATGTGAAAAATGAAAGCAATGGCTATTTTTATTCGCTGTAGAAAGTCAATAGTAAAGTACCCAATAGTAAAGCCAGGAAGCAACTGGTGTTATTTTAAAGCATGACTGACGAAACATACTGAACAACCTGAACTCCAAAAGAAAAAAAACAGCAAGGAATTATGAGGGAATTTGCATCCAATGCAAAAAAACTGATTAATTGGTTAAATTGCCACCAACTGCAATATCAAATCCCCCCCCTTAGAAAACACTGAGTGGACATATGCTTGCTCTCTATGCCCGTTTCTGCGTTCTGCGCCTGGGGCCCGAAAGAACTGATCAGAGCTGAGCTGAGTGGAGCGGAGCGAAGCTGATCATGCCCCGGTGACGGCCTTTGGATGCCAGCCCACTGCCTCAGCTCTAATAAGGGTAATTTGGGACCCCATGCCAGGTACCAGGCTTTCCTCACAGCGGAGACGTGGCAAAAGACCCACAGCAGGCCTGGCAGTGTTTACCCAAAACACACGACACGCACACACCCGCGCGCTTGCCTATACAAACACGTGCAATTCACAATAAACACAGCGAGATTCTGTGCGTCCCTCGTGTACATGCGCTGCAAAGCATAACAATGGAACATTGTCGATAGCGTGAAATTGATCAGCGGCTGCACTCCACCAGTGGGATATTGATTATGCTCCCTTTTTAAAGTGGCCTTTTAAATAGAGCTGAACGGTCTGAGCGCACAATTAGCAAATCTAACCGCTAGTTTTCAGAGCCGCTGGCTCCATTAATCCCTACGCCGCTATCAGTAATTTAAGCGCATTCAAAGGAAATTGAGATTGGCCAATATAACAGAAAGCTGCGTAATTTTTCATTATGGCAATTATTAGAAGAATTTGCACCACGTGGAGGTCTAAGAATAGGAACACCGACATTTGTCTGTTTAGGTTAAACTGTTTTTACAAATTTTTTTTATATCAAGAACGTGGACAAAATGAAAATTTTGACTGCAGTCTTTATTAAAAATGCATCCGTGAGGTAGGACACACACACACTTGTGTGAGTCTCCACAGTGTGGTTGTGCCAGACCACTACTTCCTGTAGTCCAATGAAAACACAGTCTCTAATCTGATGCTGCCGACTGCCTTGGGAAGGGGGCGGGGAGGGGTTGATGCTGTCCCAGGCCCTGTGAGGACACACTGTGCTTCATACACTGAAGCTTGTGTGTTTCGGGGATAGTGCGAGTGTGTGCGTATGGGAACGGTGGGCTCTGCTCAGGGCTGCTGCATATGTCTGTGATTTCATGCTCGAAGGCAGACTCAGTGAGCCTAGGCACCTTCGCTGTACATAAGTTTTAAATAGCTGTCTGGTGTCACATTGAAACCTGTTTTACCCCCTACCCAAGAACTCTTTTCCCTCCTTTTCCTATTTTTATTTCTCACATTATTCTTTTTTTCTCTGACCTCACAGCACTCCAAAGAATCACACATCCAGACACCCTGTCTGCCGTATTAAACGTTAGGGGCGGATCAATCAAGGGTGTTTGACGATGCCATCATTTCCAGCCCTTGTTCCCGTAACCACGCGAGCGGGAGATGAAGAAAGCAATCTTGGCTCATGCATATTGGGTGTCAGTCAAACGCTGCGTCCGTGCGCTCACACAAACACATTAACGAGCTGTTCACATCCCCGTAATCACAGTGGCTAGTGACAAGAGGCAAAATAAAGCCTTGGTCCATGTTTCTGACAGTCCAGGAAATCAGTGGCAAGATTCCAGGGTGAGCAGGGTAGTGATTTGCAGAGGTGAAACAGTTATGACACTCGGAGAGGAGGCCAATTTCTAACCCATCAAGTCCGTTTTTAATTCCCCACCGCCTCATCTGGAGGCCTGCAACACTGGGAAGGGTGTCTACAATGCTCTGGAAGCCTGTAATTGAGGTTAACGTCTCGATTGATTGAGGGATGTTGCACAATGGCACCTTTTGCTATATGGCTTCCTGATGCATTTGCCCTAAAGTGTGTTTTTGTGCGCAATCTGTAGTTATTTATTTGACAGTATGTCTGACCTGACAGTGTTTTAGCCTCCTAGAACATTATGGTCTAATTGTTTAAGCTTTTCTTTCATCTATTACAATTTTGTCACACCATCTCATGATTCATAATCTCTTCAATAATGTTGCCTATGAAACAAGCTAGTTCCTGTCTTTAGTTAATTATAGCAGTTAGAAAAATGCACTAAAAATAAGACCACTACTATATAGGCTTTTTCACTGCATCAATTTTATGTCACTTTAACATAAACGACACTATAAGGACAAAAGTACTGGGACCATATGTGTTTATTGAACATTTTGTTCCAGATTTAGTCTTACTCTTACTTTGCTTATATCCTGCACTCTTCTGGAGTGGATTTACAGGATTTACACTAGTTTTTTTAACCGTTGTTTCAGGATTTAAAAAAAAATTTAGCCCTAATTGTATTAGTGAAATCCGACACTAAAGTTCTGGGGTGCAGTCAGTGGTCTAGTTTATTCCAAAGGTATTCAGGGGGGTTAGTTTATGGCTCTGTGCAAAGGTTCTTCCATAAGACAGGAAGAAGGAAGCCATTGAGTTCAAAACCCCGACAGTTAGCCCTTAAGAGGATCAGGGAAGCAGTGGATTTTATGATCATAGACGCATGACGATCTTTGCTTGCACACGGTTTGTTTTTGTAGGGGTGTCGACTTTACATTTTTATGCCTCTAAGCATGAACTATGATTGGTTGTTTTACATGTCATTTAGATGCCCCCTTGGCCAATAAAATCTGCTTTTGAGCTTTCCTTCGGCTGTCAGGATAAAGGTCTGGTTATATGAGACTAATTCCAGAATTACATGTAAAATTCAGATCCTTTGACACTTGTATTAATTCTACACAGCATATTTAAATGAATCTACTGTAATAACTAGCAGTGTAACACCTGACAGTAGAGCATGAGTCAGGTTGTCTATTGTAATCGTATTAAATTGTTTTACTGTATATTGTAAAAAACTATTCCTACACTCCATGCCGTGACAGTGATAAATCCAAACCAGAAAGGAAGCTGATAGGTATGACGTTGTCTTTGCCATGTGTGTGTGTAGGTGTATGTTTGCGTAGTTTGAAATGGACTACCTGTACTTTTTGGCCCTCTCTCATTCAAAAGGGATGGAACTGTGTGTGAATGTCCTGTTTATGCCATGCCAACCTAGGCAGTTGGCACCAGTTCGCATACTGAATGGATCTTCTGGCTTCTGTGCCAGCCCAAGTTCCAAGTTTTGCAGGATAAACGTGAACGAGACCACATGCATACACATATGGAGCATTTATGAACCATCTCAGGTAAACAGTTGTGGGCAAAAGGAAAGCGGTTTGAATAACAGTATTTTTTTTCACTAATTGGTCTATATCGGATTTAAAATCTAAATAAATAACATTGTTTTACTAAATAAACTGACATGTGAATCAATGCAGTTAGCTATTAGTGATGGGAAGTTCAGATCATTTTACCGACTCAGAGCTTTGAGTCTTGTTCAGCAAAATGAATGAATCTTTTTTTAAGTCATTTCGTTTATTTAGTTCATTTTAGCAAAATATTATTAAACGGTTATGTGTAACGTCCTCTAACATATCTACTACTACCCAAACCTTAGTCACACAACAAACAATACAAAACTTTAATGCTACAAGAAACAGAAAAGATTAACACATTCTGTTACTCAGTCTACGATTAGCTCACCTTAACTCTTATCTGACAAGTTTTCTGGTTTGAGTCGTTCGTGCATGACGTGACAACTCAAAATGCTTAACCAATGCAGTCTAAGCTGGAAAGGGAACCGCATGCGCGACTAAAGGAATCACTCTCTGAGACGACTTGTTTTCTTAGAGTTGTATTAAATATTTGTTCAGAATGAAAAAATTCAAGAATTTACTGTTGCTTTCTGCAGAAATACTGTAGATTTTATTTGTAGATTACTGGTTAATACTGATTTCAGTTAGCTAACTAGTGTAAGATTCAGTCAGCTATTTATGTGGAGTTTAGATGTGGTTTAAATTGGTCCTTTTGGGCCCTAGAAATAGGCAAAAATACAATTTTTACTCTACACTATAATGTATATGTATTGAATAAAGGCTCTGCCTATTATTATTACATTTACAGCACAATATAGATTCCATGGATACCGAATGTCACTAACAGTGATGAAAATGACAGTGTCACAAATAAATGGCCTTACTAAAAGTGTTATTTTTTTCAGTAACAAGGTAACAAATCGCTGTATCCCCATTACAACTCAATTACTAGCTATTTTAATATTTAATATTATAATTGAACTCCCTAAAGCAGTGTTAATCCAAGTAGACTCATCTCAGCCCTCTCATTCTCTGTGTATGGAGTAAGGTGGGTCACATAACTGATTACGATTAGTGTGTATGTGTTAAGGGTGGGAGGTAATCACATATATGATGATGATTGGCTTAGGTAGAGTAAATTTCCATTGTTCGCCAATCAGAGGCAGAAAGTAGTGTGGACGTTCACACACACAAGCATGCACAGTCACACACAAAGTCGAAAAAAACCCCTATATGTTCTATATATTATAGTTACGGGTAGTATGAATTAAGTTATGACATAGAGCGAGTTCAAACGGGAGCTTTCACCACCAGGAAGTATAAGCACTAATTTTTCCAGGAGGAAAAAAAGGTGATAAGAAATTCTAATTTAATAAAGCATCTCATATCGTCACATGACACCACAACATCAAAATAGTGTAGATTAGCGTACAATGTTTTGTAATAATAATTAATTCTATTTAGTGTCAGTTTCATTCAGTTAACCTGTTTAAAATTGAGGACATCCAAGTTATTTGACATATTTGGTAACACATTAATTACAGTGGGAAGTAGAGGCTTAGTGGTTAAGGTGTTGGCCTGATGTCAAAAAGTCCGGGGTTCAAATCCCAGCACCGCCAATCCACCACTGCTGGGCCCCTGAGCAAGGCCCTTGACCCCCAATTGCTCCGTTGTATAACAGAGATAAATGTAAGTCGCTCTGGATAGGGGTGTCTGCCAAATGCTGTAAGTGTAAATGTAAATGTACATTTCCTGGTAATTAATTACTTTCATAATAAGGCAACTCAGTTACCTCCAATTTAATGATCTAGTTTCTCACTATTTTTTGATGGACAGGTCAACACCTTAACCACTCAGCTACCACCTCCTAACCTGACTAAATAAGTAAAATAAATTACGCTTGGAGATATGACCTCTCTACTCCAGCCAGCACAATGAAGTCAGTCTATAGTAGCTGTTAGACAGCTCAAAAGACAACAAGGCAAATTCATAGGCTTGCAACCCCACATATTCCACCACTGACTGTATGAACGATGCCTAGATGCTTAATTTCCCTCAATTAAAATGTCCAGCTACCCTCATAGCAGGTTTACAGGAATGACCTACAGATGTGGTAGTGAGCAGATTAAGCTATTTTTAGACAAAACCACTTGGAATATTTTATGGTTACCTCGATCTAATTGAGGCGTTATGAGAAAAAAAAATCCTATTTCTTATTATAGGAAACAATGGAATATAAAGCCGTATGTAGGTACTGTTGAGAAGCCTGATCTCTTTCTTTCTGTCACACACGCAAATACACACTCGCACAGCCGCTCGCGTAAACCCAGAATACTAATAGCCTGCCGCCCCTTTCCCACCCCCACCAACACACACACACTCGCATACACATCCACTGGATCAGCAGGAGTCCAAATCAAGCTGATTTTCCTCTTTGATTCAGACGGAGAGCACAGCTCAGATTGCATTTCAGAGAGAAGGGGATGAGGGGGCACAGAGTGAGAGAGTGAGCAAGAGAGAGAGAGAGAAAAAGATGAAGAAGGAAAAGAAGAAAAGGGGGTGCGACAGACATGTTTTGCATATTAGAATGTGAAAATAGGAAACAGTGGAGACTAGTCAGCGCAATGGGCCTGCCTCTGTCTGTATGAGACTCACACACACACACGCACACACACACACACACATACACACACACACAAACATCCTTGACTGTAGATTTATTTCTTCACTGTTGCATGTGTTTGTCTGGGACTTGTTGTTTGTGTATGCTGGTGATAGACATTAGTAGCAGCTCGTAATGTTCCGATTGAATTTAATGCATCGAATGCATCTAAATTACACACACCTGACAGAAACACGGTCACCTGACCCAGAGTGTTTTGCGCTAGTGTGTCTACAATCATATTGCATGCGTGTGTTATGAACTGATGTGTTCTTCGCATTGCTGTGCAATTATGATTGAGACTATGCAAGTGGGTACATTCCTAATGCACCACACCTGCTGTCCCCACATTGTCGTTCCTAAGGGTCAGGGCTTAAACACAGTCCTGATCGAAACTAATACACACCCAGATGAGTGGGCTGAATCTATATCACGCCATGCAGACACATGCTGGCAAAAGAACATTAAAATAAATCTCTCAGGACAGTCGGTATCGCAGACCACATTAACAGTCACAGTGAAATCATTTAAACATGTCTGAACTGGCAGAGCTCGGCAACTCGCTGATGGTTGCATTGTTTTGGCAACACGCTAACACACAATGTAGCACGTTGTGGATGGGAGGGTAAATTTAATTCCAAAGGATTTAGTGAACCTTAACAAACGATTGATGCAAATTATATCTAAATCTTGGTATGTATTTGGGCAGCTGTGGCATCACATCTGTATCATGCCATCAATCGTTAATGTACAAAAACTCTAATAAGTTTATGAGCTTGTAAGTGGTATATTTATAAATGGTATATTTTTATGCATTTTTAAAAGGTGAGGTTAAATGTGGGTTGCCAACTCTGCAGTTGTCACCCAGCTTTAGGCTACATTCTTTTAAAACCTTGTGTTAGTTCCGCTTCTTGTAAATTACTTTTTTATCGTTTAAAATATACTTTAAAAAAACCCTAACCCTAAAAAGAACCCTAATTATACCTAACAGATGAGTAAGCAGATATTTTGGTAAATAAAATCTAGGATATGACTTACATTCATCTCTCTTATACAACTGAGCAATTGGGGGTTAAGGGCCTTGCTTAAGGGCCCAACAGTGGTGCTGATTCCAGTTAGCAGCCCAACACCTTAAACGCTGCGCTACCACTTCCTCCAATAATTAATAACTTATTGTAACAAAATGCCAGACCGGAGACACAGATTAGTATAACCCAGACGGGTGCGTTTATCACAGACAAGATATGAGGAAAGATACGCCAGATAAAGCAAGACGATGCAGAAGTTAGCCGGACGTTTTATGAGGAACATAGGAGATCTAAAGGATCCACCGCGATTCAAGACCAGACAATGGCTGCGTGCCCTTAAATAGGAGAGTGAGCGTGATTAGGAAATGTCTAACAGGTGAAATTAATTAGAACTCTGAGGGGAGGATTAGGTGAGGAGGTGGGTGTATTTAATGTTAATTTCATATGTTGAATTTTACTGTAAAATATGTATTTTAGGTATTAGAGTGGCATATACGTTTTGCAGTTTGGGTTAGATTTGATTGGGTAACGGCCTGTTTTTGTTCTAGTATCTAGCAACACCTTATTAACATAATCACAAGCCGCTACACTAACCTAAAATACTCTACACCATACAAAATATGTGTACAACAATTTTGCAACACTGGATGCATAAAACTTACTGGCGCTATTGTAAGCCTGGATCACAATTTTGGTGCCTTGGAATGTCACACACCTGCTGCACTGCGTTTTCCAACATCAACACAGCCGGTTCGAATTCTGACCTTCAATAAAAAGTGTCAATAGGGTAAAAAAAACTGCCCTTAACTCAATTAAATAAACAATGGATTTAAATTACTAGCTTACACCTGCATTACAAAGCTCTGCTGTGTTTTAGAATAATCTTATTGCATCCAAAAAATAGTTTGTAAAAGTTAGCAAGCTGATTGTCTACATTGTTATGACTTACACATTATCATATATAAATAAATTTAAGATTAGTGTCAGCTGGGATGGGAAGAATATGTTGATAGATTTAGTGAAAAATAAAAAGAAAGGAAGTAATCTAGGACAGCTTTTGTAGATGCTCATGTTGTCCTGTTGAGGGAATGAGAGTGCATTGTTATGAAAATGGTTAAACAGGGTGGCATGAGCATTTATGGCAAAGTGGAATTAATAGTCTTTTTATTTATCCATCCATCCATCCATCTATCCATTTTCTGTAAATAGGCAGCAGTGTCACAGTGTACAGGGACCTGGGGTACAAGGCAGGAGAAACCCTAAACGAGAAGCCAACCTATTGCAGGACGCACACATTTACCTTCAAAGCAATTTTGGCAGACTTACATTTATCTCTTTAATACAACTGAGCAATTAAAGGTTAAGGGTCTTGCTCAGGGTCCCAGCAGTGGCAGCTGGGTGGTGCTGAGAATCAAACCCTGATCTATTAATTAGCAGTCCAAAACATTAACCACTGCACTACCACTTCCACCTCACACACATACACTATAGACAATTTAAGGCCGGCGAACCCAGAGAAAACCCACTAAAGCACATGGAGAAAAACAAACCCCTAACCATCCAAATGTGAGGCAAACACAGCCCCACCCCTTACAGTCAATTTTAAATAAAATTTTAATATTCTTTAGTTTAACGTAATGTTGATGTTTCCATGGCCCAGTTTCTCTTTAACATATTGTAAAATTGACAAAAACACATCTAACATACTTAATTACTAAAGACTGTAAGCTAGTTTATTGTATTGAGTTTATTCATTTCCAATAAAATGTTGGTGATAGAATTTAGAACTAAAATGACTAAAACACACTGAAATATACTGTACATATAAACATGTTGGGTTGTATAAATAAACACGGCCAGTTTTGGTCTCACTCTATAATTTAGAGAAAAGATGCCAACTCTATGTGGACTTTGAGGATGGCAGCAGGATGTACTTTCATCATAGGACTTCCACTGACTCTATAGGACTGTAGAAAGAATGCTGTTCATAATCTCAATGCCTGCTGTTTAAAATAAAAATAATTTATAAAACACACCTAGCCGGTAAAAAGTCACACAAATGAGGACGGGTTTCTCTCAAGGTTTCCTCCTTGGACCATCTAGGGGAGATTTTTCTTGCCACAGTCGCCTCAGGCTTTCTCACCAGGAATGTTTTTTATAACATCTCTTAGTTCTAGTGAAACAAATAATGTAATGTTAGAACATACAGAGACATTCTAGACAAACTGTGTCTATTTTTTAAAAACAAATAAGCTGAAGTACAGGGGCAACACAAATAAAGGGGCTAATTAATTAACGTTGAATTTAAAGATAAATATTTTAGCCTATCTGTAAACATTTGCCATATTTTTTGTGCGAGGGATAGATTTAGGGCAACGCACTGTTTATACACACGTGTGCGCACACAGTTGGCATACAAACCCAAGTAAAGAGTCCCAGCATACCTGCCCAGTGGTAATTAATCGCTCTGGTATTTAGGCCCAGCAGAGTAGACAAATATGACAGAGACAGGGACAATTAGGAGCCCTGTTCAAGCTACATTAACTCCCCACGCTATAACAACTCCGGCTGCCTTGTCTCGGCTTGTAAAAAGCAGCGTGGGGGTCGTTCCTCACGGGCTGCTGAGATATTAATGAAAGAAAAGGAAGATTGTGTTTATTGTACTCCCATAATAGCAAATAAATTTCAATTATCTGCCGCGTCACCCCTTTAACTGCGAGTGCCGACGACTGCAGACAGCACATGATCGCTTGAGCGCTCGCGCTTCGGGCTGTAGTGTGCTAGAGTGTTAAAATGTGTTTACCTTCAAAGTAGAGTTAAAGGTCACCGATATGACTTTTCCCCCCTTCATAAATGATTTTTTTTTCACGTGCATTCCTATTAGGAGATAATGCAGCCTGCATACTTTGTAGTGTAATGAAGATGCTTTGCATGCGCTGTTGTGTGTACCTGTAGAGAAAAAGTGAGCAAGAGGTGGCAATGAATGAGAAAATAGAACACCAGATAACGCATGCGATAGAACCACAGACACTGAGAGACGTGTTTAGTATTCCTCTTTCATCTTGCAACTAAGAGAGCTGCCCTCTTTTCCTCTTCTCTGGCTCTGGATAAGACAATATTTAAGCAATCACTGAATAGGGCAGCTTGAAACACTGGACAGTGCGTCCTTTGATTTCTTACAAAGTCACTACGGGACAATTCCAACTTTGCGATAGTGAAGTACAAAGAGGACCAATCAGTGATTGCTGGATTTGATATTAAAATGAATACATGGGAGATAAAAAATTCTGAAAATCTGTGTGACAGTCCTTAATTTTAATTAACTTTTTATAGCTATATATTTTTTACAAACAAAAACACAGTCAAACCTGCTAAACTTAAAAGCTGCACTTGCTGTTAGCTAACTCTTTTATTCAAAACACGCAAAATGTACAGATCCAGCATTTGCCACTATTGTGTAGATTATTATTTGATAGCACTATACTGTTTAAGAATTCAGTGATAATAATATGCCGTATGTTTCTGCAAAGCGGTCGTTATTAAAACTCCTCTCATTGCACCGCGCTCTCTTAGATCCACAAGCACCGCTTGACTAGTCCCACCATCCCCTAAAACGCAAGGTAGGTCCGCCTCAAAACTTTTGGGCACCAAGATGGCGAAATGAACTTCATATCAATGTCAGAACAGCCGAGTCACTGGCTGTCTTCAAGAGACGATTAAAGACCCACCTCTTTCTCAATAGCCCAGCACTATATTTAAATATCTCAATCTTTGAAATTAGCTAGAATCAAAGGCAGGGTATACAAGACAGTGGTAAGACCAGCTATGATGTATGGTTTAGAGACAGTGGCACTGAGGAAGAAACAGGTGGCAGAGCTGGAAGTAGCAGAGCTAAAGATGTTGAGGTTTTCATAGGGGTTGACGAGGTTGGACAGAATTGGACAGGGACGGCTTATGTTAGATTGTTTTAGGGAGAAAGTCAGGGAAGCCAGATTGAGGTGGTTTGGACATTTACAGAGAAGGAATAGTTGGTATTGGTAGGAGGATGTTAGAAATGAAGCTACCAGGCGGAAGTCAAAGAGTAAGACCAAATAGGAGGTATATGGATGCGATGTCTTCTTCTCTTTTTGGCTGTTCCTTTTTCAGGGGTCGCCAAATCGCCATTTTTCTGCACTAAACAAGTTTATTTGTCAGGACTCTGTCTGGCTTGAGAGGCTTTCTTTGTTTATATTTTAGTTTGTGTGCTCAGTGTTTGTTTATGTTGTGTCATGTGAGTTTCCCTGTCCTAATATTTTAGACAAGACATTATGAAAGAAGAATAATGTCATGAAAAGCCAATTAAAAAAATTGAACCTTTAATCTTTTTTCGTTATCCCCAAAAACGTCCCAGCATGACATCCGACGGCTTTTCCTACCTTGTGTCACAAATAATAAACTAATCCATTGGTAGAAAGCAAAATAAATCCATTTAAAATCTCTCTAATAATACTGGAAATCAGTCCAGCCCATGTCATTTTCTGTTAAAGATGGAACAATTAGGTGTCCCTCACAAAATAAATGTAAAAGGTTTGTTTAAAATGTTTATTTGTTGGTTGTTTATTTATCGGAAAGTCCTCAAAAGTTTGGTTTGGTGTTGCCCCACTTCACACAGCAACCAGTAATTGCACTTATGCACACATTAACACTCTGCTCATGCAGGGGCACGCATGCTCTCGTGGGAATGGAAAAACAAGTGGGTGTTAGACGAGTGGACGCACGGACAGAGGAACATGGCCGCTGGCATCGATGAGAGCGTCTGGTCACCATCCAGCTGTCAACAGGAGCGACAGGGCTGTTTTTATTACCTTCTATTATTTCATTACAGAAACAAAAGTGACCAGCAACTTGCGAGATAAAAGTGTATTACACACCATTACAATCAGGGTGGTACATTCAGAAAAGGCGGGATTGGAAATTGATTTGTCTGTATGTACTGGACACAAACACTGATCTGATACAAATGAGATGAAGTAATAACGGGGAATTACAGTACAAATAAAAAAGACAATGCAGATAATAGAACAAAATGAATATATTTGGGAATCCCACCCTTTTTTAAAAGCAGAAATTGGCGAATGAGACAATGTTTTCATTTACAATTGCTTACCAGAGATTTGTGCTGGGACGTGTTGTGTGACATCATCAAAAAGCACTTTCAATCAAAGGTCCTTTTCTGTTCACATGTATTGAACAGCTGTTAATTAGAAATTACAGAAAGTAATATACAGATACAGTGTGGGTCGTTACTGGTAGGGGTAAAAAAAATGCTTGCAACTAGTAAATTCATTCAATTGATTCAAATAATGACCTCCACACATCTGTAAAACCTTTTTACTAGATTTTGGAGCATAGGTGTGAACATGTTTTTAATTTAACCACAATAGTGTTATTGAGATCAGCTACTAACGTTGGATGAAGAGGTTTGGGGTGCAGTCGTTGTTGCAGTTTATTCCGAAGGTGTCCAGTGAGGTTTAGTTCAAGACATTTAAGTTCTTAACATTACTGACGCTAATTTTAGGCAGCTCTTGAAGAGATCTATTGAACATCGACAGTAAACCAGAAACTGATATCCTGACTTCTGGCCCAAGCTGGAGTTCTTTGCTGTGCTTGTGCATAGAGCCCATTCTTCTTCTTCTTGTTTTATTGGCAGGTGCCATTTGAGTATATGTATAATGTTCTGTATACTGCCACCTGCACAAACATATCCATTACGACCCATGAGATTTTCTAGGAAAAAGATTAATAATAAAAGAAAATGGAAAAATATTTAGACGATAGCAGGATGAAGTGGTAAAATTTACGGAAGAATCCTGGAAAAAAATGGGAAGGTTGACAAATATGACACTATGTCAGTAAGTGACTATAATAAAACTAGCTAAGGGAACAGAAGAATTCATGTGCGGATAATCCAAGAAAAACAAACGGAAAAATAATCTTGCCAGGCGGCTCTTTTTGCTGCACATTTTCAACAACAGCGGAAAAGTTGCGATTGAAAATAAGCTTTCCATAAAGCATGTCGTCTCCAGTAATTATTATTGGTATAACTATTATTGTTCTCATTCTCTGCGCTCCTTTAGTAAAGATGATAACCTGTGTAGGCTTGCATGAATTCAAATTATCCCATTTGATAGAGAGACTGGCACAAAGTGCCCAATAAAAACAGCATTTTATTTATATATTTCAGATCACAGGCAGAGGGCTCTCCGTGTGCTTTTTGCCTCTGATCACAATCAGCTAATGACGGCTATTTTGCCTTAAGGTGGGGGATTGTGGGAGATGCCATACGGAGACCTTCACGTCAGCCTGAGAGGGGGCCTTCGAGGACCCTCTAAAGCAAATCTCTAGAGGATAAAATACAGATGCTGCTCTGAAAGAAAGGAGTGCAAGCAGAAAGAGAGGGGAGGAGTGGAGGAGTGCAGGCGTTTCTAAGCAGGCTTTAAGATGGCAGATAAGGGAGTAAGAAGGAGACTGATCTGTTGGCAGGTCAGGAGGGATCCAAAGTCTCTGTATCGCACTAAAGCCCAATGCCCCAAAGCCTGTAAAGAGAGAGAGAAAGAAAGAGAGAGACAAAGGAATAGAATAGTAGCTGGAGTGGGAATAGAAAAAAATATCGCTAGAGTGAATGAAAGCGCATTGTAGATGCACTGCCGAGGCAACCTGCACCAGTCGAGCCGGGCATGACGTGCCAGTGACAGTGGAAGAATGGCAGAGGGCTTCTCCTTGCTGCCTCTAATGCACTCGTTTATGACAGCTAAAGGGAAGAAAGCAGGAAATTGGTTAGGAGGAATTACTGGTGTTATACAGCTTGCCATCTTACAAATGAATACCGTTTAGCTTTGGCATATAAATGAGTGGATTTCGCTGCAAGAGTGTGGGAGAGCGAGGGAACAAGAGAGAGATGGTGACAGAGGGAGAGAAGTGGCAGTAGGAGCAATCAGTTGTGGGGAAATTTTCTGCGCCTTCTAAATGAGTGGGTGCGTGCGCCCGGGCATCTGTGTGTGTGTGTGTGTGTGTGTGGCAGTCGAAAATTATGCAAGCAAGTAACAATGAGCAAATTGAACCTCGAGCAAACGCAGTGCAAGGTCAGGCAGAAAGACAAGGCAAGTGGGTGGGAGCGAAGAACAGATCATGATAAATTGGCTCGCATTTTCCAAAACGCTGGCCCTAATGCCCTGCTCCAAGCCAAGCCTGCTAGCCTGGAACTTTCCGTTCGCTAATACCTCCATGCAGCCATTTGTGATGTATGAAAACCAGGCTGTGGCACTAATTGCACAATTACAAAGCGGAAGCTGAGCACTGCTGAGCAGAGGGAGGAGGGGAGGCACGCCCAAACGTGTAGGCTTTTGGCCCTATATTTTTTTTCTCTCTCTTTCTCTCTCACCTACTTCAAGATTTCTTCGTCTCTGGCGAATTAACAGTGCGTGTGAGGGGGAGGAAAGATTGCAAAATAAAAATCTGACTCCTGCACGGAGGAAAATTTATTACTCACTGCTGTGTATTTTGCTATTGTACTTTACAGAGTTTTTGTTGACTATCAAAAACGAGGAACAAGCATGCGTTTAGCTCACTGCCAAAATATCGCCACCATCAATGCAGACATGCCACACGTCCTCCGCAAGTCTAGGTACTGAAAACAAATCTACAACTTCATGTTTAACTGATATTTGTTCTGTAAATTCCTTTATTTATTCCGGTCAAATTATACAGTATAGGATGCAACAATGGGACACCAGACCACCATATATATGTCTCCACTTCTGCATACATAAGATTGATTACTGACAATGGTAAAATGTAAATATCTTTATTTGTCACATATACTTTACATCACAGTAAAGTGATGTAACCCCTGGAGCAGGAAAGGTTAAGGGTCTTTCTCATGACTTTTGGCCATATAGTGTATCTGATCTTAAAGCTGATTCCAAAGTACCATGATAGGTTTAACCTAGTCTCAGACTCAGACATCTCCGGTCTTCACTGTTCTGTCCTAAGCAGCCAAATGACAACTTCCAGGAGTGGTCCGGTGCAGTGGCATGAGACACACAACATTTCTGTTCCCTCCATCAGGGAACGAGGATTACCATATGTAACCAAGACTTTCCCTTTCTGATGTTTACTCTGACGATGTGTCGAGTGACAAAACTAGGAGTTCCTATGCTACATGCCACTGTTCTGGATTGTGTCAGGGTTCTACTAAAGATACAACCTCTGCACTCTAGTCTTTGCCTCTGCACCGAGGTCTTGAGAATGCCCCTGAACCTGGGCGGGTGAGCCGAATGTTCCAGAGGAGGCACTGGAAAGGCTCCAGACGCCTCACCAGCATTTTTTGCAGACACATTCGTAATACCCCAGATAGGATCGCTCTGGTTGACTGGGGAAGATGCAGTGGTTGGAAGTCGAACATCCTTGCCAGTGCAGAACTTTCCCACAGGGCCCGTGGCTGGCGCCAATAATGGATGCTGAAGCGAGGTCGGCTAAAGCTTTTGCATCAAGTGGGGTGAGCGGCTGGGCCCCTTTGGCCGGGCCGGCTGAGCAGGGACACCCATATTCAGACTGGACCTGATGCTAGGTTCCATCGAGGTGACATCTAGACTGATGCTGGAGGTTTGACCCAGTAGAGGAGGAATTGCTCTTTTTTGACCAAGTGGGCAAGTGTCCAACTGGTCTGCAACCTCCTCCCTGGGTCTCTCATCTTAGGAAAGCCTTAGGTGCTTGCTCTCCGCCGAGGCAGGATGTGGCTTATCGCCTCCATCTGCTTCTTTACCGAAGAGGTCAACCTATTAACTTCCTTTAAACCCTCAATTTTAAAAGCACAGGGCAATGGGATTATATAGGCACTGTAGGAGAAGTATGTTGATATATTAATTCAGAAATATATTTTTTTATAGGAATGTAGCTGTTATTAGCAGAAGAGTTAGATTACAGTGTGAAGAATTAAAGACAGTACAGAGGTTTAAGTACTTAGGACCCGTTTGTACATGCGGGCAGGAGGCAAAGAGGAAAGCCAAAGAGGAGGTATATGGATGTGATGAATAAGGACATGAAGTTAATGAGTTAAGTGGAAGCAGAAGATAGGGCTAGGTGGAGGCAGATGATTTACTGTTGCATCCCCTGAAGGGAATGTAAGAGAAGAAAAAGCTATTATTAATTCTGGTTTGTGGTCAAAGTACTTGAATTGTAAACAGCAAAAATAAAAGTCTTGAATCAGACAATACAGAATCTTTTGATATAAAAGAGGGCTCCTGTTTGCAGGTATTGTTTCTGCACTAAAACAGTGTTCTTTAGGTTTTCTAATGATGATAACAATTCTTATAATGATAAAACTTGCATATGCAAATGTGAGGTAAGAATAATTCAAAAGGATTCTTTATACCTGCAATTATAAGATGCTTTCCCAAACAAGATAATCAGAATCAGATCTAAGAACATTTTGATTTCCGGAATTTGTCAGATGCCCTAATCCAGATCAGTTTGGGGGTGCTGAGAATTAAACCTGCTAGCTTCTGGTTAGCAGTCCAACACCTTCATCATTAAGGTATCACAGTACCTAGGCCATGTGTGACAACTAAATGTGAAAGACATACAAGATCCCAAATAACTAAATGACTAATCACTTATAATATTCTTTAAAAATTATTCTCTCTATAAAATAATTCTATCCAATACCCAGACCTTTGAGATCTAGGAGTCTTGCAGTGAAACAGTAGCAAAAAAGGCTCAAAGGTTAAGCCTGTAATTGTTTTCCCTCTTAGAGTCATTAAAGCGCTTTCCTGCACAAACAGATGGTCATAAAAAAGCGGGTCCCCCCCCACTTTGTTTTCCTACCCTGGATGATCCCCTGAGTAACAGTTAACATCTCAGTGCATATCAGGTGGATTCTTCACAGCGCCATTCCTATTTATCTCACGTCTCGTAACGGAGATAGGTACCTACAACTGGCAGTGTGACCTCTGGTGCGAGCGCATTAATTTTGCCTCAGTATTTCTATGGCATCAATTAATAAAAAGTGACTAGGTCTCTGGCAAATGAACACCCACTGATAAATGAGGGCCTGGACTTAATTGCTCAGTAAATTAAGAGCTCACAATAGTGACGGTGTGCACTGGTTTTAATATTTAAAAAGTCATTAGATGCTGAAACGTCTAGCTTAGTTAAGTGTGTAGTGATGTGTGCTTCACCCTAAAGAACACAGCGGTGAAATGGAGTAAGACTTAAAAGCAGTAATTGAGGGCAACTTGGATCATTTCTTTGCATTTATTCTTTGGTGTATATAATGAGGCATGTAAGAATTTAAGGGTTAAGCATGCACATACACACACACACACACACACACACACACACGCACAAAGTGAGAAACCAGTGCTGAACACTCCCTCACTTGACATTCCTATTATCCACCAATGGATAAGACATAAGCCTCCAAATGTATTTAATAATGTTATGTATCTGTTGCTGCATAATTTGGATGACAACAGGCAGAACGCATGCCAGCAATAACTGCTGTGATATGATTTTGATTACTATAGAGCCATAACAACACTCTATGGTGCGGGAAAATAGAGCCTGGTAATCCCTCGGAAAAAAAGAGGACACCGAGCGTTTATAATGATGGATCACTTTCAGTAATTTCTCTTCATTATGATTGGGCAAGATCAATATTTTAGTAGTCCGGTTACGCTCTTTAGTACAGTGTTTAATTCGTATTATTCATTACCTTTGTCAGCGTGGGAGGGACAAAATTTCTCAGACTGAGATTGAGACAGAGAGAAAGAAAGCGGTGGCTGCTATACAGTATTGTGCCTATACATATATGCATATACAGACAACCCTCGATTTTAAACAGGGTTATGTCCCAGAAATCTCATCAGTTGTTGAAATATCGTAAGTTGCCCGTTTCTTTAGCTGCACGAAACTTCGAAACTTATTAAAAATAAGTTGTTAAAAATATTTTTAACATATTTTTTGTTTTGCTCAGTTATATCTTAACTCTAAAAATATATCAGAAATCAAAGGTTGTAGACATTTAAGGCTGGTTTAAACATTTACCAGTGACTTTATTGGGTGCACCTGCACTCTTGTTTAAAATAATTTTAAACAATGTCACCTTGGCGTTATACATTTAATGAATAAATCCATGAACCCAATCTGTATTGTGTCAACTGCTCAGGTTGATGAGGGTAGCATTTTGTTTGGAATACTTTCTTGGATCATTTAATATCCCCTTATTATTGTGGGTTGCTCAGTAATAAGTAATAGCTCAGTGGTTAAGGTATTAAACTGCTGATTGGCAGATTGGTTTAAGACCCAGCACCAACATACTGCCACTGCTGGGCCCCTAAGCAAGGCCATTAACCCTCAACTACTCAGTTTGGATAAAATAAATTTGATAAATGTGTTGATCTGTATAAGGGTGCCTGCCAAATGCCAGACAGTCATTCCTTTATGGCCATGATTGAACCAGTATATTAGCCTGACATAAAAATGCACTATGTCACAAAGCGCCCTAAACTGGTTTCATGGGGTGTATGGACTGGGAATAGGGAAAAAAAAAACTTTTAACAATATGAAATTTAAAATGAATGTTTGCTTAGTGTTGATTTGTTCATAAATGTCAGAACAGCCAAGTCTTTGTTGTCTTCAGAAGACGATTAAAGACCTCGTTGTCAAATACCCAGCACTTGACATTAAAATAAAAAAAAGTTGCATAACAGTTTTTGCGGGTTGTTACATTTTGTTTTGCGATCTAGTGTACCAGCATGATGTGTTTATTGGTGAGAATTTTGTACGTCGTATGAATAATGGCATCAGATAAATGAGGCAAATGTACTGTTAATGTCTCAATAACAGAAAAGTCAAAAAAAGAAAAAACACAAACAGTTACAAAGCATCTTAACATCTCAATTACACAACAAACCACTTACTATATAAGCCATGCACAATTTGACCCTAAATTCAAATACAGATTGCAAACAATTGCATTTTTTCCACACATCTATATCACTGTAACCCAAATTCATGGTTTCCACAGCTGTATTCCACTATTCTTTTCTTTGTAAAGCCCTGACACTAGATAGCAGTATTCACTTCCCTGACACACTTTGCCAGAGCTTGGAGTAAAAACCACAGGGATTAGACGCTCTGACACACTTCTATCTGGTCACACACTCTGGCGCTGTGCAGAAGGGTCTGTCACAATCAAGGCATGGCCTCCAATCTCCTTCCAGCAAAAAAGGGCAACAAAGAGGATTTTCTTAGAGAACTCCTAAAAAAAATGAAAATCCTCCACACCTCCTATCCGAAACACCTGACCTGGCCTCACCTCCACCGTATTTAAAGTCCCTGGATGACTGGGAAGAAAGGAGTGAGGGCCTGGAAAGTTTGCGCAGACCCTGATTAGATCGGCACTGGTAATAGGCTCCTCTACGAACCCGGGCAGCCGCTACGACTGGAATTAATCAGCTCTTTTGGGAGCTTCTTCCAGCCCTGCTCCGCAGGCAAGCCACTTTGGAGTCGTTTACCAGCCAATCCCACTGTCAGGCTTCTGTCATTTAGGCCTTTTCATTACGCACTGACTTTGGCTCCTTTTCTTGCAAAAAAGAAAGAGTGACTTGGATGGAATGAGATAGCAAAAGAGTGAGAGAGAAAATGAAATGGATAAAAGATTAGTCTAATACACAGGGTATTTTTTTAAATAGATGAGTACTATTTTCTTATTCTCCTTATGTTGCAAACATAGAATGCAGTAATGCAAATAAAAGCGCAAAAGCAAGAAATGAGAGGGGATAGGAGGGAAAAGAGGAAGAGTGAGAGAAATAAGAAAACAGAGAGAAAGAGAAGAAAATCAGGCTATTCAGGAGGCCGGGTTTTAAAATTAATTAGGATATTGCAATGTTAACAAAGCCTGTTCACGCAGTTGCAAATGATGCTAGCAGCACCACTGTCCTAAATGTGACAATAGGAGGGCAAGCTTTGTTCCTCGTTTATGAAACCCGCCGAGCTATAACTAGCAATTACTGCCACTCGGTGTCTCCTGGGCCTGAGGCCAGCTCTCCCTGCCTTGCTAGACCCTGCTTAGGCAACCTATTTTAGGCATTCCAGCAGGCTAGAGAACACCTCAAAGGTTAGATTAGCCTATGATGAAATACAGGGGCTTCCTGTGGCAAAAAAGTGCCCAGGGGGAGTGAGGAGGAGAAGAAGAGAGAGGAGATTGTGGGCACAGCTGTCCTTACCTCCAACCACAGCCGGGGAATGAGTCACACAAATATTCATGAGTAAACAAAGGAAGGCATTTGAAAAATCGGAAAGAGCAGAATCATATTTTTAAAAAAAAGAGGCATGAATGGTGTCTTATAAATCGGATGCAGAGCTTGGTGGATGAGATAGTGTAAGGGCTTCATTAAGATCTCAGATGGCTTCATGAAACATCAGAGCCAAACCTAGGAACATCTAAAGAATAAAGGGCAGAGAACCCAAATGTAGTATGATAAATGTACATTAACATTTACAGTACTTGACACACATAAAAAGGCCAGTCTTTTTAAAACCTATGACTTGATATAAAATAATTTAATAGTGTGCTTAGTTTTAAGGCACATGTTTAATGCAGTTCAGTAAAAGTATTTATGCTGTAGTCAAACTCCGATCCAATCCAAAATGTATTCCACAAGCTTACTGTATACAAACCTATTACAGTACGCAGCTGGATTGTGTCCTGAAGTCAGGATGCTGACACGAGCAAAGGGGAAACTGGCCGGCTTTCATTATATATTCAGAACCCACATAATGGCAAAACAAATGGACCTCACTGCTAATTTCCTTCTCATTGTGTCTGATGGAATATGCCTGTACTTTTTGGCTGGCTGATATAAAATATTGGTGTGTGGTGGCTCGGACAGACAAGAAACAGAGCACTCTACCTCACTCTGTAGACAATCCACAGAGAGTGGCCCAATTAAGATAACCCTCCTTGCACAGGACCAGGATGTTTGACATGCTGTCATGCTAATAGATACACCAGCAATTATGCCTAAGGTACAACACAGACATTGATACCTGCAGAATGTTGCCCTAATTGGTGGACTGTTCCTCTTAAAAGACTGAAGACTGTTGAAGAGTTTTGTTTGGTCTGGGGTTCCTTATAGCCAGCTCATTATGAATGGCTTCTGCCAGGGGCCATTTCTCACGGTCAGCGTCTGCTCAGCACCGAAGGCTTGCAGAGTACAAAATGCAGCTCAGTTGGTGAGGTGTCACATTTAGGAAGCCTGGACTCTTGGTGGTGTTTACAAAGAGCACAATCGGTGCAGAGCTGCTCCAGTGCTGTAAACTGATCTGCTTTACAAAGTGAGTCCAGTTGAAAACATGAAATAAGATCTGAAATACATGATGGTTATATTTTCAACACTGGAATATCGGCATTGCCTGAGGAGTTGTAGGCCTTTATGGTACATAGCCTGAAGGAATTAAAGAATTTTGCTGTTAGCGGAATATGATATGCATAATATCAAGTGGCTAATTCAAAAGCATGTTCATTAAGTCTGGTTTTAGGGATTTAGTAAAATGATCTCATGTTGAATTTGGCTGAATTAGACAGAGCAAGGGCAATGTGTTGGGAATTTAAAAAAAATGTATGAATAATTAAAATTGAAAAATTTAAAATGTAAAATTATTGGAACTTGGTACATGAACAAGGATCTGCTTACTGATGTTGTTCATTTACCTCAAAACAAAAACAAAGAGAGAGAAAAAAAAATTAATGGCATAAAGCAAATTGGAAATGGCAATACATTAAATAATCAATTAAACAAATATCATAATACTAAAACATGTCTTTTAAAAACTTTAACTCTATATCTAAAAACACTCACTGGTGCATTGCAATGATGTAATTCACAAATATAAATAAATCTTCATAAATCCAAATGAATCTGTAAATGAATCTAAAAGACAAGATTCTAAGACAAGATCTAAAAAACTAATCTGAATAAACCCATGAAAATGATTCTTTTTGATGAACCGAATCAAATGATTCAAGTCAATGGTATGTAAATTACCTGAATGAATGAAAAGTCCTAATAATTAAAGAACATACCTGGGGAATTTTCCTGAAAATCACGGAATGAAACAAAGATTAATAAAAGCCACTCACAACTTTAAAAGCAATTCCTTAAAATGTAATATAATGTCATAGTAACACAAAGTTTTCACTCAAACATTTCATTTCAAGTCATTTTCTGGACTCACAAATGTGACACAAGGACTCCCCCTTTTTCTCTTTTTATATATTCGACCTTTAATGACACCCTTCAAAGCTCTATGCACCTTGCTCCTACTATTTCCTACTTGCTTTTCTGCCCTTATTCCTCCCCAGGCTCCGACATCTGTTCCTCCAGCTCCATCAGCTCCTAGACACTATTCAGCTCCAGCACCCTCCCTGGGTATCTGGTAACAGTAACAAGCCTGCTTCTCTTCTGCTTCTTTCCGATGAATAGTGTTTTCAATAAACAAACCAACTTGGGTTTAAGAAACTCTTTGTCTGCAGTCTGGTTAAGCGTTATAGAAGACCAGACCATAACAGCATGAACCCAGCGCATGGATATCCATTCCAGGAGTTAGAAAATCTTCCAGCCAACAGTTTCTAACAGGTTTAACTGCTCTCTATCCCCGAGCCATTGAGGAATACATCAAGGAGGATCTCCACCAAGAATACATTTGACCATCCAAATCCCCTGATGCTTTGAGCTTCTTCTTTGTCGCCAAGAAGGATGGTGGCTTGTGCCTCTACATTGACTATAGTGCTCTCTGTAAGATCACAATCAAATACTTTTGTCTCATCATGGCAGCACTAGAACAGCTTTATGGAGCATGTCTGATTACAAAACCTCATAAGTTCATCCAATTTGTTTAGATATGTGATGGATACCTCCATTTGAATACCTTGTGATGCTATATGACCTGGTTAACACTGTGTTTAACAGTTACATGAACAAGGTGTTCTGGGAGTTCCTCTACTGTTTTGTCTAAATTATTTGTCAGTCTAATGATAAAGACATTTGTACATACAACCGAACACTACAGACTTGGGCACTGGTCACCATTGGACAAATCAAACTGTCTTGTTGCTACAAGATCAAACTTCCCCCTGGTTACACCTAGGAGTGGAATTCATTACAGACCTACCTGTCTCAAGGGTCGTCCCACCGCCATAGAGGCGGCGGAAGCCTTGTTTTAACAGGTATTCCGGGAACTGCAGCATAGCCCTGGACGTGGTCTCAAAAAGGGTCCCAGAGTTTCTATTAAAGGTCTGAGGGGCCTTTTTCTTGCTCCCCGCTGTGATGTTCTGGTTACTATCTCCAGTCAAACCGAAAGAATAATTTCAAGACATAGGCCACTATCTCTGTACTGTCTGCCACAACCATCAGAATTCTGGGAACCGCTACATCGCCTGGGCCGAGCATGCAAAGAACACCATCAACCATTACAACCATCCACTGGCCTGACACCTTTTCAGTGAGCACTCGGCACCCTTTAACATCATCAGAGCCACACGAGACATCAAACTATTCCTACCCTTCAAGAAGTTGAGTCCCAGATACATTGGTCATTTCCCCATAAAAAGACAATCAATCTATAACAGTAACACTAAGTTTCTCCACATACCAGAGCGCAAGCTCCCTCCACTACAGAGTTCACACACCTTATTTAAGAGGACAAGTCATACACACTTACTATCTGGGATTTTTCTCTATTTACTTCGCTTTCTTCAATGAGTCCCTCCCTCCACACACCTTGCTCCCACAATCTTTTACTTGCTTCTTTTTGTGATTCCTTCCTAGGCTCTTACATCTGTTCCTCCTGCTCCATCAGCTCCTGGATACGTCCTGCCTTTATTCAGCTTCAGCGTCCTCCCTGGGTAACGGTAACAGTAATAAGTCTACATCTCTCCTGCTTTTTCCCTCTCAGACTTGTTTTCAGTAAAAGCACCCACTTGGGACTAACGAACTCTGTTTCCAGTATGGTTAAGCACTACATAGAATGTTTAACATTTATTTTAATATTTAATATTTTTACTTAGCAGAGAACAACACTGCAGAAAAAGTCTATCAAGATAATTTTTTTGCTAAGCTTCATTCACTGGAATTTACTGGTCAGGTTAAAATTTTAATCTGCTACCACATTTTGTTGCTACTAAATGTGAATAATATTTAATGGTAATATTATTTGAATTACTGGTTAATTTAAACTGGATGAAGTTATGACTTTTGGGGTTTACACTGTTTTAGTAGTAAATACAAACTACAGAAAATTACTCCTCATAATTACAATTATAAAGATATTAAATAATAGGATACATAAACATAAAATTAAAATGATTTTTTTTACTAAGACATTAGGGCAGATATGTACAGCTGTTCCCTTCGGGGGTCGGAATGGCAAATCATTTATTATAAAGCATAACATAATATTAAGTTATATTATATTGTTTAAGGTTAAAGTGCAATTATTCTCCTGTTTCCATAATCCGTTCTATCAATATTTGTCCAGCGAAAATGCTTTCCAGTTAGATGAACCTTAGCATTCAAAGTTGACTAGACTGTTAGCTCATTGTGCTAGTAAACTGTAGTTCTTTTGCCTGCTAGCTGCAGCAGTTGCTTTTGGCATGGTTTGGCCTGGCATGAGTGGGAACTGTGGAAATCCCAAAACAGCCCATCGAGCATGTCACGGCACAGCCAAGGTACACTGTGCAGGTGAGGGCGGCCCACCACAGGACATGTTTGTTTGGATTTGGCCCGGATTTAAAACCTGCCAGGAAATGTGCTGCTTCTGGCAGCTTTCAGAGAGAAAGGCAACAAAAGACGGAATGTGGGAAAAGTGGGGTGTAGGGGATTCAGTGACAGAAGGGGGCAAACTCTGACTGGCAGTAATTGTGCACAGTTTGTCAAAAGCTATAAAACATAGCATGGTGAAGATCAAGAAGCAGAAAAGACAGAGACAAGTGTCGTGGCAGAATCTGCTTACTTGTCCTTACTATACTAATAATTTTATGAATTTAAGCAAACATATAAAAGAAAAGTAGATGAAGATTTTCAAACGCTTTCCTCGATACATTCTCTGTTGGCTTTGTGATAACTGCGACATCCTTTAACCTCGACACCCCCAATTAAGTGAGCAGGGTAGGAGAGGCAATGTGCAACGTATTGCTTTGACCCATGTGCATTACGTTTGAGACAGAGAGATGGAACAGGATAGATATCTCAGAGAGAAACACTCCGCTGTATGGCCAGAGGCACTCGCTGATTCTCTATCAATGCAAACCAGACTACTACCTTGGGCTAGGAGGACATTTTACTTTTTATAACCCCCCTTTTTTTAAAGCTAGATTTATTTTGAAAACAGCAAAAGTAAAATGAAGAAGAGGAAAATGACTTAAGGAGGGAGATGAAAAGCATCCTTAGTATGCCGGAAACATCTGGTTTCATATTTGAAGCCTAAAAAAAAAAGAGGAAATTGCAAGAAGACACAAATCTTATGTTTTGATTTATTTTATTATTGGAAGGGCTGTAGCGTGCAGTGGTGCGGTTCACATTTGTGGCAGTAAAACACAAGGAAGCAGAGACATTAGCCTCCTTACGTTCCAGTACTGACTGATAACAGCACAATAACATCCACTACTGCTGCGTTCTGTCCTAAATTACACTGAGGGACTGTTGTTAATTGGATGAATGAGTTTACAGAGAAAGAGAGAGAGAGAGAGAGAGAGAGAGAGTGCTAAGGGAATCCTCATCCATCTCTACAGCTCTAGCTATTTTACCCTGGCTCATTCATTTCCTCTTGCGGACATGCAGGACTGGATGGAGAGAGACAGAAAAAGAGAGAGTACTGTGTGCAGTGGACATTTAAAAGCAGAGGAATATCACCAAAACCTTGCATTTTTTTTGCACAGCCTGCACTGCAACTACCTTCTTACAAAGCAAAAAATAGTGTTTTATATTTTTTAAACACAGGATTTTCTGAAATACATAAACTAATACAGTAACTTTTGGGATATTTTGCATTTCAGTTCTTATTATTTGTCTATAAATGTATTATACATATACAAATCTCTTACAATTTAAAAGTATACTTTAAATACTTATTCTCTTTTGCTAATGCCTTTTATTCCTGTCTTTTTTTTACCATTTTGCTTCTCTCTGTAAATAAACCAGGTTATTTAAGTCTGACTCAACAGTGGACTTTCTTGTTTGCACAACACACTAGATGTAGACTTGGAGGAATTCTTCAGGTTCTCTGGTACTAATTTTATTTTTCATTCGATTGAAAAAATTACATTAGAAGCTTGTAATTCAGGACAAATAAATACTTAAGCTACAATATATGTGGAAATCTTTGTGAACACCTAACCAGTAAACACACTTAAGTGCATCATCTTCAAAGTTGTCTCGAATGTCTTTGTATGTTGTACCATCACTGGAATTGAGAGACTTCCAGCCCCATGGTGGGTTGTTGCTGTAGTGGAAGAACTAAAATGTTCTGGACAGAGTCAGATTTTTTTTCTTTTTTTAAGCAGAAAATGAAAACCTAGACTTTAGTAATTAAATATAAAAAACTTATTGAAAATGTTTTGGAAAAATTGGAGGATATTCTATGATACGTTCAATGGTTTAATCACATAGATAACCTCAGCCATAAAAAAAGATCTGTTAATGTACCTCCACTGACAAAAATAATGATAATAGTTGTCCTTCAACAATATGTAATTTGGTACAATTGAAGCTCATAGGGTTCTTAGTAGGAATGTTAACACAAGTAATTGAGGTTGATATCATGCAAATTAAGGTAATAGATAGAAATTGCTACAACCAGTAAGTTCACCCCTAGCCTTAACATTATATATATTCTAATAAAATGTAAGACATGTGGATTCTAAGCATTTCTAATGCACAAATGTTATTTATTTTTGTCCTGTTGACAGTGTTGCTGGTTAGCTAAAGTTAAGCCAGCAAAAACTTAGCCCAATGTGTGCTCCTTCTTCTTCTCTTTCTTCTTTTCTTTCTTCTTCCCCTGCTGGGTATTTTACCAAACTTTGTTGTTTGGATTTGGTTTTTGTTTCATGTCTTTGTCTGTAAAGTTTTATGCTCTCAGTATGTCTTAGAACTAACTGTATTTAATGAGTGGGTGATGCTGTACATGGGATATATATACAATGGGATAACACTGTATATATACTGTATATGCTTGCTATATATATATATATATATATATATATATATATATATATATAAAGAAAGAAAGAAATAAAGAAAAAAAGAACAAACTTACTGATTTTTACTGTGACTTTTTACACGTATGGCTTTTTATGAATTTAGAAGCATTAAAACATGTTGTAATCTCATTCTCTCTCTTTCTCATGCATGAAGAATATCTAGGAAAGGCATTAAAGTCAGTGTGACCATGTTGTTGGCTTGATTAATATGAGTGAGTGAAGGCCTGGCAGGGTGCAGGGGACTCTGGAGAAAGCGACAGACTAAAGCAGTAAATTTTGCTGGACGAGCACGGGCCGCCTGCTCCTAACAGATGGAGGAAAGTTAGACGGTGTTTCCATCTATATAAGCCTTGATAGACGACTGTCAGGATTTACTGGCGGAGCGGGTGGTGTAAGGGGGCGAGTGGGGCACGGTTGTGCTGGTGAAACAGCTGAGCATGTGCGTCTGGGGTGTATTTCACTGACAGCGGTTTGTTTAAAGGGGGTTAATGTGCAACGCTTGCCTCTGTCCAGTCTTTACCAGGCTCCTTACAGCTCCTTCTTTCTCTAACCAACACAGTAATATAGTTTGTGGTGTATTTTTGTTAAATACTGGCAGTGTCACTCTTAGTAAACTTTTGTACATCAGTTAACCAGACTACAAAGGTTTACTCTGTCTGTTTACTGAATTATTTTATTCTACATACACCACAGCAATCCTCCAAAAAAAACATTTTTTACAAAAATGATCAATTAATTAGTAACACTTTTTATCTTTTTACATTAGACGCTATCGCATATTTTACAACCCGAGTTCCAACAAAGTTGGGTCATTGTTGGTTTTTTTTGTTTTTTTTTATTGAATACAATGAAAACTAAAAGACTTTTGAATCACATAAGCCAGTATTGGGACGAGAAAGGTTTATCATGGTGTACCATTTCCTCTTCATTTCAAAACAGTTTGAAGACGTCTGGGGTCATCGAGGTTATGAGTTTTTGGAGTTCTGGTGTTGTAATTTGGTCTCAAAGGCTGGAGATGCTGTGTTTTATAAACTTAACGCTGATAACATGCTGGAAGATCTCCGTCCTCTTTAGCCTAGGGGAAACGGCATTCGTGATTTCCATTCGTGATTGGTGATTTCTCAACCATAGAACACTTTTAGACCTTAGAACAACATTTTCTACTTTGAATCAGTCCATTTGAAATTAGTTTTGGCCCACAGGACCAACTTTTTTTTTGTATGATAAAGCTGTAGTTGGCATTTGCAGCTGTCATGGCGGATTGTGTTTATCAATGGTGGTTTATGGAAGTATTCTTGGGCTAATTTTGTAATTGCAATTACAGAATCATGCCAATAAGTGATGCAGTGCCAGCTGAGGGCCCTGAAGACCACAAGCATCCAATAAAGTTCTTCGGCCTTGTCCCTTACACAAAGAGATTTCTCCAGTTTCTCTGAATATTTTGATGATCTTCTGAACTGTACATGATGAGATTTGAAAATTTGATGTTGCGGAATATTGTTTTTAAAGTATTCCACAATCTTTTTACGCATTCTTTCACTGATTGGAGAGCCTCTGCCCATCTTTAATTCTGAGATACTTTTAAAGCTAATCATGTTACATACCTGATGCCATTTAACTTAATTAGTTATTAATGTTCTGCCATTTTTCCCAGTTCCCCTACCTTATTTAACTTGATTGTTGCAAAATCATGGTTGAAAATGCCACTGCTGGGCCCCCCTGCAAGGCCATTTGCTCCAGAGGTGCTGTAACATTTCTGACCCAACTTTCCAAGCTGGAATATGCAAATAAAACAAATCTCACTGTAAGAAAATATGTGACAAATGTCATCATTTTTTAAATTATAAAACTGTTTAAATATAGAAACTGCCATAAAGTGGGGCTAATAATCCTTTAAATTGTATTTAGGTTACACAAATCATACACAAATTATACAAGCAATAAACTACAAAGTGTATTTGTGCACACATTGCTTTAGCAATATTGCATTAAACAAATGGCAACACGGTGGCTTAGTGGTTAGCACTGTTGCCTCAGAGCAAAAGGGTTTCAAGTTCATATTATCAGCAGGGGCCTTTCTGTGTGGAGTTTTCATGTTCTCTCCATGCTTGCATGGGATAACATCAGGTACTCCGGTTTCCTCTCACAGTCTAAAAACATGTATGTTAGATTGATTGTTGATTCTAAATTGCCCGTAGAAGTGAGCGTATGTGTGTGGTTGTCTGTATGTGGCCCTATAATGGACTGATGACCTGTCCAGGGTGACCCCAGCAGATTCCCGTGACCCTGATTAGGAATAAGCAGGTATAGATGATGTTTATATGGATGGATGGATGGATGGATGGATGGGAGAAACTCGATGAACTTTGATGGTTTTGCAAACATTAATTGAGCTTTTATTGGTGCAAAGGACAGTGACTGGACCACTATCTTCTTCCTTCATTGGACTCTTTTCGAAAATACTGGGTTTTTTTGAAAACCCAGTTGAATACCTAGTTGAATACAGTAAGATCTTTCATTCAAGTCAATTAATTCTTCATCACAAATTTCAACGTTCGTATTTTATCTATGCCAGGACGAGTCTAATGCATTTGCACTAACAAATAAATACGACTTTAGGAGTTTAAACAAATTTGTACTGTAGCAATTTGGAAAAGCACTGTGTACTGTCTCAGTTTGAGCAAACCAAAACAAGGAACACAGATTTGAAACCCAGACTTTAAGGATCCCGTTGGCAATCAATTAAATCGTAGAACCTTGAGTATATTGTAAGTAGGTGTGCAATATATGATCATTAAAATCTGATTTGTTTATTGAAAATAGCGATTCATTTAAACAGAAGTGTGAGGTTAAATTTTTGTAAAAAAAAAATGTTTATCAAGCTTATTAAATTTATTATAGTTATCATAGTTAGTTACTGGTCACCGACTCAAGCTGAGATCCAATCAGATCTTGATTTGTTCAACTGCAAGTAATATTTTGTGGGGTTTATGTTTTATGGTTCTTGTGTCCATGAAAGTGGGATCCATAACATATGTAAATAAATTTTTAAAACTGTAGTGCCAAAACTTAGCCTGATTACTGTATTGTTGTACACATTGAAATGCTCTTAGCTCTAAACTGAGAGCTCCATGGTATAAATTTTACAGATAAATAGGTTTTCATTGCTTGCAGTTTTAGAAAAAATAAAACCTTGCATTTAATCTGCAAGTGCTTGCAGATTTTAGAAATTTTAAGGCTCTGAAGTAAATGTTTTCAATTGTGAATTGCTGATGTATGTTCTTATGTTGTTAAAATATACCTGGCAATGTCTGGAATGGCTTTACAATAGATTGTGAAGTGTAGCTGTAGGGGGTTTTTCTTCAGCCATAAAATGATCAGAGAGATCAGACATCTGTGGAGTGCCATTGGTGGTCCAATGTATCCCAAAGGTGTTCAGTGAAGTTTGAGGTTCATTCAACATATCTTCCATGCTGAAAAAGTGTTTGGGTCTCAGTTCCACTGAAGGGACATCTACAGCAGATGGAGACACCCTAGACAATTGTGTGCTTCCAGTTTTGCTGCAATAGATGAAACAGTTCTGGGGGTGCTGGTAGATATGTAGCCTAAAAATATTTTTTGTAATTATTGGATAGTTTTATTGCTTCTGTATCTTGGCATTGTTAGTTTAGTTTAGTTAAACTGTTTTACTAGGTGGTTAGTGGTGCTTATAGGTGAATACTGACAAGCTTTCGTCAGTTTTTCTCAAACAATAATGAAATGACAGATGTAATATTTAGCCTGTATAAACAAAGCATTTCATAGGTTCAGGGTTTGCTCCTGTGTGTTTTATGCAGTTCTTTGGGGTGCTTTATAAGGTACTTTTCACGTAGTATTCATTGTTTTGAGTGCCGATGAGTTATTTCCAGTAATAAAATAATAGATTTTTGAAAATAAATAAATGATTGCTGTCATTACACCATATCAAGGCTGCGTATGCAACATGCTGTACATTAGGTAAGATTTTGACCAAGAGTCGGGGGCAGATTTAAAGCAAGGTAAGTGGCTGCTTAGAGCCCTAAGAAACCCTAACCCAACAAATACACATTTTTATATAAAGCTCCGAAAAAATGACAATGTATTAATAATTTGCAGCGTATTAATTTGCAGTGTGGTTTTATTAAAAGTGATTTTCTATAACATCAAATTTTAAATAGTTCCTTTGTAAATTTCTTTTTTTTTCTTTTTTTTATTTCATTTAACAATAATTTAGGGGTTACAAGTAGCAGAAGTTTTGAAAAACTAGGGGTTACAAAGCATGAATCAGGGCCCCATGCCTGAAATAGCTCAGAGCCCCCAAATCACTAAGTCCGCCCCAATAGTGCTTATAGTGCTAATCTCAGGCTGATATGCTAGCAGCTGAAGCACCAGGATACAACAATGGTCCATTTTTGTGCTAAATGCTACTCTCATCTTAAGCCACTGATTAATATTTGCACAGAATTTGGTGATTTCCCATCAGACAAGCCCTTCCCTCATTCACCTCCCAGTGTAAGCTTAGCAAACGCCAAGACACCTTGCCCTTGGAGAAGGCAAGAGCTCGATTTTCTGTTTGCTGCCATTTGTCATCAGCAGCTAAGAGAGATCAACAGTCGTCTGCACACAAATCAATATTCTCTTAACCCAGAACTAATCTAGAGAGAGTTTCTCTCAATTTCACCTTCTCTCTTTGGCTCCCCTTCCCCCTTTAGCCTTTAACACAATCCCGCCATCCATTTTTTTAAAAAGTTCTTTCTTTAGTTGTCGTTTTAGATTGCTATTACCTAGAGAAAGCACAATGAATGAAGGTGTACAGGATGATAAGCGCTAATGGGGAGCATGTGGAGTTAAAAAAGTTATAGAGATATAGAATCACTTACTTCTTACCACTATCTAGATTTACTAGAGTTTCAATAGCACTAAAATGTCATCAACTTCTGTGAGGTTACTTGGAATGGTTTAAAAGGTTTCTTTGAGGATTTTTTTGTGGCCAATTGACTAGTGACATTAAGAAGTCATGACCTTTTACAAATAAGGTTGCTGGAATTTTTAGTTTCTAATTTCACCCCTGCAGTTCTGGTAAAATCAGCAAAATGTTAAGAAATACACTGGATTTTTAGTTAGATCAAACCTCATGACATGTTTTGCTAAAGAATGCATCAACACCACAGTTTATTGGTTCATGTCATGATCTGTACTGACGGTGTACTTAGCTTGCAATATTTTTGGTCCTTGGTGGGCACAGTGGCTTGGTAAACACTCTGGGGGGCTGGTATCCTGCAGAGTTTGGCTCCAACTTGCCTCCATACACTTACCTGTAAGAAATCTTGATTAGTTGGTTTAGGTGTGTTTGATTAGGGTTGGAGCTAAACTCTGCAGGACCGAGACTGCCCGTCCCTCCTCGAGATTGCCTGTCTCTGCTCTACATTCTTTGTGGGTTTTCTCCAGGTACTCTGGTTTCCTCCTCCTGTTTAAAAACTGTGTTGTATTCTGATTGGCATCATTACATTGTCCGCCCTCTAAAATTGTTGGCATTCTGTCTCTGGCTGTCTGCTCCTTGTCTCTTGGATAGGTTTCAGGTAACCCACAACTCTTGAGTGTAAAATAATGGTACAAAATGGATAGATGGAAGTTTCCTTGGTTCAAATAGTGGTCAACAGTGGACAAGTGTTAGTACCTATGAAGCCATATATACGTCTAGCATCATTCTGCTGATATAGCCATGAAGTACTTTCAAAAAAACCTTATTTTGATGAGCCTCGACAATTCTGTAACAAGTTTTGGCATCGGTGTTAACTTTGCTTATATACCAAATGTTTTTTTTAGGTTTATCTGGGGAATGTAAACTTGCTTAGCATATCATGACACACAGCTAGCCATAAAACCTTTTGGTTTCATTAAGTCACTTCTATTTTATTCAAGGTGTCGTGAAGGTTCTGTTGTTCTCTATATTGCAAGAAGGAAGATTGCAGTCATTTGGTATCATCTGGTAAATGACTTGACAACCCACAGTATAGTCACAGTATCATGTGGTATTGTCTACTGGCATGAATAAAAGTAAATTAAACATGCCTAGTGTTCAAACAGTTAAATACTTTATTGTAGGGAAATACAGATGCCAAGCATCAACAAGCTAATGTCTGTGACTAATGATTAAGCTGTTATGTCTTACCAGGAAACATAAAGTCTCAGTGGAAATGAGACCATAAGAACCATAAGGAATATGAACATTTTTCCCAGATGTCTTGAAAATGTACTAAGAAAAGAATGTAATTACCATTTCTATAAGAAGTCTTGATGACGCCTCAGGCTACGATTGATGCCTCTCATTTTCGGTGTGGGCTTTTCAGGCTGTTTCCATTGAGCTGAATTAAATTTGTGCATAAACACAGTCTTACCAAAGGTAAGGTGAATTAAGGAGACTTTAAGGGAGGGTATAATCAGCGTGGGAACTCTCTGGTCTAAACATACACTTATACGCTGTGTTTCAAAATATTGAAACACCTGATTGTGTTTTTTCCAAAATCCTATTTCAGATTTAAAATTAACTTATAACCTTAAAATGACCAATACAATCAGACATTGATGTCCGGTGAGGTCTGGGGTGCAGTCAAAGTTCCAGTTCATTCCGAAGGGGTGTTTAATGGAGTTGACACTCGAGTTCCTCCAATACAAACAGAACACACCATTTTTTTATGGAGCTTTAGGACCTTGTGCACAGGAACAACGTTTGGATCTTTTAGTTTCGGTGAAGAAATAATGAAATGTTACACCATACAAATACATTCTGTCCTACCGTGTGCTTCCATGTTTGTAGCCACAGACTGGAGGAGAACAATGTATGAATTTGATGTTGAGGTGATGGATCCAAAGGTTGGTTGAATCAAAAAAGTTAAAAACATTGATAATTTATCTTCTTTACCTGCTTATTCCCTAATTCGGGGTCACAGGGATCTGCTGGAGCCTATCCCAGCTCTCTGAAAAGGCGAAAGGCAGGAGGGGTACAACCTGGACAGGTTGCCAGTCCATTACAGGGCAAAAACAGATAATGCGTATAGATATGATTATTTAAATAAATAAGGAAAAACATTAGGATTTTTTTTATTATGTTTAAAATTTTTAAAGCTTTAACCGCAGACTCATGAGACTAGTCTTTAACCTTTACCCTATTTTCTTAAAACAGAAGGCCATTTTATACGCTTTGCTAAGATTTCTCTTTCTCGCTTTAGATGTTCTACAAAACAAAATAAAAGTATGTTTCTTTGACGTATGTAAGCATTCTTTCTCTTCTCCTCCTTGTTCTTGAACATTCTGTGAAATCTCTCTATAGTCTTCCAGTGTAAAAATATGTTCCTTAACCCTTTCTCCTGGTTTTTGAGCTGATGGGTGGAGGTCAGATGTTCTGACATCAACTCTGGACCAGTCAAAGGATTGAAACAGGAGGTCCTGCTGGAGGTTTTAATTGACAGACGAGTTGGATGCATGAGATCCATGTAAAATCCAGTGCTTCAAAAGAACACACACAAAAGAAGAAACAGTGTCAGTTTAAAGATTTGTGCATGCTTGTGTGTGTGTGTGTGCGTGTGTTGTGTTAAGATAATCCAGCGTTTAAAGTGAGCATGTGATTTAAAAGCTAGAACCAGGTGATATTGTTTTAAAGGCAACGCACAAAGTCATTACGATGGATGTGTAATTCAGTGCTGCTGCTACTCTTTGGAGTTTCCAGAGAAAATGCCTCATAAAATATAAATATAAATTATAAAGAAACAGAAGGTGATTCACAGAGACACAAGATGGACAGAAGACTGAGACAGAAAGAGAGCAAACAAGAGAGAAGCATCTGCTAAGCATTTGAATGGAGCTCAGGAGCTTTGGGCTTGATTGCTTAAGAATTCATATGAAGCTTTATCCACCCAGTCTGTGTGCATGCCTGTTTACACGCAACACCAGCTGCCTGGTCCTGAACGCCTGTGTGTGTGTGTGTGTGTGTGTGTGTGTGTCAGTATTTAGCCCTTCGCGAGGCTCCAAATAATTCAACTGTCATTATATTAATAGGTCGGTAATAAATGTCTTTATAATCACTTCACTGCCATACAATACAGATTGTTTTTGTTATTATTATTAGAATTACTTTTATCACAAGTAGTAGTATTAGCAATAACACTAATAATCAATTTATTTTTATTTTACTTAGCAATGTATCATTTGTTTATTTGCGCAGTGGGTAAGTTGTTGGACTATTAACTTGAGGACCGGGGTTCGATTCCCAGCTCCACCATGCCACCACTGCTGGGCACCTGAGCAAGGCCCTTAACCCCCAATTGCTCAGTTGTATAACAAGGATTATTGTATGTCGCTCTGGATAAGAGCGTCTGCCAAATGCTGCAAACGTAAATGTAAATTTGTCTATCCAAATGCTGGGCAGCTATTATTGAAAAAAGAAAACTGAAAAAAAAAGCCTGCCTTCAATTTTAAGCTTATGATTATGGTTAGAGTGTAGCATGGAAATAAATTAGCTGCATTAATAATTATATTAATGGACCGCCTATTTAAAGAATATTTTGGTTGAATTTCTTTTAGAAGTTTGGAGAAGCTGGTTTGGTTTTAAACATCTGTTTTTATTTTTACTAATTACTTCTTTACAATTTATTCCTCATAAACAAAAACAAACTTCTAGTTTTATTGGAATGGTAAACTTGTCTGTAAATATTTTACATACAAGATTTTAATGAGATCATTTAAATAATAAAACTGAAAGAAAGACACAAAGGTATATTGTATTAAATTATGGCCAAAACGCTGTTTATTTTCATTTTTTGTACTTATTTGTTGAAAATTTTGTAAATTTTTTTATGTATTTGATAATACATAAAAAATTTGATTTTTGGCAGATGCATAAAGAGCAAATACTTGATTCATTTAAATAGTTCAGATTTTTGTGAACGGAACACACAGTACCTCCTAACAGTTTCCATATTATATATTACGTTTCTGTTATTTTTTTTTTACTGTTATGATGCACACTTAAAATGTATATAATTTATATATTTTTATATATTATTATTTTGTTAACATATTATTTAAAGAAATACATTAAAAAAGCTTACAATAGAGTTACAATAATCTACAATAATAATTATGTTAACACAATAACCTTAAAAGGAAGTGGTAGTCCTGGGACCAGGACCACTGGGCCCTTAAGCAAGGCCCTGAAACCCTTGAATGTCGTAAAGTGTACAAAGTAACGTGTTTTGTAAGGACCAAAATAAACTAAATGTCCTCATAATGACATGTAATTGGGTGTCAAAGGTGTATGTTATTACCTGTTCATTACAAAATGAATGTTTGTTTTTATTAAACAATAAAAAAATAAATAAAATGCAAGATGTATTTAAGCATAAAAATATTTAGATAGAAAAATGTATTAGACCAGGTTAGACATTGCTAACTATAATAAGTATTTCAGTAGAAGGTCCTCACATTGTTAGCAAAACCGCAGTAACCGTGTGTAAGTGTGTGTGTGTGTGTGTGTGTTTGTCAGTAAGCTTCCATTTTTTTTTCTTCCTGAATCCTATCCAGTTTTAGATTTAACACACACAGGAGGATGTTTAAGACAATGATTCTGAATGTGCCAAATGAGTCTGATTAATACTAGAGAATGCCACTGTCGGCAGCCGTATCTTTCTTTCTTTAGTCTATAAGATCTCTCTCTCTCTCTTTCTTTTCCTTTCTCCCTCACCCTCCCTCTCTCTCTCTCTCTCTCTCTCTCTCTCTCTCTCTCTCTCTAGTGGCATTCAGCTTTACGGCTGGTGGGTGGTAATGAAGGGATGGTATGCAGGACCATAAACCGCGAGGCGTGATGTCAGTGTGCATAAAGGATGAGACTGGAGGATGGCAGAGGGGTCACGCAGTCAGCAGAGAGCCAGAGAAAGCGAGAGAGAGCGGATCGTCACGGACGTGACTGTTTCAGTGAATGCTGGCTGCCTCACCGCTTCGCCGCCTCTTCTTCTCCACTGGCCCTGCGTTATTGCAGTGTGTAAAGCGCCCCCTACAGACACAACACGGTCATGACCAAAGAGCCTTCTGAGACAACACATTAGTGAGATCATTAATTACAGTCGTGAGGGAGCTAACAGCCTGATACACACACACACACATACATACACAAACACACACACACACACAACAAATAAATGCAGTAGCATTATGATGATGTAAGGCTCTTGCACTAGAATATCTATTTCTAAACTGTAATCAAACATAGAGGACTCTAGAGGTATGTGTGTGTGTGTGTGTGTGTGTGTGTGGCTAACATACCTCTTTTCTCTGCAGCCCCTTCCTTAAGCAGTAGCCATGCTTGATGTGATTACCTGTCATGTTTTATGCTTACTACCGGTGCTAGCTGTTGTAGGTGTGATACACTTTTTCCCAGTCCAAAGGCAATGCGCGTGTACGCGTGCACACACCCTGGAAGTGTGTGCGCATGTGTTTTGTCGGAATGTCACTATGTATGGCAAGAGTGTGAGAGGATTACTTACGGTTCAGCCTTGTCTATGAAGGAGCGAAGCACCAACATGAGTTTTTAATGGGGTTTTGCAATTCTTATCTTTGCTGGTTTGATTTGACACACATGAACATGCACACGGGTGAATATTTAAAATGAAATTCTAGAACACATCCAGAAAGCAAGCTGGAAGTGGAATTCGGTACTAACACATGACATGAGGCCTGACAATCTATATTTTTCCTTCACCCACTTCCTAAATAGTGACATGTGCAGTCTCTATCTAAGAATTGTGACTCACCACCTTACACTACACTGCATTTTCAAACTCTACGACTCCATGTGACCGCCGAACTGAAAATAGTTTCAACAAAGCAAAGCGAAGTATATTTAACTAAATCCAACGATCTCATCTCTTCGCAGCGTCTCTGGCTGGGGTTCGCTCCATGTTCTACCCTTTAAAAAGCGGAATGACAGAAAGTGTCATGAAATCCTTGACTTATGACAGCAAACAACAGCAAGTGGATCCTTTCTCCTGAGCTGTACTGCACGGTAGATTGACAGTCAGATAAGATGTGTGGGGTTTTTTTTTTGTGTGTGTGTGTGTGTGTGTGTAAGTGTGTACAGAGTGTCTATAGACTGACACAGACCTCAGAGTTGCCCTTGAACTTTTTGACACTCTGGGTGCGTTAGGATGCGCTCCCTCGGGGAAAAAAGAAGACTTGGATTTAAATAAGAAATTTATTTCAGCGAGTCTAGAGCACAAGCAATGAAGTGACACTGCTGAAATGATGGACATGAGCTTTCTAAATAAAACAGAACGGTTTAATTCGGTTATATTTCCAGTATCCAGACAGACATAAACACTATATAGGTTGTGGACATTTTACCAGCACACCCATTGGTTTGTCCTTCACAAACAGTCACCATAAAACTTGAATTACACCGTTTTAGGATGTTTCCATATGCTGTAGCTTTAAGATTTCCCTTTAACTGGACGTAAGAGGCTCCAACGTCCCTGTGCACAAAGTCTCTAAGCTCTACGAAGGCATGTTGTGTTATAGATGGTGAAAAAGATTTCGAGTGTCCTGGACAGAGACCTGACATCAACCCCCATGAACTAAACCCAACACCAGCTTAACCCAAGACCTCCTCACCTGACATTAGTAAAAGATCTCCCTAATAATACTGTGAGTCATTAAATAAGACCCCCCCAAGCCACATTTCACAGTTTATTGGAAAATCTTTCCCAAAGTGTGGAGGTTCTATGAGTTTCTGAGTATAAGTATACGGGCGTACACACAGAATGTACGTCATCAATCTGTGAAATGTTTAGTAACCAGCGTTCTTTTGCTCAATAGTGGCTAGTGTCAAACAAACAGCAGAGACACGTCATACAGTCACTCATTTTCCTCATTTTAATCGGAAGTCTGTTAACAGATTTAAGCAGATAATAGACGATAATAGACAAATATAAACATCATAATCGTTTAGGATTTCAAAAGACAAAATTGCACAGTGTAAAACTAGCTTAAAACTAAATCTGGAATAAAATGTTAAAAAACATTTAAATGTGATAGTCAGGTGTCCCTGTATTGCTGTTTAAAGTGTAATTGAAATAATATTAATGCTATTTTGGCTGCAATATAGACCTTTATTTAAAACAGGGGTGTTCAAACTCGGTCCTGGAAGGTCCAGCAGAGCTTAGCTCAAACTTAGCTCAACACACCTACCTGTAAGTTTCAAGTATACCTAGAAAGATCTTGATTAGTTGGTTTAGGTGTGTTTGATTAGGGTCGGAGCTAAACTCTGTAGGACACTGGCCCTCCAGGACAGAGTTTGGACACCCCTGATTTAAAAGGATAACAGTAAACAAAAAAGAAAAAAAAATTTTCGTTTAATTACCCACAATGCCTTTGGAATAGAATGTCACCAACCCTTTGAGAGCCAATCGTCTCCCCATCTGTACATACAGTTCAACTTTCAGAGGCTTATATACGCCACTCAGTCTGTTCCTCTGTATTGAAGCGTTTAATACATTCTATTAAAAAGTCTGTTGAACAGTCTAATGGACACTTGAAGAGGTGGCCATAATTTGGCTAATTTAATCTTGCCATTAGCATGCTAGCTCGCTATGTAGCTTAGCCAAATCTTACTAATATTTTTTTATGACAGACAGCTGTGTTTCTTTTGGAACTTTAACTCCATAATTTACTATTTTTACTGTTTTGTTATAAGCAGCTAATTTTGTCTCCTATCAAACTCCATTGCGATTATGCTACATAGTGTCCCATGTACAGTAAATTTGGATTTGAGTATTTTAAGTCACAATTTTTAAGATCAATTGGCTTAAACCATTTAGAATGAACACAATGTCTTTATGGAACTTTATCCCCAAGTTGGTGCTTTCTCTCAATTTGATGGACTTGATCATTTTCTCTCATGTCTAACTATAAAGTTGATTAACTACCAGCTATATTGTCTTTTTACCTCACAGGTTTTTCATTTGAAATGACTGTAATGTTTTATATGAAAATAACGGCAGATAATTAATTTTCTGTTATTGTCATATGAAGGATTTTTAGATTATTATTTAATTTTCTGTTTCACCTAAAAAGTTTTTTTTATAGTTATGGGGTCCCATCAGGTGTTGATGGTTAATGGAGAGGTACGCTCTCTTTGTCATACATTTGTTTAAATTTGGTTGATTCTTTTGTTGGTAAATTATTAATTTAATTTAATTATATAAATTAATATTAATATAAGTATTAATTAAAAAAAATAACTATAGGATAGGCCATTTATTGTTTTAGCTGAGTATTACTATTCTGCTAGATGTGACAGTTTGCAGGAGTAATGCATTGGGTAACATCTGTTGGAAAAATACTATGGATACTTACTCAAACTTACTTAATAAGTAACAAAATAATTCATAAATTCTATCATTACACAAGGAAAATTAAACCCCTTTTGGGCCCCCGATCAAGGCCCTTAACCCTCAATTGCCCAGTTGTATAATGAAAATACATGTGAGAGCATCTGTGTTTAAAACTGCTGTTCATCTTTCTGGGAACTGTCCACTTACAAAGACATTTTGGAGGGATTCATTTATTTATTCATCTTCTATATCCGCTTATTCCCTAATTTGGGGTCACAGGGATCTGCTGGAGTCTATCCCAGCCGTCTCTGAAAAGGCGAAAGGCAGGAGGGGTAAACCCCTGGACAGGTCGCCAGTCCATCACAGGGCCACACATACACACACTCACTCACTAATCAACCTAACATACATGTTTTTTGGACTGTGGGAGGAAACCCATGCAAACAAGGGAAGAACATGCAAACTCATGCAAACTTTATTTTAATGGTGATTAAATATCAACTTTTATGCTAATCCTGCCTTTAGCGTGCTAGCAATAGATATGACAGTGTGACAGTTGATATCACTAAGGTTAAATAGATAAGGTTGGGCATAGCATATGAATATATATGTATAAGTATGAATATATATATATATATATATATATATATATACACATATATCTATATGGATAAATATAGGTTGACCTGTACTATTAAAAAAACCCAAGAGAATTACATTCATATACACACATGGCATTATCCAGAGTAAATATAACACACACTTGAAGCTCCTGGTATACTGCAACATTTGTTTTAGCATTTACTGTCGCCATGGGCTGTTTTTATGCAGTTTTATCTTTTCATTTAATAAATGTAAAATAATGTTTTTTATTATATTTTCATTTACAGTGTTGACCAGCATTATTAAAACACTAGTAATTTCACCAGCTAAGAAATCAGTTTAAAGTCAGTTATTTCTATCTTCTGCTGTCGGGTGTCTATTGATTGTAATAATCCAGTAAAAGTTTTGTCTGTCAACAATCAGAGCTCCACACAGAGATCTGATATTATCAGCATCATCATCCAGTCTGTCAGGAACGACATGAAGAAACTGAGACCAACTAAATTCAGAAGAACTTTGGCAACGTCTTCAATATGCTTCAAGAGAACGACCAGTAAATCTACAGTACTGTTTAAAACTTTTAATTAACTTTTATTAATTTATCAAATTAAATCAATATTCTTTTGCCCTCTGTGCACTTGCGAATAGTTTTCCTGGTAGCTTATCTGGTAGGTCTCTTGACATATATATATTTTTTCATTGTAGGTAGCCTTTTTTCTTTCTGAATAAGATATAGATCATAAAAATAATAGATGAAGTACAAACAATACAAGTGTAATACAGTTTATGTTTATAGCGACAAGGTTAAGTGTTTATATGATTTATAAAACTGGACATAAAGTGCCAATGCAATAGTGTAGCGGAATTTCAGTGCAGTAATGAGAAGTCAGTATGTCATGCTTTACCGCACGGATCGCTAGTACAAACCTCTAGACTACAGCATAAGGTTTCCAAAAACCCCCTCAAGGCTCGATCAAGTAGTTTACAGCTAAGATTTTTTTTTCTTCAACTTCAGGTGCTGCTGTCCAAGGATAGTTTTCTCTTATTGTATTACACCAGTTCAAAACATTTGATATTTATGTCATTTATGTGTGGTTTTTATGGGAGGACATTTTTGCCTTCATTGATAAGACCGAGGGATGAAATGGCAAAGATAGAAAAGAGTTGGGACCAGAAAGGACCCAACCAGGAATCGAACCTGGATCACTAGAGCGCAACAACTTGTGCATGTGGATGCTACACCATTACACCGCAGCATTGGCCAATCCTGTGTTTGATTCATTTGGTGTGTATTCTATGGATAAATTTATTAAACAAGCAGCATTTACTTTAATTAGTAGGTTATGCAAGGAATCAAAACATCACAGCACATCCTGAAACAGTTATTTCTTTAAATGTCTCACTTTTTTCCCCAAAACTACTTTAGTTCTTTAAAACATCAGCAAAAAGAGTTTGGAACCGTTATTCCTTAATTAGCCAGTCATAGTTATCAGTTAGGATTTAAAGGTTACGTCTAGTACAGGGCTCCACCTGCCTGTAAATTTCAAGTATACCTAGCAAGACCTTTATTAGCTAGTTGGGGTGTGTTAAATTAGGTTTGGAGCTAAACTCTGCCCTTTAGGACAGTTTTGATGACCCCTGGTCTAGTATGTTTAGTGTACATTTAGTGTTTAATGTAATCATGCTTTGTCAAGAAATATACTTAGGTAGTGTAAGTATGAGTGGTGGCACAGCGGTTAAGGTGTTGGACTGCTAATCGAGTTATCTGGGTTTGATTCTCAGCACAGCCAAGTTGCCAATGTGGACCCCTGATCATGACCCTTAACCCCAATTGCTCAGTTGTAAAAAAGGGATAAATAAAATGCGCTCTGCATAGGAGCGTCTACCAAATGCCGCTGTAATGTTGGTACTGATGAGAATTAAATCAATATTATTACAATAAGGCAGCTAAATTACATAGTGGTAAGATAGTGTGTCTGCTGCAAATCACTATTATTATGGGTTTAATTATTAGCTCAGGTGTGTACTTATTGTTTAATTTGATACTTAATTTGAAAAGAAATGCCCAAATTAAGTTTGATACGCAAAAAACTAATTGAGTTTAACTAATTGATTCTTTTTCATCTAAATAAAGCATATTTAAATAAAGGTGACCATGTTACTGGGAAAATGCAAAAACCCTTTATGCAGATGATTTCCTACATGGAAAAAATTACAGCTTTAACAGTAAGTTTTGCTGTAACAAAGTTCTAACACTGTAGACACCATTTACAAATTGGACCTGCTCATAAAAAAAGGACCTGATTGAAACTACCAGCATTTGTAAAACTTTGAAATGACTACAACCTTGTAATGTTACTTGCTGCCAAAACATATGTCAAATCAAATGTTATAGAAAATAAATAAAGATTTTCCAACCAATCAGAGAGCTCAGTTAGAGCATAGGAAACCAATTGTCATGAAGAACAAAAATGTCTTGTGCAATCACCGTTTGGGATGGCAGATGGCATTATAATGATGAATAATGTGTGCATTTCATGTATTTTTTACACATTCAGATCTAATGAACAACTATGAGCAATCAAAAACAACAATTTTTACTGTTAATCTATTTATCTATCCATCCATTCAACCATCCATCCATTGTCTATTCTTCCTTATTCCTAATCAGGCTTACAAGGATCTGCTGTCATTAAGCAAAAGGCAGGGGTCACCATGGACAGGTCACCAGACCATCGCAGGGCCACATACAGATGAACAACCACACAAACTCATTCACTTCTATGGGTAATTAATTAAGAATCACCAGTCAACCGAACATACAGGTTTTTGGATGAGGAGAACATGCAAACTCCAGACAGAAAAGCTCCTGCCAGGGATACGGACCTGGTACCTTCTTGCTGTAAGTAAACTATGCTTATAATAATTATAAACACTGTTAATGTGAAATAAAATGAGCCATCAGTATGGATGGGCAACCCATGCTACTTGAGTTTCTTTTTTCTGCTTGTTTTCCAACTGTCCCTGCTCTACCACTGCTGATTACCTGGATCAGGTGTGTTCAGTCAATCTGACAATTAGAAGCTGCAAGATACCATTTCAGATATAGGAAAATACTGAAAATACTGAATTGCCTGATTGACTTAACACTGCAGTGGAAAGGGCAGAAATAGTTAAAGAACAAACAGGACAAATGAATTCAAGGAGCATGACATGGCCACCAGTTGGTTTTGATTATTATTATCTGCGGCTCTAATTAATGTACTTTCATATATGTATGAACAGTTAGGATGCTTTCCAGACTGCAGTCCTTCTAATGAGTATAGTGTTCTTTAAGAAACAGTTTTTTGGCAAGTTCAGTAATGTTCAGTGGTGGCAGAAGGTGAGAAATTACTGTACACAGGAAAATGTAGACACAAGATAAACACCCAAGCTCCAGGTTTTGACTTCAGGGTCTCCTTTTCTCCCGTCTCTTTCACTCGTCTTCAGCTTTCCCTTCAGTTCCATAACTTCAGGTATGGGAATGTTTTTTCTATTTTTTGTTGTTTATAGAAAAAACACGTCAATGAAAAGCAAGCAAGGAAAGTCTCCTTGCCCAGGAGCTTGGAGGACAACTGTCTCCCTGTCCTTGAGTCTGATGCCAGCCAATTAAAACAGCCTCATTCCATGAAGGAAATGGCTAGCCAAACAGAAGAGGCCATGAATCTGAGCACTATGAATGTAAGGGTTTCTCCATGCATTCCCCGAAGGCTCACATGATTATAGAGGCTTTTTTGTAGTTAAGGACATTTCCCAAATGGTTTTAGCAGTGATTGGAATCAAATATTTAGTCAGAAGCTGTGAAGGCCAAGAACAGCCTGTAGCTTTGATATGGTATGTGGTCAGTAAAAAGTAACTCAAATCAAGGTCATTCCCTGATTTATAACACACTGATTTACATCACAATTCAGAAAACTGGATCCGGAATTTGACTTAACAAATAATTCAATTCAGAAGGACCTTATAAACTCACGAAAACAACAGAAATTTCATTTTATAAATTTAAGGTTTTTGCCTACCTACAAAGAAAACTTTACAGTCCGAAAATTTGCGTAATTTAGCGATTTAAGGGGTTGTGATGGCTCAGTGGTTAAGGTGTTTGGCTGATACCTGGAAGATCAGGGTTTGATTCCCAGCACCACCAAGTTGCCACCGTTGAGCCCCTGAGCATCCGAACAGCACAGGTTATGAGTTAAATGGATTACATTCCATTTGCATTTTTGGAATTCGGTATAGACCCTTATCCATTTTTTTCCATCCAATTTAGCGGTTAAGGGGTTAAGGGCCTTGCTCAGGGGCCCAGAACTTGCAGCTTGGTGGTGCTGAGAATCGAACCCATGATTATGAATGATGATGAATTAACAATCCAACACCTTAATCACTGAGCTACCACTTCCTATGGGATTTTTAGGAACCCATTCTGATTTGTGTTTTTTTGTGAGTTTGAATGGAATCCGTACAAACAGGGGCAACAAGTAAAGCATATAAATCTCCACATCACATAAACCAGCGCTCAGGATTTAATTTAGAGCTCTGTGACACCACAACCTTTTCCTCTGAACCATGATGAATAATTGCTAATAATTATTTATAAAGGTTTGTAAACACTAACCATGTTCACTTTTTCTCTACAATATCACTAGTTAAATTTTGCATTAGCACAATAGTATTTTTCGAAGAAGCTAATGAACCGACAGATAACGGCTTTGCAAATTATAGTAGTTAGTGATAGAACGAAAAAAAGGTTTGTTAAATGACGTAGAATGCTATACTTTGTACTGCTGTGGAGCCACAGGACCGGAGTCTGAGTTCTATGTAGTTTCATGCTAAATCAGAAGAGACGCTGCTGGCTAACCATGTGTGTGTGTATGTTTGCTGTGTGATTTTGAGGCCTCGACAGGAGTGGTGTGGAGTTTCGAACAGGAAGAGTCTGCCAGCATTAGTCAGCTGTATTATACGAATAACTCTGGCAGAAAGGTAAAAGCGTGCAGTGGTGGGATTAGATAATGCTATTATCAGCCTAATTGTAGCATTAGAAAGAAGCATTAACACGGATCATTCCCACTATTCAGTGCTAAGAATTGCCATAAAATTGCTGCATTAGGCACAGAGATGGGCGCTGGATATAAAGCAGATGAAGGACCCGGGAATGTAAAGCTTGGAATTAGCAGTCATTTTGTTCTTACTGGTGCCCATTGCTGATTCGACAGCTATCACAGCATTTTACACACAAATAACATAAACCGCTGCAACCTTAACAGCTGTGTCAGATATAGTGTATATCATTTGTGGGTTTTTTATTTTTTGTTGATGTTAAAACATAATTCTGGTAGCGGCCTGCCTGGGCTACATGATCAAAAGTATCGGAACAGCTGACTATGTGTTTTTAAACATCATATTTCGGATTTAGTAGTCTTTCCAATAGATTGTGGGGATTTTCTCATTCAGCTACAATAGTAGAGGAAAGTGGAGGCTTAGTGGTTAAAGTGTTGGACTGCTGATCAGCAGATTACGGTATCAATTCCCAGCACCACTTAACCGCCACTGTTGGCACCCTGAGTAGGGCCCTTAACCCTCAACTGCTCAGTTGAATAAGAAAAATGATATAAAAGTAAGTGGCCTTGGATAAGAAAGCCTAAAATGTTAATGTTAATGTATTAGTGGTTTCAGGAACTGATGTTGAAGATGAGGAGGTCTGGTAGTTCATCTCATTGGTGTTTGGAGAACACGGGAGGACTTTTATTCCAATAATAGATTTACGCACAATGTTTGGGACTTTGAATTCTGGTAAATCTCAATAATGCAGCATACAGAAACATTCTAGAAAATTGTGCAGGACAAAACTTTGTGGAAGACACAGGTATATGTGTCCAGGTAAGGTATCCACCAACTTTTGAGCCTATAGTGTATTTAATAGCGCAGGTAGAGAATCAGAGCAAATCCCTAACTGTACCTGGACAGGAAATTCGCTAAAGAACAGCAGGGACATATTGAGATCCTGAATGCAGTGATGCGTTATTGGGTCCTAGATTTAGTCATTTCCGAAACAATCCAGGTCTAATGATTTAAACTATTTCCAGCAGTTTTGTTCAGTAAACAGTCTGCAGGCTACATTTGTGGCCAACAAAATGCAGCCAATTGATATAAATCATCATCATCATCATTATTTTTAAATTTATGCAGAACAGCTAATTAAGTTATTTAATTCTCTTGGAAAAAAATGTATTTTACTTTTTGCCATGAGTGATTATTATCCAATCAGCCAATTGTGTGGCAGTGCATAAAATCATGCAGGTCATGCGTTCCTATCTTACAATCAGAACAAGGAAAAAACAGGGAGTTCTATGTCATTCTTGTTGTTGTTGTTTTTTTAGATGGACTGGTTTGCATATTTCAAAAATTGCTAATCATAGGATTTTCCACGCTATAGTATATAGAAGGTAGACAGAATGGTGACGGAAAACAAAAAACTGACTTAGCAACCGTTCTGATGGTACTTACACCTTGATGGACGTGATTTTGACAAGTAGGATGTGATCCTAAATTAACATCCATTGTTGATCCTGAATCGACATTTTAATCAACCAATCCTAACCATCCGATGTCATCAATTTGTCTCGACCAAACCCACCTTAATCCATTTTTGAATCTTTTCCTCTTTTTTCACAAAAATAAATGGACTATCATAAATCATTGTAATATAGTTTGTCTAATTTCATGTTATAATCCAATCTTAATCCTGAAATCGTCATTGTTAGTAAATTGTTTTCATCATTTACTCAGTTTTTCAGTTTTTTGTGGAAAAAGGAGGGAAAGACTTAAAAATGGATTGAGGCGGGTTTGGTCAACACACACTGATCATTACCAGTTGGAGCATCTGACTGAAAACCTTAAAAAAACAGTCAGAATCAGAGAGAAATCGCAAGTACTGATTCATCGGAACCATGGATTCAGCGGATCTATCTGAGAAATAGCATGTAGCCATAGTTTTTGTTAGCTGCACCATTCTCTGTAAACTGTAAAGTGTATTGTGGGGGATCTCAGAAAACCGTTAGTTTTCACTGTTCTGCTTTCATCTGATTGGCTGACTGGATAACATCCTGTCTAGATGTATCTAGATGTTCCTGATGGTCAGCGTGTATATATTTCTTCTGTTCATTTATTGCATAAGTTAAAAATCAGTTTTTTAAGGCTACACTTTCTAGCTTGACTTTGATTTTTTTTACAAGGCTTTAAAGCCTTTAAAATTATTTCTATGCAGATACATGAATGTTCACGATGTTAAGAGGAGGAATGTGAGGAGGTATGTGTTTTACCATGATCCCAGCTCTACAGAGCTGCTCAGACTGCTGGATTCCTCCCGAAGTCTACTGAATTCTCGTGACAAGGAAACTTAATTCTCACCAGCTGTCTTGTTTTAGATCAAACTGACCTGTTTAAACATTGAGCAATTTTCTTGCTGTTGCACGATTACCCAAAATTTATGCTGAACCATTTTTTGTTGGACAAATTGAGATATGTCTCCTAAACCCCAGGCGGTCATGTTTTTATTTTAGCAAGTTTTTTAAACCATTTATATGTGTGCACTGCTACACGTGTAAATCCACTGCAATTACACTTTGCTGTGAAATATTTTACATTGTAATCTATAAACATTTCAGTTTCCTAGGACACTATTTGTGCGGTACTGGTTCTTATTGACAGGGACATTTACGGCATTTGGCAGACGTCCTTATCCAGAGCAACTTACATTTATCTCTTTTATACAACTGAGCAGTTGAGGGTTAGAGGCCTCGCTCAGGAGCCCAGCAGTGACAATTAGCAGTCCAACACCTTCCAATTAGCCTTCCAATTAGCAGTCCAACACCTTAACCACCGAGCAGGAAGGGTTAAGGGTCTTGCTCAAAGGACCCAAAAGTGGCAGATTGGCAGCGGTGGGGCTTAAACCCAGATCTTCCTGGCCTTCTAATTTAACAATTTAGCAGCTTAACCATTTGAGCCACCAAGGGCTTGCCGCTAAGGGTGGTGGTGGGGTCCTTAGGACAAATAAAAGATTTCATAGGGCCTGAATTTGCTAAAAATGCCCCTTTTTATTAATAATATAATAAAAATTATTCTAAAAGAATTATTACTGATAACTAAAGCAATATTTTTTTTAATTTTATTTTTTTAATTAATCAATTAATTTATATATATAAAAATAAACTATTCATAGCACCACCAAGATGCCACTGCTGGGCCTCTAAGCAAGGTTCCTTTATCCTCAAACTAGTCACAGTACCACCAAGATGCCACTTCTGGGGCCCCTTATCAAGACCCCTTAATCCCTAACTGCACAGTTGAATTGAGAAATTAGATAAATGTAAATAAACCAGTCACAGCAACACTACGATGTCACTGCTGGGCCTCTAAACAAGGCCCCTTAATCCGCAGATGCACAGTTGGATTGAAAAATGAGAACGATACGTCTAGTTAGATAAGGACATCAGCCTACTCGTTAAAATATAAAATTTACTTGTTATCGTTTTAGTTTATTTCTCCAAACACTAAAACCTTAAAAGCAGAGATCAGCAAGTGAATATAGAAGTGACCTTATACAACAATACGTTTGTTTGTATTTCCAAAAGCGCTTGAATCGAATAATAAGGCGGCTGAATAACTGTACGTGACAGCTGTAAAACTGTTTACATTAACAATGTGATTATCAGTTGCGAGGACTAACTTGAGACCTGCGTATGTTTGATTTCCTCACACCTCCACACCTAACCTGTCTTTAACCTCATTAAAATAAATGATTCTGCTCTCCCACTGCAGCGCTTCACGGCGCTCTTTCTACTAGTCCTCTCTTCCGAATTGGAAGCTGAGTTTTTCCTTTGCTTTCTTGTCTTCTGAATGAGATAAAAATACAGTTTGTCACTGCCGCCCAGGAACCCTGCACTGCAAAAAATAGCACAGAGATTTCCGCGTAGGTATATTTAGCTAGTGGGTTGGTTGTGCATGCGAATGGATGGGCTGCGACGGCAGACTGTTTTTGTTGGGGCAGAATTAAAGCTGAGAAGCCGATTTTCTTTGCAATTCTTCCCGTATTTTTCTCTCTCTCTCTCTCCAGTCTTAATTACTGCCATTAAGGCGAAGAACGGACACGAGCCAAATGCAGCGCTTTACTTAATGTGATTTGCACTGAGAAAAGGAAGAAAGAAGCAAAGAAAAGCGTGATACAATGGAGAAAGAAAGGGATGATAAAACCCCAGTCTAAAGATGTCCAGTTTAGACTTGTGATGAATACCTCATTTTTTGTGTGTTTGTTTCTACAGTGCGTGTGTAAGTGAGCTTCATTTAGCACGGTAAGACTAAAAAACAAGGGCCCATTCAGTGCACAAAGTGGATTATATTACATAAGACGAGTGTGCACGCTGTCGTACTTCATCATAAACACTGACTGTTTTCTTACACGCATAAAAGCATTGTGCTAAAACAGCCCTTTGCTGTCCTGTAGGGTTTCACCTAACGAAAGAACACAGAAAGTGAGAGCGTGTGTATGTGTGAGGCGGCGGTTTCTCTGCCTAAGACTCCTGTCATGGCAGCTTTCAGCAGCCGTATCCCCACAATTGAGTTTGACAGCCTTGTTGAGTGTCGATGATTGGCCCTGCTCCAGGGACATGGTACAGGAAAAGCTGTGTACAACACCAAAAGCAGAGAAGGGAGCGGAAAGGAGAGAGAAAAAAGGCAGAGGAGGAAGAAGAGAGAGAGAAAGAGAGAGAGAGAGAGAGACGCCTGGCCAGATTGGACTTCCTCATGCTGACTAACAGCAGTGTTGAGAACAGCAGATAAGATGGGGAGGAGGCAAATGGCCGAAACAGAGGTGTGAGACCAGGCAGCCATCTGAGGAGGTGATGAAAATGAGGGGTGCGAGTGTTGCTAACACACATGCATGCAAATACAAGCACGCACGCATATTCTCATAATGCGAAATAGCACACATGTTCACACACAGCCAGTCTTAGGAATCTTGACAATAACAAGAGTTGCGAGAAAAAACGTCAGCAGCGTATCAGTCGCCGGCTGATGCTGCGTCCTGCTCAACTTTCTCCATGTCCACACATTTGATGTGTCTAAATCGATCTGATGACTGTCTTGGCTGCAAAGACAGCATGTTTCCCGCTGTGGAAGTAGCACGTTGTTTTGGCAGGAGTGCAGAACTGTAAACAGCTGTCTTGTACTACAGTTTTAAATCTGAGATACGCTTTGTAGACAAAGGCATAGGGTGACCTGATCGTCACATCAATAATCAGGTTTTTTTTTTTTCCTAGTCCAGATTTGGTCTTTCTTTAATCTTATTATAACCTTAATATTTCTGGAAAGGCTAAATTATATTGCATGACTGTGCGTATTTGTGATAACTCATTTACAATAGTATTAATGAGATCAAGCAGTAATGTTTGGCGTTGGCTGTGGAGATCTGGTGTGCAGTCGAGGTTCTGGTTCAGGGCTCAGTTCTTCCACACTTACTTTATGGAGTTCAGGCATTTTGTTGTTCCATGCACATATGTGGGTGTGCTGGTAAGGGCTTAAAAAAATCGTTTAAATAGATCTTGATAAATTCCTAGCAGAAGTTATAAGAGCATCACTAATTCTACATTCCCAACTAGGACAATATGCAGCAGGTATTCCACCCACATGCATGCTTTTTTAGGAGAACCAATTGGGCTCATAGAGAGCATGCTTAAGGTTGAACTTTCAGACTCCTGCGTGAATGCACTACCAAAAATATCAAACGAATATGGAATGTAAAATGTTTAAATAATTGTGAACTTCACTATTCAGGAAATAATTAATATCTGAGTCTTAGTGCACAAGGGAGCAGAGCGTCAGCCTTTTTTCATAAATCAGCGTTAAATGGAGCTGGGAGCAACGGTGGCTTAAAACAAATGACAGTGTAGAGTGTGGTGGCACGGTAAGTCAGCTAAATCCTAAGGCAGCATTCGGCTAGTTCACCAGAGCTAGGCTGAAGGGCCTGAAAACTCAAGCTGTGGTCTAATGGCTCCCAGGACTCCTGCTGCTGACCCCTTTAGCCCTGCTCATCCATTAGAGCTAAGCGAGAGAGGATAAGCTGTCCACATCGCTTAAACCTCCACAGTTTGTGTTTTTTTCCTTTTTTCCGAAGACAGGCAGGTTGCTGGCTTGCTAGGACCTGGGCCCTATGGGGCTGCCAATAGATCTTGTGATGTCCATGCAAACTGTATTATCCAAGCAGTGGGTGAGTGTATATGGGTATGTGTGTGATTTTCGCTAAGAATTCATCAGAATTCCACACCTGCTGGGCTACAGCTCGAACAAGACACATGTTTATCTAAGTGCTGCATCAAATGCAGGGGGGCATGAATAAACGGGGGACTGTAAGCTGAACGAACAAGCGAACACACACACAAACCTCCAAACTCACTCATGGTTGGGTGGGTGTATCATAAGTACGCTAAAGTCTACTAACGATTTCCATACCAAGAAAGAACTGATATCATGACTTTCTTGTTTGGGATTATAACATTGTGTGTGTGTGCATGGATTGTGTGTGTCTGTGTCTTTGAGACACAATAAGCTGATGTGGACCACGCTGGCACGCTCCCATTCATTGTGGGCTCTTAATGCGGCTAAAGACCGCGGCTTCATGCAAATGGATTTTCGCCAGAGACACGGAAATCTTCCATCGCATGTTTTCTTTTGTTGAGTTTTTTTTCCAGACAACATGACCTGCTTATCTTCCTTGCAAACCCGCGCCACAGAGAGCTTCCCTAAAGCCTCTCATGCCAGCTTACAGTGTGTCGAGGCGATGCACAGACACACTTTACAAAAAAAAAACAAAAAAAACATGGAAATGCAAAATATTAGCCATGAGCAGATCATTAGGCCAGCTTCCACAATATCCAATAATCCATGTCACAAATGCTTACGCGTCAGGTTAGTCAGGGGTTGGTAAAATCATTAGATCATTACATCCTTATCTAAGGTGGCCAAGACAAGCAGATTTCTGGGAGGATTTCTGGGTATAGGTGTGGGGAAAAGAAAAGAAACTTATTAACCTGTTTTAAACTGATTGTGTGCTGTATGAAATCCAATAAAAACTCAAATCAAATGATTAGCACAAGACGTTACACATTCTGAATGATGCCTACAACATACTCCTGTTTTGTTGTCTGCACAAATTGCATACAATGCGCTTGCAACAAAAACAGGCAAAATCCCTCACGCGTCATTGCACACATGCTTTATAGATTAAAGGCCGCCAGTTCTCTTTTCCTATGACTCATTGGACGTAATCACGTTGTGTGCACTTTGACCCTGAGGTCAGTCACAGCCAGGTATTTGATTTCCATTTGCTGTACATGCGACTCTACTGTGTTCTACTCGTTATTGTCTCTTTTTATAATCGCATTCTGTTTATTTTAGGTAGTAAACAGAGGTGCAAAAAAGGAATTCTGGTGGAATGTTCTATAGCAGGTCTTTTACTTGGTTGGCTTTTGGGGCAGAAAACAAAACATTTATATATTAAAGGTTTCTTATGTCGACAAAATATAGTCTTGGGACTCCTGATCATTACATCCATATGTATTTTTTTCAGCAGCCTATATCAGATTTAGTCTTACTTTTACTCCTATAATAAGTATAAGTAGGTCTGGGCTGCAGTATGTTGTATAAGTAGGTCTGGGGTGCAGTATGTTGTATAAGTAGGTCTGGGGTGCAGTATGTTGTATAAGTAGGTTTAGGATCCAGTTTATCCCAAAAGTTTTTAATGAGGTTAAGAAAACTGTGATTCACTATCCAGGTTTATGTAATAGTGTTTATATGCGATTGGAAAAAAGAAAAAAACAAATTATTGGTATTATTTATTTAGTTACTATTTGGTGATGGATTTGTGAACTTGGAAATTAGGGTTAGGGTCCATTAAGGTATCCAGCCCGCAAGGAAAAAATGTGATTGTTAAACATGAAAGATGTCTTTTTTATTTTTTTATACATGCCACACTACAACACTGCAATTTTTAAACTTATGTCACTGCACACTTTAACACACACACACACACTGCCACATTTACCTCTAATATACAACCCGAATTGCGAAAATTTTGGGATGTTTTTCACGAGCTAATATTTTATTCACAATAGAACATATATAACATAAATGTTTAAACTGAGAAATTTTACACTTTTAGCCACTAAAAGTTGGCACGGGGGAAACAAAGGACAAAAAAAGCAATACATTTTGAAAAGATTTAGCTGAAAGAACATTTAGCAATTACCTACAGACATCAGATCTGCAAAATGATTAGCTATAAAAGGGATATTTTAGACTGGCGGAGTAAAGATGGGCAGAGGCTCTCCAATCTGTGAAAGTGTGAAAAATATTGTGAAATACTTTAAAACAGGCTGTGCACATCTCATCATATACAGTGCATAACATCATCAAATGATTCAAAGAAACTGGAAAAAATCTCCAGGCCAAAGATCTTTGTTGGATGCCCGTGGTCTTTGGGCCCTCAGAAGAAGGCATCCAATAAAAGTCTCCGGCCTTGTCCCTCAGACGAATTTGACATTCTTGTTGGAAATCACGGACGTCCTCCGGGCTAAAAATCCAAAAACCAGCATCTCTGATGGTATAGGGGTGCATAAGTGTATACGGTTTGGGCATCTTGCATGTTTTGAAAGGCACTATAAATCTGTAAGGTATATAAAGGTTTTAATGCAACTTATACTTCCATCCAGGTGACGTCTATTTCAGGAAAGACCTTGCGTATTCCAGCAGGATAATGCAAAAACACATACTGCAGCTACTACAAGAGCATGACGTCATAGTAGAAAAGTCTGGGTGCTGAATTGACCTGCCTTCAGTCCAGATCTTTCACCTATAAAGAATATTTGACGCATCATTAAATGAAAAATATGTCAAAGACGACCACAAACTCTTTAGCAGCTGGGAACCAAATTCCAACACCAAAACTCCAGAAACGTATAACTTCGATGCCCAGATGTCTTCAAACTCTTTTAAAAAGAAGAGGAGATGCTACACTATAGTAAACATGACTCATCCCAATTATTTTAAAACCTGTAGGAGGCATCAAATTTAAAATGAGCTCATTTTATTCAAATAAAAAACCTCCCAACCTTTCCCGGAATTCAACATTGGCAGTGGATCAAAACCTTTCATCAAAGTTGTCCCTAAACCAAAACAATACGTGTTCTTGTCCTAGGACAACTTTAATAAACTTTTCTGATCCATTTCAAATGTTGACTACTGTATTTCCTACAGAATATTCATGTGTACAGAAATCTTAGTCTCGGTCTAATAATAATTTGGAGACGTATGTGTTTGCAGTCAGACTTGCTTATTGTAGTATGTTGTACTTTTATTGTGTACTTTCGTGAACTGTTTTAGTTTTAGTACTATCTGTTGCCCACCAATTTTGCTATTTAATAAATGTTCCTTGAGCATTAAGAAAAAGTACTCTTATACTCCTTTACCTAACAAACCAAACTCATGCACAGACAAAAAATGTGCTTGTTAAATTCCAGGTAGTTCTAAAAAGCAGGAATTTTTTTTCTGGTTAAAACAGATGTTTGGGAAAAAAGTTCCTCAGGGCTGGATGCTCAGTCTGTGAGTCGTAGTGCGGCTCATTGTGGCTGCTCTTCTGGCTCACTGATAACATCGCCCACTCTCTCTAACTGCCTCCACAGAACAGGAGAGGCCTCCAGCTCTTAACTGCTCGCTTTCGCTTTGCCTCTGTTTACTTTTCTGTTATTGTTCCAGCATTGATTATCACAATACACAACCATATGCCTGACCTGCATGGTTCTATTCATGCCTGAAGCAAGGACAAGTCAGTATTTCCTCGTTTTGCTACTCTATAAAGACCAAAGTCAACTTCTTTCACCATACACCCTATATAGCTAAAAGTTTCTTGACATCTATTTTATTAACCCTTTCCAGATTTAGTCTTAATTTACTGCAGTAAAAACCGCCACACCTCTCAAACAAGCTTTCCAGTGGATTGTGGCTGTCGTGTTTGTCGGTATTCCAGTTTATTGCAAAGGTGCTCAGTGGGGTTGTGGTTTGAATCAGGGGGGGCCTGTGCAGAGCATTTAAAGTCTTCTACCCCAACCAGAACGTAGCATGTCTTCAAGCAGCTTGAGGGCTTTGTGCACATAAGCATTGTCATGCTGGAACAATGTTTGGATCTGTTGGTTCCAGTGAAGAAATCTTATAGCTACTGCATATAGAGATATCCTCAACTGTGTCCTTTAAACATGTGGCAACAGTTTATGGAAAGCACATGTTTATTTCATTTACAAAAAAAAAAAAAAAAGTATTTAGGTATTTTTTTTTTTAGTGGTCTGCTAAAATATACTTAAACACAGAAAGACTAACACTGAGTACCAACACGTTTATGAATCTATCGACTTGTCAGGTCCAAGCACTTCACACTCACCTCGGAAACGCTCATCAGCTTCCAGCCTCTGCTTCGTGTGAGGAAAGCACAGGCTGCATATATATGAGTTAAAAAACAAGCAAAAGCGTGTGCTGGCCTCATCAGCGCTAAAGTAGGCAGTGAAATTCTTCCTCCTTGTTTTTAACTCCACTGGCAAAGAGCCACACGTTTCTTTCAAGCGCTAATGAGTCTGGAGAAAATGCAGAGGAAAGTTGTGCACTTACCAGCCTGGGTAAAAGCAAAGTGCTCTTAGGAGATGCCATATGGAGATATTGAATTTCATAAGCAAAGCATTATGAAATGCAAGAAAAAAAAGAGTATTACAAAAATTACACGACTTAAAACCCGATTAAGGGCAAAGCTAAACAGCTAACAAAACCTTAGCCCATGTCAGAATGGATTACTTTTTACATGGGGCCAATTTCAATAAAAAAAGACCAAAAAATGAATCTTTAATTTGTCAGATTTGATTTTTAGAAACTTTTTTTAAATACATTTCTTTGCAAAAACATTTATTTTATATCTAGTTTTTAAAATAAAACCTTCCCAGATATCCCACGTTCTTTTAGACTGCTGGACAGCACTTTATGTCCGGAAATCTTATCCCATCTGAACAGTACTTCAGTGGACGAGCTATCATAGGTTTTTTTTAAAAGATGAAGGTTAATGATGAAAGCTGTCTAGCGGATTGCAATGCCAAGATCAATAAACAGTCCTGCCAAGCCCGATTCTCAGATACCAGAACCAACAAAAGCAAATATACATGACTTTTGTTCCCTTATATCTATTCAAGGCCTTTTTTTTTTTTTTTTTTTTTTTACATAAAATGCATAAGTGGAGCTCAGGGCCAGAAGAGCAATAAGAGATGATGGTAGGTTCTAGGACTGTTGTCTTTGACTCCTGAAGTTCTGGATTAAGCATTCAGCTCTGTTTCCTTGGTAATGACATGCCTGCCTGTGCTGTTTCTCACCGGCTTTATTTCAATAAGAAATCATCCATTATTTAGTCCTTTTGCCCCCACTCTTCCCATTCCTATATCAGGGCACCCTGCTGCTTGTCTCTTTAAGGACAAACATGGAGGAGACGAAGAAGGAGAAGAGACCGACCCAGCTGGCAAACAATCTTTGTAAAAGAAGTGCAAAAAAAAATCATGCAATGGGAAAAAAATGATCTCTTGTAGACCAAAGGAAAATAGTGTGACCCAAATATATATTGCTTTGTACTCCAGTTCAAAGTATTCTGTCCTTTAGCATGGAAAGGGAAAGAAATTCCAGAGAAAAAACAACAATGAATAAATCATACATCAAACCAAAAAGCCTGGGCTTTTCTTGTTTAAACACTTTTTAACCCCAACACTTTTTGCACCACAATTTGTATGTCATGTTTACGGACAATGGTTCAGCCCCTTTTTTTGAAAAAAAGCTCGTTTCTCATTGATTGGTTGCGTCCAAAAAAATGAAATGGTGCAAAATTTTTTCTTAAAAAATGTCTATGAAAAGACATCCAAAAAATTTAGCTTTTACTGCATATTTTACCAGGTTTTACTTTACTTCATGTTTAATCTGGTAGCTTGGTAAGGCTATCGTTTGACACCAGCTTATCTTAAAGCAGTGAGATGTCTTTCAGCTCTGAGGGGTGAGGCAAGACTACATGATGCCAGATTGAACCTCTGCCAAACATCAGTCTGTTTTTGAAGTGCTTACATCAAATGACAGACATTAATTAAAAAAAAAAAAACCATTAACAAAGATCCTAATCGAGTCACAGCTCTGGACACACTAATGATGATAGTTTTTGTTTTTTAACTGCACAAGCATAAAGTCCAGTGATTTTGAGTAACAAAGCATTTACTGGCAGTCGGAGAATCGTTTTTACTGAGAGGTGCAGATAAGAAAAAAAACATCTCAGTGATGGAATCTTTGATGTTTAAATTAGGATATCACAGGCTTGAAGTCGTCCTCCATGGACGCACCTCCATGTCAAGATTAGTGTCAAAACAAAGACATTACACTGGTTTCTTTTTGATAACTTTAGCTCATGGGGCTAGTCTTTGAGTGGATGAAAGATAGAGAGCATTGTTTGTTGTCATCTACAAGTATGTAAAAAATATAGACCTGGGGCAACAGAAACAACAAGAACTTAACTAAAGACTACTGAACCCACTTATAGGTTATGGGTAAGTAGAATCTACTGTATCTAGACCATTAATGAACTCCAAACTTGTGGAAATGCTTTCAGCTACATTGGAATGTGTCAGTAGGGGTTTGCTTATTCAGCCACAATAGAATCGCCCGACTATAAAGACCAGGCATTAATGTCAGGTGAGGAGGTCTGGGATGGAGTTCTTCCCACGTCAATCTCGATTTCTTCCATACCAACACACCGGGTTTTTAAAAGGGTTTCTATAGATACTTTGCCTGCAGTAGACTAATGTCTAAAATTGTGTAACGTGTCTGATGGATTGTGTCCTATGGTAGATTGGCACCCTGTACAGGGTGTCCCCTGCCTTGTGTCTCGGGCACCCTAGGTTCAACTGTTTAGAAGATGTGGCACAGACAAATTAATAGGTAAATGCATGCATAGAGAATTGGATGGATGGATGAATGGATAGAAGAATGGATGGATACTCATTTTCTGTATTAATAAAAATGTACAAATAAGTTACTATTTGCAGCTGCATTTGCATTTGAACAACACAGTAGGTTTACATAAAATGTATTGTTTTAAAATATTTCAATAAGATTTTTTCCAAATTGTTTTTCTTTCATTTAGGTTTTTCGGTAGCTTCGTAGCTGGCTAGTCAAACCTGACGGTTAAATTAACCTGATGGTAAAACTTCTTTATTTTATCCTGAAACATTACCTCTGTTTAACATAAACTGATGACATGATCTTTTAAAGGTGCTTGTGTTAGTAAAAATACAGATAATATCAGCTATATTATCTGTTGAGAGCATGAATAGAAAGTGGAGAGTTCAGGCTCCACTGTGCTGAAGAGCCTCTTCATCAGTAATACAACTCAATTCTTTCTTTCTCTTCTGCTATCTATCACCTGCATTAGAGTAGTAGACCAGCAGATCAACTTCCTTGAACTGCCTGGAGTTCATTTCTATTCCCAGGTATCTTCCAGTGCAGCTAAGTAGAGACTGGCTAACATGCAGGCGCTCTCTCAAAACCATGACTTTGGCTTTTAACAGTCCGCACTGGGAGCTATTAGTCTCACTAATCCTTAGCCAGCCGTCAGTTGAGCCGTGACTCTCTGCAGGTGGACACAGCTGGGAAGTCAAGAAGGTGGTGAAATCAAGCTGCCATTGGACCTTGGGTTCAGCGATGGATTTGCCACAGGAGCTGTTTTGTAGGGATTTCTTCTAGTCAGGATTAGCAAACATGTTAGCTCAGTGTCTTACCAAAAACAGACTGGGGTGTGAGTGTTTAATGTTTAAAGTTAAACTTAAATCCTTCATGACTTCCACTAGAGATTACCTTAGCACAGCCGAAAGGCCTGAAATACTGATTGATATTATGGCTGCCTTTACATTATTTTAACTTTTCAACCTTAGGGTTTTGTATTATGACTGTTTTGAAAATTTTAATCTTTTTAGCCCTTCTCAACTTGTCAACATCCCATAATATACAATATACAAAGACACCTATTCTTTAGGTGTCAGCCATGATACCATGCTCCTCGGGCAGTGTGGCAGTGCTGGGATTTTAACCCCAATCACCAATTATTAAACTAATTGAGTCACCAATACTCATCACTGATGCTTTACTGCACGAATCTCTGGACATGGTGGACATATCATGCAAAGCTGAATTACTCTTTGATTACCCTAGAGGACTCATCACCAGGTCATCTTAAAATCCTCTGTCACTGCAATCAACATTGTGGTAACCATGGACAGGTAACCTTTCTTTTTAACACTTTGCTTTTTCGTTTAAAGCATCAAAATAATAGGTTAGGTTTGGGGTTAGGGTTAGACCTCTGAGCACAGTTTGCTCTCAACCATTCAACCTAATTTCTACCTCACCACCCCACTGCTTACTCCAATGGCTTCCTTCATCAGATTTGAAACACTAATGCCCACAAAGGCAAAAATAAACCAGCACAGACTTAACCACACTGATCCTCATGCACAATTTAACTAATCCCTCCATCTCCCAGATTACAAGGAAGGTATGCATCAAGACTGTTCTTCATTCTGGCAACTAGATGATGGACTGAACCTTTATGTCCCACTATTATATCAGTGGATGTCTAAACAACATCCTAAGACCTATTATTTTCTAAAATTTCTGTTCATTGTGTGTTTAAGTGCTTTTTTTGTTATATTATTTTCCAAAACAGTTTATTGAACCAGTATCAGGACATACTCACTGAATCAACTAACCCTTCGGTTGATTTGGATAATGGCTTCTGTGAAATACCATACATATACTGTAAATTTTAACATATTTTTGTTAAATAAAAGCAAGACATTGGACCTGATCTTTGGCTGTGTACAGTCCTGGGTTTTTTTTCTCCATCTCTACAACACTCAGTTCTACTGTTCTTTCGAAAACCCAATCCCATCCTATCCACTAATTGTGTCTTAATGTGCACACTGATGCTGTTAGAACCTGGACAACTATCTTTTTTTTCTTCTTTCAATCAAATGATTATAATAATTTTTTTTTAGGTCTATCCAAATCTACTACTACTTTTTTAACTTGCTTTGAAGTTACTAGCACAGGGATGTTGGACCACTGGTGAAGAATCTTAGTGTTATATACAATTGGATTGTAATTTTTTTTAAAAACATATTTGATCAACAAATCAACTTTGCAGAAAGTTAATTTTTGATTAACTACTAAAATCAAGTAATATTTTTCCCAGGACTTAAAAATAACTTGTTTATGATTTTGAAGAGTCCACATCACCCCAGTTTTCTGGCATAACTTTCTGTCCAATAAAGGATTTGTTCAAAGGTTTCTTGTTTGTTTTTAAAGCTCTTCAATGATTTAGCACCCACGTACGTCTGAGTCATCATTTTGCTCCCAGGATTCATCCTGTGATCTTTGGTTTGGTTCTGTTTCACAGTCTCAGCTAAATGCTATTCTTTTAAAACTCTCGGATTACTTGTTTACTTCACAGCTAAAATTAAATCGTATCAAATTTAAAGTTAAATATGGGTGATATTTATTCATGTTTTTCACGTTATGTCTTTTTCTATAGGTTTGTTTTGTTTTATCAGGTTCTAGAAGTTTACATACTACTTTTTAAATATATTTTTTGGGACGTTTTTGTCTTTATTGAGCAGATAGGACAGTATATAAAGTGAGAGAGGGTAGCATGGGGAAAGGTCCATGAGCATTGATTTGTTCTCCCGAAACACAATAGCGCCATACATGTTGGTTGTGTTGGTTATGGCACCAGCATCAGTTTACATGCTTTAAAGTCCACTAGGTGGACTGCCTATGTCATTGACATAAAATATGGCACTATATTATAAAATAATATCTATTCATATAGGCAGCACAGTGGATTAGTGGTTAGCACGGTTACCTCACAGCAAGAAGGCCTGGGTTCTATTCCTGGGCAGGGGCCTTTCTGTGTGGAGTTTGCTCGTTTTCCCAGTGCTTGCGTGGGAAAGTACTCCAGGTACTCCGGTTTCCTCCCACAGTCCATAGGAGTGAGTGCGAATGTGTGTATGGGTCTGTGATGGACTGGTAACCTGTCCAGGGTGAAACCCCTCCTGCCTTTCGCCCTTTCAGAGATGGCTAGGATAGGCTCCGGCGGGTAAGAAAATAGATGGACGGATCTATTCACATACAGTGTCTTGTTTAGTGTCCATGTTACTGTAATATGAAAATATGTGTACTGTCCAGTAAATGAATAATCGTTTATATACTTAACCGCAGGAAAGCTTTTTTTTTTGTATTGGCTTACACGATCTTCGTCATAGCTATTGGTGAGATTAATAGATTTTTTTAAGCCAATAAATCAAAGCTCATGACACTGACCAGGATAAAGCTGTTGCAAGGGTTCGAATAAAACTCACTGAAACTGATTTTGAAATGCTGACAGCCTTTGCTATTGCTGCTGCTTTTCATGAGGCGTTTTGCCGCTCCAGAGCTTTATCAAGAAATTACTGACAGCCTCTTCAACTCTATCAGCATCCGTCTCTTTCGTTCCGTTGCTGCTTCCCCATTTGTCTCATACCATTCATTCTCTTTCATGACATAAACTTGTCTAGACATGATCTGAAACAGTAACACACCAGACACCAATAAATCTCTCTCCTAGATTAAATCGCTCTCATCTTACAGCGATTTTTAAATCTCTTCTGAACTCAGTATTTTAACTTCTCAACTGCATAAGCGCTTTTGTACTCTGATCCTATAGTACTTATCCACTTATAAGTTTTGTAGTAAAGAAAGTAGTTCTATATAGAGCTGATATGTCACATGGCTGTAATAGGCAATCTGAAATGAAGCTGAAGTGATAGATTTATAAAAAGAAAAAAAAAATTATTAATGCAAATTAATCGATTTGCAAAAAGATTTCTAACCAAATAATACATTTTGTTTTACTAGTTTTCCTAGCAAACTAAGAATCGTGGCAAAACAAGCTTTTAAATGAAAGATAAGGGAAAGATTTATGTGGAAGTGTGATGGAATTACGGAATGAACAAATCGCGTTGCTTTAAAATTGGACAACAAATAGGAATGAATAAAAAACATGCTAAACTTTTGATTTCTTAGGTCTTTGAAACTGATTCACTTGAATCAAATAGATTCACTTGATTTAAATCTTTTTCTCAAATTTTTACACCTGATTGAAAATGATCGAGTCTAAATCTCTTAGTGGTTCAAAAATCCATCAGTAGCTTAAAAGAGCAAAATAACTGTAAAAAAAAATAAATAAATAAAGATTTTTTTAATATGAATAGATAATTCAGTATTACGAAATTGTCCTTAATATCCTATATCTATCAATATTCTCTACAATTCGCCTTAAATACATACATTTCTCATCCATGGTTTTAAAATAAACTAAATTAGAATTCATCGTTTATACTGCAGTGACAGTTCTTTTTACTTTCTCTACAAAAAAAACCACCAACAACAAAATGATCTCATTCCCAGGATGTAACTGGCATAGATCACAAGGTAATAATAGCATAATCAAGCTGTCAATCACACATTGTATGTGGTCAATCATCAGTGATGTGAAGAGTTTTGGAAAAGGCAGTAGAGACAGCTGAGCTGCGTGTTGTTCTCTGGTGCGGGCGGTTCTGTTTGGAATAATTACTCCTGTAATGCACAGGTGGGTGGCATAGTGGCATAGTGGGTGGTGTTGCCTCTTCACCACTCTAGGGTCTGTATTTTTATCCTCCGTTCTGGTTACTCATTTTGTGGCGCTTTACCTGTTCTGCCTGTGTGTGTGTGTGTGTTTGGTTGTACAGTGGGTCTCCTGTGTCTCTGTTCTCACTGTGTTTAGTTGTCCTGTGGGGTCTTTGGTTTTCTCAGACCTTTTAAGAACATGCCATCTGTAAACATGGTATGCTAACATACCCCGCGGTGTAAATATGCTTGCATGGTGTCCTGGGATATACTGATTTTCTATCCAAGGTAGGGTCTTCAGTCTTGGGCTCTTGCTTCTGTCATAGGTTCCAGTAGGTTCCGTCCAGGCTTTTAATAGGTTGTACCATCTTGATGGTTATAGCACTGCAGTCAACACACTTAATTCCATTGTTTAGGGACTTAGTAATAGTTCAAATCCCCTAACAGTGACAGTCACAGCATATGATAGCCATAGGTTAAGGAAGCCAGTGTTTTTTTTATCCAATGTGACTTAAATCTAAATTAATTATTATCTAAATAACTGTCACTCAAAAAGATTTATAAACACATTCTTAGATATGGTATCAGCTAAAATGTAGACACTTGCTAAAATGTAGAAAAAATATTTTGCCTATCCAATCATTTTTGTGTAATTTCTTTACAACTGCAATTAAAACATCATACTATTTGGAGTAATTCTATTAAGTGGTGGAATATGAAGCTGAACGCACCCTTCAAGTCTTTCGAAATCTTAGAATCACTGACACACTTTTGATCACAGATGAGAAAACCTTCAGCTGAAGTGATTCATAGACGCAAATTCTACATTTTTTTTTCTTAAAATTAATGTTCCTGTCATTCATTTGTATTAGATCCATAAAAAAGTCAGTGTATCAGAAAGATTTCTTCCGGAGAGACATGCTGCGAGAAGGAGGAAGGATTTTGTCCGTTCTGTTGAGAGATCTGGAGATAAAGAATGTAATAATGGTTATACTTGTTTCACCTCAGACATTTACAAATGAATAGCTTCTAGAGCTGGATTCAGGGCTCCGCCGTGCAATATGGTAGATGAATCGAACTACTTTTCAGATTTCAACTCATCACTGTAACAACTGGTTGCTTAAGTCTTCACACAATGTGATACTTTACCAAGAAAATCAAACATTATTGGAAAAGTCTTCTCCCAGACTGAGAAGATTTTAGGGGCAATAGGGGATTGTAGGGAGTAGTTTCTGAGTTGACAATTGAGGTAGAATTGGAAGATCGGGGTTGAATTCCCAGCACCACCAAGTTGCCGCTACTGGGCCCCTGAGAAAGGCTCTTGAACCCTTAAATGCTTAGTTGTATAACAGAGATAAATGTAAGTCGCTTTGGATAAGGACGTCTGCCAAATGCTGTAAATATATAAACAGAGCTAAAACTGTGCAGTAATTACTAGAAATCTTTAAAAAAATCTCAGAAAAAGTTTAACAAATAAGTAGAGTTGTAGAAAATATAGATCCCAAATTGACTTTCTGTAATAAGTATATTAAGATCAATATATTAGTTATATTCAAACTAGTTAACTATTCAAACTGGTCGGATCACCGTTGTTTTCACATTGCGCGACTAACTGGGGTAACATTTAGTTGTCATGTGACAACAGAAGGTTACAAACTGCTTAACATTACAATAAAAAGAATCGCCAACAACTCTGTCTCGTAAGCAAACTAAGTGTCACAACCAAACTGGTGCGAGAAGTAATAAGGAAATAACGCAAGATCACATGTGAGATCAGATTTCTTACGCAAGACTAGAATGGTTACTAAAATAGAGTTTGTGATATAAACGGTCTGGACTTAATCATGATCTACTCTAAGTATTCTTTAGGTGTAAAAATAGTAACATTTAAATATCCATATAAATCCCTACCGAAAGTGTAGAATCGTGACATTTACAGATGGACAGGAACTTGTCTGTAGATTTGTCAGTTTAAAGCAAATATTAATTCATTCATCTTCTACACCCGTTTATTCCCTAATTTAGGGTCAATCTGTTTCCTGTGACGCCATCCATTAAAAAGTCAGCCAATCTGTTTGAGTATATCCCAGCTGTCTCTAAAAGGACATAAGGCAGGATGGGTACACCCAGGACAGGTCACACACTCACTTCTATGGCCAATTTTGAATCATCAATCAACCTAACAAACATGTTTTAGGACCTACCCGGAGTAAACCCAGGGTAAACATGCAAACTCCACACAGAAAGGCCCCTGCCTGGGAATCGAACCTAGATCTTCTTGCTGTGAGGTAACCACTATGCCACTGTGCTGCCTAAAGCCAATATAATTATCATTGTATTTAATATATCATTGATCAGTCCATAAAAATGAATTATAAGCAGCATGGTTAATCTATTTTTTTGTTGAAAATAAGTATATTAACAGTACACTTTTACAGCTACAGCAGGGGGCGGAGCTTTCTCTTGCAAAACCCACAGCTATGGAACAACCTTTCAATTAGTGTTCGGGACTCAGACACAGTCTCAGTGTTCAAATTGAGACTGAAAACACCAAGCCTTCAATCACCAAGCCTTTATTTAGCCAAGCCTTTAATCTTTATTTTTTTCTTAGGTAAAGATGCAGAAGTGGAGGGATGATGGATATAGAGTGTTTGGTGTATTGGGATATTTGTATGTCTATGCCTTCACACAGGTTTGTTGACAGTGGTAGAGCGGGCCGTGATTGGCAGTGATTCCCCATGTCTGTGTTACCTTTTGACTCTCCCTTTTAGTTATGCAGTCATAGCTAGTCTTGCCGGAGTCCCCAACTACACAATATGTCTTAACTGTTACACAACAATACACTTATACACTTATAATCCATTTCCTTCCTTCTTTTTCTCTCTCTCTCTCTCTCTCTCTCTCTCAGGGGTGGGCTAACCAATCCCTAAGGTACCAGTGACCAGTTTTCCTGCTCCGTTTCTTAAATTTGAGGGGCTTCAAGGATGGATTGGGACTTTATTTGCTCCACTAACCCAACATTTTTTTGATCAACATTACAACATGCTGTAATTAAGAAAAATATGCAGTGGCACCCAGATAAGGATGGGGTCTCTCTTGCATCTGGTTCCTCCCAAGGTTTCTTCCTACTTTATCTCAGGGAGTTTTCCTTTGCCACAGTCGCCACCGGTTTGCTCATTAGGGTCAAACTTACACTTTCTCACTTACTTTTTTTGTTAGGGATTTCCTTAACAGGGTGTGTTACAGTATATTAGACCATAAACTAATAGAAAGAATATTACGTTCCAGTCAAGCCAATATACACAACCAACCTTTGATTAGTGGACTTTCCTTATCTGGAAAAGTTCAACTGATGTTTCATAATTTCCTGACGCATTTTCTAGAAAACGACCTAATGAAAAAAGAGGTGAGATAATAAACCACATTGTTGATAAGCGGGACAGCTGACAAACAAGGACGGTGGCCAGCTGGGACAGGTCTCTCGCATTCTAAACTTCCTGTTGAGAGGGGTGTCATCTGCTCTTGCTTAATAAAAATCTAATTAATCCCACTTTCAAAGGAGAGTGGACTGTCCTCTACACTTCTTTATTCATTTAACCACCAAGCTGCTCTGATTTGAATAACAATGACAACAAACAAGTGTGTGTTTAGTTTGGGTTTGCTCGCTTCCTGCTATTGTCCTAGCAAACAGGTAAGGACAGTGTTCAGGGATCCACATCTGTGTGTGCATAGAGATGACAGCCAGGCTTCACTTCCTTTAGAACCAGGCTTTAATCATGTCCAGCACCACCCTCTCATTAACACCAAATTACATGCAAATTTTGACAAATAAATGAGTTTTAAGTGCTTGACAACCTGTCAGCCTTGGAATATAGAGCCATCTTGACGGCTAGATAAACAATCAACAATAATCACTCTATGCAAATTTGATATTTCCTACACAATTATCAACCAAAAAAAAAAAACCCTAAAAATAACCGGACAAAGGCAGCTGGCATTTGTTGAGCTTCTGAGCAGATAAGAATACAAATGGAAATTTCTTTAGTATGTAATTGATTCAAACGCCGTTCGGCCGGTTGTTTTTTTTTTTTCACTGTTTCCCTTTTTCGTTTCACTCATTCTTCTCTCTCTTTCTCTCCCATTCTCTGGCACCCGTGCTCTTTTCCTCTCTTTATCTCATCACCTTCAATAAATTCAGATAATGGGCAAGTGAATGAGGAAGCAAAGTGGAAACAAGACGAAAAGACAAAACGAATGAGAGAGACTCTTTTTCGTTTTATCTTTAGAGCCGCCGAGCAGAGAGAAAACAATAAGTGCTTGTTAACTGAAGCTGGGAGGCAGTCGGATTAGAGGAACCGGTTGATACTTTGACTTCCATGCAACTTTTTAAAAAAGTTGCTTAAAAATAATGTGCAGACGTGATTTTAAGAATAAAAAAAACAACTTGTTGGTGTGTACTGGATTAGAGTGTTTTCACATGATGTCATCCATGCAGACTTGTGTGTACATAATTAAGCTGGATTTTAGTTTGAGATATAATTAAAATTACATTTAAAAAAGTTAATTGGATTTATAAACACTAACAATTGTAGCCCGATTTGGCTTTGCCGATTTGCTTGACGTAGGTTGTCATAGGGAGTCTTAAACGACAATGGTTGTCGGGTTCGCAAGATACAATCGTTTCATTTTGTCTAGTGTGTCATAGTGCATGACAATCGACGTCATGTCTGTGACGCCTTACAATGTCAACACAGAAAGTCTAGCATGTTTCATTTGTCCCTTAACACACAATGTATTTGTATATTGCAAGTAAAATGGCATCTATGCTAATATGTCTGTTTCTTTCCTATTCCGAACTTACCGTCGCCACCAGATCCAGTTTGTATCCAGCTCAGTTAGTGGATCAGCATTTAGAAACAATAAACCCCAGAGGCAGTTTCCTAGTGATGACCTTGTCTTCTAGACGGCCATCCAGACAAGACCATGGAAACATTGCTGCAGCATGGAACAACCTGCTGGTCTGTCTGGTAAGAAGAGAACTGACCCCTCGACTAAGTCTGGTTTCTTCCAAGGTTTTTTTCTCCATTCTGGACACCGATGAAGTTTGGTTCCTTGCTGCTGTTTCCTCTGGCTTGCTTCGTTACAGATAGGAGTTTGTTTGAATTGACTGTACATGAGTGACGTTGACCAATAGGATCATAGAATCTCTTCCATACAAATTTTTTAACATGGCAAAATGAAAAAGAGATGACTGGGCTGCTAGGTGAACTTACAAAATAAAAGAAAGCTCTGCGGAGCTATGGCAACAGTGCGCTTGTCTTGATGATGTGTCATCGAAGAAATTATCATGACGGAATAAAAAATAATTGATAGCGGATGCTTAAAAAAAGCTTGAACAATGTGGTGAGCAGTGTTGGCAAATTGGGTGAGTTTCCGTCCAACTGGGCGTCTTTTGATCATGTCAGACTAAAAAAAGGTTGGTTTGGTTGATAAAATTTGGACTGCTATTTGATACATATGACTTTTTTATGGACGGGTTTTTACGCTGTAGTTGGGATGGAGATTTTCCTGTTGGTGTACTGAAATAGAGTGTTTTCCTGTGACGCCATCCATTAGAAAGTCGGCCATATTGGTTGCACTAAACGTAAACAATATTTGAGGGTTAATGGTTAAGAGTCTTGTTCAGCGGCCCAACAGTGGTAACTTTGTGATTTTGAGAATCGAACCACGATCATCCAATTAGCAGTCCAACACCTTAACAACTGCGTTACCACTTCCCTACTTTCTAACCTGTAAGGGCTTGATCAAAAAACAAGGAAGTTGTAATATTTTATATTATGTATCTTTTGAAGGTAACCGATTGTCTTTAAAAAGTTTTGTTGTCATTATAATAATAAGTTTATGAAGTTTATTATATTTAGTCGGAAAGCCATGTGTAGTCTGGCATGTTTGGTTGATTTCCAACAAAAACATTGTGTAGTCTGAACTGGGTAGTCTGATACCAGAAAGACAGGAATTCGATTCCCAGCACCACCAAGCTACCACCCTTAACCCCCAGTTGCTAAGTTGTATAATAGAGATAAATATAAGTTGCTCTGCATAAAAGTGTCTACCAAGTGCCAAATGCAAATGTAGTTTTTTTGTAACTTTATCCTCAAATATTTAAAGGTTGTAAGAAAAACTTGCCAGCACAATGCTTTGCAATTTGCTAATGTTTAATTTCATCCACACACTTTCTATTTATCGCTCCTCCTTTTGGTGCTGTCATTATTCACACTGTTCTTCATGTTTACCAGCCCAGACATGAGCTTTCACGCACCGTTGTTTGTAATCTAGACACAAATTTTAGGCATTACAGTGGTCTTAGATCCAAACACCTGCTTGATCTTTTTTCCATAGAGCATATGAGAGAAAATAAATCAAATGTATAGTATGAAATCAAATTTACAGTATTGAATAAAATTTTCAGCATTTGTTTTGAGAATTTTAGTTAGATCTATTTCAATTAAATCGATTTGTATTATTGTTAATTGTTTTTAAAGTAGCATAAAAACCCTGTTTTTGACACCCACCAAAATAATTCTAGCAACCAAAGAAGTGTGAATGATTTGCGAACTAAAGCTACCTACTGCAACAAATATTAGATTTAGTATTGTGTCAGTACATGCCGCATGAAAATTCAGTATTGTGTTAGCACCTACTGCATATGTTTTAATTGTGTCGATAGCTACTGCATGTGATTTAGTACTGTGTTAGTAACTAAAGCATGTGATTAAGTACTGTGTCAGTACTACCTGCATGCAATTTAGTACTGTGTCAGCATTTCTGCATGTGATTCAGTACCGTCAGTAGCTACCGGATGTGAATAACTACTATGTCAATACCTCCTGTGTGTAATTGTGTCAGCAACTTCAGCATGTGTTTTGTGTTAGTACCTACTACATACGATTTGAGACTGTCAGTAGCTAATGGATGTGATTTAGTACTGTTTCAGTACCTACTGCATGTGATTTAGTACTTTTTTTGTGTACTGTTTTGAAAAAAGTGAGAATTTTGGATGTATCCAATTTGCACCTACTGCTTTCACCTACTGTATAGGGGACAGCCTGAGTGTTTGCATCATTAGGAAAAGAAAAAAGGGATAAAAATGGGTACAAGTGGCCTTTTCAGCGATTAATGGTGCATAAAAATTCATCATCACAAGAAATACAGTAATACAAAAAAAGCCAGGACGAACATAATACAGGACACCAAATCACAGCTGAGAGCACTAAGTGAAGTTTAAAGACTCTTTGCTAAACTGCTCTCTGTTGTGCATCCACCCATTCCACTTCCCATCTCTGCTTTTTATCCAGTGCTTACAGCTGTCTGCGCTCTCTCCATCAAACCACGCTGAGCTGGAATGGCTTCTAAACGCAGGGGACTTAAAGAGCACCGCATCAGCAGCCCGGGTGCACCTAAAGACCCGTGCATAAACATGCAGGACCTCGTAAACGACTAAGGATTCAAAACAGGCTGCTCAGGGTGAGAGCAGGTGAAGAGAGACAAGCTAAAGTGTGGCAGATGAGGGGTATTATAAATCATGGGCCGCTCTATTAATTTCATCAAGGCCTAGATGCCTGCTGACATTCGGTGACATGCCACAAGCTGGCCGGCGTCCCTGAGCTTCCAGACGTTGGAGCTCGCTTTTGAAATGCAAATGGCGCTGTAACCTTAAACAGAGCGTTGAATTATCTCTCATCCCGCCTTCGAGTCGAGTGCTCGCTCCTCGCTTCTCTCCGGGTGCAAGCCCCCCGCCCCCCACCCCCATCTTCGATCCTCTTCTTCGCTCGTTTCACCCCTTAAGGACAACACCTTAAGAAGAGAAAGATAAAGACGAGAGGAGATGGAAGCAGAGAGAATGACAGAAGAGGAGGAGAGAAGAGGAGTGAAGTCTTTCCCTCAAGCAGTGCTGACGAGTCTGTGAGTGTGTGTGTGTGTGTGTGTGTGTGTCTGTGTGTGTGTAAGACCTGTAATAAAGACATCTCAAGGACATGTCTACACACTTTAGGTGTGCTACCACTTCCACTATTGTTAATTATTTTGAACTTTGCTAAAAGGTGACTGTGAGGGACATGCACAGAACACACACATGCACAAGTTTGTAAATCATCAGCTAGGTCTACTTCCACAGATTTGCCTCAGACATTAACATTTGTGTGAAGGATGGGATAAATGAGAATTTCCTTCTGATCTTCCAATGAAGATTTAAAAAAAGTCAAATATGCAGATATATACACAGGACACACACTTGTGCAATAACGTTTGTAAATGAAAAAACATTGAATTATCCACAAATGTTAAGACCATCCTGTTGTACATCCTGCATGCAGACATATGCAAATTTAGAATAAAAATAAACAAATAATTCAAACCTTTTTTTTTTCTTTTTTTTTGTATAGCGATTTTAACAATAGACACTGTCTCAAGGCAGCTTGATATTTATCCGTAGCAAACCTGCAGCAAAAAAGGTAAAGGAAAAACTCCTTGAGATGATATCAGGAAGAAACCTTAAGGGAGAACCCATCCTCACCTGACTATGTGATTATTAATAAAATCGTATCTTCATACATCTATATCCAAACAGAATTGTGTCCAGAAGCTTTAAACATCTTGTTGCAGGTGTAAACACCAATTTGTTCCTGCCATCAAATGTCCGATGATATAAACCCGAGTACAAGACCAACCACTACAGCAGGATTTAAAAGGTCCTAAGATAGATAGATAGATAGATAGATAGATAGATAGATAGATAGATAGATAGATAGATAGATAGATAGATAGATAGATAGATAGATAGATAGATAGATAGATAGATAGATAGATAGATAGATAGATAGAGAAGGAAGGAAGGAAGGAAGGAAGGTACAATATTATAAAGAACAATATGTTACTAGTGACTAGCAAGACCAGCTACAACAGCATAGCTGAAAGAAGGGAGTCGGAAAGGTACCACAGACATGAGGACAATAGCCCCATCCAAAAGAGCCTACTACTTAAGTATGTACTACATTTAAATACATTCTTATAATTTGGTTATAGGTAGTATGAATGCAATTTAGACACATAAATACAATTTTGATATTGACACATGACTTTAAAGTTGAATAAAAACTTGAATGAGGAAAACTTACTTTTATACAACTGAGAGTTAAGGGCCCTGTTCAGGGGCCCCAGCAGTGGTGACTTGGTGGAGCTGGGAATTGAACCAATGATCTTTGGGTTGATAGTCCAACACCTTAACCATGAGCCACCACTATTATTCAATTTGGGATGTAGCCCTCCTGTTTACCAAAACACTTAATGTCCATGGATCCTCTAGATCTGCTCCTTTTTCTAAGAAAGAAAATATTCATAAAAAGTATGACTAAACATATGTTTTTCAGATTAAATTTTTATTATAAAGTTATTTTGTATGGTAATCAACTGTTTTTGATGTTTAGCAACGGTGACTGTTCGGGTTGATCATCTGGTCTTTTAAATCATCATGTGACTTCTTACAGTAAATCTTAGTGCCTCCTAGTTTCAGCTTGGCATTAAAAAAAGGTGGACATGTGACCGGCAGATTTGCCTCTGTTGCTTTGTTTTCTCAGTAAATTGCTTTCATTTGCATGTGGGTTTTGTATGCAAACCTTTTTCATGTATTTGACTTATTGGTGCATCAGTCATATTTATAAATGTACTACAATTTATAAGTGTGTAATGATTGATGATGGCCTTCCGCAGTAGAAAATATCTTCAACTGAAAGATAATAACTGCATTTTCTCTCTTTTTTTTTTTATAAAACTCAGCAGTTTACAAAGTCTAGGGAGGTTTAATAGATCCGTTGTTGTGAGTAATAGTGAGTGGTTGAACACTATTCGTCAAACACCACAAACGTCCTACTGTAACAGCAACAAATGATCTTGGATATCTTTTTTTTCTCCGTTTACTCACCCACAAATTCTCACCCCAAGCCAACTCACCCTATTACACAACACCTACCGACAAGCTTCGGAGACCCGTGAACAGATCCAGCCGTCTCTTTATTCACTGCTACTTATATAACATGACAGGACAACATAACACACATGGAGAAAATTTACATTCACAGCATTTGGCCAGCATTTATCCAGAGCGACTTACATTTATCTCTTTATACAACTAAGCAATTGGGGGTTAAGGGCCTTGCACAGAGGCCCAACAGTGGTAACTTGGTGGTGCTGGGAATTAAACCCTGATCTTCCAGTTAGCAGTCCAACACCTTAACCACTGCCGTTGCCACATACATAAATTCATAAATATTGACTGCTGGCTAGAGTCACTGGAGTGACTGACTGGAGAGAAAGGATTCCATCCCTACTAGAAGGAGAGGATTGATCATCTTCCTTTTTTCTTGGCTGTGACATCATCTCAATAGAGCGAATTTTTTAATAATGCGTTCGCTATGAAATCAGGAGAAAGCAAGTAGACTGCTAGCGTGTGTAACATTAGCCTGTCTAGACTCGTTTGCTTTTACTGTTTCATAAACTCACCTTTACTTAGCCCTCATTTTAGAATATGATTATAAATTACTCCTGTGCCTGGGGTCTTGCATCATCCTTTTTGTTTTTTTGTCCTTTTTTTGACCTCCGGTTTTGTTATTGTTGTTTGTGAGTTTGGTTTTTTTCTTTCTTACATGATGTTGCTTACAGCTTGCCCTTGACCCAGACATTGCAGTTGCCATCAATTGTACTTATACCACTTTAGCCAAAGTTAAGAGGTGGATACATAGTAGGGTGTTATGTTAACTTCTTTACATTTACTTGACTGGATTTTTGGGAAAAAAAAAATACTTTCAGGAGTATACTTTTTACTCTCATAAAAATAAATTTCGTTTGAATTTGAATTGAATTGAATTTCGTTCATTTTAATTCAATTAAGCTTATTTTCATTTTTAAGTTAAATTTCCTTTTTTTAAATTTGATGGTGTTCCTCTGTTATTATTAAATGTCAATTATAAAAATATCATTTTAATTAGTTTCTATCATGTTATGCATAATAAGAAGCCGAGTCTCGCAATAGGCTGTAGCCGTCTGAAGTATGTACGAGAAACCAGCTCTTTTTTTAATGGCCGAAGAGGGAGAATACGCAAGCGTATCAGTAGAGACAGACAGGACACCCCTGACCTCACTTTTAATTAATATTTTACTCCAAGAAATGAAACGAACAGTTATATAATGCAGTGCCTTCTAAGTTCTATCTCTAACCTGAGAAAAGTTTCATGATGACTATTTGAGGGGGATTCTGCAACTTTCTACTGTAAGTTATTATACTATCTCACGCATTGATTTCTTATTTCGATTAATTGATTTTTTTTTACGTGGATTTTATGTAGTGGATTGTTTTTGGTATTATTTTTTTCTGGATTTCGAATTTTCCCTCCATTTAGTGAGTTTAAAAGTACTAAAAGTTCAATGTTTATTACATAGAAATTTGGATACACTTGAAAATTGGAATTTGAGAAATTGAGATGCAGCATTATTGATTAAAAAATAAGAACTACTGTGAAAAATTGCACAATTTGGCATATTTATTCATTTATATGCGAGATGTGATTTATTTGCAAGACGCATTTTTACACTAGTAATGTTTTCTGTAAAAGTAAGAGCCTGAGCCCAAAGTAAATTCGAAAAAATATCTTTCAAGCTACTTCTGCCATTTTGCGGTAGCTTAGCTTGCTACATTTCATGTGTGTGTATGTGTGTGTGTGTAGGGGGGTAGCTTTATTGTAGTGAAGCTTTATTTATTAATAGTAACTGATAACTTAGCTCACTACATTTTCCAAGTAGCTCGCCCAACACTGCATTAGTCACACAAAAATACCGACATGCTAGATGTAGCATGCAGTAGCTACTAAATGGACTGCAGTAGGTAAACTGAAACAGTACACACATTTCAATTAATCTATCGATTCTGGATGTTTAAAATAGCGAAGATTAGCTGTGCTGATTGTGATTAAAAGCAGAAATACTTTTATTACGAATGATTAGCCTGTGAAAATCTGGGCACTACCCCTGGAAATCCACCTTTTTCCTGTGTAAGTAGCAGCACGAATAATTTGTAGTGGTGGCAATCACCGAAGGCATACAGTATTGATTGATTCTTAAACATCACTATTCATACTCTGTCCCTCTGATTACGTCTCTACCCTGAAGCCTTTTATTTACCCTAAAAACACAGCCACAAAACAATCAGAGACGCCATTCCAAAGCTCCAACATCAACTCCGAGCGCGTTCATCTTCTACTCTCGCTCAAGTCCAAATCTCTGTTTTGATTGCTGCAAGTGACAACAAATACTTCTACTTAAGAGATCCCCGTCTCCGTTCACTTTTCTCTCTTTTCTCTTGCCTTCCCTCTCTGTTTGCCACCACTCGGAGGAATGGCTGTTATTACCGTCATCAGGCGAAGATGCAAAGTCTTGTAGTGACAAGCAATCTGTCTCCCAAGCGGGCCCCCCTCCAACGAAGCCTACAGCGGCGCCCACTACAGGCATAATAGCATTTCAAGTGCTTCTCCGTCTCCAGCTGAAGCCGCTCGAAGAAGAACATCAACGTCAACAGCCAGCAGCTGTGCGACTGCGTGAAAGAAACGTACGACACAAGCATAGTGATGGCCTCGTCGACTTAAGTGTTCGGTTTAAGGCAAGATGGCCCTGCGGAAGAGAAACAAAGGCGAAGGGGTGTTTTGCTTGTGACATGATTGCAGGGGGTTGAAAGTGTTTTAACATGTATGATTATGTTTATGTTAGATCCTGCTAAATAAAAAAGGGAAAAAAATACTGTATGTGTGCATATGGTCATATAAAACATAAAATATATATTAAAAATATAAATGTGACGCAACAAATGTATAAAAAAAAAAAAAATAAATAAAAATTAAAGAGTTTATGAAAGGAGCAGCACGGTGGCTTAGTGGTTAGCACAGTTGCCTCACAACAAGAAGGTCCCGGGTTTGATTTCCAGGCAGGGGTCTTTCTGTGTGGAGTTTGCATGTTCTCCCTGTACTTGCGTGGGTTTACTCCGGGTTCTCCGGTTTCCTCCCACGGTCCAGAAACATGTACAAAATATTTTAGGTTGATTGGTGATTCTAAATTGTCCATCGGGGTAAGTGTGTGGCCCAGTGATGGACTAGAGACCTGTCCAGGGGGTACCCCTTCTGCCTTTCGCCCTTTCAGAGACGGTTTGGACGACTCCAGCAGATCCCTGTGACCTAGATTTAGGAAATAAATGGGTATAGAAGATAAAGATGAAGAAGATCAATTTATAAAATAAATTATTTTCCTAAATAATAAATAATTATAATAGTATGTAATATTACTACTTCTACTGCTGCTATTATTAATAATAACAGTAATAATGATCAAAATTAGAATCAACTTTATGATCAAATGTTGCAGGAACATTTAAAGAAATTGAGTATTTAAGGTAATGAAACATTACTAATATAGAGAATAGATTATAAATTCTAAGTGTCAATGTCTTGTCTAGTGGCCCTAATAATAATAATAATCACGGATGCACCGATACTGGTATCGGTATCGGCACGATATTGAGCTCAGGTACTTGTAGTAGTAACAACACTAATCCTTGCAAGACAAGAGAAAATGGCAAGAGACGACGGATAAAAAAATATCGGTACTGATATTTGATCATCAAAACAATGCTATCGATGCATCCGTAATAATAATAACAATAATCAGAAAGAACTGTCCAATTTACATTTAAGGTAATAAATAGTAATATAGAGAATGGACTGTTGGACTGTGGGGAAGTGGTAGCGCAGTGGTTAACTTGTTGGCCTACCAACTTAAGGACCCGGGTTTTGATTCCCAGGCCCACCAAGCCACCACTGTTGGGCTCCTGAGCAAGGCCCTTAACACCCAATTGCTTGATTGTATAACAAGGAATGTTGTAAGTCGCTCTGGATAGGAGCATCTGTCAAATGCTTCAAATGTTAATTATACATAATGTCAATTTCTTGTCAAATGGCCATCTGATAAAAATATACATACTCATGCTCAATCTTTAAAAAAAATGCTATTGGTGCATCACTAAAAATAATATTAGAATTCAAAAAAAACTTTATGTCCAAGTTGACATGGAATTTGTCTGGAGTTTCCAGTACAGAAAGTAAAAACATATTGCAAGCATACATTTAAAGTAATTAAAGTAATAAAACTCTAGTAATATATAGAATAGACAGTCATTAAATAATGTCAATCTCTTGTCTAGTATCAATAATAATAATAATAATAATAATAATTACGAATTCACCAATACTTAGCTCATGTACTCGTACTTGTAAAAATGACCAATATCCTTGCAAGATGAGAGATATCAAATATCAATACTCATACTCGATCTTTAAAACAATGCTATCGGTGCATCCCTTACAATAATAATAATTCTCTGCTGCCTAAACACTATCAGAAGCACTGACCTACATTTACAACATTTATTTTTTCAACAGTTTATTCTCGTTATTTCGTAGCATTTCTATCGGCTGCACTGCTTCCAGTATGTGTATGTGGATGTTAGATTTTTTGGTCCAATCAGAATTCAGTTTCTATGTGCTGACATGTTAATCTAATCTGCCAAAGACTTCGGAAACAGTAGTGCTGCCCATGTAATTTAAACTATATTAGCAGTGGCAGATTGCTAATTGGTTAATGTTATTAAAGACTGTTTCTTTAACCAATCAGATTTTAAGTCCTTCCCCCGAGGCCCGCTGACTGGTACGCAATGATGTCAGCATTTTTTCGTCCTCTGATTGGTTAATTAGAGTTAAACTGTTTCAACCCAGTTCAGAATCAGAAGATTAGAATCAGAAAGAGCTTTATTGCCAAGTAGGTTTGCAGAAATTTGTTTTGGTGACAGAAGCTTCCAGCTGCGTATTTATAAGTATTAAAGATTTAAAAAGAGAGTAAAAGGTTATTGCACATTTTTATTTAAAAAATAAATAAATCGATTATTATCGCACAAAAATATATGGTTAGCAAAACACGTCTGTACAGTTGAATTAGAATTTTTACGCCCACAATGGCTGACAGAGGAGAAAAAATTAACTTGTCTCAAACATACTTAAAAATAAGTTTTCCAGGCAGACTTTTCCGGAAAAAGACATCGTGAGGAGAGTACAGCTAACACAAAGCTGTCTTGTCTTAGCCTGGGAAAGAGTTTTTAGACCAGTTCTGATGAGCAGTAGCACTGGTTTACAGCCTTTAAATGTATTATATATTTTATTTAAATTGTTTATGTTTTTGTGATGTTATTAGATAAATATTGATTCTGAACTGCTTCAGATGATGTATGTGGTACAGTTGCGGTTGTAGTGTAGAGGTTTGGAGTTGTCTTAACAGGGTTTCTTGCTTTAGTGAAAATGTTTTTTTTTACCTTTAGTACGCATAATGTCTCTCTCCATGCCGTGTTATATTGTGTTTTTGTATAGTATTGATGGTTTTTATAATTGCGACGTGATGGTGGTGGTATTAAGAGGTGTATTATGGGGTAAAAGGCCCAGGTACCAAATGCACCACCCACAACAGATAATAATAATTATAATAGTAATAATAATAATAATAATAATACATAATAATAATTATACCTAAGAATAATAATTAATACTTATTATTATTATCAGTAGTAGCATAAGCAACAGCAGAAGTATAGTAGTAGAAGTACTATTATATATATACTACACATACATTTTTAATAAAATAATAAATAAACAATAAACTGTATTATATTTATTATCGTAAGCAATATTACACTTATACAGTATACAATATCTCAGGCCAGAAAAACTCTTTTTATTTTAGCTGTTCATGTGAAATCCGGTGAATTTTGACCTGATAGTGAGGAGAAGACTGGGAAAGCTGCAGTATGCATTGTTCTCATTTCTTTTTTTTTTTTTTTTTGGAGGAGATCCCAGGCCTGCATAATTAGCTGTAGCGAGGGTTCGGCATGGCACGGAATCCAGCTCCTTTTGATCCGTGCCTCTTCTGCAGTATCTCCATAGCCCTTGTTAGGGCTTAGAGCTGCTAATCCTGCCCTGCAATCCTCTGCCATCCTGATCCTAGAGCCAGGATGAAAAATTTACACACTCTCACCGTGTGTTCTGAGCCTTCTGTTCTCCATCGCACTCTCTCGACAGCCTCTCTCTCTCTCTCTCTCTCTCTCTCTTTCTCTCTTTCTCGTTTCCTTGTGATGTTTATTTTAAAGGTGCACTGAGCTAGTTTGTGTTTCCCTCTGCTGCTTAGCCGGAACAACGTGTCTGGAGAGCAGGAAGAGGAGATCAGAGCACCACTTCAAAGTTCCTCTCTTTTTTTTTTGCTGCATAAAAACCTGCGGAGAGGTTAGCGTATCTTGTATACCATCAATGTCCTATTACATCTGTTAACATTTTAGGTTTTTATTGTTTTGACCTCTGTCAGTATTACAGCTGACATCAATACATGACTATACTACAAAGTACATCTTCCTATGTTAGGTATTGATATAGTCATGAAGTATTTATGTAAGAAATAAAACAGTGTGGTGTGCTGTTATTGAAAAATAATCAATACGGCTAATACGGCCTGCAGCAATATACATCCATCAAGTGGTTTAATCTTCCTGAACCGCAGCCATGTGCCAATATTTATGATTATTCATTTACTGAGAACACATTGTTGATTTTAAATCATTTATAGCTACATTTATTGTTAAAACACGTCCTGGGAACCCATTCGTTTTAGTTATTAATTATCTTTTGAGGTTAATAAGACGGATACGCACATATACAGAAATGATAGTATTAACACTGGGCATTGAGGCTTGGTGGTTAGAACATTTGCCTTTAACTCAAATGATTATTGGAAGACAAGACTAGAAACTTTTTCAAGGTTTTTATTATTTCATCATTTGCATCATATTGTTGTTTTATATCATATTATTTCTATCTAATAAATTGTAATAAATGTAAAAAAAAAAAAACCTTAATTGGTTGGTTTGTGGCCGGATATCTAGGAGACATTTGCTATACTGATGCTCCAATTCATTCATGAATAAAAAGCTGAGATGTTTACAGCTGTAACAATAAGCACTTATGAGGAATAGCTAAACTAAAGTTCACAGTATCGACTTATTAATTTCTTAAATTAACAAACCATGATTGCAGGCAAGTCTGTTTTTGTAACATTACATTGACATTCAATTTCTATTCCCCTGAACATGATGCTGAACAAAACTAATTCTGATTGGTTGCTTTACATGTCAGACAGCGATTATACTGGGCAATAAAAATTGCTATGAAGTTCAGACCCTATGCTGTTAGTCGGAAGGTCTGGCTACATGGGACACCTTAGGTGTGTGGGATGTGTACACGTTCTCCCTGTGTTTCTTCTGGGTACTCAGGTTTTCTCCCCCAATTTTAGGTTAGGTGTACTTTTAACTGGTCAGACAAGAATATATATATTTCTGGCCCTTGGTTAATTCCTTATTCGAAGCAATGTAGACATACCCTCAGCAGTTGAGGGTTAAGAGCTTTGCTCAGGGCCCAAGCAGTTGCCGCTTAGTGATGCTGGTAATTAAACCCACCATCATCAGCACCATCAATTCACACCACTTGACCATTTGCTTTAATTTGCTTAAATATTTGGGGTTCAAACTATATGCAGGTGCATCAGATTTTGGTAGATGCAGCTGTGGCTTGAAGCTCTGGGTTGGGTTCTAGGTTGAAGGTCCAACACCGCCAAGCTGCCACTACTGGGATCTTGAGCAAGGTCCTTAATGTGTGCTCTGACACCAGCACTTTTGAAAATCTTGTGGTGCACAAAGACTGCTATTTCTTCTAATGGCTTGCTTTGATTTGATTTGCCTACCTGGACATCCAATCAAAGACCTTCCCAACTCAAAAGTTCATTCTATCCAGTCAGTAAGTTTAAGGGGTGCTGATTAGTAACAACAGTGTAGGAAACACTACACTGGACAAGCAACAGTCACACACAGCTGCAAACCCTTGATGGCAATCACTGTGTGTGTGTCAGGCTCAATGTGTCAGCGTTCCAAAATCTACTGCTTGGTCTACAACCACTGGAGGTAAGGGTTATGATAAAAATGGTTAAATTACAATACAAGTGGAAGATATAATTATTTTTAAAAAATACAGTTACACACATACACATATACCAGGAGTATTTATTTAAAAATGGTAATATTTTTGTATTATTCGCTCATTCTGTTAATCAATATTATGATTTCATTATGATCAATAATCACTACTAAATAATTAGTATTTTTAGGCTATCAAAATAGCTTGCTTTGAAAAAAAAAATGTTACTTTAAAATGCACATAATACAAATCAAACCATGTTATTGGTAATAATTAAGGTATTTACACAAATTGTGGCACTTGTTATGCAAGCTGTTGAGATCTAACATGACTTAGTCATCTGTAAAATAAGCTTAAAGAAATTTACTATTTATTATTTGATAAGGTCAATCGTCTTCATTAATACATCGCAGGACATGATGATAATTAACAGAACAAGTTAAATAAAATAATTATTACCATAAATGGTTGAACCCAGCGGCGCATTTGGTACCTGGGCTTTCAGTGGAGATTTACCCGACTGATGCAACTTTTATTAACCACCATTATCATGTTGCAATTATAGAAACCATCAATACTATAACAAAAAAATGCAACATGGCATGGCATTACAGACAGAGAGACATTTTACGTCATGTGGGTGAAAACCATTTTTACCAACCCTTTATACTGCAACCACAACTGTACCATGTATATTACCAGAATCAATATTTATCTTAATATAAGTATTGTCACAAAAACATTAATAAAATATATAATACATTTAAAGGCCTGGAAGTTGGTCTGGAAGTGGTGAACAAACTCTTTCCCAGGCTGAGACACGCTAGTTAGCTCCAGGGTTAATCGACCTCTCCTCACAATGTCTAATTTTTCAGGAAAAATCCGCCTTTAAAACGTAATTTTAGTTAAGTGAAATCTCCTCCTACGTCAGCCATTGTGGACGTAAAAAATGTAATTCAACTGTACAGATCTAGTCTGTGATAGGCTGTACGAATTTACTCTGATCAACCAATCAAAGGGTGGAAAAAATGCTGCCCTCATTGTGCACAAGCTATCTGATTTAATCTGATGGAACAGAACAGTTTAATGGAAAAAATATTGGAATTTAGCTTGTAAATGCTTCTGATGAGTGTTTAGGCCAGCAGAGAAGAGCTTGCTGGCCCTGACTGCACACCACTGGTTAAACCGAATGCAGTACGTAATTTGTGCAAATATTAAATCCTTAATTATAAAAGCATTAGTTTGTATTATCAATAGAATTAATTCACTATATGGCCACAGGTTGCAACCGTTGCAGACCAAAGCACTGTTCTAACGTGACAATGTGCCTGTGCTTTTGTGGATGATTAGGAAAAATCACATTCCAAACTTTAATGGAAAGCCTTACCAAATGTTTAAAGGTTGGTAATAGATAGATAGATAGATAGATAGATAGATAGATAGATAGATAGATAGATAGACAGGCAGACAGACAGATAGATAAATTTGGCTGCATATGAGTCGCAATTAATGATCAGCTTAAATCATCTTTTAAGTAAAAATGGGGCAATAATCAATAGACAAAGACGAAATGATTATTCATTATGTTGATTTCTGCATTCTGACATAACTGTTACACAAAAACCAGCAACAAATGTGTACTTTAGTGCCCAGTTGTCAGCAAACCCCACACATCCCTTAAGGCCATCCTGTACCGCAATCTGCAATTCAAAATTTCAACCTGACCCCTAGCTAGCGTGACACATTATTATAGCCGTGTATTTGTGAGTCCATTACCTCGACACTCTCTGCCAGTCTCGTATACTTCACGTGCATATTATTGCATAATACACATACAGCAATGCTAATAGGTGTATCTGTGATATGATTACCATCTGCTGCCATTAACATGCCTGCGAATTTGTATGCTTTTAAATTGTAATTGTAATTGTTTCAATAACACCCACTGCTTTTCGACTAGTGTCTAACATTTTAAAATAGGATTCCACATGAGCTCAAAATCCTGGAGGACGTATTTAGCGTGCACTTGGTGTAGCTGACATCAGCAGCGTGCGCTACAGCTTATCTGACATACGCCATCACTGTCATAGCCGTCATCATTTTAGCAACTGTGCCTCTATTGCTGCCTTTCATCAGCTGAGGATCCGCTTTGTCAATTTTTATGACAAACTTTTGTGAGTTTTCTGAGATAAGCAGATTACGCGTATGATAAATGAAGTGTGTATGAAGTCTGTTTGAGCAGGTTGTGTTTTAAAATAGAAAATATTGTAGATTCACATTGTGTCCATTTGAAGTTCTACATTCTCATTAGTCAGATGATTTTATTCATTTTTGTGTAGCATTTTTTTATATAGCTCAGTGGTTACATTTACATTTGCAGCATTTTGGCCCTTATCCAGAGCGACTTACACTATTCCTTGTTATACAACTGAGCAATTAGGGGTTAAGGGCCTTGCTCAGGGGTCCAACAGTGGCGGCTTGCTGGAGCTGGGAATCGAACCCACAACATTCAGGTTGGTAATCCAACACCTTAACCATGAGCCACCACTTCCCCAGTTTTGGTTAAAATGTCAAACGTCTAATCTGAAGATTCTGGTTTAATTCCCAACACCACCAATCTGCCAATGCTGGGTCCCTGAGCAAGGCCCTTAACCCCTTAACTGCTCAGTTAAATTAGGTTAGATAAATAAAAAATTAGATAAATGTAAGTTGTTGTTCTTGAAGGCATCCGCCAAATACTGGAGTGTAGTTTGTTTTACTGAGACTTTTATGGCAGACACTCCAATGATACACACACACCCCGTTAAAACATGTTTCTGCTTAATTTCACCCAGATTTATAGTGTATCCAATAGTTTAAAGACAGAAAATGTTGAAATTTTAAAAGCAAACGAATAAGACATGGTAATGCCAATTTCCCCATACAAGCATAAAAAATCTATTTTATAAAATCATAAATGTTTAGTTTTAACTAAACATTTATGATTATTTTTTATGATTAGTTCTTTTAGTTTTAAAAACTAAAATATATTTCAGGATGGATTAAATAAAATACATTTCCCATCTTGCAGAGTACAGGGGGGCTAAATACAAATGCACACCACACCACACATTTTTATTTGCTTAAAATGTTGGAAACCGTATATCATTTTCGTTCCATTTCACAATTATGTGCTACTCGTGTTGGTCTATTAAATAAAATTTAAATTTGTAGTTGTAAGATGACAAAATGTGAAAAAGTTCCAAGGGGTATAAATAGGCACTGTATATAGGTACTTAAATGTAGTTCTGTGGTTCTATTGGCATCCTGGTTAAGTCTTACACCCACTGTACTACTCAGTAAGTATAACTTATTTTCCCAAAGAAAATATTAACAGTATAATTATAAATAAAAGATAATTACAGTCAGGAAATATTTACAATCAGACTTTCCAGTGTCACCGGAATAAAACTAGGCTTCCTTTCGTCTTTTCTGAACCAACCTTTGCAACCAATCAGGAAGAGTTATGTCATGAAAGGGTGACGACCAGGTAGTAATGTAACATAAACACAAGCAGCACAGCGTCTCGGTAAGCACTTTCTCGTCATGTATGTGTGTGTGTGTCCTAGCAATTAGCAAGTAGAAAATAATGCCAAAAAGGAGGCAATTTAGGCAGAATTTTAAAATGTGTGCTTATCCATGATTATTCGGGCAGGAATACACACTTGTAGCTTGAATTAAGGAATTTACAGCCCATTTAATTAATTCTATTAAAAACTCTGTCTTTTACTCTCTCTCTTTCTATCTCTCTCTCTCTATTTACCTAACCGATACACCTCTTAATACCACCACTATAACACTGTGATTATAGAAACTATTATTGTCATTGTACGCCAGCTAGCGGGCCTCTGGGGGCAGATTTGAAATCTGATTGGTTAAAGAAACGGTCTTTAATAATATTAACCAATAAGCAATCTGCCACTGCTAACACAGTGGTGCCTTGACTTACGAGTTTAATTCGTTCCATGATGGAGCTTGTAACTCAAATTACTTGTATATAAAATCAATTTTCCCCCTTGAAATGAATTGAAATGCCATTAATCAGTTCCGGGTCCCCAAAATTTTTTTGTTACATGTTTTTAAATAAGAAAAATATGTAGAATCTTCTGCATTAAACTGGTTTTATTAAGTATAATGTACAGCTTTTACCTTGGAGATCAGACGACTGCACTTGCTAATGCCCTTGCTAAGCGCATGCCTGACCAGCAGTTGACACAGGATGCTGGTTGTTAACTGTGGCATTTGCTACACCAACTAGGGGTGGGGTATCTAAAGCTAGCTTGTACCCTGAATTTTAGCTTGCAACTTCAAGCAAAAAATCGGCTGAGAAACGGCTCATATCTCGAAAAACCTGTTAGTTGAGACACTCGTTAGTCAAGGTACCACAGTATAGTTTAGGTTACATAGGCCAGCACTGCTGATTCTGAAGGCACTACCTGCACGCCAGAAAGTGACTTAATTGGAGGTAAACAACAAAAATTAACATCGTTTAACTCATTAAACAAAATATTTCAACGAAAATGTGTATTCTAACTGGGGAAAAAGTTAGGACACCTTACCCCTTAATAGCTAATAACTTCAAAGAGACCCTTCTTTTAGCCATCTACCAGTCTCTGGTCTGAGGAAAGTTTGCCCTACTCCTCAATGCAGAATACTTGTTTAAGAAGTTTCTTTATGGACAACGCGTTTTAGTTTGACCCCCAAGCATCTCAATGGAATTCAGATCTGGGCTTTGACTCTGCCATTTTAGGACACTTTGCAGTAATTTCAGGACCATTTCAGGTCTCTGCAGTGTCCAAATAATTTATTTTTACACTTATCTTTCCAAAGAACATTTTTCCGGAAGCCCTGGTCTTTGTCTTTGGCAAACTTCAGCCTGGCCTATGTTTTTTTTCCTTGAAAACCTACCATGAAATTTAAACTTGTGTAGTCTTTTTCTGATTAAAGAGTCATGCACTTTCACATCAATAGTAGCAAGGGCCTGCTGTAGGTCCTGTGATGACACTTTAGGGTTTTTGTGACTTCTTTTAGCATCTTGTGGTCTACTTTGGGGAGAACTTGCTTGGACGGCCAGACCTGTGCATGTTGTCAGTTGTTTCGAATGTCCTCCACTTGTAGACTCAGATCTTTTTAAATCCCTTTCCAGACTCATAAGCTGCTGCGATCTTCTTTCTGAAGGCCTTAGACAGATCTTTCGATCTCACCATAATGTTCACTATCACTTCAATAGTCAAGAGCACACCGAACTATATGTCTGATTTTTAAATGGGGCCAGTCTCCTTTAAAAAGCTGAGTAACAATCTTCTAATCATGGATACCTGATATGATAAACTTGTGTGTGATTTTAGCCATTTTAAGTGGGAATAAATGTTGGGATCTCCTAATTTACTCCTAACCAGAAATTGGTCTTTTTTAAAGTAGATTTTACAGAAAGTTTTTAAAAGTTCTTTAGTTTTAATTGTTTAGTTATATTACATGAATCTCTCCATATTGCTTTAAATTGATATTAAATATCCATATGTCCAAATATGTTAAAAACACACAGGCTTTTATAGGGTGTCCTAATTTTTTTCACATGATGAACTATGTTAACTATGATCAACTTAAATCCTATACATCAAGGCTACTGCACCAAGGATAATTCCGTTCATTTACAGTAAACTTGGCTGAATTTGAAGTATGCTTGAATTAATGCTAGTAACAAAAAGATCCATCTAATGAGAGTGCTGTGTAGGTATGTGGGTGTCTGCTGGATCTGTTTTCTTCTGTCCTCCCGAGAACAACAGCCATTTCAACCCACTTCACCAACTTTCCAGTGGTAAACTTTTTTACTGTGGCACAAACAATGCCTGACAAATGATTACTGTACAAAAAATGCTCACCCACACTCAAATACCTGACCCATTCCTCTCATCTCCTGCTATTCTACAATATCAGGACATGTTCAAGTACCTTTTTTTATGCGACAAAAAAAAAAATTGTCCAAATAGAGATGGCAATAGCTAGCTCATTTCGGGAATTTTTAGCCGGATGATATTTATCTAAAAAACTATTAAGACTTATATAAATAATTTTTTAAAATCTATATACATGAAAAAGTACTACAGACAAAGACTCCATATATAATCGAATGTAACACAAGCAAGAAAAACAATTAAAAGAACAAATAAACAGACAATGCAAGATAAGATACCTATGCCCAGAATTTGAGAGTCCGGGAAAAGTGAAAGCCATATTTAAAAAAAAAATCATTTTTGGCAGTGAGTTAAAACCAAAGATTGTTTTAACAGATCTAATCCATGGAGACCATGTGTTCCAAAAGTTAGTGGCAGCAACTGAAAAGGTACACTCACCACTAAGCTTTAATCTAAATTTGAGAACTAGTAGAACTAAAGGAATGTCTGCTTATTAAGGTCTCCATATAGACTCATTTCTGGACAATGTATTCAACCTGAACTTCAAGCCAATGAGCCATTTTTTTATTCACAATTAAACATAAATAACATTAATGTTTAAACAAAGAAAATTTACACTTTTACCCAGTAAATTCGATGCCTGCTACAGGTCTCAAAAAAGTTGGGACGGGGCATGTTTATCATAATGTAGCATCTCAAACCAGTTTTTACATTTACGGCATTTGGCAGACGCTCTTATCCAGACAGACTTACAACCATCACTTTTATACAACTAAGAAATTAGGGATTAAGGGCCTTGCTCAGGGGCACAACAGTGGCAACTTTGTGGTGCTGGGAATCAAATCCCGATCATCTTGACCACTGTGCTACCACTTCCCCCAGATGTCTGGGCATCAAGGTCATAAGTTTTCTGTAGCAGGCTTCAAAATTGAAATGAGCTCATTTAATGGTAACCAAAAAATTTCTTGGTTTAAACATTTGTTATTAATGTTCTATTGTGAATAAAATATCGGCTCATGTGATTTGAAAGTCTTTTAGTTTTTATTTTATTCGAATGTAAAAAATGCAACTTTTCTGGAGTTCGCGTTGTAAATGTACTGTAATTTTTTGTCAATTTCCAACTTTTTATTTTGGTTCTTCAACCAAATCTCTAAACTGTAAAATTTTCTTTTCTTTATTTTTACGGTTTCGATCCACTAGTGTGTTTTTAAACTTATCTATTAAATGATCTTTGGTAACTGGGTAGTGGTAACACAAACGGTTAATGCTCTCGGTTGCTGATTGCAGTTTCTTGATTTTAGCTGTTATATCATTTCTATCTTTGCTTGTATTACATCTGTACTGATGAGTATACAAACACACACAGACTCACCTACACTTTCCTAGTCACCCATAGATATTACATTGCAGTGTTTTTTCCCTAATTATAGCACTTAAATGTAAAAAGTGGCATGCAGATCCTAATAAGGTCTCGCTAGTATGTAAACAGATCTGATCTTGCATATGAACTATGCACTCAAGGAAAAAAGCTCAGTTCGGGTCATTAACTACTAGCCTGGTTCTTGCTGGAAAGCTGTGTCTCTTCCTCTCCAGTTTCCTTCTTTGTCCTCACCCATCAGAGGAGCCTCTCCACATCACCAGCTGCCCCATTCCTGAACAGTCAGTGGTGAACACGGCAATCATTCTCCCATTAAACGATCTCCCCACACACAGACACACAGACAGTGCTGCAGATAGGGCCGATCCTTACACTGATTCAATCCGAAGCCCCTGGAGGACTGCACTGTTGGCCTGGGGAAACGTTAGGAGCCTCTGGTTGCCTGGCGTCTCGGAAAGAAAAACAATGTCTACTTTGTTCTGGCAGCAGGCTCTCTGCGGGGAAAATGCTTAAAAGCTACTTAATTAGAGGGAGAGAGTGAGAGAGTAAGGCAATCCTCAGACGTGAATACTGTGTGAGAGGAGAAAAAAAAAGGAAGGTAGGGTTAGACCGATCATAACCTGGTAAAGTTTACGGAGGTTTTTATTCGGGCTTGCGTAGTTATATACTCACTCTACCAGTTCATTTCATCAACCGAGTATCACTGGAGTACACTTATATACTGTACATGGAGGAACACATAATCAGACCATCATTTATTGGTTTTATATATACATAAAACAATTTTTTAAACACTGAACAAGAAAACCTTCCAGCTAAAATGTAACTGTTTTTTAAAAAGATTTCATCAATGACATTTCTTTCAATAATTAAAATGCTTATTTGTTTCGGGATACAATAAGTAAACGCATGATTAAGTTGCATCAGTGCTAATGTGTTGGTCACAATTTGTTTGTCTAGCAAATTTTTAGGTCCTAATATATTCCTGTAACCCTGCGCTAAAATCTGTGATCTGTTGTCTTTGATTGCAATTTTGACATCATCACCGACAGCCGAATTAAGTTTAAGATCATCGTTTTATCCTCAGACAATATTCTGGCAGTGTTAGAAAATTGTGAGTGTGAATTGCTATGGCAATTGTTAAACCAAGAACCAATAGGAATGCCGAACTTGATGATGCAATTCGAGCGACAACTTCAAACCGCTCTGGGAAAAATTTGAAACAAGTCAAGCAAGAAGAGAAAGAAGAGAAACTTTATTCACTTATATAGGAAAAAGAGTGTTTGTATTATGTGTCATCGCTGATGTTTGTTTGTTGCTAGCTATCATGTACCAAGAGACGTGACCTACTATACATGTAACGGATTGATGACGAGAAATTTCGGACAAATCTTCTTGTGTGTCTGTTTTCTAAAGTGTCTTGACTGTCCTACATCTTAACATGGGGATCATGTTTGTACGGTCTGCCAATGACCATCATTGATGTCATTGATCAGGATGTTGAAAATAAAGAACAAAAGGTTTATAATTCTTTCTTTTTCTTTCAGTCATTTTTGGGGAAATACAAGTAATTCTTCTTTTATGGACATTTTCTCTTGTGCTTCATGAATTGGTCCGAAAAAGCTTTGAATTCAAATAATCACTTATTACAGCTATGTTAATCTGAAAAGCAATTTCCCACCGATTCTTGTTTCTTGGCTGAAACAGGGAAGTGTGTGAAGTGGTGGCTCACGGTAAGGTGTTGGACCACCAACCCGAAGATTGTGGGTTCAATTCCCAGCTCCACCAAGACACCACTGTGGGCTTCTGAGCAAGGCCCTTAACCTCCAATTGCAGCTGTAGGAATAAAACCTGGTGTGCTTTCTGAGAACACCATGGTTGTAAAGATTAAAACAAGTTACTCTGGACTACAAGATGTTACAGTTTGCAAACCCTTATAATTTTTACTCCTGGAGTAATTATTGAATTAATCTGTACCTGTATGTTATTTGAATTGGATATTTTTTTTTTCCACACAAATTGAATTTCAAAGACCCACCCCACTTAACTTAACAAGCAAAGAGCAAGTTCAAACATGTTTTAGGCTAATGAATAGGACACAAAGGACATTACAAGGTATGTGATGTAAGTTTTATTTCATTTACAAATAAATTTTCTCACTTAACTAGAGATTTAACTACACCTGTTAATACAGTTGAGGTTAAGGTAGTGGATAAGAATGTAAAACGGTTTCATTGACAACAATGCTCAGCCAGAGAGGCAATTTTCACTTGTGCAATAAATAGGAAATGAATTTAATGCCCATTTTTAAAGATCTGTTATTCACACAGATAGCATTCAACTTTTTTTCTTAGGCAGTTTAAGCAATATTAGCAGAATTTTGAGCTTTCTCAAAAAGATAGTAGAAAGTTTAGTAGGGTAGTTTTTTTAGTAAGATTATACCTAAAAATCATCCAAATAATTATATTTTACCTATCTTTTCTTTTGCTTTACAAGAACACACAAGAGTTTGAGGCAGACCTCGAAAAGTAAGTGATGACAATTGCCATCATCAGTCTACTTCAGGATCTGACTACAAGACGGCAACCATCGGTTCAGGGGGATCAAAATCCTGAGTCTCTGTTGGGCATGATATAAACCCAGTGCAAACTTAATGCCTCTTAAAAACAGCATTTTCTGAAGCCTCTACTTGTTTGAGCTTTATTTTGCTTACTTTTTTGTATTTTAAAGTCCACAGTAAAGGCTGATGTTCTGTTATTTTTTATACTGATTACAAAACTTTGAGGTTAATATATGTGAAGGCCGTTGCATTTATGTATGCGCGTATAACGGTAGTAATTTTAGATGTTTTACTGTTAAGAATTTTCGGTTTTAAAATGTAAAAGTTAATATTTAACAGAAGTTTTACGGAAATTTGAGACTGGTTTTTTAAATATGTAAATGCCTATAACTTTGTTGTATTAGGATTTATTTATCGTGATGGCATAAGATTTTTTGGAAGGCAATCTGTAGGGCCAGTTTGTTTATAATTTGTGGGGCAGTCCAGATTTTTGTTTTTTGTGTACATTTTTATTTATCGCTTTAAAACTGCAGTTTAAAATAAATCAAAAATTGAACTGACAAAATTTGTTGTTCTTGGATGAATTCATTTCTTACTAGCAACAAAAAGAACCAAAAAAAACCATGAAAACAAAAAAGCGAAACAATTTACGTAACTTAATTTTTTTTTAGGTTGTGAACTTCAAAACTTGGATTTTTTATGGTAATTAAGTACATAAACCTAAATTTATTTTTTAAAAAAAGGTGGAACAACTTAATTTAAGTTTATGCTACATAAAAATATCTCTGTCCGAAGATAAAAGGTAATTTATCTAACTTAATATAGTTTGTTGCCTAAACTTAATGTTATTAGAAGATGTCATAACGCAAATATACTGTTGCGTTCATTTTTTTTGGTGGGTCTACACAATACTTTTTTAGAGTGTAGCGCAGGGATTAAAATTCAAACTAAACTTCTAACTGGAAGATCGCAGTACCACCGCATTATCACTGTTGGGCCCCTCAGCAAGGCCCTTAAGTCCCAATTGCTCAGTTGTATAAGAGAGATAAATGTAAGTCGCACTGGATAAGAGCGTCTGCCAAATGCTGTAGATGTTAATGTAATTACCTGGTCATTAAGTCTCATATTAATTATATAACATGTAGCAATACTATAAATCTAGCAGTGATATCCAATAGAAAGACTGTTGTGGGTGTTGTTGATTTTGTTATAAGTGTTTGGCAGCATCACTAAGAATTTTTATGGTGGGTTTTTTTTTTTTCAGTTTTTTCCGCACACTCTCACACATACACGTCGTCTCCTCTGTGGAAAGCGCAGGGTTGAGGCACTACAAAATGCATACACAAACGCACCCCTGAGCTATGCATATCACAGCATTCTTTGCCTCTGTTACTGTTCCCAGGGAGAGAAAGTGCCGTTTAGCCCAAACCTTAGTGAGGTATAAAAAATCCCCTCATGACAAACTCACCCTGCACCTCGCCATCTTCAGAACTGCTCAATTATTAATAGATGTACAGAGAGAATGTCGCGTCTGATGGATGACGGACTGTCAGCAGGCATTTTGCAGGCACGTATCTGGCAGGCCCTGAGAACACACACTAGAGCTGACAGTGTAAAGACAGAGCAACGGTTTAAGGTCAAATACGCTCAGCGCTTCTGAGAAAGAGAAAGGGGGTGTGATGAGGGGAGAGGATGAGACGAGGGAAAGACAAAGAAAGGACGAGAGAGAGAGAGAGAGAGAGAGAGAGAGAGTGAGTGCTTGAGTGTATTAGTCATCCTCCGACAGAGCTGAATGTGTGTGTGGGTTGATTTGACTTTGGGGAAGCCTGCATTGAAGGCCTCTGGAGTCAGGAGATGCAGTTTGTTGTGAACGTTGCTGTAAGCTGTTCCACTGGGGACATATTTATGCGCCAGGTTCAATTTCAAGCATCTGGCTGACTCAAAGAGAAAGCTGGTAGAAGAAACAAACATAACTGGTAAAAAACAAAACTTAGTGGCTGAAACTAACTCAACTTGGAGTCATTTTAAAGTTGTACTTTTTTTAAATCAATAGCATTTATAAATTTGTTTTAACGAGAGCAAAGACATTTGGTCCAGATTGGTCAATAATTGTAAAACCAGGGTTCAAGCCCTACCACCGCCAGTTAGCCACTGTTGGGCCATAGAGCAAGAACGTTGACCCTTCCTGCTCCAGACCCCAACTTTCTAGGATAGGATATACAAAGAAGCAAATAAAGACATTCACATAAGGTCTCTAGAAGTGACCTGGGCCCTTTGTTTTCCCATGTGAAGTCCACTTTAAAGAATGTGTGTGTAATAATGGATACAAACCTTAAACTTGTTCTTTAGTTTGTGTGTGTTCATGCATTCAGGAGGGGTGGATTTCGGCAGCAATTTCGTAGGGAGGTTGGGCTATAGACTTTCAATGCTATCAGGCTACAGTTAGCATTTTCCACTTATTTATTTCAACTTAAAGCTTTTTTTGTTGTTAAGTGATTTTGCAAGGCTTATACATGTTTTTATTTTATCTCCTTTAGACTATTGAAAGCGGCTTCTATGTTGGCTGAATCCAGACCTCTTTCTCCTGACTGCAGAGGAACTTGAAGAGGAACAAATTTGAAAACATATTTTTCCCATATTGATTTCCTTACATTGGCATCTGGTCCCTTTTACTTGTTTATATCACCTACAATCAGGTCTCTGAGGTCTACCAACCTAATACTGCTGGTGGTTCCTAGAGTAGATTTAAGTACAGAGGAGGGTTATTGCATTAGCTGCCCCTAAACTCTAAAATTTATTACTATTAGCTATGTTTTTATCCCCCTGTGGTAATGCACATTTTGAGTGATGTAAACAACAAATTTGAAAAACTGTCCTCTAATTTGGAAAACTGTTTTTATGCTTGCGGTGGTTTTTAACTGGGTAAATGCGAATAAATTGTGATAAATTTTGCGTTTCCACTGATGGTGGACTTTCTGGTTTCTTCACAACAACATAACATACATTTTGGCGATTGCAAGCTGCACTGCTACGACATTTATTACTTGCCCAGTGGTTACTAATTAAAGTCTTTTCTTTATTATACTTGCTTTGTTGGTTTTTCAGAATAAATTCTGACATTACAAACATTAAACCCACGCGACTAATCGGCTGTTTCCGCTCCATTATGTTTGTCTTATTATATTTAATGTTGGTTACTGATATAAAAATGTAAATGTTGTTGTCACATAGACTCTAGAGCACAGTAAAATTTGTTTCTTTGCATATCCCATCTTAGTAAGTTGGGGTCAGAGCGCAGCGTCGGCTATGATACAGTCTTGCTCAAGGACCCAACAGGGGCAGAAACAGTAGCGGTTGGGCTTGAACCCTGGTCTTCCAACGTAGCGCCTTAACCATTTTCAACCAGTTCACTTATGCATATTACATCTTTTAACAGTGATGGTTATGATAGTTATGATAGCTATCAAGTGGTAGCGCACTTTTTCACGGTGTTAAACTACTAATTTGAAGACCAGGGTTTGATTCCCAGTACCAACAAGCTACCATTTCTGGGCCCCCGAGTAAGGCTCGTTAACTCTCAGTTGCTCAGTTGTATAACAGAGAATAATGGTAGTTGATAAGGGTGTCTGCCAAATGCTCCAAAATGTAAATGATTTGTTTTGAAACTCCTACTAACACAGTAAACTCTGTTTCCCAGAATACACTGCAGCTTAGGAATACAGCCTTCATGGACTACACTTCCCAACAACAGTGTTTTGGTGCCCTACAACAAATGAACACACAAGTCATTAATACAACACAAGAAAACAAGTCATTTATACAGTAAGAAACCTGGGTTTTTTCTTTGTTTTGCAAGTTGGGTGTGTGTGAAATTATGGTGGATTTAACATACGCGATGTATGGCAATTTAATAAAATTAAGCCAATTAACATGTAAATACCTAAAATAAAAATGTTTTTATTTATAATATAAAATGATCAAATTTATAGTAACTTAATAAAAAAAAAAATGCTAAACACACCTCCATTCCGAGTCCATTCTTTGTTGTTCAACTTGAAGTCAAGTTATAAAAACCTTGTTTTTTTTTAAAATTAATTAAATTATTGATCTGGCCAAACTGTGTAACATATTTGCATATCATTTGCATATTATTTGTATATCTTATATTCATTGGTTCCTATGTATAAGGATGAATTTTCATTTTGCTGCCAGTTGTATACTTTAGATTTCTCTTCCTGTCTGTCTGCCCACCAAATCATCTATCTGTCTGTCTGACTTAACTGTTTGTATGTCTGTCTGTCTATCTATCCACCTATTTATTGGTCTATTTATCTATCCACCAAACTGTCTGTCTGTCTGTCTGTCAACTTCCCGAAGGAACTTAAACACAGTCTGTCACAGTCACTTTCATCTCATTAATAATCACCCACACCTGAGTTCAGTCGCAGCTTTAACTATATAAAAAACTCAGATTCTCACTGTTGTTGTGATGTAATGATCAGACATTTTCTGTCTGACTAACCTAATCTGTTTGTTGTTCATTGCTATTCTTGTGTTTTGGTTTTGCACCTCACATGAAAATTTGCAAGCTGACGTTTTCGGATTTGTTTGTCTGTGTTGTTTTGCTAAACTCTCGTTTGGTAATTTTTCTTTTAACTCAGAGTCATAGTCAAGAAGGGTGGGGGCACATGTGGGCCGTTCGCCCACAAAAAAGGTTGTTGTGCTGTGTTTTTTATTTTTTGACATAGTTTTCAATTTATTGAATATATAGCAAGAAATTAACCAAATGGGCAGCACGGTGGCTTGGTGGTTAACACTGGTGCCTGACAGCAAGAAGGCCCTGGTACGGTCTTTCTGTGTTTGCATGTTGTCCCTGTGCTCGCGTGGGTTTACTCCGGGTAGGTCCCACAGTCGAAAAATGTTAGGTTGATTGGTGAATCTAAATTGCCCGTAGGAGTGAGTGTGAGTGAGTGAGAGTGTCTGTGGCCCTGTGATGGACTGGCAATCTGTCCAGGGTGTTTCCCTCCTGCCATTCGCCCTTTAGAAGACATCTGGGATAGACTCCAGCAGATCGCCGTGACTTAGGAAATAAACGGGAATAGAAGATGAATGAATGATTTAACTGCTGAACATCACTGCCTGTCAATCCTCAAAAAGTTTGTGTTGTTCGATAAATAATTAATAATTGGCACGTTTAACTATTAGTAGTTTATAAATTATTTTTTTAATTAAGATGAAAGTAAAGGTGTTCACGTATTACTGCATTTATTTTTAAGTATTCCTTGCTAAAATTTGATTTTTTTGGTGGGTTTTTTCCAGCATTGTGAATTTTCTATGTAACTGATCATAATCTCTAACCAGTCTTAGAAACTCTTAAACAAAATTGAAAATACCCAATACACGGTTCTCATTAAACAGCTCCATTGTGTTGGTCGTGCCCCGTCTCCTGACCCTGACCTGTGTGTTAAGATCATAGCGGCGGCAGCAGCACAAAGCTTTCCTTGTATGCAATCAGAGTTTGACACATTCAGAACATTATTGTGATCATTTGTAAATCCTGCTGACCAGCCATGAGGTCATGTCTCTCTCTCTCTCTCTCTCTCTCTCTCTCTCAAGAAAATACAGCCATGGATTTTTTTTTTTATTGTTGCCATTCAGACCTCATATACACCAATCCCCAACTCAAACAGAGAAAGGAAGGAAGGGAGGAAACAAGTGTTGGTTTGTAAGTCAGAATGGCACATGGCACATTAATGCTCCCCCAGACTAAAGTACGTTCGCTGTTCTGTTGCTGTTCATTCCAACCTAGCAGCTCTCCGTCATCTCTCGACTTGTTAAGCCGCTTGACTGTTTGTCAGCCGCGTCAGGAGCGACTGTGCGAATTTGCCGTTAATTGCCACCAGTGCTAAATTTAGTGGAGGCGACATGGATTCTTGATCAGGCACTGAAACTCTCTCTCACTGTCTCTCGCGCTCGCTTACTCCTGCCCCCCCCCTTGTCACCTGGGGAATACATGAACTATTCCATATGTCAGAGTTGTCAGTCAGAGGGAATCGTTGGAAGTCTCTCGGTCTCGACAGGACCCCTTAGTCTTTGGCTCTCAATCTTTTTTCCTTCCTCTCACTCTTTATTCAAGTGTTTATCTGTGTCTCAGCATGGGTGTTCTAGCTCTTCCCAGACAGCTAGTGTAGTTCATGATTTCTAAATTCTTTGTGAATCAGGAATCAGACAAATAAATAAATAAATATTTTGGCCCACATAAAGACTCCATATATAGCACATTTCCACATTACCCATACAATAAAAACCATATAATATTTTTGAAATATAATTAATATAAATATAAAATGCCCCAAAATATGTCTAATTATATACATTTACATACATATATTTTTTACAAATGCATTTATAGAAAATAATAGACAAAAATCAGGCGTGGTCTGCCACATTTTTACATACAAACAATAATCGCTTCAGCATGCTTCCTGGATGAACACTTTTGCTGGCACAAAAAGGTTGTTGTGCAACGGTTTGTATCATTTTTTTTCAGTGTTTTAATTCATTAATTATTTATATTAAAATGAATTATTGGCACGTCCCTGTAATATTAAAAAATTATCTGTTATTTGCTATTCTTAGCTAGACGGTTTGTTTAAAAAAAAAAAACAGCAATGATTCTTGAGAATCTGACATGACAAAAATAAATCCTGTTTAATAGTTATTGCAAAAATACACCGAAATAGATTTTCTGGGTGTTTTTTTTTTTTTTGAGCTTTAGGAATTTTTATGTAATTGATTATAATCTCTAAGCAGTCTTAATTTCATTACAAAAATCAGGCGTGGTTATCCACATTTCTTTGTTATTAACTATCATGTTTGATTTTCCGTAAAAAACGAACAAAAAAAACAACGAAGTTTGTTATTTCACATCAAGCAAGCATCTGATCGAAGATTATGTGTAGATAAAAGCTTAAATTAAATCCATTCATCATATAAAGTGATTGAGTCTGTAAACCTGGTAATGTATTTTTCAGACATTTTGGAAATGTATTATTCCAAAACAATTTATTTATAAAAATATAAAATATTATTTGCTTGAAATTGGATATATTTTATTAAACATTACGTATACAATTTATAGTAGCAGAGCTAAGGATGTTAAGGTTTTCAGGTTCAAGTTCATCAGGGGGACGGTTAAATGTTTTGGGGACAAAGTCAGGGAAATCAGATTAAGGTGGTTTGGACATGTACAGAATATATTGGTGGGAGGATGTTTGAAATGAAGCTACCAGGCAGAAGGCAAAGAAGAAGACCAAAGAGGAGGTATATGGATGCGATAAATGAGGACATGAAGTTAGTGGGTGTGAGTGAAGAGGATGTAGAGAATAGGGTTAGGTGGAGACATATGATTCGCTGTGGGGACCCCTAAAAGGGAACAGCCGAAAGGAAAAAGGAAACATATACAACATATATTTGTACATATATTTGAAATAGTCATCAAGTTCATCCAAAGACAAGAACCGGTATATACATCTACATTTACATTTACATCCCTTATCCTGAGCGACTTACATTTTTTACCTCATTTATACAATTGAGCAACTGAGGGCCTTGCTCAGAGGTCCAGCAGTGGTAACTTGGTGGTCCTGGAAATCGACCTCACAATCTTCCAACACAACTGAGCTACCAATTCCCCTTGATCATGTGTGTTGCAAGTACAAAAAACATGAATCTCTGTGTTAATAAGATCACAGGTCTTTTCATACCTGTGCTGTTAACATAAACATAAACAAGCTGTATTAGCATACATTACTAATACAACTTAGTGATGTATACTAATAGATTATTTTCACGCCAACAAAATACCCAAATGTGAAAATCTGTCATTATTTACTCCCTCTTGCATAGGTCCAAACCCGTAAGACAATTTTTTATAATTGAAACACAATTTAGGATATTTTTGATGAAAGGTAATGGCCCTCTGACCATCCCATAAACAGCAAGGTAGCTACCATGTTTAAGTACCAATCAAAAGATGATCGACAAAGTAAACCATGTGGTCCAATTGTAATACTACAAAAAGTACAAGAGTACAAAGAAAACAAATATAACAACGTAATTCCACTTGTGGAAATGCGATTATGATGATAACTAATGATTAACTGATTGATTGACTGCTGATAAATATAAGAAATAACATCATGTATTCCATAATTGGATGAAAATTTTGTATTTAATATTTTATTAACAATTAAATCAGGACGAAAAATGTCTCACTGATAGTAGGAAGAAAATACTATACATAGTTAACCCAAGTATATATGAAGTATTGAGGCACCTGATCGTCACAGTCATGTGTGTATATTTAATATCCTATTCCAGATTTAGTCTCACCCTTATTCTCATAAAAACGGCTCTTTCTTTAGGTGTTTTTTAAGAATGAGATTATAATATTAATAAGGAGGTCTGGGGTGTATTCGGTGTTCCGGTACATCCCGAGAGTGTTTAAGTTTGGGTTTCTTAGTGCCAGTGATGTAATTCTACAACATCAATATATTTGTTTGCCATTGTTTAACTTTCCAACTCCCCACACAACAGTTTGACATTCTTTTCGTGTTGATGTCATCCTCCGAAGGTTGTAACAACAAAGGTAAAGGATGTAGTCATGGATAAATAATGCTCGATAGCTCCATAAATCCCCTGAACATCTCGGTGTAATTTTACTGCGAGCAGGTCTGGGGAAGGTCACCAAACAGTCTTTCTTCAGTCTGCAGCACCGCTCGTGTCTTATAAATCAAGTTTTCTGATACGTTTAAATGACACAACATTAGACATGGGCTTTCATGGTAATTAATACATTTTTCATAATCTGTGTGAATGGCTAAATAAAACGATTTGAAGGAAGATTGATCTTGTTTGCCAGAAGAACCGTAAAAGATACAATCACACTAAAAGCATCAGCTAAATTCAGACGGTGGCAAGGCCAAGGTTGGATGGCAGCTTGACACACACATAATGGGACAATGTCATGCTGTTCGATACTTTAATGTTCAGTTAACAGAAAAAAATATGATTTTCTCACACAAAGCAAATGCGTTTATCACATTAATATTTTACAACCCGAATTCCTGAAAAGTTAGGACGTTTGGTTTTTTTTTAAATGAAACGAAAAATGAAAGATTTTCAAATCACTTGAGGCAATCATTTATTCACAATTGAAAATAAAAAACAAATCTTAACACTGAAAAATTTCACACATTATCCAATAAATGAGCTCATTTGAAATTGTGTTGCCTGCTACAGGTGTCCAAATAGTCGGGACAGGGCATGTTTACTATAGTGTAGCATCCCCTCCTCTTGTCAAAACAGTTTGAAGACATCCGGGCACCGAGGTTATGAGCATCCAGACTCTTCTACTATGAAGTCATGCTGTTGTAATAGCTGCAGTATGTGGTTTTGTATTGTCCTGCTAGAATACACAAGGTCTTCCCTGAAATAGACAATGTCTGGATGGGAGCATATGTTACTCTAAAAACTATATATACCTTTTAGCATTCATAGTGCCTTCCAAAACATGCTAGCTGCCCATATTGTATGCACTTATGCCACCCCATACTATCAGAGATGCTGGTTTTTAAACTGAATGCTGATAACATGCTGTCCCTCTAGAGGGACACGGCATTTGTGATTTCCAAGAAAAGTAAAATATCACATTTATCTTGAAATATTGATTCATTTTCTATAAAAGCCGCTTTGACAATGGTGTCAGCACTAACATATGAATACATTAAATTATGGTGGGGGCTGTACCATTCACCCTTCCTGTTGTCCACAGGTCAAATTCAACCCATTTTGAACATTTATATAGTCGAAACAGGGTTTATTTAAGGTAATTGCTTAAAATTAACATGGTGTAATCCAGAATTCGGTAAATCTGTTAAATCAAGGAGGACAAATGTGGCACTGGTAATGGGAAAGCAATACAAGTCCTAAACCAAGTACATAAGAAGTACTGAGGCAACTGATCATCACAGCCATGCATGTATTGTTGTTTAACATCCTATTCCAGATTAAGTCTCATTCTTACTCCTATAATAACCTTCACACTTCTGGAAAGGCTATTTTTGAGGAGTTTTCAAAATTGACCTTACTGAAATCAGGTGCTAATATTAATGAGGAGGTCTGGGGTGCAGTCGGTGTTCTGGTTTATCCCAAAGCTGTTCAGTGGAGTTAAGGTCAGAGCTCTATGCAGAACACTCAAGTTTGGGTGTCTCGGTTACAGCGAAGAAATAATGTAATTCTACAACGTAAAGACATTCTAAACAACTGTGTGGCAACAGTTTGTGTAAGACACACACGTGTCATGGATTCTTTTTTTCAGTTGAAAAATAATAGTATTTAATATTTAATATTATACCAAATTATATTCCTTTGGCATATATATTTATATATTGCTTAGTTCCAAACAACAGAATTTATAACTCATACATGACGCCTAATTTTAGTAATGATTTCACTAGCTGGTGATATGTCTATAGCGTTAATGAAACACCAGTTTGTAAACTAACCCTACCGTCCCTCTGAGATCTACGTCGCAAACGTTATTTTTTTTCGCGCTAAGCTAACGTAGTGCACTGATTCACACATATTGTCGATCAATTGTAGTGCAAATAAACCTGATTAGCTAGAGGGGTGTTATTGACATTACTACTGCTAGTGTACATAGACATGACAAATGCCTAGATGTAGTTTACAGTAGTAAAGTCGATAACGCCCAACTAGCTAATCAGGTTGATTCGCACTATAGTTGATCAATCGGATTTGGATTATGTTCTAACAAATTTTTGATTAGTATTAGTAATAACTAATAAGCATAAGTAACATTTTCTCCATCGAACTCCCAGGTTTTTAATACAATAATTTTTTGTTTTCCCAGTATTATTTTTTCCAAAGTAATGCATTTATCGCATACTCGCATTTATTTCTCAACAGCAAACGCCACTCTGGCTGTCATATTTATTTATCTGTAGACAAGTGAAAAAAAGGGGAAAGATAATTAAAAAAAAAAATACATTAAGGAAAAAAATCTAAACCTGTGTGTCAGGAACTAGTCAGAGAATCACCATCTTTACTTGAGAAAAATTCACAGAATATCAAATGCTGTCGATCACAGAGCGGAAAGAGAGGAGTGTGTGGCTAATCACCTAACTTGTCATTTTCTCCCAATGAAAATCTTTTTTTTTCTTTTGTTGAAGCAAGGTGTTAAAAAAGGATTGAACTCTACATGACTGACACAGTAATGTAAATTTTGCTGGACAGAGCATGGGGGGAAAAAAAGCTTTCAATTAACAGCAAGTGGAAAGAAATTGTTGTTTGCAATCCTGCCAAAAAGACCCCACAGCAGAAGACACCCACTAGGTTTTCCATTTTTTTTATTTTGTACCATTTTTTAAATATATATCTGTATTGTGTGTTTTGCTTAATTCTAAACTCTTGCCAATTTTCCTATCGACTAAGTTCTGATTTGCTTGTTGAGGTGAACAAATTCGGATTCATCCAGGTTAAAAAACCTGATCCGTTATATGACTCAGGATTCACAAATCCTTTTCTTCATTTACTTGGATCAGTTGAGTTCTACATTATACAAAAATACAAACTGAAAATCACACTAATCAGTTGTTCCATGTAGCTAGTTAGCTAGTAACCGAAGAAACAAGCAGCTGACTGAGTTGTTTAGGAAACTTTAAGAATGGTCAGAAAGATAAAAGTGAGTTTCAGCTGATCCATCAGACGTGTAACGTGTAGCAAAACAGCCGGATCTGTTAGTGTTAGTGTGTGAGCCCAAGGATTCGGTGGATTCTAAGGATTAGTTATAGTGCCCTCTAGTGGAATACCATGGCAAAACCAGTCAGTAATTTTAATGACTTAAAGGACTCATGAGACTTGGATCCGTTCAGTGAGTAATTCTAGGAGATTCAAATTCGTAAATGGTTTAGTGATGGAAAGTTTGGCTCACTTTACAGACTCAGACCCTTGAGTCTTATTTAGCAAAATGAACGAATCTTTTAATGAGTCATTTCGTTCATTTTGTTCATTTTAGTAAAATATAATTAAAATGTTGTGTTACACTTCCATAACATATCTACTACTCACCCAAACCTTAATGACACTACAAAAAATACAAAACTGTAATGGTATAAGAAACAAAAACATTAATTCATTGTTCACCTTTAGTTTATGATTAGCTCACCTCACCTTTTCTAACAAGTCTTCAGGTTTGAGTCATTTGTGCATCACGTGACAACACAATTGCGCTTAAGCAATGCAGTCTGAGACGGAAAGATAACCATATGCATGACTGAACGAATCATTCCCTAAAATGACTCCTCCCCAACTCACATTAAAGATTCATTCATAATGAACAAATCTTTCATAAATGACTCATCACTAATATGGATGCATTTCACATACTGAGGCTTCCTTTTGTTAACTTGTCGAGTTTCTTGCTTCTTGAATTCTAGCTACATTGCTTGCCTTCGTGTTCTCTAGTGTTCAGGTTCTTTTTTTTAATTAGTAAATTTGCTGACCTGAGTATTTTTATGTATGGTAATTTTTTGCCCTTGTAGCTGTTTATATGTGTTGTCTTGGTTTTTTTAAGTACCCTAAATAGATACATATATACAGATTTTTTTATTTATGGTCCTCTTGCTGTAAGATTTTTTTTACTTTATTGCCTCCAGGATCATTGCGGTGTCTTCCTGCATTCTAGGATATTTGAATTCTCAGATTCCAGATTATTTGATTAAAAGACTCATTCTTTACTCATCATCCTGTCACTAGTTATCTTGTGTTTTAAGTCATGTTATTCTAATATTTAGATTCTTTAGGTCAAGGGCAGCGTACTTTCTGTCATTTTTTACCCTAAGAATATATATATATATATATATATAGCATCTATAATCTAATTATATACCTGCATTTTAATTTCTCCTGTCAGTAATCTCGGAGTTGCTGTTATAGAAAATTAAGCTATATATTCTGTACCAATCAGAATTGAGAAACAGCCATTTAAGGAATCATTCATCATTACAGCTAAAAAATGCATGCTTTTGATGGGGCTTTTCCCAAATATGTGTTAAAACGTAGAGATTTTTGTGCTTTTTGAAGACACAACAAAATTAAGGTAGGCAGTGATAACTCAAATGGTTAAGGTGCTGAGTTGTTGACTGAAAGACCAGGAAGACCTAGGTTCAAGTGCCACCAGTTTACCACCATTCCTGCTCCATGGGCACTGTATCTTGGCTAACCCCAACTTTCTAAAATGAGATATGCGATGACATTCCACTGCGCAGTAGAATATATGTGACAAATGAAGAAATTTCCTTTTCCTCCTAAAATTGCTGAACTAATTTCCAAAAAAAAGTGGCTAAACGCATGTTATGACATGACATAATGCGTCAGAAAAAAAACTGCAAAGTTCTATAGAATATCTATAGAATATTGATATAGAATAACAATTTTTTTTTTCTATAGAATAACAATTTTGAAAGTACCAGTCCACGTGTTATAATAGTAGCCATGCTACAGCTTTAGTACGGTTCTCTTATGACCGTTCTCTCATAAGTTATTCATGTAAATTGTTTTAGTGGCGGAATCCCTTAATCTTTCATAAGAAAAGGGTTTTTAAGTTCTTTTTGTCATGGCAGCAGGGCATGACACACGATACAGATTAAGTTAAATATTAAATAGGATTTCCATCAATGCTTCTGTTGGCCTTTGCAGTGTGTAGTGATTTGTCCTTAGCTTTTATTACCCTTGTCACTAAACATAGATTGGCTGGTGTACAAACAGACATAAACACACCCACATCTACACCAACCCTCCTTTCTTTACACACACACACTTTGACAAAATGCCAGTGACTCACTAGACAGATTAGTGGAAGTCAATGAGGTATGAAATGTGAGGATTGAGGCCTGCCGTCACCAAACATGTACACACATTTTTTTTCTTACTGTCCCTAATCTCTCACATGGCCACCAGGTGAAATCTGTGAATGCACCAGAATCCATAGTGGAAAATGCGAGTTGGAGTCACAAATTCCAGCTTAAATTTTTTTTAATTTGTAACACTGCACTGATTGTTAAGTCCATCAGACGCAAAGCAGGGAAAAGTTTTTCCCACGTTTTCTGAAGTATTTTTAAAAGTATCTAAAAGCATTTCAAGCATTAAAAGTTGGTGATTTTGCACAACATGTGGTTAGCATCCATGGACACTGAACTGAAAAAAAAAATCTTTTTAACCCTCTGGACTCCAAGGGGAATTTTTTTATGCCCTTGATTTGTCTTTAAAATCGTGTAAATATGGTAACACTGAATACAGCATAAACTAAGCTAGGATAATATATAAACCACATGCATACACATGCTTTTGACAAAATAGTGTTTATACATAAATAAGTTTAAAATTCCCAGGCCACAAAAATTTTATAATAACTTTGTTTACTGAATGTGGTAGACCAGAGATTTTTTAACAGAATAGTGTGAAAATCACATAAAACAATAGATTTTTTTTGTAATACACTTTTTGTATGTGTTCAACTTTTATGAATATAAGAGTAAAGTAAAATTCTCAGTCACACATCTTGGTGCCACGCGTTAATGACCATTTTAAATGTATAATTTAGGTAACGGAATGTCACTGCCTCAGTCGATATTACGATAAAATAAAGAACAAACTTATGAGGGATGATTATTTTCTGTTTTTTTAATGTGTCAACATTACAGGTTCAGCTAATAGAGGGTTAATAGAAGTACAGCTAAAACATATGTTTCATCATAAGATAGAATAGAATAGAAATAAAAAGCTAAGAGATAAACATTAAAATGTTTTACATATTTTACACTTTTCTAATGTCTGTGGTAATAATCACCTCTGATTGCTGTTCTTGGTTGTCAGGAGTGAAACCTGATGCTTTCATAGCTCATCCATGTTAAGGTTCAGCGTTTTTTTTGTCTTCATGAAATGCTTTTCTGTACACCACTGTTAATAAGTGATTTTGCCAAAAGTGCTGTAATCCTTAATTAACATCCTTTGTTCACCTGAAATAACATTTCAAGCAACCAATCATAACCATCTGATGTCATCAGTGTGTTCCGACCAAATTCGCTTGAATAGAGTTTTAAATCTTTTCCACTTTGTAAACCACAATGTCATATAATAAATGTATTTATTAAATTAAAAAATAAATAAATAAATACATGGTGTGTAATACATTACTTGCTGTACTGAACAATTACATACAATGTGTATGTGCATCTTAGTTAATGTGTAAACATTTCCCTCGCCTTGGTGACCAACATTCATAGGAGTTTTTTTTAAAATTTATGGTTATAAAAATCTGGCTTGTGATTGTTAACTTGTAAAGGTTATTTTGTGATTTTATCAAATTATCATAAACCCTGTTTTATAGTAAGATTCAGCGTTTCATAACATTTTACATTCGATTCTTCATTAGTAATAATGTTATTCTCCGATTTATCATCAATTATTTTAATATTGTTTGTCTAATTTCATGTTCTGATTTAATGTAAATCATCATCCTCAGTAAATTGTTACAGAATCAATTAATGATCAATTTCATCCAATAAAGTATTTTTCAGCAAGTTTTTTAGTTTGTTTGTGGACAAAAGGTGAAAGATTCAAAAATGAATTGAGGCGGGTTTGGTCGACACACACTGATAATATTGAATGTTTATGATTGGCTGATTGAAATGTTGATTCAGGATCAACAATAGGGTGTTAATCCAAGATTAGATACTACTTGGCAAAATTATATCCATCAATCAAAATTAATCTGGCATCAAACACTATGTTACGGTTAAAGTCACCGAGATCTCATATTGTTTTTATTCTGATGTTTAATATGAACATAACTGAAGCTTTTAAATGACATCTGATGATTAGACTCACTGTGTTCCTGCAAGATTATTCATTATAGTTTATATAAAATGTTTACCTTATATACATACTTTACTCCAATGGCGGAATCAGTCTTCTGGTAAATCTTTGTATTATAGAAGACATTTCTCTACATTTTCTTTGAAGACACCAGGAAAGTAATTTTCAACATTAGACACTTTGGATAAGCCAAACACGCTACAATTTGGTGCAACTAAATGAGTCTTAAGATTGTAAGTCAATGTGCCATTGCTGCCAGAAGGATTTGGGGAGCGGTGCAGCTTTTTTTTTTTATAATAAATATCCTCTGATTGCACCTTTCATTTATTTATTTAGTCTCTATTGCATACTTTATCAAGCCATCAGAGGATCAGCTTGCCAGCAAATCAGACCCATTCATCCTCTGCCTTCTGATGGATTGGAGCTTGTCATCTGCTTAACGTGTCTTTTTTTGCTCCAAAGAAAGAAGGAGGTCCTCACAGCCCTGGCACAGAACACTCCTTATGCCCGTCATGTTCCGTCTGGGGTCACATTTCCTTCTAGCTCATTCCTTAACTTATCATGTCCTCCCAATCCCCACCCCATTCCCAACCAACCCTTCCAACTAGTATTAACCCTAAATTAAAGGTATTTTCCTCTGCACAAACGGCAGTGGTGGAATGTAACTAATTACAAATACTTACGTAGTATTTTACAGTAGGGTTTTTTTGATTGAAATTTTTTTTTTTTTTTTTTTAATTATTCAATTTCACTACATTTGTTGTTATGTTTTTTTAGAAAAAAAAGCTTAAACTAATCAAGAAGCTAGCCAACAATAAGATCTGGCAACCCTGTGTTTATAGTGATGACAATAAGCATAATACGCTATTCAGCTTTAAAAGCAGTAAAAGTAAAAGCATTCGTTTACTGTTTTGATTTATTTTCTGTTACTTTATGTAGCACATTTCATACACAGTGATAATTCAAAGTGCTGTACATAAGAAAAACAAAAAAATTGAAATAAAAATGATTTAAAATGAATAAAAACAGTTAAGACCATCAAATTTTATGATTGCAGAACTAAACAGATGTGTATTGAGTCTGGATTCAAAGATAGCTACTAATTCAGGATATCTGATCTCTTTTGGTGGCTGGTGGCTGGTTCTGCGGGGCTACGTAATAGCTAAAAGCAGATTTTCCTTGTTCAAAGTGAATCCTTGACTTGATCCTAATGATCTGAGTAATCTGATTGGTGTGAAGGTGATTTAAGGTGTGAAGCTTTTGTTGAAATGATATAATGTCATATTAGCAGGTTAGATACTGAGTTAATGCCCTTGCAAGAGCTTCGTTAGGTTCTTTTTTTACTGTCCGACACTTAAAGTCGGGTATCGTTTGAACTATAGGCATTCTGTTTCAGTTTATTGATTACATCAATTAGGCGAAACAACTATAGATAGCAAACATAGTTATTCTGTTGCAGCTGAATACCATGAACAAAAAAATCAGCAGCAAACCAAACATTTTTCTGAGGAACTTTAGCCAATGACCACAGCCACAGCAAAAACAACTAAACTTCAGCACAGAAAACAGACCATAATTCCTGAATTGAGAATTCCTAAACTCTTACTTGGTCATATTATTTATATCACTACTTCTACTTGTACTCAAGTATTTCAATTACTTTGAAATTCGAAATTTTCAGTATTTTTCCACAACTTTTTTTTTCACCATCATAGTGTGTGTGTGTGTGTGTGTGTGCTAGCATTTGGGTGCAACATGGTTAGCACATCCCTCCTTCGCACATTCACCCGCTCACACTTTTTAAGCACAGATGCAGGCTAAGATACACATGCAGGCGAGACCTGACACATAAAGCCACAGGCTGGTGCAACGTGGAGTGTCCTTGATGTGAATAGAACATTTCAAGTTGAACAGTATTGCAGATGTTGCCGTGGAAAAACAAAACAGTCAAGGAGTTCTTGAGTCTCAATTGACATCCACGATACATATAGATACACACTGTGTGGCTGAAGGTTGGTGGATACCTAGCCAGTACTCACACAGTTGTGTAGAATGTCTTTGTATGTTGTAGCCTGATATTATTACTTTACTGAAATCAAGCCAGGTTTATGTCGTGTGATTTTGTGAATTATTTTGACCGAGACATATTTTAAAATACTAAAAATCCTTTAATCCTATGCTACAATATTTTGCTTTTGATCGCTAGTTTGACATGTTCACCAGCAGCCGATTAGTGGCCAATGCGATTCATTTTTTCTCTGATAAAATTCTGGCTGTGTCAGTGTCTGGCAATTTCAGATACGTGGTGTAGTGGGTTAAGGCGTGTGCTGTTGCAAGCAGGAGACCCAAGTTTGACTTCAGCTCGGGTCCTTTCGAATCCCACCTACCCCACCTCTCTCCCTCTTCCGCATTTCATTTGTGTCCTGTCCTATCAATAAAAGCAAATCGGCCAAAAATATACTTTAAATAAAAAGACACATCCTTAACTGCTCCTACAACGACTATCAAACCTAGAACCAATTGAATGCGCCGAACCTGATGATGCAATTAACCTGATAAATATGTACCCTTTTGGGAAAATTTTGTAGCATGGACGTACAGCAAGAAAAGAAAACTAAGGTTATAGAAGAAAAAGGTGTTTTAGTGCTACGTGTCGTTGATGCTGTTTTTTCCTGCTAGCGAGAGAATGGGGTTACCGAAAGAGTCATGGATTGATGATGTAAAACCTAATGGTTCTTCTTGTGTGTGTCCATTTTGGACTGTTGTACAGTCTGACATTATGATAACTGAGATCCTACAGCATGACCTGGGGTTCATGTTCGTACAGTCTGACAAGCAACAATAAAAATCCCCATGCTTCAGAGACCAGACACTATTCCAATAAAATAAAAGGCAAATCTAAAATGGGAGGCAGTTATGAAACCTTTTGTGTCAAGTTACCATTATCTTGTTATTTTCTCTCTTCCTTCGGATATCACTATCTGTTCCTCCAGAGCAGTCCTTCTTTAACGAAATAACACCTTCTCCTACACCTCTGTCTCGCACACACACACACACAAATCAGGGCATGTGGTTATTTTAGAATATGTGTATAATTTTTTTTTCAAGGCCAGGTGTGAAATGTGTGTTCATTAAAAGTGACAAAGACCTTATTTTCTGGGGAAAAAAAAGGATGAAGAAGAAACCGCTCAGAGGCAGTGCAGAGAGCTAATGACAGAGATGCAGCCTGAGATGGAGGAGGGGTGCGGCAGGCCATTCTGGCACGCGCCGCTTTGTTTTGACACCAGCATGCAGCGATGGATCGCGCTCCTCACCTTAATGCTCGCTTTATGGCTGTCACCACGCAAACACACACCTCTCCGATTTACTAATACACACTAGCCTGTGATTTAATGCTTGGAAGCCATCGTTCGCATCTGGTCGCATTTGTCCATGTAGATTTATTGTTATTACCTCCTTGAGCAGGCTGCAATCATGCTATGGCGAGATGAATGGTTACAGAACGGGAGAACATGTAATAAATGTATGACAAACAATCTACTGAAGGTTGCTTATATTAAGGATATGACATCATTGTTGCCTTTGACCAGTGATTAAGACTGTCCATTAAGGAAGCCTGGCAGTGTTGTGGTTATGGTTGAATGATCTGGAACGCTGACTAGACCCTACAACATCCGCGCCTGAACTCTGTGGCTGAAGTCACACTCCACAATCTGGTTAAATACATTTCCAAAAGTTGTGGAGGTTATTTTAGAACGTGGTGCGGTGGTGACTCATATGGTTAAGGCACTGAGTTGTTGTTTGAATGACCATGAAGGGCTATTTCAAGCCAAGTGCTTAGGCTACATCAAGGCGAGCTTTCTGCAGCTGAATACGCTATTTAGTTCTGCACTCTGACAACTTAAAGCGGGTGGAAGGAGGTTGCATTTAAACTGGTGTTCAGAGAGGGATTAAACACATGGATACAAGCAGAGCTTATTTGTTGTGATGATACGGGCACGGTCTCCCAGTATGTGGCAATGGCAGTGAGGTTGGATAACCTGCTACGTAACAGCCCCCTCAAAAAAGCAAAACTGCACCTCACACACTGTGTGCTACAATGGCCCGTGCAGGTGGGTGTCACCACTAAGTTATGTTTCTACTGTAGGGGTCCCAATCATGTCAGCTCCAGCTGCCCCAAAAACCCACTCCTCAATTAGCTAATGTAAGCAACCTTGCCATAACGCTGCCCTTCTCATGTCTGTACCGTCGTTGACTCTGTATCACATGTGTTTCTAGCATTAGTGGAATTCTGGATCTCCCCCCAATATTATGGACAAGCATCTCGTCCAACAAATCAAGCTCCACAGCAAGTTCACTACAGCTCCCATACTGCAACATCCTGACCCTGCGCTGCCATTCGTAGTGTAAAAGGATGCTTACTGCGCCATACTTTTACAGGGAAATGGCACAGCTACTGGCTATAAAAGTAGCCCTGACACAATGGAAACAATGGCTGGAGAGGAGCACGTACCCATTTTTGGTGATCACAGATCACAAAAATCTGGAGTATCTAAAGTCTGCAAAATGCCTCAACTCCAGGCAAGCCTGTTGGGCTATGTTCTTTACTAAAAATGGTAAGGCTGATGCCTTGTATCGTAGACACAAGCCCCCTTACGAAATCAATGCCCTAAACCAATTCTTAATCCTCAGATTGTTCTGGCCCCAATTTCATGGGACATCAATGAAGTAATCACCAGAGAGCACTTACAGCATCCTGTCCCTCCAGTACACGCTATGTACCAAGTACCTTACATTCATTAGTCATGTCATAGATCCGTACCGCCATCCAACTATTGAACTAATAGACAATACCTACTGTTGGCCAGAGTATCAAAAAGACATTATGAACTTGACCCTGGTCTCACATATCCCTGGACTTTGTCACTACCTTTCCAAGCTCTCATGGTTTTACCACGGTTATGAGCATCGTTAATCGGTTCTCCAAAGCCTGCCGTTTGATTCTTCTCATTCCTCTACGGGTCTCAATCTATACTAATGAGTTCTGGGGTATCGGCCCAGCCATTTCTGCTAGTATTTCCTGTGGCAAGCTTCATAAGCTAGCAAACTATGAACACATTGCGAAGTATTGTTTGCTAGTCAACATACCAAGCGTTTCCATGTTCAAGTTCATGTTTGTCTTTTTGGCTTACTGAACTCTGCTTTGACTTTGGATTACGATTACTGCCCACTGTTTTGGAATTGTTTGCTTGGTTTTTGTTTGACTTCTGTGTACTAAACTCTGCATGTTTATTGACCAAGTCTGTGGATTATTGTAAAGCCTTTAATAAAGCCTTTCACTGCAACATGGACTCTTCCTCGATGTCTGCTTCACACACTGAAATGGGTCACTGTCAACAAAGCTAATTTTGACCAGGTAAAATAAGTGAGTTTTTACACTGTCATTTTTAAAAATATATACTGGACTTTTTATTAGGACCCTAAAAATCACATTAACTTGTGGAAGAATAGGCAGGGGCCTTTCTGTGTGAAGTTTGCATGTTCTCTCCTGGCTTGCGTGGGTTTACTCAGAGTACTCCAGTTTTATTCCCACCCTCCAAAAAACATGTATGTTAGGTTAATTGGTATTTCTAAATTGCCCATAGGAGGGAGAGTGTATGTGTGTTTGTGTGTGTGTGTGTGGCCCTGTGATGGACTGTTGACCTTTCCAGGGTGTACCCCTTCTGCATTCGCTTACAGACGGCTGGGATAGACTCCAGCAGGCCCCATCACCTAGAATAAGGGAATAGGGGTTAGAAGATGAATGAATGTTATAATTGTAATAAATCTCCATGTTTTCAGTTTGCTTGTTTTCTTTTCAACTAAAATTTTGAAGTTAAGCTCGTTTTTTTTGTCTTTGTGGTCAAATCCTAATTAAGATTACATTGTTTTCTATTGACAATTTGTGAACAATCATGACCTTTACTTCAGAATTTGATCATGTTTTTTATTTTTACCTTCTTTTTCCTTTCAAAACATATATTCAGCAGGACCCAATGTGAGAAATGATTGTGTACTATATTCAAACAGATGTAGCGACAGATGAGACCTGGACTGAAATACAATGTGTAACATTCATTCTCTCACTTCCTAAAGCTGAAAATTGGATACGATTACAATTAGTGCAAACAAAACAACGAGGAAAACATCTTTTTATATATAAATGATACATAGTGATAACTTAAAGAAACTCACTCCCAGCCTTGGTAATAATGTTGTTTCATCTGAACTCCTGTGAGGATTCTCATTGGCTGATTTCTGCTGTTTGTGTGGTCCCGGGGCATCATTAAAATTTTACACACATCCCTGTCCATCAGTGTTAACGACATGCAATCCTTACATATCGCATGCTTGTTTCTTTTTCCCTGTTTATGTCTTTCAAACTATCAGATTTCTGCATTTAAATCTACAGCCAGGGAGCGTTGTGTCCGTCAGTGCCAGTGTCCTGACTGTATTCCTCTGCTGCTTGACCGTGACAGGCCCTGCTTTCAGCCTTTATCTGCCTCTCTGTCCTTTCTTCTAGCCACAAAGATCCCTTCTCTTTCTCTCTTTTTCTCATCGCAGCGCTCCTGTATCCGCTTTCTACACGTGGCAAATGATTGCCCGGGTGAAGGTATTTTCTGTTTCAATCTCCCATTTTCCCAAGGGGGAACAAAAGGGACAAGCTTGGTGCAGCTGTTTTCACCGAGAAAATGGCTCGGAATTGCCTCATTCCTCGGCAGATTAGTGATTGCATACAATCCTGGCCTAAGTGCTATTGTGCGCCACAATTTGGCCATTATACTTTAGTCTTTTCCCATTCGGAGCAACCCCCTAACCAATTAAAGTAATACAGCCTTTCCAGTACCTGCTCCCAATTAAATGTGGGCGGTATTACCTGCCTTGATGCCGCTGACCATGAATTCCTACCACTTTACCCACATTCATTAGGCCTATTCATTCTGGAGGGGCTGATGACAAGGATTCAGGACTGGCCTGCTTCTCCCCCCTCCTCCTACTTCTTCTCCTCCTCCTTTTTCTTCTTCTCTGTTTGCCATTTTCTCTAAGAAGGAATGACAAAAAAGTTAATAGAAGTGACACTTTTTTTTAAAATCACGTCCTCTTTTTTTCTTCTCTAGCCATCTATTCTCTGCTTCTGCTTTTGTTTTCAAAACTTATTGTATTTTTATCTATATTTCTTCTTTCCTTTATTATTTTCGTTGCTTGTACAGTCGACTTGGCAGCATCCAGAAAGCCTGTGTGTACTCCAGAAAAAAAAAAGTAGAGGCCTCTTCAGGCCACTGAGTCGATTGACAAAACCGGAGTGTTAAAAGTCGACAAAAGCCAGGCGGGGAGTGCCGTCAGCCATGCTTGGTGAAGCTGCCAGTCACATGGTTGCGCTGGCGCAACCCAGACAAGCTAGTCAGCTTGGCAAAAAAGAGACACCGTTTTAGACAAGTCTTGTTGGTTAATTTTGATATTGATGCAGCAGGAAGTGTTGACGGACATGTCGAGCTGAGGACAAAACACATTGCGATTCTTATGAAAAACGAATTCAGCAGGTTGTGTGTGTGTGTGTGTTTAATCCATTGTTTATAGTTAAAAATTTCTACCTTCCGACCATGTAGCATAAACATTTGACATGACCATATGCCTTTCATCCCAAATGATCAGGATCCTTCAATGCTGTTTGCTGTTTCCGTGCTTTTCTCCTGCACCCATAAATCAAAGCCAGTTGACCATGACTTACATCCATGTCTGAATTAAAGAGAAACAGCACTAACATGAACAGACCGGAGGACATTTAAGACGTTCACTACACAAGCAAGGATGCCAAAACAAAACCTTCCGAGCCCCTGAACCTAGCCACCCCTCCTCCTTCCAGCCCGCCAACCACTCCACTGCCTCTGAGCACAGATACAATAGTGCTGCTTTTTTTATGAGAGAAAGGGAAAGGAAGGAGATAGGGGGAGATAAAGATAAAATTAAAAAGGGTAAACGCAGACCACATGTCTTCATTATAGAAGAAACACAGCTCGGCTATCCCAGGGCCGAATTTGAGCTTCTGGGCTCACCAGAGCTCAGGGTGAAACGAGCTTGCTTTGTTTACAGTGTCGTCCCTCCGACCAAGCGCGGATCAGATCAGGTTCCGTCAGGAAATAGGCCGCCTGAAGGTTCTGTGGGCATCGGAAATCTCGTCGTTCTTGGCTGAAACAGACACTCTTGCTTTACTCAACCGTGGCAGGAAAAAGGGACAGAAAAAAGGAGACTTCACTGTGTGGCAACAGATTATGCATGAAACATACCATTCCGACTGAGATTAAGCTACTAATTATTATTGTAACTACTAATTTATTTAATGCATTAAATCACCCATCTTAATGGTATACAGTTCTTCATCCTAAAGCAAAATGTAAAAGTATTATTTTATTCTATATTATAAATATTCCATACTACTCTAGATGTCTATAGTTTTGTGTTGGTTTTTGTCTCTTTGGTGTTTATTCAACTATTCTACGCAGCTGAAAAGCTTACTTAAGCTATTTTTTATATTTAAATTATATGCAAGTTATATCCCATATTTTTTTTCCTCACATTTTTTTTCAAGTGGTCTATTATCAAAACTAGAGACATGGAGAAAAGTTTATTCGAGTCACAACCTGAAACTCTCTATCTACATTCCCTAGCTAAAACTGTGTGGTGGTAAGCTAACAAGTGTTAGCCTGATAGTCAGGCTAGCTAGTATGTTAGTCTGGGCTAGTTAAATAGCTGATGACAATTTAATTTCTTTAGGGTCATTTGGGCTAAATAACATAAAATGTATTTTTAAATGCTACTTAAAAAAAAAAAAAATTAACTGTATTTGTTCAAAATCAGACTTAAATTTAGCAATTAATCCTTTTAAAGCCATGTAAAATGTATGGCAAGTTAAAAAAAATTATAATAAAATCCCTCATAAATAAAATAAAACACCAAACAAAAAAAAAGAATTTTCATCAGTGTGACTGTATAAAGCAAAATTATTTTGGTTTATTAGTTACTTTTAAAAAGTTATTTGAAGAGCTGTATACTGTATACTGTATATTCTCCCCAGATCCTCAAAGCGTCCTGGGCAATAAGAGAACTTTGTCAAAACGTCAACAGTCCTGCTATTTTTCCTGCTAAGACGAGCGGATCCCTTCTCAGCACGCCATGTAGCTCAGAGCTGCGTATCGCCAGATCCGTTGGCACAAGGCAGATTTTAATTAATTTCACACCACCAGACAGTGCAGGAGTAACCCTGTGAAAAGCAAGGCATCGCAGCCTCAGCCTAATCGCCATCAGGCCTGTGACATCATCCCCGGCCCTGGCGGGGCAGGCTTCCATAAGAAAACGGAGGTAGTTTACGGCGTTTACAAAGAGCCAATTTATCACTATAAGGAAATGCTAGCCTGGGAGCATCACCCCCGGCAGAATTAATTGGCCCGGTTACTGTCTGTGAAGTTTTTTTTAAATCAGCAGACTGCCCCAGGAGGAACTCTCAGACCCCAAGATCTAAAATCCAGGAAGTTTTTATTAAAGCACTGCATATGGGTTGTAGTATAGTGTATACTTTTAAAAAACATTTTTGAATCATTTTTTCATCTGTGGTGCTTTTTTTTTGTAGATAGTTGAATCATCTCAGCTGTCGGTGATTAGTTTTTACACAGTGAACGATGTGAGTAGGAGAGGAAATGAGGCCAAAACCACCATTATGTCCATTGCTTTTACAGGCCATTTAACTCGAAGAGGGAGGAGATAGAACTGCGTGTCTGTCAGAGAGAGAGAGAAAGGGAGAGGGAAAGAGAGAGAGAGGGTTGGAGAGAGAGAGAGAGAGAGAGAGATTTACGCCAAACATTAAAAAGAAAAGCTACATGTCTGTTTGCCTGAGCGCACCCACACTCAGCTGCTCGGTGGCGCTAATCATAGCGTTCAGTGTAATTTTTAATGGAGTTCCCGGTCAGTTGTTTGCTGCCTGTTCGTCCATCACATGCCACACAGACTACACACCAGAACACCAAGTTCCCTTTCTCTCTCTCCTTTTCTGTCTCTCTTTCTCTCTCTCTCTCTCTCTCTCTCTCTCGCACATTCGCATGCATGGCTGTAGGGCAAAAGCTTAGCAATTAACACCACTCTCGTTTTCTTTCTTTCTTTCTCTTTGTAAAAGGAAAGCCACATGGAAAGCAAGAGAGCAAATAGGAATGGACCTGGTGTTTGTCCAGGCCATGTTATAAAGGCCAGCCTATCTCTCCGGTCCATCCACAGTGTCGGTTTTCGTCGGAGGAGAATAGTTAATGTGAGGGGAAAGTAAAGCTATACGAGCCGAGCTCTCCAGCTTTTGTGCGTCTCTCTGCTCTGAAACAGATCTGGCTGCTTTCACAACCCTTTTTTTATTCAAGTAAAGGCAAGGAGGGAGGAGGGAGCCAGGTTCAGCATGACGACAACACACACACACACATTTTAACATGTTCAGTGTATCAGCAGAGAGGCTGAAGTATCATAATACAAATTCTTATTCTACAAGTAATCATTTAACAAGTCATGTTAACAGGTATGGTTTTATAGTGTTAGCACACACATACACGCAAACATTTCACACACTTTACTGGTTCTTGCTGGTTCCTTTAGTCACTTGACGGACAGTTTTCACAAATTATATTTTCAGAATATTACCAACGATTGTAGTCAATTATAAAAAAAAAAAGCTTTAAAAGGTCTACCAAATGTTTCTGGACACCTTACCACCACTTTCCCAAACTGTTGCCACAAAGAAAGAATACGGTTGATTGGGATGACTCTATATTCTATAATATTAGGAGTCACCTTCATTAAGATGAACACTGTTCCAGCATGACAATAGCTCTGTGCACAAAGCCTCGAAGCTCCATAAAGTCATCCTGTGTTCTGATTGGAGTGAAGGAACTTGAACACCTTTGGGATGAACTGGAACACAGTCGGCACCTCAGACCACCTCACCTCAACATTAGTGTATGATTTCACTAATACTATTGTGGCTCAAATATTAAATCCCCAGCTACATGGAGTAGGGTTGTGTATTGGTAAGGGTCTCACGATACGATTCATTGGTCACGATACAATATATCACTGCAATTGTCGTATAGGTGGAGTGGGGATAGAGGACAAGGAGACTGGATGCAACAGAACTTTAAGGAAAACTAAATACAACTAAGAAAACAGGTGAATGGAGAATCTTTAAACATGTCTTAAACCAACGAAAAGGAAATAGCATACCGTTAGCTTTAGTGGTTAGCATAAGAGATAGAGCTTAGCATACGACTACGAGGGAGACAATGGAAATGGCATCACAACGTTAAGACATTAGCAATACCTTGGAAACCGAGAAGTACACAGGAAACAACTTCAACGCGAGACCAGGACAGGGGAAACAAGCAATACCTGGAAACAATAAGAAAACAATGAACCAATGACGAGGCAGGAAAGGACAAGCAAAAAGGACATGCTACCTAAACAAAACAGTTCTAGGTTGCCCTCTGGTGAATGTGTGGGGAATCTTTTTCCATAACTGTTACAGAAATTGTGCAATACATTGCAAGAAACTGCAGGAGTGGTGGGGAAAGTCGTTTAACACGCATTGAGGGTTTCATTAAATATTAACGTAAAATTTTGTTATATATCGATACTAGAAATTATAATATCGATACACTATTGTTTCAAAAAATATCGCAATAGTTAGCTTCATCGATATGTTTACACAGCCCTAACATGGAGTGTAGGTCAGGTCAGATGATGCTTATGGTCAGGTGTTACTTATGCTTTAGCTTCTGTAGTGTATATACAATGCCTGTTTTATTATATCATTAAGCAGGACACACCATCATATCAGGTGCTGTGTCTACCATCTGATATGGTAGTGCAGTGGTTAGGATGTTACCACTGTTGGGCCTCTGAGCAAGGCCCTTAACCGCCAATTGCTCAGAGGTATAACAGCGAATTATGTAAGTCACTCTGGATAAGGCCACAAATGTAAATGTAAATCAGACCTTTGAACAAAGAAAGAAAATCGGATCTCATGGACTTTAATGATTAAGTTAATGCTAAATATAATTTGAGTACAATATAACGTTGTAATTCATGCTTAAGAATATATAGTGTAACGAAAGTATCAGAGGAATTTAAAGTGAGCAGCAGTTCAGTGTGAGGAAATGAGAGAGGTCAAAGGGCAAACTGATACAAGCTAACAGGAAGTCTGTAGTAACTCATGTAATCACGCTGGACATGCATGATAAGCAAAAAAACATGTCAGGCTTTTAAGGTTGTCTGTCTGTCTGTCTGTCTGCTTCGAATATGTGTGTTATACAGTAGAGAGAACTCAGAAACCGTTTGTTAACTGTAATGTTAAAATTGAATTCTAATCTTGTTAGAGTAAAGAAACAAAAGTTTATCAAAAGAAAGCAATTCATAATAATTAGGGGAAAATAAAAAAAGAAAGACAAAGGACAGGTCTGTTATAATGTACTATTAGAAGGAAAGTAAAAAATTCGGAATGACAAAAAAAGAAAGAAAATATTTAAATCAGAAAGAAAGAAAGAAAGAACGGCTAGAAATCTGTCTTTATTATAATTTTATACAAAAAGAAAGCGATCCAGACAAACTGGGAGGGAAAAAATTAAGTAAAGAACACAAAAAAACGGTCTATAATTTATTATTATTAGAAGGAAAGTTAAAAAATGAACAAATAAAACAAAAGACTATTTCCAAAGACTATTAAATCAAGTAATAAAGTAAATCAATTAAACAACTAATTCGGCAAATAACTGATTATAAAAATAAATTAAAAAAGAAGAAAAAGGATGGACTGCTATAATTTACTATTACAAGGAAAGGTAAAAATTCGAAATAAAATTTAAAACACTATTAGTGTAAGAAAGTTAATCAATTAAACAAATAAATCAGTAAATAGAAAAGAAAAAAAGAAAAAAAAAAAAAAAAAAAAGGAAGAAGTCTTCATTATAATTTTAATCAGACAACAAAACTGTTTAGAATAATTTTAAGAAAATTGAAAAAGACAATTGAATCAAATAAAAAAATTAAATAAGTTATTACACTTATTTAATTTAATAATTTAATAAATCAAATTAGATGAAAAGGAAAATCTGACCAAAAAATTCTTTAAAAAAACCCAAAAACAGACAAAATGTGGTCAAGAAGAAACAAACAAAAAAAAAAAACAATAATGACATATATATATATTATTTATTAAAAATGAAATAAGAAATCCAGATCTGTCTAAACTTTATTATAATAATATAAAAAAATAATAAAATTAAATAAAGTTGATAGAAAGTCATATTTTATGCTAATTAAATGTTTAGTACATACACCTTGCTCACACACACACACACACACCAAGATGTTGATATACTGTAATACTTGTGTCCCACCTGTAAGTATGCCACCTGATTACTCAGTGTTTATGCCACCACGCAGAAGTAAACACACACACACACACACACACACACATATGCATGTGTGTGATCCTGGACACCAGGTAACAAGGTGAAGGATGGAAGGGAAAACATGATATGTGTTGGATAGGCATGTGCTCTGTGCTAAATATGCAGTGAGGGTTCACAGTAGAACGTTTAATGTAGCCAGTGAGAAAGAGAGAGAGAGAGAGAGAGAGAGAGAGAGAAAAGCATGCACACACACACACACACACACACACATTTACTCTTTCTCTCTCTCTCTCACAACACACACACAAACATCATAACAATCTCACATAGACTGCCTCGTTCATTAGTTTCAGTCCTTTCCTGACTGGTGGATTGGGTCGTTCACATGAGCACACCCACACACACACTGTGTGAAAATACCTGAGATATTGCTCTGTTTCAGGAGGAAGTGTGTGTGGAAGTGGGTAAATACTGTGCCTTTTCCGAAACCCACACGAACACACACAGACACACACTCAAATTTCACTTTCTGTTGTTGATGTTTCCTTTAGTCCTGCTTCCCCCTACTGGTTACACTTCTCTGCTCCTGCCTTTTGTAACACTTCCTGCCCAACCCCCCTTCCACACACACACACACATTTCCACCCTCCTTTTTTCCCCATTCATTCTAACAGCATCTGTTCCTCAAGCCCTCGTCTCATTCTTCTTCTGGCTCACCGCATCTCACTAAACACACTATATCTCCCATCAGCACCCGTCCGGGTCTCGGCACCAGCAGAACAACATTTATGACTTAACAGCTTTTACAACTGTAAAAGAAACATTACTTTTTTTTTTTTTTTTTTTAGCAGTGTAAACTGTTACATTTTCAGACTTTAGTGTTAGTGTTAATTTAAGCAAAATGGAAAACGATGAACAAAATAAAGAAACAAAAAAAGTGCAATAAAAACAGATTTCTGTAATTCCTTAAGTTTATTTAAAGAAGGTAAAAAATCCAGGCAAACTATAATAAAAATCCAAATGGAAAAAGAAAGATGGGTAGCAGTTAACATTCTTAAATTTGATCAACGGATGAATATAAAGAGAGAAAAAAATAAAATATTTGAACTAAAATAGTTTTTATACTGCAATCCAAACAAACTGCAAAAAAGAAGGTTAAGAAAAAACAGTAAAGAATAAAAAAAAAACAAGTTTTATATTTAAAAAACCTAAAAAGATTGAGACAAAATGTGTAAAAAAAAAAAAAAAAAAAAAAAAAAAAAAAAAAAAAAAAAAAAAAAAAAAAAAAATTGTTAAGTTAAAAATCATTGATCAGTAATGACCTGGTCAGAGTCGTGTTCTACTGTTACTTTAACACTTACACAATGTTGTAGACCGACTTTACTTTCTAATTTAACAGCTGTGGTGTTTTACAGCTGATTATTTTTCTCTCCCACACTGCAAAAATAATCCAGGACCAGTTATAAAAATATAAACCCAAAAATTCAATATGTTGCCTGAAGCATCTTAATCCCAGTGAGTGTCTGTGGGATCTGCTGAATAAACCAGTCTGATCCATGAAGGATCTATGAAGGAGCTGCAGCTCTCTTTACGTTGTTTCTCTTTCTTTTTTCCTCAACACTTTCTTTCTTTTACTTTTCTTTCTGATACTTTTTTGACTTTTTTATACCCTCTAATGCTTTTCTTTCTTTTTCTCTTACTTTTACATGCACTTTCTTTTCTTCACTTTTTCCTTTTTTCCCTCACTTTTTCTCTTTTTCTTTCTTTCGTATTCTTTTTGGACTTTTCCTTCTACTTTTTCTTACTCTTTCTTACTTGCTCTCTGTCTTTCTTTTAATCTTTCTCTCTTTTTTCTTTCTTTCTCTTACTATTAAATAGAAGTAATTTATTTTAACTCAAAATAAAAAGTTAAAATAAACTAGTTCAGTAGTTAAGGTGTTGGGCTGCTAACTGAATAAGTGGGGTTTGAGTCCCCGCATCACCAAGTTACCACTGCGGGCCCCTGATCAAGACCCTTAACCTGATGTAAATGTAAAATTTAGATTATTTCCTAGCTATTACTGTGTTATAACCGTTTATAAATACTTTAGATTTCTTTGTTAGTCTCTTTTTTAGCATCTCGGTGTTCGGACACCGCAGCACATCTTAAAAGATGTTGTTGCATCATCAGCATTTTATCAGCACAAGCTCGACCTTGACAGTATTATAAAGCAATATTATCATTTTATTAATTTTTTTATTAGGGCCATTACAAAAATAACACTGCTGGAAGAACCCTTTTCTCACATACCGTTTATCATTCACACCTGCGCGGCTTTAAAAGTTATTTTTAGTTCACAGCTACCGAAACGTCTGCCTCGTTCACCAAGCAATTTTTATCTGATCAAATCTGTAAGTGTGTGTAAAGAAGACGCTAATGTCACATACAGTAGTGCGTCAGGGTAATAAGCGATATCTGCTGGTGCCGGTGGCTAGAACGGAAAATGGCATACAGCCCCCTGAAAGGCCTAATTTTCTTGCCTCGTCTTCTATATAATTTGAGTAAATTAGCCTATAGATTAGAAATAAACGCGCCCTCCCCCCCACTCGATTTCCCTGCCGATCCTCCGATAGTTGTGTGTTTTAATTATTATTTAATTTAGCAGTTATGAGTGGTTTTCAGTTAAAGAGGATACTGCTGACAAATTCAATTACATGAGAACTGAGAACTTAATGGTCCATGTTAATGGTTCATTTCATACATAATATTATGTTGCTCATTTTTTTTTTTCTTTCATCAGTAAATTTCTAATCAGCGCAGCCTTCGGTATTGGTTACAGAGGTCTAAGCATAACGGAGGTGCGTGTCCTTCCTCTCAATATGCTTTATCTCTTGCTCTCTCTCTCTCTCTTTTGCTCTTTTTTTCTAGGTCTCTTTCTTGTGCGCACACACACACACACACACACCGTGTGATCAGTTGTCATTAATTTACTGCCTTATGCTTACCAAAGCAGATAAATACTAGCATGTGTTTTGCATAAAAATAGAAAAGAAAAAGAAGGTGAAGGTGTTTTAGAGAAAGGTGTGTGTGTGTGTATCCTGAGCACCCAAGCAGGATGGAGGTCCAAACAGCTGGGGAGAACTGGTGGGGGGAGTTTGAGGGGGTCAGTGACAAGTGGCCCAGGCTTGGTGCGTGTTTTGTGTATGTGTGAAGTGGGCTGGAACAAGTGCTATAGAAGGGTCCAGGGCGGTGTTTTTCTCATGGTCTGCTACCCCTGCCCCCCGAAACACACACACACACACACCACACACACACACAACCTTGTCAAAAAAGGCCCCAGCTCAGTTACACACCCGAGGGCCAACGTGCTCTCAATGAACTGATACAGATGGAGAATTTCAGCACAATGGATGGATTACCAGCGCTGCTCTCCTCTTCACACGTACCCAATCACAGCTGAGCAGATGCTCATGCACTCTAATATATAAGAACCTTTTTTTTTTTCTATTAGCACATGTGCGACCTGAAAAATTAGGCTGGTCCAAGCAGTTGCAGTGTAAATATCACAAGTTAGGAGTGAACTGTGTCTGGGGTGATTGATGATTATTTGCGAGTGTGTGTGGGTCTGTGCGTGATGACAGTAGGGTGTCCTTACCTGTTCTGCATCGCTGATTCACATCAGCCATTATAAATCACGGCCGTTAGTCCGTTTAGATGGTCGCCAGCTTGTGGAGGAGAAGGAGGAGGAGGAGGAGGAGGAGGAGGAGGAAGGGAGATTAATGGTTAAGGCTCCATTTAGCATACAACGCTGTAAAACATGACAAGCGCTCCATCCTCAAACACTCTGGCCAGCTTACCCACCTGGAGGCCTGGGAGTAATACAAACTTCACACACACACACACACACACACACACCTCCGACGTCAGTTCTTATTGATTGATGGAGGAGGCACTTGTAATGATCCTAAGTGCGATTAATAAAATCCTGCAAGGTAAAAAATGAAGACACACAGACACACACACACATACACACACATTATATTTTTATACAGATGTTACAGTGTTGTTTGTACATTAAGGCTGATACGGATCAGATTTGACCCAAATCTATGAAAATGGATTTTAAGATTTACTGGCGTGTGTTAAATCGAGGAAAAATCTTGAAAACACAGTAAATGTCATGTAGGTGTGTATTTTTTATGCCATCGTGTTTAAGAGGCAGCTGTTGTGTTTTTATGTCTTAGGTAAGACAGGACATCAGCCTTGTGTGATGTTTTTATCCAAGAAAAGTGTGTAAAACCTAAAAATACACTCTGAAAAGATTGATAACTAATCAATTATGTCAGATAGACAATTTATACATTTAAAAGAAGTTGGTCTATCTACAATCATAAGTAACATTTAATAACCCCCTTAGGTCTGCGGAGGGACCGGCGCCACCAGCTGGCTTTTTTTTTTTTTTTAATTGTAAATATTACTTAAATTCTCCTCTGTTTAAGGTCATACAAATTAAAAAAAACATACATCATTCCAAACTGTAAAAGGTCTACTTTTATTTTGGTATTCTCAGAATAAAACCATATTTTTTTAGAAAATAAAGACAAGCACACAGGATGAGCTCAATGCCGTCTCTTTCTAAGCAAACTTTTTTTTTTTTTTTTTTTCTAAAGCATGTGACCAAATAACTTGTAACTCAGCCAATATGTAACATATATAATATATATTTATAATGCGTAATAAATGTGTTATGTAGTCAAGTCCACTTTATTTTTCTAGTGTTTAACAACCGACATTGTGTCAAAGCAGCTTTAAAGAATCAAATCAAATAAGATACTCAATAAAATACTCAGTTCAGTTGAATTATTATTTATACATTGAGTTTCTAAGTAAGCAAGTCATAGGCGACAAAGAACCTTAAGACACTGACAGAGTTTTAGGACCTCTTTTTTTAATTCTATTTAAATTGACATCTAAATTAACAGAATCCCTGACCCTGATAACACCTCCGACGTCAGGTAGGCGCAGCTTCATCAACACCTCCTAGTGTTCGCTATTGCTTACATAAACACACGCTTCGCTTACACGCTCTCAACCTTCCTCACTCACACACACACATAGACAGGTGTGAGTGATAAATATTATAATGCCCTGTAGGTTTATACACACCTCTGCTATTACACATAGGTTTCATGTTCTGACAAAATAAATAGAAAGCGGAACTTTCGCTCTCTCTCTCTAACTTTCTCTCTCTATAACTTTCTCTCTTCAAAATTTTTTTTTAAAAATGGAAAAAAAAGTACAGATAATATTACTGAGCATCGTAATTCATTTAAGATTTTAAGAATAATAATGTTGTGTGACGTACTTTGTTAAGTGCTAACTTCATTAGCAGCCCTTTTTCAACTTGTAAATGACGTACCATCATAACAAGTTCCCTTGAAAGATTTACAACCCCTTTTTTTTCTGTCACACTTCATTATTATTCATCACCCCTTTTTTCCTTATCTACACTCCTTCTATAGTGCAGAAAAAAAGCTTTATCGCATGAAAACATCAGTAAAATGTGGATTTATCGATCGTAATGAATGAAAATAATGTCTAAAAAGATCTTTTTTGGAAGTAGTAACAAAACATAAAGCTGTTAATAATAACTTGAAAACACATCATGTTTTAGATACAAGTAAAACAAAACACCTGAAATAACAGTAAATATGTTGCTACCCAGTGAAGGGGACACCGGAGTTAATGCTAGTTGTGGCTACCTGTTGTATCTTTTATCAGCGTCTTACTCTCTTTTATCAGGCCTGGGCTTTCTAGGGACTTATCGATGCAGCTGAGGTTGACTGATGGCCTGGGCTGTGCTGATTAAAGCAATGATAGTTTGGAGGTTAGGAAAGTTGGAATGACCTTAATCTAACATATCCAGACCTTGAGACTTACGACGAAAAGATGTGGACTACATAGAAGGTTTTATTGAATAGAAGGCAACTGACTGACATGGGAAACAAGTATTTACAGTTTCTTTTGTACAGCGTCAGGTTTTTTGGGGAGCTATACAAGCATAGATCCTTTATTTAGCATTTAGCCGATTGTCATATGTGTTCAATTCAATTCATTTTTATTTGTATAGCTTGAAGCAGCTTTACACGGAATGCAGTAACAGTGAAAAAGTGTAAGTTTGTCCCTAATAAACAAGCCGGTGGCGACTTTGGCAAGGAAAAAATCTTAAAAAAGATGGAGTAGGGAGAAACCTTGTGAGGAACCAGACTCAATATGGAACCCATTCTTATTTGGGTGACACCGAATGTCCGTTTATTACAGCATATGGTAACGGTGATCAAATGCAGCGTAAACTGTAGCCTTGGGTCAGGGGAGCAGAGTAAGCCCCAGTCCATCCTTGAAGATCCTCGAATTTGAGAAAAGGGGCTCCTTTCCTCAAAGAGACAGATAGAGAGAGATGGATTATTAAGCGTATTGTTGTGTTGAACACAACACGCAGCTTCAAGTAGAATTAAACTGATCATAGTCCTTGAGACCTTCAGACCTTGAATCAGACCTTCAACACGTTTTGTTGCCGTGGCAACTGAGGTTGACACCAGGACAACTTTACCTTTCCACCAGGTTGTATGTATGTCTCTGTAATTATTTTTTTCTGTTTTTAAGTTTTTTTAAGGAAATGCGTTAAATAAGAAATACAAAAATTGTAATTAGTACTTGTAATAAAAATCTACTATCTACTTGAACAATAAACAATGTTATTCTCTTTTTTTTGGTTTTTGTAAAATTGCATTTTACATCATATATTGTTTAATTTTTTACATTTTTTTTTGCATTTTCATTTTGTGTCTATTTTCTTCCTTCTTTCTTATGCCCTCATAATTGATGTTAGTCTGCTGGAAGAATTCACAGAGGGAGAATTTTATTGTCTGGTACAACAGACATTTCCTGTACAGATACAGACAATAAACTCTTGAATCTGGAATCCACTTTAGTACTTCATGATGCAATCATTTATAAACACTATACTTCATGGACTCAAATATAAAAAACTATAAATAAGTTTAAACTTGAAGTCTTTCGCGATTGTTATAATAGACATGCCAAAAATGGACGCACAAAAAATGAATTCTCCAGAGTTTTACATCATTAATCCATTTTCACGCTAAATGGTAGCTAGCAGCAAAAAAAACAGTAACGACGGCGTCATGCAAAAACTCCTTTTCCCTTCATAACTCAATAAATTTCTCTTTCTGCTTTTCTGTCCTGCAGACTCATTTCAGCATTTTCCCGGGGTGGTTTGAAATCGTTGGGCTTATTGCATCATCCGGTGTGGCATTCCTATTGGTTCTTGATTTGACGGTCGTCGTCTGAGATCTTCTAAAACTGCCAGAATTTGACTGAAAGAAAACACTGATTGCAACAGCTGGTAATCAGCTGTCGGTGAAGATGTCTAGCGATCAAAGACAAGTCATAGGATTATAGGAATCTTTTAGCATTTCAAAAAAATTGTATCAGATGACCAAATCGTGGCCAAAATTTGCACAGTGTAAGTCTGGGATTTACTTTGAAGGATTTTATAATTAATTCTAAGTAGATTTATTGATGTATTTAGGCAAAAAACAATACTGAAAATCGGTTTTCTTCCTTGTTTGATTTACGGTGCAGTATTTCTGGCTACATACGATAAGAATGCTAAGGTCTGTATTTATACCATCACGTTCATAGGCAGCGTGTGGTAAAGGGACTATGGTTGTTTGTTGTTTGCACTCTTTGGATTGACTTGGTTGTATCTGCAATATTCTATAATAAATTCTCAAACTTTTACAACATAGAGGGTTAAATTTAAACAAGTTGTTTCTTAGGATAAACATTGTAACATGTTAGGTCCATTTTTGTCGATTGTGTTTGTTCTCTTTCTTTCTTTTTTTTTACTCATGATATCTCATTATATCTCACCACGTACCTGCATAAAAAACGCTGAAACTTTTTTTGTTGTGTCGGCAGGATCAACAAGTTTTCTGGCACATATCTGGGAAAACAATTTGTATCTGCTTTAAAACCAGTTATTCACCGTCTCTGTCCAATTTGTATTCAGTTTGATTCCTGTTGTGCCGTCTTAGCTTGTGCAATTTAAATCTCAGGAGTGTGAGAAATTGTGGTTGGCGTAATGTAAAATGTCATTACAAATTGTTATAAGCTGTAATAAGATAATTAGAGTGACTTGACCATGCCTTTAGGAGTTCACATTTACACCGTTCTTTATCTTTTATTGGTAGCTGGCAGAAATCCTGCACCGTAATCGTCTCCAAGGACGGACGCGTGAAACTGAATGGTGCCGCGGTGTCCTTAATTTGAGCATCGAAGCTGAATGAGAGCAGTAGTTTGAGCAGGAACATCAGGCCATCTGCAGGCCCACTGTGTGATGGTGCAGCACTCCACACAGGCCTGCCTAGCACCACTGCGCCTTTCAATTCGTTTTATTCAGCTAATTAGCCCCTACTCATGAGACAGTTCAGCTGTAATCAGCGAGCAGCACGCTCTGTCATCTCCTCCTAATCAGTTTAATACATCCACTGAGCTTCTCCCACAGAACCGCCTATGAGCTGGGCAATGCGACACTGGCTTCGTTAAAGAGAAACTGCCCCTCCTACGGTTATCATTTCATGGAAAAATGACAGACATCTTGCCGTACAGACAGCAGAAGTTTCTATGGCCGTTGTGCGCTATATTAAATGTGATAAATTGTGGCTCAAGGCCCATTTTCGAGAACCTGTCTTTGACATGTTTGTCTAGTCACAGCAGAGGAAAGAAAGGAGTGTGATTTTTCGATTAAAAGGGTTTAAAACAGAATGTGGGGGTGTGGAAGCGTGTGGATAAGTTGCATGTAAGTGTGTGTGTGTGTGTGTGTGTGTGTGTGTGAGAAGGGGGCAGATAGTGTAAGAAGGGGCCACAGCCACACCAGACACTTCCAGGTCTCTAACGAGGTCGCTAATTAACTCTCGCACTCCTCGCTTGCTTTCATCAGCGTCGCACGATGCTTTTTTGACAGGAGAAAATTGCAGGGCAATTAAATCATCCACCGACAGATCCTTCAGCCACTGGAATTAACAGCTAAATGTTACATTTATCCTGCTGAATGTGATGGAGGAAAAACAAAACGGTACGACACAAATGCAGCCCAAGGAAAGCCGACCCTGTTCTCTGTGCTGTAACACTGACCCAAAAGTAGTAATTGTAATTAATGGAACCACTGAATTTTAGCTTAGCATATTATTTTTGGACTATATGACAGCCTAAAGAATTACATACTTCCTGTTCTCTAAAATCAGACTTTTATTTAAGACAAGGATGCATTTTTCCTGTCCTTTGTAATATTTGGGCTTTATTTTCTTAACCTTTTTCTCCAAATGACCCCCTCCGATGCTCCTCACGGGCACCCAAGCGCAGAGAGCATTACGAGGTTTGTACGGCAGCCCTGGATCACACCATTATTCGTCATCTCTTCTCTCAAAAAAGCTTGCAAGAAAAGAAGAGAAAGTCGCCTAATTTCTGGGCCTATTCTTAATCGGTCACCCTTGGCCCGGTTGTTTGGGGGGGAAGGAGGACAGGAAGAAGGGAGACGCTAGGGATGTTGGAGGGAGGGATATCGTGCAATGGTGTGGAGGTGACAGGCTCTTTTTCGTCTTTTTCTCAGGGGTTGGGCGGGGGTGTGTGTCCGTCTTTGTCAGGGCGTCAGGAGCAGCGAGTGTGCGACCAGCGGGGTGTCTTTTGTGATCCAACTCCATTCGCACTCCACACACCGCTGCCCCTCAATGCTCGGATTAGAGAATGCTTTCCAGTCTTAATCTCTGATTCAGGTCTCAAACACACACACATACACACACACACACACAGAACCTCTCTATCCGGGCCTAACAAACCCACACAAACACACACACATTTGCACTCATTGTGCAGTAGACACTTATTGTGCAGCAGACAGCGAGAAGAGGGAGACGAATGAATAGTGAGCAGGAGTGAGCGGTGATGTAAATGCGGGCTTTACGCTCGCGCTACTATGTTGGAACGGTATCTATAACACTCATTAGAGTCACTAAGCAGAAGCTAGTATCCAGACAGGAATTTGAAGAACACTTTTCTCGCTGGGTTTTTTTCTACAGTAATGAGCAAAAAAAGGTCAGATTTTCATTTAAGTAAAAAATGAAGGTGTTGCTTTACAGTCTCCCAAGCGAACAGCGGCATTAAATAAGTGGTGTCATTTGCCATTGACATTATTCACTGCCCCAAGGCCACCTTAGAAAGATGGGCTGAGTTAATGGATGATCTTGAAGAAAGTGTCAAATTGCCTAAATACACTTTTCTTACTTCTCGGTGTTTCACACTGTCCTTTTAATACCTTATACACATGCAACAAACACAAGTTTGAATTGCAATATTGCTAACATGGATGCCCTCAGGTGCCTCAGATAAATGTTTTTGACCTGCTCTTGACTGCGGTAAACAGTGATAAAGAAATACGACATAATCAACCAAAAGTAACACAAATAACATTTACATTTTGAGCATTTTCCGGCTTCTCCTCATCCAGAGCGATATACAATTATTATTAACTGAGCAGGGGAAGTGGTAGCTAAACAGTTAATGTTTTGGACTGGTGATTAAAAGATTGTGGGTTACTCTTGCTCAAGGGCTCAGTGGTAGCAGCTTGGTGGGGAAGGGAATTAAACCCATGACCCTCTATTCAGCTGCCACTTCCCAGCCCAGTTAGAATAGCTAGAATTCCTATGTGCTACATACACTATACCAAAATGGACAAGCATTCAAGCTAGTATTACCATGGCTAGCTGTGTTTTATATACAAACAACATAAATGCATAAATTTAATGTTCACTGTCATAAAGCAGTTTAGTGCCAAAATCAGGATCTACATTTGAAACTGATTTAACATTTATTTTAATAGTGGTATGGAAGTCCCTGAGACATCATGAGGCAAAAAAAAAAAGAAACCTTAACCTTGACTTTAAGTCTTAACATAAAGTCAATTGTTCATTGATGAAGAAATTTTCATGAAATTAGCATCATTAGCCATTGTCTAAATGCTACCATCTATCGCAATCCCATGTATCTCGAGGCTATTCATGTAGAAACATCCTTAGCAGCAGCAAAAGGCCTCCAAGTGTTGAGAACCTTAAGTAGGGTATGAGGATTGATCAGGCAGGTGCAGAGAGCAGAAGGGGTCAGGATCAGTGATATCTCCAGAGTAGCATGTGTGGATCGAAAAAGTGGGGGAGGGAGAGCGATCAATACATTTTTTTGGCATAGAGATTATCATAGTTATTCTTTTTCCTAAACATCGCAAAGTGTTTTATTAAGGGTTTATTTTGTGTTGCTAATTGCAACAGCACCACCACTGGCCAAAGGAAAAAATACACAAATGGGGCTGATTTCTTTTCAGATTCATGCAGTCTATTAGTAATGTAGTGTTCAGTCTATTAGTAAAGCTGTGTATACATATATAATGGAAACGATTATTTAGTAAAAATGATCGTCAAAAGATTTTATTGTCGAATAGTAAGTTGATCTCATTTGACCAACTGTAAGAGCCTGCAATAGCATGGTTCAACCAGTGTGGCGCTGTAGCGCAAGACTAATTCAGTGCTTGATAAAAGAAAACACAGCATTTATAAGAGTGTAAACAAAGGCAAAGAGTTAGCTAAGGTTACATTTATTTAGTGAGTGCAATAAGCATTAGAAACTGTGTTCGAGACCAGACAGTGCTCTGATGCTCTGAGTACTCTGCATGCGTGCAGGGTGATTAGTGATTGGCGTTCAGGTGCTCTTAGAATTCTGGTGACTGTGTTTGTTGCGTGGTAGTGCGCTTGGGTGAGATGGGATGGGTGTTACTGTGACAGTTGTAACATTCTATTATTTTCCAATAAAACTCCAGCAAATCTGAGTGTTCTGTAAAGAGCCTTGACTCAACTCCACTTAACACCTTTGGGATAACCTGGAACACCGACTGCACCACAGACCACGTAACCTGAAAATAAGTATTGAATTTTACTTGTACTGTTGTTATTCACTAAGTGATCAAATTCCCACAATACACAATCTAAGGATATTATAAGAGAAATAAATGAGGATAGATACATTTGGAATAGAATGAGCAAAAATCACATATGGGTATTAAGGGCAGATGTATCAATTTGTTGTACATACTTGTTTATATAGTGTGTATTAAGATGATACCTGTAGCCAGTGGTGGGTCATCAGGGCCAGCAAGGCCTAGGTCAGAGGTTTTATAAAATTGTATTAATTTATTCTCTTCATTTCGTAGTGTTTCTCTTCTTCTTCTCTTCTTCTTATCCAATCTGATTTCAGCCTCTTTGTGCTGCCATGTTATTATAATTAATCCGATTTCAAATTTGCCTTTCAGGGCTAGCTAGCTGACCCACAATAACATCAGCATTTTTCTGTCCTCTGATCGGCCAATCAGAGCAAAACTTTTACAACCACGTTCGACTAGCAAAACATGTCTGTAGCGATCTGCACACATTAATACAGATGAGTTAAAATTTTTACGCCCATAATTGCTGACGAAGGAGGAGAAATTGACTTGGTTTCAAACTTACATAAAAATTACTTCTCAAGGCAGACTTTTCCAGAAAAGTTAGACATTGTGAGGAGCGGTTGGCTAACCCCGAAGATAACTAGCTTTTCTCAGCCCAGGAAAGAGTTTGTTCGCCACTTCCAGACCAGTGCCTACGAGCGGTACCACTGGCCTTTGAATATATGATGTATTTTATTACAATTTTTATGTTTTTGTCCTGGTATTAAATAAATATTGATTCTGAACACAGATGCCGTGTAATATTGCATTTTTGTATAATTTTGATGGTTTTTATAATTGCAATTTGATAGTGGTCATATTAAAGGCCCAGGTACCAAATGCACCGTCTGCCACCGCCTGTACCAAATATTCAAAGGGAACATAAAGGATGTGAAAGAAATCAGCTGCAAATTTGCCTAAGTTTGTGTGTAACAGTTTGCACATCGTTCTTTTTTCTCCTTGTAATTCATTGTCTTCATGTCAATGTTTTGACAATTCAGGGACACCGTACAAGCAAAAGCTAAAATCTTTGCTAGCAAACCACTGCGGTATCCTATTGTATGATACTGATGCTGTGGTGTGTGTGCCTATGCTTATGTCCTATAGATATACTGCCAGTCTCTGGTCAGAATCAGTTGATTTATGGAAATTGGTGGTCTTTCGTTTTAATATGTGGCTCCAAGACCAAACAAATAAAATTGGAATATCTTAGGGATTTTTAGGATAACGGATATAACAAAACGCATACGAACTTTAGCACGCAATAACCTTAAATCTTTTCCTTTGAAGTAAGGATGTTAGTCGAAGCCATATGATGACATGAAGAGAAAAACTAGCCAGCCAAGTGGAAGAAAGCTAGCCTGACCCTGCAGCTGCACCCAGTTATCCCAGTTACACATCAAAAAGGACTTACAGGTCAAAGCAAATAAAAGACGATCTTATCCTCACACAAACCCACACACACACACAAACACAACAGTTCAAACTATCCCAACACCGATGCTTAACCCTCCCCAGGAACAGCGTCCCAGTGCTTTAACAACAGCGTTAACCTTTACGGTGACAATTATTCATCGTTTTCTCTCTTTTCTCTCCAGCCCACAGCTACGCAACATTCTATATCAACCCGCTCTAATGTTTTGGTTATATAATAAATAGCCACGCAATCTCAAATGATTATTTCTTGACAAATGGAATCCATTATCAACTGAGGCATGAATATTTGTCCAGCCTATAAATGGCGAGGCACACTTTCTCCTCACAGAAAATAAAATTGTTCAAATTGTGTTTGCAAGAGGGTTCACATACTGGAGCTGGCCCATAATGCAATATTCCCATTTTTCCCCCCATTTTTTTTTCTCTTGCCATTCCAATTTATTGAAGTAACAGAGCAGAAAATGCAATGACAGCTGTAGCACTTTATTGCGAATTAGTACATACATTCAGCAGGAAGAGACAGAGTGAGTGAGAGAGATAGAGATAGAGAGAGAGAGAGAGAGAGAGAGAGAGAGAAGAGAAAGGAAAAAACCCATTGTGTTCATTGTGTTTCTGTAATTGCCATGGGCTCTAAAAATGGTCCAGCAGTAGCATTGAAACAATTATAAACTGAGAAGCACAGGTGACAGGATATACTTCTGATCTCAGGTCACATACTTACGCCATCAATTCAACCCTTGTTTTTTTTATCTATAAAAAGGATCAATAAAATGAACGCCATTACGTTGTTATGGATATAATACCTAAAATAACATCCTAAGAGAGAATCGTCACCTGGAATGTGGGATTTTTCTCTTTTCTGGCATTAAGGTGGTAAAATAAGCGCATCATCAGTGTCACAACAACTGTCTGTCTTTAACAGATAAGGTAGGTGCGTTGATACAAGTTGGAGCTAAACTCCGCAGGACACCGGCCCTCCAGGACCGAGTTTGGACACCCCTGACTTAACCAATGAGCTACCCCCCCTTTTTTTGTACCTCCCTCCGATTTCTATTTCTGTCTAACAGCAGAAAGAAGCATTGAAGATAATTGTTCAGTTGTAGGTATATGTCTGGCTTTTCCTATTTGACTTTCAGCAAATAATAATTAAGGTTTATTTGATTTGTCTAATTCATTCTGCTCTATTCTAGCATAAACTTTTCTGACCCGTAGAACAGGAATGGAATCTGGATAGCTTAATTGGCATGTAATTATGTAACACTAAATAATAAGGCAACAATTAAAAAAAAAAAAATACAATGAAAATTGATATTGATATTACAGTACATATAATGTAAGATTACAGCATTTTAGCAGATGCTCTCGTCCAGATTGATGTACAAACGTGCTATGAGTCGCATCAATGAACAGCTCAATACTGGTACATTAGATCACAAATCAAAGTGTAAAATCAAACAACCTACATAAACTGGTGAAACATTTTGTTGATAATCATCCTTTAATCTGGTAATCCTGGATCAACATTTTAATCAACCAACCATAACCATCTGATGTCATCAGTGTGTGCCGCCTTGATCCATTTTGAAATCTTTTTATTTAAGTAAACCAAAATTTAATAGTATAAATGTATTTATTAAATAATTAATTCAGCTTCTATACCTGCTTATTCCCTAATTCGGGGTCACGGGGATCTGCTGGAGTCTATCCCAGCCGTCTCTGAAAGGGCGACAGGCGGGGGGGGTGCACGCTGGACAGGTCTTCAGTCCATCACAGGGCCACACACACACACACACGCACGCACACTTACTTTTATGGGCAAATTAGAATCACTAATTAATCTAACATACATGTTTTTGGACTGTGGGAGGAAACCGGAGTACCCGGAGTAAACTCACACAAGCACGGGGAGAACATGCAAACTCCGCACAGAAAGACCCCTGCCAGGGATACGAACCTGTGAGGCAACAGTGCTAAACACTAAGCCAAAGTGCTGTCCTTATGGTAAAAATGATGGCTTGTAATGGTTAACTTGTGAATTAATTAAATAAACATAAAGCCTGTTTTATAGTAAGAATGTTGCTTTATTGCAGTTCTACAGATTTGCATTTTATATGTAATTCTTTATAAGTGATTGTTTATGATTCACTGTTTAAATTTATTAATGTTTATTTTAGATCATTATAATCAATGCTGTTTGTTAGATTATCGTAAATTATTTCAATATCGTTTGTCTAATTTTATGTTGGGATCCAATGTTAATCCAGGAATCGTCATCGTCAGTAAATTGTTTCAGCTCATTTATTTGCTCGTTTAAAGTTTTCCAGTTTATGGGGGAACAAAAAAAGGGAAATATTCAAAAATGGGTTAAGGCATATTCGGTCGACACACATTTTTGACATCAGATAGTTACACAATGGATGTTAATCCAGGATCACATCCCACTTGGCAAAATCAGGTCCACCAGTGTATTGTATGCTACAAATCAGACAGAGATCCCTTCGTTTTTCTGCATGTATAATATGCCTGACCTTTTACAGCAGTAATAAAATTCATCACTTTTGGGATGTACAGTTGTAGCTTTCTATTTTCTTTAGACAAACTGAATTGAGTAACCGCCATTATACGAGAATTTTAAAGCAATTTCTTTTCCTTCACGTATTAAAAGGATGTTAACATTAGCGTTGTGGCACGCACAGCACACATACTTGCAGTGTATAATATAGAAAACGTACACTCTGACTTCCTTAAAGCACCACTGACAGCAATACTGATATTGTCATCATTATCACCATCCCACAAATTTTCTCTTTTCCGATTGGTTGCACATAAGACAATCTTTAGATCAAGCAGTTTTGTCTGTCACGCTGCCTCTCCAACTCCGCAATCATTCATGGTTGTTATTATTGTGTCATGTCGCATGAATTGATAACATGACACGGCTTGTCCACAGAAATGTTTCCCTCTACTCCGGTAAAGTAATCAAGAGGTCAACAAAGTCACAGCAGAAAGATGAAGCGCATAGGGAAAAACGTCAGTTCGGCTGTTTGAGATGTGTCCTACTTCATGATAGTCCCCCCCAAAAAAATCCAGACACATCAGATAATAATTAACACCTCTAATCCTGTCACTCATCTGGATCACATCTCACTGCTGGCTGTGAGGAAAATCAGGCTTTCAGAAACATTGAGCCTGTGCTGGAACATGTGTAGACTATATGTGTTAACAGACATGTTCAATTAAACCCTTTTAAAACCAATAAGATATAAAGGATTGGTTTATAAAGAGCCGGAGGTTTTTTTCTTTTTATACATGGGTCAGTTTTGTAACAAAGTGTTTTACTTTTATTATTATTATCAAAACATGTTTTAGACAGTATCTCTGGGTGCATGTTATAAATTGTCATGGAGCTTAAAGCGGGACAGCGAGACGCTTGCTAGCTGTGACCGACTTTAATCAGCTAATTACAATGATATATGTAGTCTGCTATTCCACGCCTAATAAAGTACAGTATACTTAACATGTGTAAAGTGCTCCCCATGTGCCACCTCTGTCTTCATGATTAATGTCAATTTAATTAGACCCAGTGCTAATTAAGCGGTAAATAATGACTAGGTGTGTGTTTGTGTAAAGAAAATGGCACACCTAGGAACAGGGGCATCTGAGCACCACAGAAGAGCTTCTGTTTTGTTTTTTTTTGTTTTTTTTAACCATGTAAAGTGCTAAACAACGCATGTTGCAAAGTACAACATGCTGACTTGCATAACACAGCAGTAAGGGATCTATTACTGCTAGACGGGGTAAAGACTATAAAGCGGCAGTTGACGCAGCACATTTACAAACTAGGGTTTATTACATCTGGTATAATCCAGGTTAACCAATAATCCTGTTACAACCATTTTGTTTTGGGGTTTAATATTATACTGCTTAAATCATTTGCCATGACAAAAAGGTCTGAACCCCGATCTTCCAACACCTTAACCACTGCGCTACCACGGGGATAAGTCACTTCTCAAAATGGCTGGCTGACGATATACAACCTAAACTTTTTTTCATTCCTGCTTTCTTTGTTGTTTATATAATCTGCGATGGCATTGTCATTTCCCCTCAGATCAATAATTTGAATACTGATTATTATGTAGTTGACATCAGTTAAGTCTTTTTGCTCAGTCCTTTAGCCATTTCTGTGTAGCATTTAGGCATCAAGCGCACCATCTGTGTCATTCTGCTGTGATGCAGGACTAAAAACTGTTTAGTCGTTGATAAATGATACTGACACACTAGCTGCATGTAAGTGGGCACTATGACAAATGCATCTATCAATCTTTTTTCAAGCTACATGATCCCCAACTATTACTGCAAGATAAGATAGATCAGACTTGCCAGGCATTTAGCACGGGCCGGTGGGTTTCTTCTAAGCGGAACTGACCAAATACTCTGTGTTGTTTTTCTTTAAATACTGGTTGTTGTTTTTTTCAAATGGATAAAGATGCAAAGAGCACCGTCAGGTGAAACATTACAAATCCTATTCACATATATTACTAGTTTGTAGTGTTTGTATTGTCTTTGTAATGTTTGTATTGTTTATTGCATTGTCTGTTTCTGCACTAGGTTGCACACATGCACTTTATGTCTATTCTGTTTAGTGGCTCTTTGTTGTTTTGTGGAATTCTATGTTTTGTGTAGCACCAGGGGGTCCTAGAGAAACGTTATCTTATTTCACTGTGTACTGCATTCTGCTATATATGGTTGAAACGACAATAAAGCTCCTTGAACTTCAACTTGAAATATATGTTGTACAACATTCTAATACTTAGACAAACAGCATCGTTGTTTCGTAGTTTCCTTTAACATCGAAACACGCATATGCTACTTACCTTATAGCTAGGTGTCAGAGAGGAGGTGTTGATCCCTCCCTCATTTGGGCTAAGTTAAACGCGTGAAGTAGACTTTAATAACACCGATCTAACAAAGTCCAAAACATTTACACTTTTATTTGCATTTGCAGACATCCTCATCCAGAGCGCCTTATGTATATTTCATTTATACAACTGGGGGTTAAGGGCCTTGCTCAGGGGCCCAGCAGTGGCAACTCAGTGGTGCTGGGAATCAAATTCTGATTTTCCAATTAGCAGTCCAACACCTTAACCACTGCGTTACCACTTCCCTATATAAAAAAAGGCATAGTCATAAATCCAAATAACAGGCAGAGGTTGGGCGATTAGCGATCAGACATGGAAACGAGCAGAAGGAAACAGGAAATGAGAAGGATACATGACGCATACAAGTTTAAATACAAATCAGGACCCAACCATTAACAAAACAGACAACCGTTCTGGCTAAAACTGCAGCACAAAAGTTTCATCACAAAACAAGTCACAAACAGGTAAAACCGACATTTAGTCCAGTACTCAGTCGACAACAAAACTTAAAGCAAGTACATGTATCATTGGTGTAGCATATTTTTTGAAAAACTTTTAATGAAGGGAGAGTTTTCATCATTCTAACACACTGCAGCTTGTTATATAAATAAACACACTTGGCACTGTATATAAACAAAAAGCTGAACAGAACATAGACAAAACATATGTGCACTGTTGTTTGCTAGCTAAATGCTCAGCACAAGGCTGAAAATCAGGCCACTAAGTTCAATCAAGTGTTTGTGAAGTATAGAAAAAGCATTTTAGTTTAAATACACTTTATATGTGCTTTTATACATAATTCATACAACCTTTAAAACTTGTTTGGTGTTTAGGTCTGAGGGACCTATTTTCAAAGTTTGTTTAAAGAGATATTATGCTCTTCATTTTTTTAGCCTAAGCTCATTGGCCTTAGCTCATTTTCTGTGTAGAACATAAAATAGGGCATATTTTTAAGTGATCTAATGGCAAATATTAAACATAAATTATGTCCATATATAAACAAAGTATATATAAAGTGTTTTAACATAAAGAGACAGGGAGGGCTGTAGGCAAGGGTAAGGGCAGAGATGCAGGTCAGGAATAAGGCCATCCCGCTTGATTCTCCTGTATGCTCTGAGGGCCTCTCCATCAATATCGTGGGCACAGTCGAAGAGGTAAATAAGAAGGCAGTGGCCTTTAAGTGCTGCCTGCCCCTAAGCCACCGTGACTGCCAAGCTGAGGTAGCCATGGCCTTATAGCTCCTCTTATACGCAGGCTCAGATGCAGAGTTTCGTCAACCATGCCCCCACTAAAAAAAGACGTTCACACTTGAGAACCTTCAGCAACAAGGAACCTGAGGACCGCCGTTCATGCCAAGAGGTCCAAGCAGAAGAAACCTTGACCCTTGAGGGAGTGGGTACCAGAACATGCTCAGTATCGGGGTGACTGACACAGCATTCTTCCCATTTCCTGGGTTTGGCCAGGGTGTTCAGAGCAGGCAAAGGGGTTTCCAAAGGTTTCCAAGAGGTGACCAAAGACTGCTCCAAATAAAGAGCATGTTCTAGCTTCTGGCGGTGCCCCACGCCAGGCATAGTTAAGGCATTTCTCCACCCTCAACCTGGGTACATTTCTAAGGCTCCATTAAATACGCCAGGTCCCATAGTGCCTTATCCTTTCCGAAGCTCAGACCAGGAAAGATCAAACCTTCTATGTATGCCCAGCAGTAGCACTGGTAGCATCTGTCCACAATACACAGTGGAGGAGGTAGGATCAGATGTTCATCTGCCAGAAATGTAAATGTAAACTAATAAAGACAGTTTAATATTTTTCCAGAAACAGGTAAAATTATAATAAAAAAATAAACATATTTAAGAAAAACTAGGTCACAGTTTGCTAGTGATATTAAAAAAAAGGTCTTTATGAGCACCATTCTCTATCTGTGTTCCTTTTTCACTTAAGAGCTAAGAGCTAATAGGTATAAATTAAAATTGGTTTAATCATGCTTACTTATGTAAGGATCTATATCCCCATCACCTCATAGTGACACAGCGTTGAGCTTTAAACCCCAGTGTTCAGCACTTGTGTGTGATTAAACACAGCTGGTGATTACATTTTCAACGACTCGAAAATGTATGTTTTAAATAAGGCATGCCTGAAAACTGCTAAACGGTCTCGCATGCTTCAAACGAAGGAGAGCAATCCAATAAACCCGGAGGTTTTATTCAATTAAACATTTAGCGCCCTAATTCAGTTAAGTAATAATAACGAATTCACGTGAGCGAGCAAAATTTGCAAAACCTTTACAGCTCCCCCAGCCATCTAAATCCAATCACTTTTAATTTAATATCTATCTTTTTTTTTTCAACAATTATATGTTAAGGGGGTAGGAACGTGATAATCAGTACGGCGATCTCAGGACCGCAATGCACTGCCTGACGTCCACACTGTCAAGATCCACTGGCTAACTCAACAAATACAGATTGACTTTAATCACCAGTCTTGTGGAGTCGTATAGTCTACTACATTTATGCCTTATGAAAATACTCACCTTGTTCCTGCAGGAATAACAGCACGAACATTCAGCAGCGAATGCCAATGGCCTCATTACTTATCACAGCACAATGTAACTGGAAATTGGTTCTTTCAGGTTTTGTTTGCGCTGGCAATTACAATAAACTCTCTGCTTGACACGTTGTTTGCACAGATGTAGAGCATTAATAAACATGAGCGCTAATCTGAATTATCAAACTGCCTGCCGTAATACTGACAGTGGATTTTTCTAGCGTCTGACGCCGACGTGCCGACGAGCAACGGGAGACGGTCAGGTTCCTTGCGAAAGAGCCAAGGTGCACGTTCTTATCACACGCACAATCCTTTCATTATACTGCAGCCAAGGACCTGTATTTTTCCTGTTCCTGTCTCGAAGGTTCTACTTTAATCACACACGCACACCACTGCCACTCAGAAATTCACTTAGTCGAGTGACATTTGCTTTGCAGTTGCCTGTCAAGGTAAGAACAAGAATAAACCGATTTAACAAGGGCAGAATTATATCACAGTTAAAAACTGGTTTTGGCTGTCTTAAACTAAGATGAGCTGAAAATAAAGGTCTAGCTCCTGTTAGCAAACTGTAACAATTAGTCACTGCAGCATTCTGGATTGCTTGCAAAGGTCAAACCCTGCTGCCAGGAGCCCACTGCAGATGTACCGCCTTTTGCATAGCTAATGTTAAAGTAGCTAATACTAATGTAGGGCTAAGATTCGTGTTTATCTTGTTTTTTATGTTTGATTATGTTTTATGTTTTGAGTTCATGTTTGTGTTAATTGCTCTTGCCTTTGTTTACTTCCTGTCTTGTTCTGTGTCACGTGATCTCTGTTTCTCAGGTGTTTCTTGTCATGTGATCCCCTTATCTTTGTGTCGTGTTCCCATTGTTTAGTCTTGTGGATTTATAGCCCTTGTGTTTGCCTTTGCCTTTTGTCACGGATTTCGGTTTGCTCCTGTATCGCTGTCGTGAGTCTGTCAAGCTTAGTTAAGTGTTCGTTGTTTTGTTAATTGTTCAAGCCGAGCTAAGCTATGCTAGGCTAAGTTATTTTGTTTGGCCTTTATTGGTTCTAAAACCACTTCTCGCCTCAGTGGGATTCCGTCCAATTAACACCATGGTGAATTGCATTTAGTCGTAGTAATATATTTATATTTTTTGCATTTGGCAGCCAACCTGAAAAAAACTATAAAACACGCACAATATACAGGAAGTTTACTATCAAACTAGTGTTTTTAAACTTTACTGTAGTGAATATATCTGTAATGAATTCAGTTTTAATAAAAAGTAAAAATGTGTCAAAACAACAAAGCTAAACTTGATGTTGATGCTAACACACTGGCTAACACCCAACAAACATGACTCAGCACAGTGGTACAGGAACTATCCACAATTCATGACAAAAGACACGTGGCTATAAAAAGAGGGCTAAATGACCAAAACAACTGAAAACCAACAGAAACATGACACATGGACAGGGAAATCCCTTGACAGGAACACATGGGGAACAATAATCACATGACAAGGAACAAGACAGGAAGTAAACAAACAGCATGAACCTTACAACATCAACATAACCTTAAAACCAAACTTTATAATATCATAGTAAATCGCTATGTTGTGATATTTTGTTTTTGTAATTCTACCACACCTCTTATAGTGATTCAACTACAGTAAAATAACTACATTATACTGTTTGAAGCTTCAAAGCACAAATCAGAACAGAAAGTGTATTAATGCAACACACACACAAAATCCCTTAAATGAATTTAACCAAACACCTTAACAAATCGTTCATTTTAATTAATAGTTTTTGTTGAAAATCTTCGCTGCCTTGTTTAACTATTGCTGAATCAATGATCTGACATTGCTGTTTATCAGAAATGGGAATCTGAAATTTCACCCTGTTTCCCATTACCAACTCTGTTTCCCATATACCAACTGTTTATTTACAACAGTTCTTTCTTTAGGATTGTGTTTACATTAACCAAGTGTCCTGCACACCGACTGGACCCCAGACCTCCTTACCTGACGTTAGTCTCGTATCTCACTAATACTATTGTGGCAGAATGGGAAAAATTCCTACAGACACACTGCACATGGTAGTGTAAATCCTTTTAGAATGTTAAATGTAAATGTTATTATAATAGTTAGAGTAAGGGGCAGTGGTGGCTCAAATAGTTAATGCACCACAATTGAGTTGTTAATGGGAAGACCCAATCAACCCAATTTTAAGCCCCATTGCCGCCATTTTGCCACTGTTGGGTCCTTGAGCAAGCGGGTAAACCTTTCTGCTCCAGGGGCGCTGCATCATAGCTGACCCTGCACCCTGACCCAACTTTCTAAAATGGGATATGCAAAGAAAATGATTTCAATATGCTGTAAAGTATACTTTTACATCTTTATAAACAGTAATACAATTTTCCAAGTTCACATATGAATATGATGGACATATGTGTCTCAATACTTTTGGGTAGATCAGGAACAAGGAGGATGACTAGTTATTGGGACCATTCATCTTTTCATCTTCATTAAGATACAGCAACTTCTTAGCACTAGGTGTCATATTAGATATTATCATTAATCCTGAACTTTACTTTTAGTCCTTTAAGAACAGCTCTAATAAATGCCTTATGACATGCGCTCAACTGAAAATCCCATCATGTTCTAGGTCTACTATTCCACCCTTTCTCCTTCTTTCCCCTGTCTCACTTATATTGTAATAATTGTCAGCAGCTGTTCAGCAGTCACAAAGCCTAACTGTAATCAAAGACCCGACAAAAGCCTTCTTTCATTTCTTCCGCTAGCCTTATGTACATTATTATATGTTTCCATTTCATGTACACGTCCTTAAATCAGTAGCTCCAGTACCTTAATGTTGCCTTGAATAAGATCCCAGTGATCAAAGTCACCAGGAGTCTTTGTGATTCTGCAGAATAGCCGTCCATCCTTCTGTTATGCCTTTTGAACATCTTAGGTTGCTTCAAAAGAGAAGAGAGAAAAAGAGAGAGAAAATAGGGAGTCTTCTGAATTCCTCTTGTCGACATTCCCACTGTTGTGTGCATGTTGAGCCCAGCGCTAGATCATGTGTAGAATTTCTATTTAGTACAGTCACAGCAGTAGAAGTACAAGAAGTAGTTTTCGATGCTCCGGCGCACTTTAGATATTTTGAATGATGTTACACATTGAATGTTTTTGTTTCTAATTATATGGATAAACAATAACTAAAGATTATTTAGAATATTTAAGGTAAAGCAGGTGAAAAGGGGGGGCCTGGACCAGATAAGCCCAGAGCCAGAACCGAAAGCCATTTGTGACGTCGTGCTAACCCACTACACTATGACGCCAGCCAACGTAAATATTAAATTATCCAAATCTGCATTATGTATACTGGATTTAAAATGTCAATATATAACCAATCATAAGGTTTGTAAAAGTTTCAATTGCAATTTCATGCAGGGGTGTCAAACTCAGGTCTGCCAAGTTTGGTCTCAACCTTATTCCAAACCACGAAACGTGGATTTTTTTAAACGTGCCTAAACTAAATAGTTAGCTGAATCAGCTGCGATTAATTAGGGTTGCAGCCAAACTCTGCAGGGCGGTGGCCCTTCAGGAACTGAGTTTGACACCTGTGATTTACAGCATTTGGCATACAGTCCTTATCCAGAGTGACATACCTGTACAAGGGTCTCAATTAATAAATAGACCAGTAATTATTACAAATGAAGTGTAACAAACCAAAAATAAATAATAACCAAGTGCTAGTGAAGGCATTTAGGAAAGAAAATGATGTTAAACATGCCAAGTCTTTAGGCAGACCTAACTTTCATCCTTAGTTTAAGTGTTTAGTAACAGGTAATGTACTTAATCCTCGGTGGTTCTGGCCCTAACACCCCTGTGGCGTCTGCCTGAAGGTAGTGTGAAACGACTGTGCTAGGGATGACGCCTGTCCTTTGTAAATGTGATTTTTAATGAATAAAGTGCATATGTGTGTGCTGTTCTTAGTGCATTATAGGTGCAACAAGATGTGTTGTCAAAAAAGTTATAGGAAAATCCTAATAAAATAACAGTGAGCAATAGCACTGCTGGTGTATATGCCTTTTTAATAAAAGTGCTAGTGCATTGGTTAAGATGTTGGACTACTGATTGGAAGATCGGGGTTCGATTCCCAGCACCACCAAGTTGCACACTGCTGGGCCCCTGAGTAAGGCACCTAACCCCCAATTGCTCAGTGGCATAAAAGGGACTCAAGACAGATGAGTTACCTTTGTATATTCTTACTAAAGTAACGTGTTTTGATCAGGTATTTCAGGTGGGAAGTTGCTGAGGTGCTGAAGAAAATTAAAAAAAATTCATTGCCTTTGCACAGACGTTGAATACTGCAACATCATTAACAATCAAAAGACATGAAATGCCATAACCGCACAAAAGGGTGTTAATGGGTGTTATTGCTGTGCTGGAAATAGGCACACACATACACACATATACACACACACCTAAGCTTTAATTAATGACCTTACGTTGCCATTGGTGCATAGCAGCAGTGTGATAGAAACAATTTTCAAACCACAAAAAGTTTTTATACTCCTGCCTTCTATTGACTGTACCAATATTTATCACGCAGCAGGCCGCAGTCTCTCACGAATGTTTTTTTCCCCCTTTGCTTTCTTTCAATTTGTAACTTACCACACACATTAGATCTTCCTCGCTCGCACCTGCTTAAGTCATTTCTGTACCATGTGATTAATACAGATTCTCATTACAATAATGAGAGCGTTTCTGCTGATCGGCAAAACGTGACACCGGCTGCCTCCGAATACAACGGTTTCAATAATTAAAATAAGAACTAACACCCAAAGAACGAGGAAAGGCTACGGCTGCATCTGTAAAGCAGTAACGATGTCACCTGTTCACATTTACTTCATAATTACTTGACTATTTTTCACAGATGCACAGAAATTTTTCAAAAGGGGTTCATTAGAGAGTTTCTGTCAGCAATATTTTATTTAGCAGCTTTACGAACTGATTTTACATGTCGCATCATAAAACACGCCCTTTGACTCATCCCCTTCGTTAACTTTAACCCCATTAAACCTAATTTAGTTTTTTTACATGTAGTCTTGCATATTTTTTTTTGGTGATTTGGTCTCTGATTCTTAGACCCTGTTGAGGTTTTTTCCAGCATTCTAGAATATTTTATCCAACTAGGTCTTCTGTTATTCGGTGTTTTGATGGTCAGAGAGGCTTCTCAACTTATCCTGTGTGTAAAGATGTAACAGCTCTGGTCTAGGTGGGAATTAAACCCAGGATTTACAGATTGAGGTTTTGGTCCCCAGCAGAGGTGGAAGTAACGTGTTATATTTACTTTGTTACATTTAATTTTAAATGTATTTTTAACAGTAGGTTTTCCTGGCCTTACACTCACTCCTGCTCAAGTTTATTTTTAATTACTGAAATGTATTTTTATTTTCTATGAGATCCATTTATTTATCCATTGTCTATACCTTCCTATTCCTATTCAGGGTCACAGGGATCTGCTGGAGTCTATTTCAGCTGTATTTACTACCCGGAGTAAATCCCGCAAGCATGGGGAGAACATTCAAACTCCACATAAAAAAACCCTATGGGAATACTAACCTGGAACCTTTTTGCTGTGAGGCAACAGTGATAACCAGTTTCACGGTGGTCTTCAGCTGTCTAAAGTACTATGTGAAATGTTACTATGTTATTTTCAAAGCATACTCATTTCGGAAAATAATGGCCAAAGAGGGAGAAGAAGCGAGGGTATCAGTAGAGACAGACCATGCCACAAGTCCACATATTTAGGGCTAAACACATGTGTCGCACATCAGGCTTAATGAATGACACCTTGGGTGAGGCGCGATAAGTTCTTACAAAGGACTAGGTTTTTTTTACATTGCTGTAGCTTCCCTGGCACATCAACCTAGACAGTCATCATCCTCAGAACTCTCACATGAACAAAGCGTTTCACCTTTAAAAAAATGGTTTTGTTATCTTTTTAGGGTATTGGCGCTACTCTGCCTAAACCTTTTAGCCCTAGGGATCATGTGTTATTGAGAGGGCAGCTAGACAGTAGACTCATATTTCAAATGTTAACACTTGATAGAAAACCTCTAGCGTTTTGCAGGACGCTGATAAAGCTAGCTAGATTAGGTCACTTTCTGAATGCAGATTAGCATTTTGCCCCACCATAAGGGTGTTTTTTTCTAACCCTACCCTATTGCAAAGCGGATAGATATGCAATTAACTGGCGATAGTATAATAACTGAATACAATAAAATAATGAAACTCCACCCCGACTACTGCATCCACTCAAATGAGAGGAAATTTCCCCAAAGAGCAGGAAAGGGTCTGGAGACACAGCTCATAAGTCATCAGGGAGGAGGCAATTTATTTTCTCTGCCTTTAATATGTCACAGGCCGATGCGTGTGTCTGCGTTTGCTGGCTCGCCACCACTACAGATACCTGTGGTGCTCTTCATGGTTCATGGGCTCCTAATTTAAATGGGAAGTAGCACATATTTCATATAAACGCCAGGAGACGAAGCGAGATGGGGACAAGCGGCTCAAGCTCAGGATGAGGCCAATGATATACTGCTCTTTCGGACCTATCTACGTACTTTGCTTAGACGATCTCTCTACTCCTTCCAGACACGAACACGGGTCACAGATCAAAGAGCTGGCTGCGATGTAAATGGCAGGCCAAGCTGGAAGCAGGCAGAAAGACAACCATAAGACAAAAGCTAGCAGAGATGCATAGCAAGGCATTTCTCATAACCCGTCAGTAAAGCTTATTCCTCATGAGCTTAGAATGGATCTAGAGGCCTTCAAAGCAGTTATTTCATAATGGGCGAGATTTAAAGATGACTGGTTTAAAAATCAGGTTAGCTGAGCGATGTTTAACGCCTGCATTGCTGGCTTTCTCTTTAACCCGGAAATACACCCTGATGCTAAAATCTTTGCTGATATATTTTTAAATAGATCTTGTATAGCCAAAATAATTGCTTTCACTATAGCAAGTTTCGTGCAATATTTTGGTAAGATATTATTCAAACTTATAAACAGAAATGATCACATAACATCTTCAAAATGATCCAAAAAAACGACCCAGTCAACCAATCAATAGATCTTTGCTGCCCTTTTGTGAGACCCATCATTTTTCCAAAGCTGAATTTTATTGTATGCTTCCTTTAAACTGATATTTAACCAAATCAGCATCAGTCTTTTAGTTCAAAAAGGGCACGCACACACACACAACCTGAACTTTACCAAAACACTACTGACCCCTATTACTTGACCCTTGACATTGTGACCTGTTGTCTGATGGCCTATTGATTATGTCTGGGTTTTAGTGGGTCACGGTTTGGATCATAATCACATCAAATTTTATTTAATCACTAAGACAGGTCCATTGTTGCAGCGTTTTTTTTTCTCCTAAAGATTCTAATTTTATATATTCAATTCAGCTGAACCAGCATTTGGGAAAACAATAAGTAAATCACAGTAAGATGTTTTTCAGATTTTGGGCCACTTATGACAGCCATAGTGAAACTGACAGAAGAGTAATCAGGCATGTCTCGGGTTTTCCCCTGAAGGATTCCTTTGGTGAGATCGAGTGTTTTCCATCAAGCACAACTGAGGTCTTGGCTTCTCATGCTCTGTTTCCAGCCTCATTGCTTGTGTAACCACGAGGAAATGAGAGACACAGACATGTCTGTTTTGGTAGGAGTTATCACAGGAGACTCGAAGGTTGAAGTCGCTGAGCAGAAGATTTAAAGCTGAACAGAAGAGCTCTTTATCTAGTGAAACGAAAGCTCCACAGATCATCTAAGAACACAACAAATGTGATGTGGTAAATAGAACAATAGTACAGCACAGTACAACATCATCCTCGTATTTATCTAGAACAATTATTGTAATGTCTGGAGAACATACACAGCATATGTTGGCTTGAGGTAATCATTCAAGGTTACATGCAAAAAATGTTGTTAAAAAAAATGCTGTGTGAAAGCTACATGTCTAACGTGGCCTCCAGCTAAAATTTTGGCTGGGAAAAAAACCCCTCTTTAGGATATGCTTAAGGCAATCGATCTCACAACTTCCCCAATGATTTCTTTATAGGTCATTTAAATACAATAAAGAAAAATACAACATTACAGGTATCCCCATGCACTGAAACATTAAAATATATATATATATATTAATTGATGTCCAGATCTTATTTAAAAAAATGCCAGCTCAGCAACTAAAACATTTACAGAAATACCTCGCCTTACATCAGTAATTTATTGCAAGACAGGTAAAGATGTAAAATACACTATTTTAGGACTTTTTATAGTTTAAAAATTGTATTTTAAGAAATAAATACATTTTTAATAAACATATAATAAGTTTCACCTTTTAATTATTTCTCATGAGAATAAAAATGTTAACATTTACCTAATGAATTGACTTGGGCTATAATTTGTACTTTATCATGAAAGACTGTCGGAAAAAAAAAAAAAAAAAAAAAAACGATATTCGAGACCAAAAAAACACAAAAATATTAATAAAATTTAAATATTATTTAACTTTTAACTTTATCTTTTAACTACATAGCATTTGCGGAAGCCATATATATTCCGGACGAAATATCAAGTAATGAGATGCTGGAACTTTGTACGCTGCAGGTTTAAAATGTTAAAAATTTTAAATAGTTTTATAAATTACATTATTTTTTTTTATTTTTTTGGATAATAGTAAAGTTGATCTTTCAATTCCATGATTTGATTTATTATTATATTCATATTTATTATATTTTTTCTTATATTTTTTATTATTATAAATAACAAAAACAATCAATTCAATTTAGTTCAGGTTTATTTCTATAGAGCTTTTAACAGTGGACATTGTCTCAGAGAAGCTTCACAGAAAATAAGTAACAATACAAAATTAATGTTAAACCCTAAAAATGGTATTAAAATCATCCCTAGTAAGCAAACCTATGGCAACTTTAGAAAGAAAAATCTCTCTCAGATGGTCCGAGGATGAAACCTTGAAAGAAACCAGACTCAAAAGGGAACGCATCCTTATTTGGGTGACTTTTAACAGCGGAGTGAGTTTTATAAATTATATTATTTTATACAGCCGGTAGTGTAATTATAAGCAGTGTCCTTTCTATAATCATATACAGTCAGGTGGAGACCTATGATGTAAGTACATCCTGCTGACACCCTTAAAGTCTACATAGGGCTGGCATCTTTACTTTTAAATACCTAAAATCTTAAAAAGGCATAATTCAACTGGAAAAAACACTGGAAAAAACACTGTCAATGCGATAATAATGGACCTTCAACTTAATAATACAGCAACAAGTAATGGTAAGAATTATTTGAATCAAAATTCCGCAGTCCTATAAGCAAAAACACAGTTACTAGTTGATTTTAGTCGCTGACACGAGCCATAAAAGACGTCAAAACCTTTTCAGCAAATTGAGCCTGTTGTGTATACAAGCATCTGCCAGATTTAATGTGGAATGGATGATCCCAAATGGATTTTTGATCCAAGGAAAATAAGAGAACACTAGCTTCAAGAACAAAAAAGGAGGATTTGGGAGAGAAGACAAATCTATAATGTTCCAACAGCCGAGCTTTCGCTCCCAGGCAAAGAATATATTTCCTCTCCTTACTGTGACTTCTGACTTCGATAAGTTGTTTTCATGTAAAGAAAAAACCTATAGGCCTGACCTTCTCGCAGTTTTGCCTGCAGCCATTTGTGGATCTTATGTTTTCAATGCCTCATCCTTTGGGGGAGAGAGATCCAAATCAAACTGTCATAAATATTTCAGTGCTTTCTCTCCTGCTCCTTGAACCTCTGGCTAATACACTTGTTCGTAGAGCCAGGCGGAATTCCTTCTGCTTACAATCACTGTTATATTGCCAACTATCATTTTTAACTATTGCAGCTCTCAATTATAAAGGCATCAGTTTTAAGGCATTTATATTCTATATATCCCAAAAAAATATTTCTTATATCCTTCTTAGACCTAAAGGGTTAATACAAAAATACAAACTCCTTTTGGGTTAAAAACATTCAACATTTTAATTTTAGTTTTTGTTTGAAAATACAATCCTTTCCATTTTAAAAGGGGAAAGTAGTAGCGCAGTGGTTAAGGTGTTGATCTGCTAATTGGAAGATCAGGGTTCGATTCCCGGCACCACTAAGCTCTCACTGCTGGGTGTAAGTCGCTCTGGATAAGAGCATCTGCCAAATGCTGTAAAATGTATGATGGCTTTTTTCGAATACAGTATAAAAACTCATCCCTAGCTAATCAAATAATATATTAAAAGAAAACCTAGGATGTCCTCTGTATTTAATAAATTAGCAAAAAAAATAAAAAAAAACATTTATAAAAGCATAATGTCCTCTACAGAGGACACAAGTCAATGGGCAGTGTCTCAGAAGAATATGGACAAAAGTATTGTTACACCTAAAAGCCAAATCAATATGTATTTTTGAGTATCTTCCAGATCCTAGATTTAGTCTCATTCTTCATCCTATAATACTGGATGAAGAGGTTTGGGCAGTTTACTGAGGGTTAAGATCGCTGCTTTGTGCACGACACTTAAATTCCTTCACTCCAACAATAACACACTTCATAAGGCACATGGGATTTGTGCACAGATGCATTGTCATTCTGGAGTAGTGTGCTGGGTCTCTTAGTTCCAGTGATGGAATCATGCAATGCTACAATATACCACAACTTTATGGTAAACACACTAATGTGGGTGTTCCGGTAAGTTGTCCACAAACACTTCTATAAATATCCATATGTTTTATGGCTCAAGTTGAGCACTAAGAGAGGGACCACCTTCAAGCTGAAAAGTCTTTAGAGACATAATTAAACATCTGTTAACCAGCTAAAAAGAGCTGGAACCAAGCCAATGGCAGTCAAAAATGAAAATGACTTTATTTGAATGAAATGATCATTTTACTTACATACAAAATAAAATCTTTTCAATAGTTTGAAATGATTAGAAATAAAGGGAGAGAGAAAATAAATTGTGGCAAAGACTGTTCACAGGAACCCGATGATTTACTGTACCTTAAATTCTGACACCAAATCTCTAAAACCACTCGAGCTCGGTTGTAAAAAACACTGAAGAGATCTCTTTGCTCCTCTCTCATAATTATGGCAAATTTGACTTGTTTATTTATTCAAAATCAATATAAAATGTCTGTCATTAATTAAAGGACCATTGAAGAGGGATGAAACAGTCCTTAAACTCTGTACAGTATATCCAAACGGACCGTCCATTAGACACACCACTTAAAAATCGCTTTATTTTTGTATGTGTATGTCGGCTCAAGCCGTGTGTGTTGACACAATCTCTTACAACAATTTATATCCTATGGTTGCTTAGTGCTTGATGAACACATTAACAGGATAAACTCTTGGACCAAGTCCAGTTAATCAATTCTCAGCGAGACCCTTTTTTACACAAACACATATTTTCCACCAATGCGAGGGTGTCAGTTCACCTGGCAACCAGAGAAGCCAGATCTCAAGAGAAGTGTAGAGCAGTTAAAAAATCTGTTACTTTGCACAGTCGTAGAAATTAAAGACAGCTTGTAAATGAGAAATATTAGCAGCTTGTAACTAGAGAGTTTGGTAGAATAAGACCACATTAGGTAAACTTTATTAAGCCAAGAAGTTATGCTTGGGGACAATTCTTTAAAAATGAAATAGCGAAAATATAGTTTTTTTGCTGTATGTGTTCTCATTGTAATGCAAATGGTGCTTAGGGGACCTGATCTTGGTTTTTTTACAGCAATTAGCTAGCAATAAACAAAATATTAATCAATATTACAATATTTATCATTTAATACATCTTTTGCTCACTTTTGGACAGAGACCCAAATGCCCATGAGTTGAGCATTGAGACATAAATTGCAAAGCAGTGTTAGGGTTATTGACAGAACAATAGGTTGTCGGGAATGGATGGGCCTGCTAGTTGTTTTCCAGGCAGTGTAAACAGCATTAGCATTGGCAGATTGTGGAGAGAGAGCAGATAAAACAGCTGCCTGTGTAACAGGCCGATTGGAATCTCCCTTGATGAACTGCACTAGAGTATCTTAAAGCAGGCCTGCTGGCTGGAGAAAAAATGTAAAAAATCAGTGGATTGTCTTTTCCTGGGAGTTAAGTGTTGTACCTGACTAAGAAATAATTGAGAAGCTTTTTTTCTGTTTATCTTGAGTGTATATATCCAGTTGTTGGTGTTAGCAATGAATCTATTTGTTGACCCTGACAATATCAGCTTTAACTGCCACTTGTAGCCTTGGTCAATGTAGCTGCTTTTCTCTAATGAAACAGCAACAAAAGCCCAACCACTGATGAGCCCCAGCAGCAATCAGCTCAATCAAACACTGTCCTGTCATTAGGAGTACCAGGTTGTGCTGGGGACATGGCTAAATTGTGTGTTTAGAGAAAATTGATAACACCTTTACTGTTTTACCGAGCAACAGACAATTCTGTCTACAATCCATTTGCTATAATAATACTAAAAAACTGAACAAAACACACACACACACATATATAGCGCCAAGCAGAAAGAAAGAGTAAGATGCAGGCAGACCAGCCAACATCTATCCACACTAATGACCCACTACCATTCTTACTTTTGGTTTATTTGCTTGGGCAATATTAATGATTCTCTACTTATGGCAGCAGTCCAGTTATAGCCTGGTCACCCAGCACAAGACTCTCTCCAAAAGCAGACCATGATCCATTTTTCTTTTCCAAATATTTTGCATCCGACTGATCATCAGCAAGGCAGCAGTAAATCATGGATGCGCGTGGGACGATCGAAAGCAATTACTATTAAAACAGCACTGGTGCTCCAGCACTCCACATGCCCTGTGCTTGAAATCTCGATGCACTCTGCAGTGTGTGCACGCAATTTAAGCTCACCAATCAATATGTCCGTGCAGTTAGTGACCAACAACTCCCTTCAAGTGCCTTTGGACCTGTTCTGCCGCACCAAATGTCAAAAACGCTCCCGCTCTGAGTGATTTGGAGGGGGGAGAAATTGTTCTTGTGAAACATTATTGACATGGTTTAACCCACATTTCCAGCATCCAAGGGGAGAAAAGTCAATTCTCATTTGGAAAGAAATCAAGAAAGGTAAAGGGACGGTGACCGGGGTCTCTTTAGGAGCGTCCTAGTTTAAGGATCACGGGGGTCAAGCGACTGGGGTCAAGAGCTCAAAGGCCATTAAGCCCAAGGTCAAGGTGGTAGTGGGATGTTGGGGTTCATCTGCATCATTCCCTAGCTGGCAATCAATACCATTTTAAAGTCAGACTGATCTATTGGACCCTGCCTCCAACCTACTACTTGTTATCCATTGCATGCTTTCTAAAGTCCTCTTCACTTTATCTGCCTTTCTTAATCTCTCTTTCCGTGTCTTGTTCTCTTTCACTCTCTATGTAACCAGTTCCATCTTGAAACAAACCCTCAATCCCCCATCCAACCCACCCACATCTCCCCCCGGTGCTGTGTTGAGCTGGACAGAGTCGGGAAGAGATTGGTCCCATATTGTTTAAACAGCATTTTATTAAGCTTGCTCTCTTCAATATTTACATTGGTGCATTCGAGGGTCTGAAGCCACATGAAGCAATTACACACATGACCAAGTCGATAGCTAGAGAAATAGCAAAGCCTTTATCTTCCTACCGCCAATTCTTCTGTTCTGCCGTAGATGTCGTTTGCATTTCAATTAAACAGGCAAAAACGCTGGTATTTTCTTCAAAGTCAGTGTCAAGCGGAAAGCATGGACACCGTGGACTCCGTGACGACAAAGAGAATTAGACATGCAAGGAAATTCAAACACCATCAATATACAGTACAAACTCTCTCTTTTTTTACATTGGTAATCAATTGAAGGTGAATATTTAGCTTTACATGTTAACTTTAAGCTTTTTATATACCTCAAGCCATATCAACAACACTCAAGGACAGATTGTTTTGATATAAAAAATTACCTTTAACTATGCAACTGAAGTCTATTTAAGGTCTATCTCAGGTTTACTAGTATGTAGGGTGTTGCTACATTGCTAATCGCGCTCGTGGTCCTTCAGAAAACAAACACAATTACAAAGTTTATTGTGTTCTAAGTCAGAAGCAGCAAAAGGAGTCCCTGGTGCTGACAAAGCAGAGAGCATGAACCATAATTGTCCACAACGAAGAAGAACTGGGTATGGATATGTGTGTAAAAACAATATTGAGATGACATGACATGATTTCCATGTGTATTTAGACGAAACCATAACCCCTTTCACAGTGAATCGTAGGTGATAAGTTTAAAGGACTTCACCTAATGCAGGAGGATTGTGAGAAGTTTTTGACTTGAGCCAGTTTATGTGAGAGAGAAAAAAAAATGTGTGAGCGAGAAAGAAAGTGAGAGACTGAGAACGCTATAGTGGGAGGATGGATGAAAGGCACCAGATGTGCTTCCCTTCGGAGCCATACAGCCAAGCGTGTCGTGTAGCCCGAGGAGCTAACAGTAAATATTACGATATCACAAGATGCTCCCTGCAAACACCATTTTGTGCTCTCTGAGTCAATTCCCTTTTTCCCCCCTCCGGTGCTGTGCCTTGATGGAACAAACTCTGCGAGAACGAAAACACACACGCCGGGCACATATTTCAGCGCCAAAAAAAAGGAAAACAGAAAAAACATGGCGTGCTACTTTCGCAGCACATTACGGTCAGCTTAAGTCATGATGGAAGCAGGCGTAAATCAACACGCCCCCATCACGAGAGAGAGATGGCTCTTTAAGAGCTTTTTTTTTGTAGAATAATGGTAGTCGCAGGGATTCATGGGATTTCATTCGGCTTCCTGTGGCGTCAATGTTTCTCTCTCCCTTTCTCTGTCACTCTCTCTCTCTTTCTCGCTCTCTTTTTGTCATTTGGTTGAGAGCAGCAATGTCGTCCCCACCCCTGGTGCCCAGCAGATGGGCTTATGCGTGGGGAAATGAGCCGCAAGCAAGCTCTCTCGCTCTCTCACTCTCTTTTTCCCAATCTCTTCCCCCCATGTCCCAAGGCTGCAGAATCTCGTCTTGGAGCTGTGTGACAGCGACAACTCAGTGGGAGGCGGTTTTGGTCGAGTGGGGCCCAGACGCAGGGGCCCATCTCAAGCTTGCACTACCGGAAAATCTGCCTCTTCACGGTCTGCCGCTTGCACTCGTGGCACTGTAATGAGAAAGCGGCATGGCTGGGTTTGGCGAGAGAAAAACACACACCTGGCTGGGGGAAGTTAGTAGCCCCCACTTCCCGAGATCTATCTGTCCGGCTCAGTGCTCTGTCTAGGATATGTTTTGCTGTTCCAAAAATGAATTGTGTCATTAATTAATGTGGTAATTAAAAGCAAAATTAGTCATGCAGCAATATTCATAGCATTATAATCATTTATTTCAAGAAGCTTTATATTGTGAGTCATTTGTTTTTGTTATTGTTTTCATGCAAAAGATTCAGCATTTTTTATACTAATTCTGTGTTTAAGACAGTGGTAGTCAATCTGAATTAAAAGTGGTAGCTCTGTGGATTCAAATGTCAACATCATAAATGAGATATGGGTAAGTCTGGATAAAACCATTTGCCCAATGCCAGAAATATAAGTGTGATGTCACAAAAAGTCTGTCAAGAAGGACACATAAATAACTGTTATTATCTGAGGTCCGTCATTTATAATAACTTAAACTTAAAATGTAGATTTTTATGACTGACTTTTAATCTAAGGTCTTTTCCAATACAGGGATGTCCAAATGCCCAAATCATAAAATCCAACATTTTGAGTTGTTGTCTCCTTACCAACTCAAGCACTTCATAATAGAGCGCTGAACCTGCTAAAATGGTTCCATACAGACTTTTTCATAAAAGTTTGATATGCATAAACATATAGTCTTGCTAGCACGGCTGAAGGCCTATACGTACACACTCGTCACTTTCTAAGCAGCCTTTATCCTAGAGCACTTTTTTTTATCACCACCTTTCCTCTTCCCTTCCTTGACTTTTCTTTTTGTTTACAAGATGAATGCAAAGACATGATTTTACAGTCTCAAAGTCAAACTTGTCTGCAAATGCCCACCGCTGCCCCCCGAAGTGAACGTTGTCTTTCTTTTGGTCGCATCTTAATTGATGATTCATGATAGTTTAATGCTATCAGTGTCCGAAGCAATCACTCAGATAAGTGGTCAGGGAAGCAGGGTTTTTTGGAGACATGATGGCAGGGTTGTGGAGGTCAGCCTGTTAAAGTTTCATTCCCGGGGAAATAAGATGAGAGTCAGCAAATTCTCTGTCCGCCACCTGCAGGCAGCCATGCTACCTTATCGAATTCCCATGCCGTTTGCTTTAAATTACAAATCAGCCCTTTGCACCGGAGAGAGTTGGGCTTTATTAAAGTGCGCCCAGCATATGCCTTTATTTTGTTGATCTAGTGATGCTCCAGTGATGGTTGGCTGTCTGACACTGCTGTTGTTTGTAAATGATTTATCTACAGATGCCAATGTCTAGAAATCAAATTCTTTGAAACTTGATGCAGATAACATATATAATATTTTCAGACATGGTCACACATTAAACAACTCAAAATAAATAATCAGTATTTTGATTGATTTGGGCTGGATTTTTATATGTAACCATAATTTGCTAAATTATACCAGTCCATGTGAAATCAAACCCTTCCCTCCACCCATGCGAAGGTAGACATCTTCCATTTAAAAAAATGCCCAGTGTAGTGCTATCAGCATTAAGAACAGGCATAGCAGAACAATCGTGGCACGATTAAGCCCTGGCTACAGTTCATTCTTGCACCCCAGCCTCCATCTAAGAAATTCAATAGACTAACCTTAAGAATTTAATTGATGCTGCCAACGGGATTACAAAGCCAAGGCTCGTCAGGGGCCGGGGACAGCTGATTAGCAATGGTGTAATTGTTAATTGATTGATGTATCTTCTTACCTCTCTCCATGGACCTTTTATAAATCCCTTTTTTTCCACGATGGCCCCTGGCTTTGGCTGGACAGGGCATTACCATACATCTTCCACGTATTCTAATAGAGGACAAAAAAAGAAGAAGTTGAGGTCAGACTCTGGGGTTGACCGGCTCCTCTTGCCTAAGCTTACAAAAGAACCTGACACACAAGCAAAGTGAGATGAAGGATGTCTTTATGCTCTGGTTATGTTTCTGTGTGGTTGAAGGATTTGCCCTTTTCAGGCCATGTGACAAGTGATGAACTGACAAAATCTGTTCTTTCTATAAATACTGTATGTGCAACCTATACATAAAAATTGCTTTAACCTTCACTTAAACTTAAGACTTTTATGCACAAAAAGTCACAAAAACAATCCCTGACGTTTACACAAAATGGTACAAATTATCTCTTGGTTGTGTTTTCCTGATCTTTAATTATCCAAAGTTTGTGTTTACAACAGATTCCTGTTCTGGGGTTTGGTCTACCAATATTGTAGCTCATTCACCGTATGTTACGCCATGTTGGGCATTTGAGTTGCTTTTTGGTTGAAAAAGTGGATATTTGAGTTACTGTGGCCTTTCTGGCAACTTTAACCTTCTTGGCCCTTTTATTGTTGTCAAGTCTACCTAAAGTCTTATTTACCATCCTGCATATTAGCTTGCAGGATGGATACATGGCTACATCCAGGCTCTGCCACCCACAATACACCTGCACTTCCACATTTTCTTTCAGTAACACTGCTATTGACTGTGCACACAGTTTAAACAGTTTGAAGGTCTTTTTTAAAATTTTAAAGCGACTTAAAGTCTCTACTATGTTGAGATGTACAAATTCATCCTGTGTCCTAAAGTTACTACGCTTTTTTTCATGCTAATGTTTATCTGGTTTAGACTGTTTGTGTGCCTTGATATATTTTTGATACCCAAATTGCTTTTTTGAGATGCAATTTGTATTGTTGTGGCATTAAGTATAAACTCTAAAGACTGTTGTGCATCACATTCTCTAAAGAGTTGCATGCAGGCACAGTACAATTTTTAATAGTCTTTTGCGATTGTTGCTTGTCAGACAGTACGAACATGATCTCCATATCAAACCGTAGGATCTCAGTTGTCATAATGTTCAGAGTGTTCAGACAGTAAAAATGCATCAAATGCATAAAAAAACGCATTAATCCGCAGTCATTAATCCGTGACACGTTCTGTAACAGGCTAAACAGTAGCTAGCCTCAGACAATCAACAGTAAAGAAACAGCATACAAACACCCTTTTCCCTCAATAACATAGTAAGTTTCTGTTCTTGCTGTTTTGTCCAGACTTGGAAAAATTGTTGCGCTAATTGCGTCATCAGGTTTGGTACTCGGATTGGTTTTTGGGAAAAATCACACTGCAGGTAAGTGTCAGAAAACAGGTCGATAAATATGTCAAACTAGCAAAGACAACAGATTTTAGTGTATAGCTTTCTTTTAAGATGACAACATAACACAGTATGAGCCCGGCTTAAAGCAGGGGCGTCTAATTTTATCGCAAATGACTGACCTTACTCGATTTCACATGATGATGTGCTTTAAGGACAGCATGTTATCTAATTCTTATTCTTGACAAAAAGCATTGTTAAAAATTAATATCAATATTTTTTTAATACATTATTTTCAGCATGTATTTATCAAGCAGATATAATACTTTATTAATACTGTCGCTTACCTTTAAGATGAGTCATCATAAAATATTCAACTTCTATGAAACCATCATGCTTGCCAACCTTATAAAAATCCCATATATTTTTACATAACCTGGTGTTTGGGGTAAACATTACCTGTTACTCTTAACAATATCGCCATAATCATGATCCATCAACCCTGTTGACTGTTTTTAATCCTAAAGCTTTAAGTGCAATTTTTCTTACTGGTGCAGCATTTTAGGCAATTGGTCTTTTCCTGGCTGTCTGCTGGCAATCCACTCCATCCTTCTTTATCCACAATGGAATGGTCATTAAGGGATTACATGCTAACTTGGCAGGCGGGAAAGAATCCCACGATTAAGATAAGGTTCTCTATACCGAGTCAGACCTCATTGCCTAAGCTTCAATAGCTCATCCATACTTCCCCTTAATGTTAAGTGCTGACCTCAGTTCAGTTTTGCAGCTCCTGGTGTTGTTCCTTATATCCTTAAAGCACAAAATGCTGAGCTTAGTTCAACAAGATGCTACATTCATGAGATATATGGCAGAGGGCCAAAGGCTGGCATGAACCAAAGCATCATTCTTGTACATTTAAGGTAGACCTAGATCTTTTCCTAGACCAACATCACTTGGCTTTGGCCTGAATGGAAGCAAGCACATCATTAAACACAATCATCATTACCACCCCAATTTTTTCCCCGCAATATTAGATGTTTATACCCCTAATACCTCAAGTTTTATTTCATTTTGTAAAAAGTCAGATAGAGTCCTAATTCGCAGCTTTTCAAAATACTTAAAATCCAAGTAAAGAAAATTAGTCGAATATAATGTTAATATAATATATAATTTCCTGTAAGACATTTACTAACTTGAAATAATTTTTATAATATTAATTTTGCTCATTCAAAACAAAAACAGGTACAAAATAATATTTTAACAATGAAATATTTCAAATGTTCCTACAAGTAGGTGGATTTTCTCATTTGTTACAATAATAACTATTTATTACCCATTTTTTAATTTTTATTTGCAAAGATTTTCTGTTACATTTATTTATAAATTATTGATTATTACATTTACTGCATTTGGCAGACATCGTTATCCAAAGCGACTTACAACTGTGAAATTAGGGATTAATAGCCTTTCTCAGGGGCCCAACATTTGTAACTTGGTGGTGCTGGGAAGTACCACCGATTTGTAGCCTGTTTGAAGCAAATAAAAAAAATAGATATCAGTGTTGGGATTGTTTTGCACTGTCACCATGTGGAATGATGTCATAATAGCAAGCAGGAATTTATTTGACCTGGCAATATGTTATTATAACCTATTAAATTCTATAAACAAAATGGGGTGTTTTTTTCAGTTTAAACACTGCATTTTGGGCTGGTGTTGTACACTGTAGTTGGGCTGGAGATCTTTAATTCAATCTGGCAACCCTGGCTCCAAATAAAATGTAAACTGGAAGCATTGAAGGTGCTGGTGCTCTGACGAGAGCTTCTGGCGAGAACCGAAGACCAGACAGACAGTGAGTGAGTGAAGGCCTTGTGTATAAATAGGGTGAGTGATTGTGATGGACTGATGAGGTGCAGGGGTTGAGTGTGGAACCTGGCAAGGCTGTAACAATAATTTATAATAGCACGTTGATTAATATGCAATGCATTAAAGTCATTGTCTTATTACAGACTGTGTGTCGGTAAAATTAACAAGGTAACACTACGTTAAATTTATCTTTATATATTGTTTATAACGGTGTCTGTTATTTAAAGTGGTTTTGGAGAAGTGAAAACGTCCCAAAGAACAGAGGGGTGGGGTAAACAGAGCTCATTAGCATTTAAAGCAACAGCCGCTGAAAAGGGTTACTGTGAACAGAACTGTTTTTGACAAGGTAAAATAAGTGTTTTTTTGTTTTTACACCACCAATGAAAATTTTTAATTGACGTTTATTATAGACTTTTCATTAAGGCCCCAAAGAATCATATCAACTTGTGGAAAAATCAGCATCCGATGAGCCCTTTAAAGAATTCTATATTTCTATAATTCTATATTTGGTCAGTGCAAATGGTTATTAATTAGTGACTAACTCCTATCTCCTAACATTATTACATCAAGTGTGCTTATTTTAGACCTACTCAATAAAGAAAGAAAGAAATTAAACCATGGGAGTGCTTAACATTCTTATTTGCCTCAGGGGCATCTGTGGGTTTCTTATTAATGTATTATTTATGCCGTCCTCCAAATGGTGCTATTGTGTCCTAGCTTGAGAAAAAGAGAATTTGTCACGGTAGCTGTTTTCCAAATGATAATGTAAAGAAAAAGGCGGAGTGGGATCCATAATGCAGAGTATGGCTTTATTTAGAAAAGAGGGATAATCCAAAATACTAGTCATAAGGCAGGCAGAGTTCATACACAGATATCCTATATAACCAGGCAGACAAAACCAAAACGATAGGCGAAAGATGTAGTCGAGAAAACAGGCAGAGATCCAAAACGTGAACAAAGAAACAATACAGCAGTTTCATAGCAAACAATACTTGCTAACGTGCTAATCACTAAAGCTAGCTTATATAGTGAACAAAACAGGAAGTGACACCGGAAGTACAGAGTGGCTTTATACAGTAAGTGATTTTTCTCTGGTGTAACTGAGAATTTATATTAGAGGCGGCCTACTGACATATGATATTAAATAGTGATCTGTGATCTCTACAATAGCTGAAGAGTTGACCAATGATATGTCAACTCTTCAGCCATTATAGAGATTTCAGATCACTATTTAATAGTCATTTTTACCTATGTACAATATACATCGTTAATAACCATATAAGAAACATCCATTTTTATGCATAAAACAAACTGACGATTATATCTGGTTCTCGAACATTTAGCCTAAAATGGATGTTATCTTAGTATGTTATATAGTATTTTACAGTATGTACTAGTTCTGTAACTGATGCAAATTACTGTATATAACTTAAGGTTGGGCAGCACAGTGGCTTAGTGGTTAGTCACTGTTGCCTCACAGGTTCGATTCCCAGGCACGGCCTTGTCTATAGGCCGTTTGCATGTTCACTCCGTGCTTGCATGGGTTTACTCCGGGTACTCCGGTTTCCTCCCACAGTTTAATAACATATTAAGGTTGATTGGTGATTCTGGTGATCGATGTGTGTGTGGCTGCAATAGACTGGTACAGGGTGCACCCCTCAGAGACAGCTGGGATAGGCTCCAGTAGATCCCCGTGACCCTGAATTAGGGAATAAGCAGGTATAAAAGCTGAATAAGTGAATGATTGAATAAGTTAAGGTTTACTTTTGTTACATTACATTTATATTTATACACACATAGAAGCCAGAGTATATGCCAGACAAACATACATTTACACATAAATAAATAATCCTTATTTTCTGTGCACAGACCAGAAATTGCATTTTTATATGTATTGCATAAAGTTGTGGTCTGGATTTGATGCTGAGCAAAGTTAGTGTAACTGACCTAATGATTGTAATATATAAGCATAAAAGCTTTTGAATGTTAACATTGTTTAGGTGTTTGGGACTAATGTGTAAGCATGCCATAGGCTGTGACACCAGAAAAAGCCACTTAGGAAGAAGACACAGAGACTAAATGTTGTTTTATTGCAAAATGTAGTCTTTGTGGTGAGTTTAAGTGTTTCTCGTCCCCAATAGAAAACAGTATTAGAATGTTGGACGAGTTTTATTTGCAATTTGCAGATTATAAAATTAAAAGCATATAAAAAAATAAAAGAAAAAATCTATAGCATTGTACAACGTTGTAATGTAACTTTAAATCATGTAGTAAAAATTCCTGTTGTTAATACTGTAACGTGTTGAACAGTAATTATGGTAACTATATGGGGGGCAGGGTGGCTCAAATGGTTAAGGTGCTGAGTTGTTAATCTGAAGACCAGAAACACCTGGGTTCAAGCCCCACCTCTGGCAAGTCAACCAGTGTTGGGTCCTTGAGCAAGACCCTCAACCCCTCCTGCTCCAGGGGCGCTGCATCATAGCTGACCCTGACCCCAACTTACTAAGATGGGATATGCAAAAAATGCATTTCATTGGCTCTGTACACGTACCCTGCACAATGAATTGAATATACTTATATATTATATATCATGTTGTCAATAGTTGATACTTATTACAGTAACTCTACTATAGTAAAATAAACACATTACATTTACAGCATTAGGCAGACGCCCTTATTCAAAGCAACTTACATTTATCTGTTTTATACAACTGAGCAATTAGGGGTTAGGGGCCTTGCTCAGGGGTCCAGTAGTGGTAACTTGTTGGTGCTGGGAATTGAACCCCGATCTTTCTATTAGTAGTCCAGCACCTTAATCACTGCGCTACCTTTTCATTAATAACTATAGTAAATTTTCTATATAAACCATATAAACTGGATATAGTAAATATACTTTATACTGTACGTGGGAGAATCTTTACAGCACAGATCAGAATAAAAAGTGGATCAATGCAACACACACAATATTGAAATGTTAACAAACCTTTACATATTTTTTTATTGCTCATTTTTGTTAAAAATGTTAGCGGCATTGTTTAACCTTTGCCAAATTAATGATCTGACATTAGATGAATCTGGCTTTTCACACTAAAACACACTGTTTCCCATTAACTTGTAATAAATACTACAGTATAGTATTAACAGGGTTACTGTTAATACTATAGTATGCTGTACATACAGTATGATGTAGTAAATACTGTAATATACCACAATATACTACATCTTACTGGAGATGAAAGTATACTATGGTATTTTTATGGTGTTTTTTACCGAGAAAATAAATTCTGAACCACATTCAGTGGGAAACTTCACCGGTGGGCTGCAATGAAAGGGAGTAGAGCTCCGAATTAAAATAATAGCCAGTAGTTACAGGTTGCCAAACAAACAAGAAAACCACTTAGTTCCACTAGTTTATTTCTACAGCTCAAGTTAGAAGTATTCTGGATAATTTCAATTATCCACTGACACTAAAAAAGATTTCACAGTTAAGCATGTAATAATTGATCTGCATTGTGTTCATTCAGTCATAGGGGAATTTGTCCTTCCTCTAATTGAAACCTAGGATTCAAATGAGGTCTTTCCCCAGTTGGACAAAATCAACCATATCTGATTTGTCATTAGGTAATTAGAGATGCTAATAACAATAAAGTTCTTTTCTGTTCGAAAAAAAAAATCTGATTGCTCAAATTGCCATAGTGGTGATTTGCAGTCACTTGATATGAAAGCAGGAAACACTGATAATCGTCGTCTAAAGGATTAAAGTATTCCAAAAAAAAAAAAAAAGACTGAATCCCCATTCCGATTTTATGTGCGTACTCATCCTTTATTGCATTATTGAGAAGAGGTAGATTTGCTAAGATGTCTGGAACTCTTGCATCAAGAGGAAGCATAAAATTACATAAAAGAGAATTGATTTTAGAAAACAGAAGGCTATTAGTGGGCAATTTGTGCAAGTGTGTTTGTGTGCGTGTGTCTTAGTGTGTGATTTAAACCGATTTATTGATTAGTTGCAGCTTAAGCATCCGAAATATTATTAACTATATTTACTATTATGCGGTTAGGTTGCAATTCTACCAAAGTTTTGTAATGACTCTTCTTTTTTTTTACCTCAAATTCTTGCTCAATGTTAATTAGCTGGATTATCTATGAGCAGTATATGAATACCCATGAGTTCACTAAGAAGAAATACTATTAAAGGACTACATTCTGGTAATTTCATGTTGAATTTTTTAATAACATGCCTGTTAACGTATTTAATTGAAAAAACTGGGTTAGTATTGTGAATAGTTGAGTTACGCTTTGGTGTTTAAACATGATGACATAACTACAGACTTGCATTTACAGCAGTTGGCAGACACCCTTATCCAGAGCCAAAACTAATGGGGTTGAGGGCCTTGCTCAGGGGCCAAGCAGTAATAAATTGGTTGTGCCAGGAATCGAACCCCAATCTTCCAATTAGCAGTCCAACACCTTAACCACTGGGCTGCTTACCCCATTGGGACTGAGAAACATTAGCACCGTTATGTTTTGTTTGGGTTTTAGTAGACCAGAGAGCAGAGAAAACCTTTCTGATAAATGACTTATAAATGACTGGTAAGCTATAGAAGTATTTATATTTATATATTATATCATGACTGGACTATTATTTTCCTCCTGGTCGACAGGTGGCACTTCTAAACACTACCATGTTTTATGTTACTGGTTGCCTGCTGAAAGTTTTAAAGGAGACCTATTATTCGACTTTTAACAATATGTAATAACCTCTGGTGTCCTCAGAATGTGTCTGTGAAGTTTCAGCTCAAAATACCCCACAGATCATTTATTATAGCTTGTCAAATTTGCCCCTATTAATGTGTGAGCAAAGACGTGCCATTTTTGTGTGTGTTCCTTTAAATGCAAATGAGCTGTCGCTTCCCGTCCCCTTTTTCCAGTTGAGAGCGGGGCCTTTAGACCCAGAGCAAGAAGAGACACCCGAACAATTGTAAATCCGTATAATACCTTTATAAGTGAAGCATCTGAGAACAGATATTCCACAATTCTATAGACTATTACATGCTTATGGTCTAAAAATTTGGGGGATTTAAGTTTTTTCATTTAATGTTTATTTCAGGATGTCAGGGACTCTGTTTGGTACTTTGCTAGCGACACTGGAGCCCCATATTAAAACAAGAGACCACTAATTTCTGTAAACCAACACACACTGGCTCTGAATAGTTAAAACACCTTTAAAAATGTTTGCCCCAAATGACATGTTTCTATTGGTTGTCTTGCAATCAGAGGTGATCTTTCTTACAGCATTACAAGCAAGGAAGTTACAAAACCTATATTGATGCCCACTGAACATAGGGTACCTGTTTGCCAAATAAAGACATACAAAAAAGGCTAACGTTTATGATTGCTATCAAATGCTGCGAATGGTCTCATATTTCCAAAATAGCTCTTGGACAGGCTCTTTTAGCGATCAAGCTTGTCAGGGTCAATTTGCAGGCTATGCAAGCTAACATAGACCTGCATCTTAGCGGCTAGCCAGATCAATATCAAATATTATGTAACAATGTTTAAAATGCTAGCAATCAGAAAATGAACTACAATGCCTACATCAAAATAGTAAGTTCAAGCTGTACATTTATAACATTTCTGTTGAAGTAAACTTCTGTTTCTGCTGGTATAAAGTAATATAACGTTAGTGTAGGTAGGCTAAGGGAAAGCACGAGGAGCTGTCTGAATCTGATAAACAAATTGTATTACTTATAAATATTTACATTTTCTTTATTTGCAGCTGTATCTTCTTCAAAAAATTCAATAATCTCTTGTATCGTCTTGGAATGGGAGTTCACGTAGTGTTTTGTGCTCGTCAGTGCAGCCAAATAGGTAGAAGGCTTTGCTTTAATGTAACTTCATTAACAAAAACCCCAAAAAAAAACAATGATAGCACTGTGGGTGGAAACGTGCACATTAAGGGGTGGTAATATTATAATGAGATGCCTATGTGACATCACTAGGGGAGTTAAATCACATGTGCTCATTCTTTCAAACACTTGCAGATAAAGGCTCACTTGGTTACTTGGCTAATTTTTTTTGCACTGAAAACCTGGAAAAGTCTGATTTTCATGAGATGACAGCTTTAGGTTGATGTCCTTGGACTCTTTTGGACTTTTCTGCCTAACTTTTAACTGTTTTTGTAAGCTCTGCTTCCTTTGTTTTTCTTGTTAGAGATTTCCTTTTGCTGGAAACCAATGACTCATTGTTTGTTTGCTACCTTTGCTCTTGGTTTCATTAACTGTGGTGTTGGCTCAGTTTTGAGTCGTGGGTTTGATACCCACCTAAACAGAACTGTTACGCATAAAAAATGATCAGCCAAGATACTTGCTTTTTAAATAATACAGTTCAAAGTTTAAAGAAATTACGTTGCACCTGTTTAACATCATTATAAGTGACATAAGTGCAAGAGCAGTCTGGTGGAATGTAATTTGCAGTCACAATGACCTTGTAAACACATTTGCCGCATTTCTTGCACATGTTGCCAGTTTTTACACCCTTTTGGAGCACAGAGCAGGGGTCAAAAATATAAACAATGTTGCCAGATCGCAGCAAAAGTTTCTTTCCAGATACACCTCCAATTTAAAAACAAGTACAAAACATAACCCTAGTGGAACAGGAAGACAAACCTTTTTTTCCTTAGGGTTAGGGTTCTTTATTTTCTTAGCATTTACATAAAAAAACTTAGTCACAAACTTATTAGACGCATGAATAATTTTTTACACTTTCCAATCTTTATTATAAATCTTACAACAAAATGAATCTGTACACACAATCCAGACTTACTCTATTCTTTTGTTTGCCAAAGCATGTGTTTGTGGACTCCTTTTACCTTTCAGGAACTTAAGCTACATCAACATTTGCCCTAAAGCATGTGGGTAATTCAACCAAACAGAAAGTATAACGTCACAGGCGGGTGATTTTATCAACCATGAAGTAGTGCTAAACAAGAGTATCAAAATTCTAGCTCATCATACCACCTACCACTCCTCGACCAGCGCCACTACCTGCACTCCTCTTGAAATTGAGGCCCCCCGGAAGAGGTCCTGACGCCAGCAGACCTGGGCATCTCGGGATGCACTACCCGGAGGGGATCATACCCTAGTACACGATATGCAAACCACCCCAGTGTCCCTGGGGAAACAACTTGGAGACTTCATGGCAGTGTGGAAACTTTAGAGAGTGAGTACGCCAGGACAGGGTGACACTTTTGCTGGTAGCCCTGTTCTGGCCGGGCCAAGAATAGCTCTTGAACTTGATGTCCCTTTTAAACGACATTTCTTTCTAGATACCCGTCAGGAGATACCCTTACTTACAAGCATATAGAGCCCTAATGAACCCCCTATTTTAAGTTATAGAAACTGTGGATGTGGCCTCGGAGGGGCACAGCTTTTTACAGCCAGTCACCGAGGTTGATGAGACCATAGTCTAGTTCAGAGCCAAAGCCACTAGGAAACTTTAATGCCTGGAAATGAAACCTCTTCATAAACTGCTCAGTTAACTGCCCGAATGGTTCAGTGCTGAAATTCCTGCAAGAACAGTTTTCTCTGCAGAGCTAACACTGTCCACTCTGAAGGTAATTGTGGTGGTCATAGTTGCTTTCTATGCCCCTTTTCTATGGAAAAATCAGTAGGCAGGGATCCAGTAGTATTAGGGTTTCCTCATGGGACCAAGAGGCTGAGGCCTGTACAGCAACTGAGGTTTTATGTGACCTGGCTATAGTGTTTGGGAAAATTAGTGAACCTCCTTATAAACCACTGGAGGGGGCATCAGACAGTCACCTAAGGAAGAAAACAGTGTTTTTATCAGCCATTTCCTCCATTAGGAGGATAGACAATAGCCCGGCTTTGTCCACCTTACCATTATGCTTGGACTTTGCCCCGGGCATGGTAAAAGCTTTCCACCATCTGTGCCAAATGCAAGCACTGGGAATGTAGATTCACAGAGCTGCCCCATAGAGAAGGTCAGATCAATATGTTTATCTGTTTTGCCCCATCCAAGAGAGGGGCCGCAGCCACTTTATATAAAATAATCAGATGAATGCTTAAGACCATGCTTAAGTGGCCACTACCAGATTTTTGTAGGGCGGTGGGTTGGGATACCCTGCATACATCCCAAGAAAAATATTTATTTGGTCTTTATTTTCTATACCATGGCTATTCTGGTGTTTTACAGCAGGAGTAAGCACAGAGGCCTGAGCTTCACCCAGAAAGTTATATATTATATTCCAAAGATGCCCAGAAAATTGACAGAAATTTTACACTTCAGCAACTCTTAATACAGCCCAGTGTTTGTACATATATGATATTGCCAAAAGTTTGTGAACATATGACTATCAAAAACTTTTTTAGCACGTTATTACAGATTTACTACTAATTTTGGTGTTAGATTAAGATCCAGTCTTCTAGTAAGGATTTCCACTACAATTCAGGTTTTAACGTCAGGTAAGAAGGTCTGTGATGCAGTTGGTGTCCCACCTTATCCCAAAAGTTTTTAGTGGGGATAAGATCAGGGCTTTGTGGAGAACACTCAAGTTTTTCCACTCCAACCATAACACACCATGTCTTAATGGACCTCAGGGGATTTGTGCACAGGGGCATTGTCATGCTAAAACAGTGTTTTTTAGTTCTAGTGAGGGAATAAAGTAATCTACAACATACAGTACAAAGACATTGTGGACAAGTGTGTGCTTTCAAATGTTAGCAACAGTTTGGGAGGAACAACATGTATCTGATGGTGAGGTGTCCCAAAACATTTTTTAATATAGTGTATGTATTAAATACAGTTCTAATTAAAGACAGAAACTAGTGATAAAAAACATATATAATAAGAACAGTAGTGAAAATAAAAAAAAAAGGCTTGAATGGACCTTCATGAATTTCTGTATACTGCATATGTTTATATGTTGTTGGAGTGAAGGTACAGAGTCAATAGCATCAGCTTGACTCCGACATTTTTTTCCATAGTATATGTCTGCCATTTCATAGGGCTATATTCACATAAAATTGTAAGAAAAATATTGATATTACTTGCAACAATTGTCTTCAACTAGTATTGTCTAAGAGCATGAAGCTCATACCAAAGAACTTGAGACACAAGTAAAGGGGGACTCCATGGATGGAACTAATTGCAGGGCGCAATCACCACATACAGGTTAAATAGTTTAGTCAGCCTACAACGTGTCTTTGTACTCGGAGGAACACGTACCAAAAATACAACACACAGGATCGAGACAGGAATCAAACCCCAATCCTTAAAGATGTGAAGCAAAGGTGCTAAGCCACTTTTTTATCAAAATGGTTTGAGCATCTATTCAAAAAACACAGCATACTTTACAATACTGTTTGTTGAAGTATCACCTATGCAGCATTTACATTAAACTATACCACTTTGTCTTAAAGGATCATGAAATCCCCCTTTTCCAGTTCAAGTCTACCTCTGATTTTTTTTTTTTTTAATGGACGTCAATGGCTGTGAGGAAAGAGGAGGGGATGGGTGTGGCGGGGCAAAGTAGGGTAGAAACAGAGGGGGTAAGTAAGTGGGATTTGTCAGAGTGGCCCACACCGACTATCACTAAAAATCATAAATGACACACAACACTCAAAATTCTAAGCTTTTTTCCTACATTTAAAGCTAAAGAGATGCTTACATTGTCTTGACTGATGTTTAAAAATCTAAAATTTAGGTTAGGGTTGTATGACCCTTTAACTGTATATATTCAATCATTTTCAATAAAATCATGTGGTGCAAAAAGCAGTAAAACACTTATTTTGCGTGAGTCTGTTAAATTACATTGCTTTATCAACAAAAGGTTATTTGTTGCAGGATTTAATTGTGTTTCCGTTTTTTTTTCCCCTTAATCAGCTCTATTGTTTAAAATAAAACGATCTTAATGCAGCTGATCTACATTACAGTAGGCATAATTGTTGCTAATTTTAAATTCTTAACCTGGCTTAAAAATAAGCTAATCAGGTTGCACTGTGGTCCTGGGGGATTTTAACCCAGTCATCTCTATTTAACTGTTATTTGCACAAATTACTATTTGTACATCGGTGTTATCGTAATTACTTTTATTGTATAATATTGCACGCATCCTGCTGTTTAGTGCTACCTGTTTAACTCTTATTCATTTTATTTAACTGCCATTTGCCCCACATTTGAATTTCAGCTGCATTTTATTGCCTATGACAAGAAAGCTGAAGCTAAACTAACATTAGACCTAAGAAAGAAGTAATAGCTCAGTGGTTAAGGTGTTGGACTGGTACTTGGAAAATCAGGGTTCGATTCACAGCACCACCAACCTGCCACTGTTGGGCCCCTGAGAAAGGCAATAAACCCCCCAATTTCTTGGTTGTATAAAAGAGGAAAATGTAAGTTGCTCTGGATAAGGGCGTCTGCCAAATGTCGTAAATGTTAATGCATTTAACAGCTCAGTCTTTTATTAACGCCCAATCACAATTCTATTTTATACCTTTATGTCTACCCTTACGTCTACCCGATCCCCCTTGACCTTCGAAACAGACTGACATAGGGTAGGGATGGAAATATTCCCCCAAGTAATTGGACACCACTTCTACACCAGTTGACGTCACCATAAGCGCGCTATTCACTAAAAGTGAACTCCCTGCTATTAGACTTTTATTTCTGCCAGGATATTAGAGAACTTTAGCAATTTCATTTGAAGAACATGATGGTAAACTATGAACACAGCATTAAATAAAATAAAACAGATTACTAGTAAATGCCAAAAAAATTATTTAAGCTGCCATGTTGCCAGTGTAGCTAATGTATCCTGGGAAAGTTCTAATACCCCCCATTTGATGTACTGAATCTTCGTTTGAAGAGGTACCTTGCCCTTCCCCCTACCCTTATGCCTTCAACCAAATGAGAATCGAGATACCCCCATCCCTTTAAGTGAAAGCACAAAACAGAGCGGTAGGGGTAAGAGGTAAAGCTAAGGGGTAGAAATGGGATTGGGCCTAAATCAGCACAGTAAATAAATTTAGTTTAATTAAAAAATGTCTCATCAACATGCGGATGCTTTTCCATTTAAGTCTGGATCCTTAAAAAATCCTTAAACATCATTTGGACTATTTATTAGGGAAAGGTATAAAAATGTACCAATGAACATTGTCACGGTACACCATTACGGAGAAATACAATACAAATATATTTCTTTAACAATTTATTTATCCATTAATGTACTTATGCATACAATAATAATGTATATCTCATGGTAATATTAAACACGTTTATGTTAAAATTATACCAATATGTCTGTATTATGAGAATGTATATTGGTGATACAAATATCTTGATCATTTTAGACTTTATGTAGTGGGTTAGAATTAGCAAAATCATAACATATCCATCTGACATGATGAAAGTCTAATTATTTACTTGAAAATTGTTGGTTTGTTTATATTTTTGCTAACTTTTTTCCTTTTTAAACCTTTACATGTACAGTATTTGGCAGATGCCCTTATCCAGAGTGACTTACATTTATCTCTTTTATACATCAGAGCAATTGGGGGTTAAGGACCTTGCTCAGGTCATGGCTTGTTGAAGCTGGGAATTGAACCCAGAATCTTTGGGTTGGTAGTCCAACACCTTAACCATGAGCCACCACTTCCCCCCCTTGAGTACTTGAATAATTTAGATTTTCGATTTTCCATTCCTGCAGAATAAGTTGAATTCCTGATAAACGTGCAAATTTGTGGAATATTCCAAAATCCCACACACATGTGTGTAAACATTAGAAGGGGTTTTAATTCAATTTTGTAAATAATTATTATTCAGTGTAGAGTGTAACTAATTGGACGAAAGTCTTGTAGCGGCGCTGTTAAGGTTTTATGTATGTTTAGGATTATGTTCCTCTTATAGACATAAATGTGTATGTAATTCTTGAATATTTAGGCATCGTATGTACTGTCTGCTTATAGCCTGTTTGAGGTTATTATGAGTATATGAGCATAGCCTAATTGTGTATGCGTAAATCATCCGCTGACGTTCAGATCAGTGATTCATGTCACATGTGCTTCTTTGACTCTGTCTGATTAAGCCGATGGTTTTTTTGCTCAAAGCCACTGAGGGAAGTCTGGCCCAAGTCTCCACGGATCAATTATACAGGGGACTTTCAGAGGCGCTCAGACCAGGAAGCGGAGGAGAGACAGGAAATGCATATAAGCTTTGTGTGCATGTGTGGGTGCGTATGTGTGTGTGGGTGTGTGTGTGTGTGCGAGGGGTCAGAGGCGACAGAAGCAGTGCAAGTAATAACTCAGTCGAGATACACTGACTTGGAGGACAGCCAGGTCTCTCTCTCTCTCTCTCTCTCTCTCTCTTTTCTAGCTGTTTTTCTCTTACTCTGTCTCAGATGGTGTGAAGCTGGATGTGGAGCAGGACACTGAAAATCCCACAAGAACAATTTACTGATACAGTTGCCTAACACAAAGACACACACACACACTTCCATCTTACAGCTAGAAATCTGTGAATTTGTTCAGACTGAGGAGAAAAGACATGAGTCACAAGGGAGCAACCACACACACAAACACACGCGCACACACGATTTCAATACTTGTTATTACCTACACATATGTACATTCAAGATGGCTGCCGCATGTACAGTAGTTTGTCGATTGCGCATCATTAAAAACGAGTCTTAAGGCGAAGGACCATCAAATATTCATCCAATCAAAGGATGTGGTCCAAACATTATGATAGACTTTCCTACCTGCCTGTCCACATATGTATGTGCGTATCACTGCACACCCTGTTCACACAGACAGGATACGTCATCAGCGCAGTCACGTACTGCAGAAAACAAGGTTGGATCTTAACAGATCAAAAACTTGAATTAATATCGATGTTGAGTTTCTACGTTGGAGTCGACTACAGGAGTCAAAGAGTCTTAAAGGTGATGTCATGATGGTGAAATTATAAAATGCAAATGAAACAGAAGTCAGTTTGTCCCTGATGAGCAAGCCGAGGTGGCAAGGAAAAACTCCCTGAGACAGAATAAGAAGAAGCCTTGGTTGCAGTATTTCTTTTGGACCGGCAGGAATATAGTGTAATTCGATGTTGGCGTGTTTTTTAATAGTTAAGTATAGCTTATGTAGTTTGTGTACCATTACAAATGATCTCAACTACAGCAGCAGTGTTTAATCGGGTACTATTTTTTTTGTTTTTTTACTACTAACTGTATAAGTTTTCTCACCGGTGAATGACACATGATGTAATGTAGTAATTTTGTCTATGGTCGTCTAGTCTGTGCTCGTCCAGGAGGCATGGCTTTGGACAGCGTTTTGCTGGGTGGGTGCGCCCGGGTGGGTGGGCGAGTGGGTGAGTGTTATAAATGGGTGGGTGGCGAGTTTGGGCCCTACAAGTGCTATAAAGCTAGGTACCATTTTCCAAGATGTCCTACTGCCCCTTTAAGCAACTCTCTAAACAAAGAAGTTTCCAAATCATGTTCTTGTGTGAGTTTCAAGACTCGTTTATACAGTACGCAAGTTTTTTTGTATATACAGTAGTTTTTTAACTATAACAATTTTTTTGTTATCAAAACATTATTAAATAATGACAATGATTAGAACAATGGCAAAAGGTTTTATGAGATATTTCTGTACGGGTTTAAAATATTATTTAAATTCCATGCCCAAATTCTACAAAATTATTAAACAGTAGGTGGGAAATATAAGAGTAATATTTGTTAGCGTAAATTAAATCAATAACATATTAACTAACATATTAGTTTTTTTGCACATTAGATCCCTAATACGTCAGAAGTGGAAGAACACCTGAATATGTGCTTACGCTGCATGATTTTTTTTAATAGTCTTTTGGTATTGCTGCTCGTCAGACTGTACAAACATGATCCCCGTGTCACACTGTAGGATTTCAGTTGCCATAATGTCAGTCTGTGCCACAGTCACACACCAAAAATGTCCACGGGACTTTTACATCATCAATCCATGACACATTTGGTAACCCGGATCCTCTCTGTAAGTATTAGCTTAGAAGCAAACAAACAGCATCGAAGACACGTCATACAAAACACTCCTTCCCCCATAACTCAATAACTTTCTGTTCCTGCATTCTGTCCACCGTTGTTGTGCTAATTACGTCATCAGGTTCTGCGCTACTATTGGTTCCTGGCTTTGACATCCGTCGCACTGCAGCAAAGTGTCTAAAATTCTTCTGACGCTGCCAGACTTTTAAATCTAAAGGAAAAAAATTATTGCATTGATCATCAACCGACTGCATTATAAAATTATACTTTGCATTATAAGCATTATAAAATTTGCTTCATGGCCAAAATCGTGCAGTGTAAACCCGGCTGTGTTATTGGTAACGCAAAAAGTCATTCCTTGTGGTTGCATCATACGTTTATTTTATTTATATTGCTTAATCTCTTCATCTCTCTTACTTTTTTCTCTTGTTTCCTCTATTTCTTTTTTTAGTTATATGTCCCTGTACTAATGGTGGGAAAAGTACTGAAAATTTCTACTTACGAATAGAAGAAAATTATAATATGACTAAGAGTCAATAAGTATTTTATTAAAAAATACTCAAGTTACTGATATCTAAAGTTTGTTTTGCCTAACTGATGTAATCGATAAACTGAAACAGAATCGCTATAATGCAAACGATACCCAAATTTATTTAAGTGTTAGACAGTAAAAAAAGGAATCGAACTACTAAAACAAAAATCTAATTAAAAATAAAAGCTTTTGAAAAGACTTTTACTCTGTATTTACCCAATATTTAACCGTTTAAAATTAAAAAAAGGGTTAAAAGAATGCGTTTACTGCTTCTGGAGCGGTACCAGGGATGCTTATCATCATCATCATCATCACAGGGTCTGTTGGTATTTTCTGCGGATGTTGGGATTTTTTAGGTTTTTTTCACACCTTGTTGTGTTGCCTTGACTGGCTCAAAATTATTCTAAATAAATTTACAGGATTTTTTTTTTTTTGTACTTTGTTCTTTTTTTGTGAAAAAAATTTAGCAAAGTTGAGTATTGTATTTTTAAAGAACTCAAATAAATATAAAACAAATAAATTTTACACACAAACCACAAATTAAAAAAAAAAAAATCTACTTACGTACCTTAACAAAAGTTTTAGTTACTTTCCACCACTGCCCTTTACTTTTCTCACTCTCTCTCTATATTCTTTTTCTTTCCTTCCCTCTGTCTTTCTCTTTTTTCTGTCTCACTTTCCTTTTTTACTTCTTCTCATTCTTTCTTTTTTCTATCCTTCTTCTTTGTCTTTATTTTCTCCTTTCTACTTTTCTTGATCTGTCTGTATGTAATTTCTGTATGTACTTTCTTACTGTACTCTCTTTTTTCTTTATTATACCCCTCTGTATCGCTCTTTCTCTATTTCGCTCTCTTTTGTTTCTATTGCTTTCCTTCTCTTTCTATCTTTCTGCTTTCTTTTTTTTCTATATCTTCTTTTTATACCGCTCAACCACACTCTATATGTTCTCCTTTCTCTGAACCTTTCCCCACATTCCCCCTTTTCTTTTTCCCTACCTTTCAACCTCTCTCTGTATCTCTTTTCCTTTCTCTGTACCTGTCACCTTCTCTTTGTATCACTTTTCCGTTATTTTTCATTATCCCTCTCACTAGCTCAATTCCCCTGTGTTTCTTTCTGTTTTTCTCACTCTCCCTGTGCTGATTTCTCTCTCTCTCTCTCGCTCTTTCTCGCTCTCTCTCTCTCTCATCTGCATATCTTTGTAATCGGTGTGGCTGGTGGGAGCGTTTGGCGGGGTTATCACGCCATCTGGACCCAGGGCTCCTCGCAGCCTCTCACAAATTAAAACCCAACCTGTAAAAATCTGCAAAGAAAACAATAAGCACCTTTTAATAGGCTGTTCCTTTTCGGACGGCTTTTCAAAAGCGAGAAAAGGACAGCTCCCTTTATTAATTAGAACGTCATCAGTTGCACACGTATGAAACAATGTACCAGACCTTTTTTTTTAGTCTTTTACTATTAAGACTGATGGAAGGAGGGTTTGTTTTTTTGAAGATGACATTCAATCGATGACATTTGAATTGTTTGTGAGTGGCTTTTTGTCATGCTCTGCTGATGCTAAACCACCTGCAGGACTGTGTGTGAGGGCAAGATAAGTAGTTGCTAGTTTAAAATAATAGCAATAATAATAATAATAATAGGCACATTAATACAGTGAGAACAGTAAATAAAAAAATGCATATTAAAGTTGCACACAAACACCTTTAGTCCTAAAAAACTCTAGAAAAAATACAGCTAAACTTAGAAAAATTATGTTACAATTATGTTTTTTTCTTGAATTGTTTAAATTACAGTGAAAAAATAAATTAAGGAAGGAAGAAGGAGAGGAAAGAAAGAGAGGAAGGAAGAAAGAAGGGAAGAAGGACCAATTAAAGAAAGAAAGGAAGAAAAGAGAGGAAGGAAGGAAGGAAGGAAGGAATATATTCATATTTTAATAGCTAAAAATAAGTTAACCTCATGTTACTGTCATTTGTAAAAATATATTTCTGTAAAAAACAAAGCTTTCCTGTTTCTACAACCCAAATATGTAATTCTTAAGCAGTCAAAAGAAAAATTTAATGATATTAATACTATAATAATATTTACATAATAGAAAATAATATTTTTGTTATATTTAGTTTTCTCTAATTTAGATAATTAGAAAAAAAAGTAACATAACTTAGAAAAAAAAGGAAAATCTTTTCTTGTTAAGGTCATTTGTAAAAAAAAAATATTTATATTTATATATATATATATATATATATATATAATATATATACTATTCATTTAAGCATTTAATAGAAGAATTTCTAAATTTAATCAAACTGTGATAAAATGTAATATATATTACATTTTAAAGTAGAATTTCAACATTAAACACTCATAAAATTGTGAATAATTGAATAAACTGATAAACAGACAAATAAATAAACAAAAAATTGTAATAATGTAGATTTAAAAAATGAAACACGTCGGTTTACAATTTAGCAAATCGATGTTGTATTTCTTGCGTCGGCTCCTCGTCCATACAGGCATCATGGAGACTTAAGCTAGTGTTGATCTTCATGTTTATAACATAAGTTGGTCTGAAACTTGGTTAACCTTCAAGTGCCATAATGCACTTATTCTGTATAAAATATGCATCAGGAAGATTTATTGTCTATCAGTAAAATGGGCTACAATGTTTAACAATAAGCCACCTTTGTGTGCTGTTTCTCCCTCTTTTCACTCGTCAAACTTACAATCTAAAATCAGAATAATCCATCATGTTGGCATATGAAGAATTATGAAATCGCAATCGCATATTATGTACGCCAATGTAACATGAAGGAAAACCCCAGATTAACAAAGTCATTTTAAAGTCAGCATTAGCTCAACTTTGCATCAAAGCTACATCAATTTACACAATATACAGTTTAAGATCAAAAATAAGCTAAACTCATGTCATTGTAAGTGTCAGAAAATTCACCATTGGACATGCTGGAAGCTCCATGTGAGGAAGACGACCAGAAATAGCTGGATAGTGTGAATAATCACGTTTAGACATGTTTAAAATAACTCTAAAAATAAATAAATGAATAATAAAAAGAAATATCCTTATTAAGTAATTGATATATTATGGGATATATTTATGGGATATGTTACATTTTTAAATCTAATTTAAATGTATTTTAATATTTTAGTGATATCAAATCCTCACTGTAATGGATTATAAATTGTACAAATTGCTTAGTTGTTCAAAACAGGCAACATATTTAGACATTCTCAATAAAGACACAAAAAAGGAAGAAAGAAAAAAGAAAGAAAAAGAAAAGAAAGGAATGAAGGAAAAAAGACAGGGATTGACAGGAAAGAAAATAAAATGAAGTAAGGAGTTGAAATGAAAGGAAGAAAGGAAGGCAATTAAAAGACAACGAAAGAAAGGAAGGAAGGAAGGAAGGAAGGAAGACAGGAATTAAGCAAGAAAGAAAGAAAAAAGAGAAAAAAAGGAAGGATCCTTCCTTTTAAAATGAAAGAAAAAGAAAGAAAGGAATGAAGGAAGAAAGACAGGAATTAAGGAAGAAAGAAAGAACAAATAAAGTAAGAAGTTGAAATGAAAGGAGGAAAGGAAGGCAAATAAAAAAATGACATAAAGGAATGAGGGAAATATTTATTTGACATATGTGTGTATAAATATAATATATAAAAACTAATATTTCACTCTTTTTTTAACAACCAGTAAAACAACAAAATATTTCTATTTTTAAAATAAATTTATAACGTTAATTTTTATGTTCACATCTTTTTTTTTTCAATTAAAATATTTGGTCCCGACAAACCAGTCAGGCCAAAGTCACTGAAACTTTAACTTTCTGAGGTAAATCACACCCGCATGTGTGTCCACAAGTCTATAAAAGTGAATGAACTTCTTTTTTTAATTATTTGCACAATAAATAACAACACAACAAATAAGAAGATCAGATTATACGTTTGGAATGTGTGGACTCGAAATGGCCTGGGTCATCGGGCTTTCTATGGTGTGGAGAAGGCAACCGAGGGAGGTGAAAAGGGCAGAAATACAGGCGAGTGAGTGACTGACCCTGATGCCCTGACGGAGGTGGGCACAGCATGTGCTGAGTGCTGTGTTGTGTAGCTTATCATCGATGGAGATGGAGTAGTACAGCAGGAGTTTTCTTCATGCTGGGAGAAGAAAATTACGATGAAGTCAGTGGAGTAGAAATATTGCAGCAGTACAGAAAAGACAAGAGACCCAGATGTGCATGAACTATACCTGTCTCTCATGGCTCTTAGAGCTAAAACATCTGGTAAATGTATAAGCTTACTGACAGACACTAATTGTTTATTCTTAAAAATAGTTTTTGTTATTCCTAATCTGGCTCACAAGGATCTGCTGGAGTTAATCGCAGCTATCATTGTGCAAAAGGCAGGGGTACATCCTGGGCAGGTTGCTAGTCCATCACAGGGCCACATACAAACAACCACTGTGGGACTGTGGGAATCAAACCGGAGTACCAGGACTAAACTCACTCATGCACAGGGCGAACATGCAAACTCTACACAGAAAGACCCCTGCAGGGGATACAAACCTGGGACCTTCTTGCTGTGAGACAACAATGCTAACCACTTAACCAATGTGGGTAAAAAATTAAAAGCATAAAATCTGAATCTGTAGCACATTGAAGCATTTTAGAAGAACAAAAACTGCAAAAACAACGGGAAAAAATCCCAAAGCATTTATATAGATAGCTATTTTTAGTCAATGGATAATCCCCCTCGTGGTCTTATTAGTGATAACATAAAAACAACATCAACAAAATGTGTTGTGTTTAAGTACAGTATACAGTCTATATCATCAAAAACATCCATAAAAATGATAAAATTTATAATGCCTTTAAAAATCCTTTAAACTTTATAATGCCTGTAAAAGTCCCTTTAAAATTAATATTATTACAATTATATTTTACATATATTATATATATATATATATATATATATATATATATATATATATATATATATATAAATGTATATGTATTGATTCAAATTTTGCTATAAATTTTACCCTAAAGTAAAACTTATTTCATATGTCAAATGCATGTGATTAATTCTCACAGTGAATAGTAGTGTGTGTGTGTGTTAGACCATGAATGTGTGACCAAATACACTGCGCTTGTTTGTGCTTCTGGGTGTGAAACCTGTAACCTTTGGCTTTCGGTGACGTCCAGAGGTTAAAAGTAAAGGTCGAGCCCTTGGCCGCTTAATCAACACACACAGCCGCCCCCCCACCCCTCACCCAACTCCCTGTCAGGGGCTGATGGTACAATGCATACTTTTTTTTGCCATAGCAACAACCTCAAATTCCATTAGCCAAGCCAAACCATGTGAGAATCACATCTCTCTCTAGCTAAATAAAAAAGAAAGAGACAGAGACTGATTTGTTTAGACAGGGCTTTTTTTTCTTTTCTGCCCATTTTTAGTGCACTAACTGGGGAAAAATTTCGAGTACATTTCCACAAATTTACCCAACAATATATTTGCTATAGAAGTTAAAAATAATAATTAAAAATTAAAAAAAATTATAAACAAAACATCCAGTATCAATTTTACTACAAATAAACAGCAAATTACTGCGTATAACTTTCTTTTCAAACTATTCTTTTTTTTTTTTTTTATAAAAATAACCTGAGAAATATGAGCTTTGGCAGTTGTAATTAAATCTGTTCTGTGTGTATCCTGCCAGCTCTGTGGATAGTCTTTTAAATTCCGCCCTGCTCAGAAGATAGGAGATGAGAAACCCCGGGGTGGCTGCCGATTGCAGAGCGTGCTGGGCTTCCCATGAAATGATTGTTTCCAGCATGTTGTTGCTTGCACACACACAAAACACACTGCCGCCCTACGACCTCCTCTACCCCTCTTGCCCCTGCTTTTTGTGCAAGACAAATTTAACATCCTTGATTTCACATTTGAATGTTTTGTTCTGACATGTCTGACTCGGCATCCTGGCCTTGTTGGCTAAAACTGCTCAGTTCCACTATTTTCTTTGCCTTGACCTGGATTAGATCTTTGTATCCCTTAAGATGGATAAGATGCCTGAAAACCACTAGGACGTGAATTTGAAAGCAAAAACCACTTTCCAACAGCGTCTCATTTGCCCATTATGGAAAACTGAAGGGTCAAGCAGTTAGTCGTGTGCCGGCATAACGGGACTAAGTATCGGGTGCCATATCAAGGAAACCGCTGAGATCATTTGAAGCTTGAATCTCTGGACTATCTACCATTATGGTGCTTATAATGGGATAATATGTGGTGGCTATAAGAAAATAACGGTAATACAGCTTTATGAACTCGGGTAAGAGCTTAAGCCTAGTTTAGCTAATCAAAAGCAGACATAGGACTAACAAGCCCCCTCTGTGAGTCAGCCCTATTGTATGCAGCGTGGGAATGGGGGTCAAAGGGGAAGATTGAAATTAGTCTGGCATGATAGGGTGCTTCTGACCTGCACAGGTGCTCCCACTTTCTCTCGCTTATCTACTTCCTGTTTCGAAGTCTGCCTCCCTGTGGGCTCAACAGAGAGGTCACAGAAGGCCAAGGAAGTAGAGCCAAGGAAGATTTCAGCTCCCTGAAGAAAAAGGTTTCCGAACATGACTGCAACACATATGCGTTTGACAGGGATGAAAACTTTCACGCAAACACGCCCACTTAAAATGCTTCCCACCCCCTCTGGTGTTTTGGATGGCTCAGAGCTTGGTTATGTTTCTGTACGGCTAACATGTTTCTGTTCTGCATAGCTCCCCACTGCTCTGCCTGTCATGTGCAATTAAACATTTGGCCTCCACAATTACTCAGCAGCGCATACACACCAACGTTCAGCTCTGCATATGCACTTCAAAGCCACAGTGTTCCCCCAAAAGTCCCAAAGTACTGACAGCAGCAGAGGAGTTGCCTTGAGGGTGGAAAGAAGTGAGAATGAAGCGGGAAGCGAGAAGTACAGAGGGTACTCGCCATCAGGTTTGAATGGAGTGATTAAAAATAAGGATGAGGTGGTTGGGGGAATGATAACGATAGTCTGACTGTAGTGATGTCAGCAGGGTCTTGAGAGGAGCCACATGACATAGGAGAGAGAGGCATCTTGACATCTAAACAATCTTTAAACTGTCACAGGCCTCCTGAGGGTCTTGCACACACTTACGCACATGTGCTTAAATTCACACGCACATGCATACGCACACAGAGGCTAATTTGATTTGCCCAGACGCTGTCTAAGCTTTTGGAATTTATGCATGTGCGTACAGCATCTGATGCTGTAAGGCTTAGGTCTGTACCTTGATGTGTCTTTCTGGTTGAAATAAAAAAAAAAACCACGTCATTAAACAATACTGTAATAGTTTGTTTGCCTTAGAAGTATTTCTGGCCAAAAAGTTTTATTTTGGACATTTACATAAATTCTTTCATAACCTTCTACTAACCTTTTCCTCAATAACATGATCGTCTGCATTTATAGCTAATATAAACCATAATCATAACAAAAAAATATTATTTGCAGATGTTCCACAGCATTAAACATAAATAGACATAAATGATGAAATAAATAGTATAACATTAAGTGAACATTATGTTTGCCTTTGGGAAATTGAGCTTCGTCAAATGCTATGGGAATGTGTCCTTCATGAACGCAGTTTTGAAGCACGTGTAAAATCACACCAGTTGAAGAGCGATACGTTATGAGCACGATGCGTCGCCACCTTGGAGTGAAGCAAGCAAGGTCGGCTCTTAAGGAAGCTGACTGTCCCCACTCCAGGCTCACTTTATTTAATGTGTAGTCCCTGCAGCTCACGCCCCACCTTTCGCTTATGGAGCCACCAGTGGTGTTCATCTTGAAGCGGCAGGCTAAATAGATTCACTTCTGACCGCACAGGGCAGATGGGGACCAGTGGTCGACAATGAAGCTGAGGGGGCTGAAGCCTCAGAGGAGGCGCAGCTCCTAGAAGCGAGTCTCACGGCCGCAACGGCAGGCAGCTGAACTCGGCAGACTGGCTTGTGGGTGCAGACCTGGAGTTCCTGCAGGAGTGGTTTGCTGCAGGACTATCCGCTTCCACCGTGAAGGTCTATGTGGCAGCCATGGCAGTCTACTGCACCCTTAGGGGTTTGCTCAGTGGGGAGGAACCCACTGGTTACCCGCTTCCTTCTTAGGGAGAGGGGCTCAGACCTGCACAGCAACTAAGGTTCCCATTTTGGGTACTGGTGGTGGTTTTGAAGGGACGGTTCCCCCCTGTTCGAATCGATGGGTGGTTTTAAACACCTGACCAGAAAGACAGTTGATAAATAACATTTATACATTGGATAAATAACATTAGATAAATGTAATGACATCTGCTAAATAGCAAAAATATAAGTCTTGTTAATTGCCCACCATCACCAGCTGATCATTAACTAAAGCACAGATTTGGTGATGTAGGTGATGCATCAGATATAGTTTTGAAGAAATACATTTTAATTTGTCTAAAAACAAGTCATTCACTTTAATTGTTTCTGTAAAAGTTGTTTTATGTGTTTATACTTTAATCTTGCAGCCAAAACAAAAAGATATCCTAGTCCAGACAGAACCAAATAAAAATTTTATTCTGTTTTGGCTTTTTTTTTATGTGGCTGACAATAAAAATAGAGTGCAAATAACTAACAGATCTATTTTAACTGGATTAATGTAATGTAATACTTTAACTGTTAATACTCAGCATAGATATCTTTAACCAGTATAATTAGATTCAAGAGCTGAGGATAGGTGGGGGTAGTTTGCTTTTGCGAAAATTTGTCCCCAGGTCAAATCTTATTGACGACTCTTTCACCACAGACCAGGCACGACATAACATACTCCTGTTTTCAGAAGCTCCACTTTTAGTGCAAAAGAAATATCGTGCGTATTAAACGAGGTCTAAAAAAATAAATAAAAGTAAGAAAGGCAACGTCTTAAGATACGTAATCCTTCATTCAAAACCACCCCAGCTCTGTTAAACGCCTTGCTATTTTTGTGCTCATTTTGCAGCAGTTCACAGAAAACTGTCAAATCTTATAAAAAATTGGTTAAATGTGACAAGGAGAGATTTTACTGAGCCAAATCCAAGTAGAAAAGAGAAAGACTACTTTATACTAGTGAAAGTAGAGGGGAGAGAGAGAAAAAGGATCCTTGTATTGGCTCTGACAGCTAAGGAAGTGCTGGGAGTACAAACACACTTCCTCTGGAGTCCTTGAACAATAGGAGTTTAGAAGAGGACTCCTCTTGCCAGGCCCTTGTCAGTGCTGAATGCTACATTCTCGCCACAGAGCCGTTGGCAGAAGCACCTGCCCACCAGGCTTTTTAACGACGCCAGGCCTCTTGTGTGCCACAGAGGTGCCCGTGTCCTTGTCCCTTTATTTAGCGGCCCACTCCGGAGAGGCTATTGTACTGCACAGCAGCGGCACTGCCAGCCGCCTAGCCAGCTGGCGCACCCCAACAACCAACAATACGCAATGCCGCTCACAATAGCCGGCTCAGGACAAGGAATTATTTGCGCACATTCATGCTAGCCTCCTTCTATTGCCTGTGGATAGTGTCAACGGAAAAAAAAACACACACACACACACAAACACGGAGAGTAACTGATTATCTGCACAGTCCTTGCTGCGTCCGTGTGATATTTTAATAGATTTTTTCAGATATCGTCATTGCCTACTATGTTTATCTAATTTTAACTAGCCGAGACAATGCCAGTTGACAGATAGAACAGAACACTTGCTAACTAATTAGCTTGTTAGGGACACTACGTTAATAAATTCTATTATTAACTTTTTTTTGCTTTGCTAAAAAAAGGTTATTGGTTAAATTTATTAGCAATTTTGTGACTTTGATTTAATATTAGCTTGTGTGCAAATTTGTCACACATACAGTAGTATAGTAAAATAGCAAACAAATAATTAAAACAGATTAATTTTGTATCTTGTCAAAACACTTAATGCAACTCTAACTAGTGAAATCTTCTAACTTCTGTTTTGTTTTGTATGAAATAAGAGGAGATAGTGGATTAAGCGCTATTGTATAAATCAAAAATTATGAGCGTGGTAGCCATATTATTACATTAGGACAAATTTGACAGATGAGGTTGATACTCATAGCTATTAAAATATAGACTTTTATTAGTATTTTATTTAGCCAATTTTGGTTAAATAAAGTTATAATTCTAGTATGGAAATTGTATATGAAGCTGGATCAACACATGAGGTGTAAATGTTTGCCCAGCAGGGGGCTAAGATCTCCTCCGTTTTCCATCATTCTGATTACCAACAGTTCATGATACCCTACACAAAGAAACCCAACAGTGTCTTAGGTCACCAATCTTGTACCAGATATGCGGTGATAAAATAGAATTTTTTGGTTTTAGCTAATTGAAAATGCATAAAAGTTGGTTGAAATGGTTAAAGATGCTATTGAAAAATTCTTTACTAGACTTATCTACTTGGAAAATATGACAATCTCATACGTATAAATTACACATTTATAAGCTAACATATAAACTAAGTGTAAATATAATAACATTTCCTGAAGAAGTTGTAATTCTTTAGATTGACAGCGCTGACTACTCCACTAAAGGTTCTGTATCTGTCTCATCCACTCATATTGAATACAGTATCTTTTTAATCACCTACAAAGCATTTTTATCTGTCAATAGCTACGATTACAGACACTTTTGGTCTTATTCCGAATAAAATCAATCATATTGAAGAATTCAAACACAGTATTTACATGAATGCTAGGGGAAGTGCTAGCGCAATGGTTAGGGTGTTGGACTGTTAATTTGAAGATCGGGGTTCGATTCCCAGCATCACCAGGTTGCCACCGCTGGGCCCCTGAACAAGGCTCTTAACCCCTAATTGCTCAGTTGTATAAAAGAGATGTATGTAAGTCACGCTTAATGTAATGTAAATGTGAACGCTGAATAAAATACTAGGGTTAATATTTGCAGGGCTTACATTTGGATTTAATCTTTTGACCCGCCACACACCATACATGATGTGTACATCATTCCGCATGTGCAGAACTCTAGTTTTATTTTCAATAAAATGATTACATGTCCTCTCGATCGGATTAGAATAGGTTTAAACCACAGATTTGGCCAATTCATTCCAATTTATGTGTTTACATCACTTTTTAAAGTCTGATTAATCTTATAGTCCTGTTACAATTAGATCATTAGGGTTTATGTAAATGCAGCTCGTGACTCTGCTTCCCATTATGCATTGGTGTGTAAAATGCTATAATTGCTGTTTGTTTTGTTTTGATATTGTGGACATTTATTTTTGTAAAAATGTATTGCTGTTGCTACAGGTGCTGCTTTACCTGACGAGTTAGGACACTTTTATGACTATTAGTCCATTTGTTGCTGAAATTAGACTGCAAATTGATTTATTTGCTCCCTGGGTTTATTTCAATTTAGACTACATACTTACATCCGGCAAAAAATAATGCCAAAAAACAAGTGTAGGCTTAAAACAAAAGTAAACAAAAAGATTACCAGAAATTATTTATTTCCAAAAAATGTTGTATTGTATTTGATGATTTTGTCGAGCTATGTAGCTATGTTAGCAATTAGTGCAATTTGGCCAGCTTACATTTATTAAAAAAAGAAAGAAAACTTCTCACAACTGCTTCAGAGTTTAAATAGAAGCAGGCTGAGACCACCTTGCTTAGACCGTCTAATAACGGTTATGTTGGAGCCCCTGATATGTTCTCAGCTGGTTTTTAAACGCGAAATTATGCTTAGACACTCTTTCTAAATCCTTTAACACACAGAAATTCCACTTACAGCAAAGGTCGTGTAATCAGCACTGCTTCCAGACAGGCCAAGCAGGGCTGTGTAAGACGATTGGCCGTAGCCTTTTTCCTCCTGTAAAACAGCGGCCATGTGCTCGAGGTGCCATGCCAAGAGAGCATGTCACATCGCATCACAGTTGCTGATGAATATTCATTACAGAGTTACGTGCTACTTTCACTCTCTTTCTTTTTTTCTCTCTCTCTCTCTTTTTCTTTTTATCTGTCTCCTTGTCTTTCTATTTTTCTCACCTTTTTTTTCCTTGACAGATCTCGCTGGCACCGGACACATGACAGGCGCCGTAATCGTAAATCACGTGCTTATGTGTTGCGATTGGGCCTTATTGGGGATCACGCTGAGTGCTACATTTGCACAGGCATTTAGTCTAGTGTCCCTGCAAACATGGAATAATCAGTTGACTGTCCTTACTGTCTCCCTACTGATTGTGTGTAGCCTGTGTTTATTGTGTCTCTGGTGGGATCATCTTCACGGGCCGATATCCAATATTCATTAAACTGGCTTTCAATTTAAACAAATACTGACGCAACTAATGTATTAAAAGACTCCCACTGCTTTTTTCCCCATCTTTTTCACATTCAAGCTCCTCCTCTACCTCTATGTCTACTAGGCTTTGTTCTGCAATCACTGTATCTACTGTCAGATTTGCAGTGTTAGGCGCTGGTTTAACTGCGTTTTTCAGTAGCGCGATGGTGGTAGCATTGCTTTCTGAATAAAATATATTTTCAGAAGCTACATTTAACAATCCTGGATAAGTAAGCGATGCACTGCCATTTACAGAGCTATGTGGCCAATGAAAATACTTTCGTATGGTGGTGATTGTTCTTCTTTGTGTTTTCCGGTAGTTGGCAACCAACTTTTTAGTGCATTACTGCCACCTTTTGCTCCAGACATGATGTCGCAAACCAATCAGTGGGCTGATACGAGAAATTTTACTTGGTGGTTTCCAAATTAGCTTACCAGCATTAGTATTGCAATTTAGTACTGCAACAAACAGCTTCCTTTTTTTTACCTTTTAAGCAGGAAAAAAATAAGGTTCCCCTTATTAAATCTACTTTTTTTCCTAATCTTCAAATGTCAGTATTTCCAACACCTTGAAAATATATATATATATATATATACATACACTCCATCTTATTGGAATGTCGTTTCGTTATAAAAAAATGACTTGGGATAACAAAAGGGCCCAACTGTGTCAGCTTAAAAAGTGCTGAGGATTGCAACCCTCACAATCAAATGAAGCATTGACCATTTACAAACATCTTTCACATTTGGGCAGATGCCCTCATTCCGAGTGACTTACATTTATATCATTTATACAGTGTGAGGTTTAAGGGGCTTGTAGGCTCAAGAGCCTAGCAGTGGTAGCCTAGTGAACCTAGGATTCGATCTTACAACCTTTCAATAAGTAATACTTCACGGTACCCTAAATCAAATTGGTGCTCCAGAAACAGGGTAATGATAACTGAAATGACTTCCCAAAAGTGGTAGCCTTCCTTTTGAGTATCTCTTTCCCTTTGAGTCACCATTTGAGCCACTATACCCTGTTGTTATAGTTTGCCAGGACCCCAAACTGTACTAGAGATTTAATTTGGGTTAGGGTAATATAGAGTTAAAGGGCATGGATACGTCTGAATATGATTTAACGTTCATAAATTAACACTCATGTAAAGAATCATTTAACTTTAAGGCATTACTAAACTAAAACACACATTATCAAGCATTTTTGTAAGTAGTGCCATGATTGCTGTATGTTGGAATGAGCAAGATTTTTAAATGTAATGCGGTTGTAAAAGGTGCTGGCGAGCCACAAATTGCAGAATTTCTCTGAGGCTCATCAGATGTGACAGCTTGATGAATTACAGCGAGCAAGAGAATTAGCATGCAGATAATCAGGCTGTCTAAACAGCAGAGGAATATTATGTTTTTAAAGTGCTTAAAACTTCCTTTAAAGGAAGCTTGTTAATGGCTCATAAGGCCGTCCCCTGAGACCGCATTTACCCAAGAGGAAGCTCTGTGTTTGCAGAGGACCAGGACTCATTCAGCCTGTTAGAATTCCTGCAAGGAAATTCACACACTTCAAATAAATAGATCATTTTCCTGAGAGCCGCACGACTGGTGCAATTCAGCTTCTTTGTGCAGCGTGTTAAAGGATTCTGTATTATTGTTAGAATAAACAGAGTTTAAGTGAGTAATGAAGGCGAATAATGAAACGATGCTAACTCCTGCCCCTGACCACACACACCACACAGGAAAAGAAAATCACACCTAATCAGGTGTTGCCATTAATCATGTTTTTTGCATCAAGGGTCACCCTTCATTTAACATGACCCTACGTGCAGGGGGAAAATGACTGCTCTAACCTGACTGGTGACACTTTTTTGATAAATGATCGGAAAACACAGGCTGCCGTTCATACGCCCTGTCCTGGCTGTACCATGCAAAGATGCATGGCTTAGTGGCCCATCTGGACGTTCCATTTTTTTTTTTGGCAGCCAGAATTCTCAGGGTCAGTTCACAGGACCTGTAAGTGGCCCCCTTCATGTATGATTCCTTTTATCTGAATATGTAGCCACTCACTTCCTGTGTTGAAGGGTTTGGAGAGCATGGCCCAGAGGCTTTCACACCTGTCAGCGCTTTGCAAGGTTTATTAGTTGAGAAAAGATGATGATGGCACAGACTGACCCCCTCACCTTTAACCTTTAAGTTCCTTCTCCACACAAAGTATCAATGGCTGGTGTTTTATAGCAAAAGAACCTTGAATTATTTCAGACTTATGTAAGAACCTTGTGAACTGTCTGTGTCCTGTGTTGTTAAACACATCATTACATTGTTTTAATCTTTGCGGAAAAGAGGTTGTGTTGACTAGCTGACTAGCTGCTGCTGTGGAGAGATCGACTAGTCTGATGGAATGATGGAAAAAACAGTAAGGCAAAAATATTGAGGACTAGACTAATCGGAACAATTATAGGAACAATAATTGTTTGTTTTTTGTTTGTTTGTTTGTTTCAAATGATCACTTAGCACATAATTTATCCAAATCCTGTATGATCACGAATGAATAGTTTACTTTAAAGGGAAATCGTTGCTTGCGATGAATTGAATTCCAAACCAACGCTGTGCAAAAGAGCTCTATTGGAGATATGACATCATCTATGTTTCTGCAGTTCTCTTATTTTAACATGCTACGAAGGTATGAGCTGAACATATACCTCTTATATATAAAATATATATAAACCTCTTAGGCATAATAATATCTATATTAGATACATTAAAAATGTGGCATTTTATTCCGTAATGTTTGTACATTCTTAATTTAACATAATGGTATATTATGCTACTACACAAAATATAATATTTTTAGATCTCATTTTATTACTAGTGTTTTTTATTTGTAATTCATTTATTCTAATCCCCAAATTTTACTCCCAAAATTTTTATTAAAATGTTTTTATATTTATAGTCTAAGACACTCCACCAAGTTTTTATTACCAGTTATGTAATATATCATTTTAACTAGAAATAAAAATATTCGTCTTATATTGGTTTGAATTTACAGCATTTGCCAGACGTCCTTATCCAGAGCTACTTTTATACAACTGAACAATTGGAGATTAAGGGCCCATCTCAAGGGGTCCAGCAGTGGCAACTTGGTGGTGCTAAGAATCGAACCCTGATCTTCCAATTAGCAGTCCAACATTTTCACCACTGCGCTACCACTTCCCTTATTCTCTATGACATGCTGCATGCTCTCATTAAACTATTAAATAATCCATCCAAACCATCAGCCTGTCCAAATAAGTCCATTTGAATATTTTTGCATCATAAAAACATAAACAGGTACAAAGCTGGAGTTTTAAATAGTTTGATATTTAAGTCTGTTTAATTCCAGTGTGATTTATTATGTTTCCGTAATCATGGTCTACTTTTTTTTAATTACTGGTTGACTGGGAAACGATTAATCGAGGTTGTGCCCAACCTCAACCCCCACTGCCTAATGATCTGAATGAGGTCATACACCATTTTTAGTTAGGAATTCCCTCACAGATCGCTGTATGTGTGTTAATAAAGCTCTCGTCTCGTTCGCTCGTCATCCTCCGGTCACAGCATGAAAGACTCGAATCTCTTTGCTGCACATCACTTCATTGAGCCCACCTTCTCTTTTGCCACTGCCCCCTCCTTCTGCTCATTGTTCTCGCTTTCCCTTTCCTTCTCACCTCCGTGCTTTCTCAGCCATCCGTCTCATTCAGACTCCTTTCGTTAGGTTTGAGAGAATTCGTGAGATCTATGCCTGAAGGCCACCCTGTGACAGCCCCTCTCGCCTGCGTTCTCCACAGCTTAAGACTCTTTTTTTTGGCAGGTAAAGATTAGTAAAGGGCTCTTGGCAACAAAGCGTTCAATCAGTTCCAAGTAGCATGGTATCAAATGTGGTCTCCTCCCGCCCTCATATTCTGGAGAGCTAGTCTTTCTTTCTTCTCATCTCTTGCTCTCCCTCTCTCTCTTTTTCAGATCGCCCTCTCCTTTTCCCTGCTGCATTGAGTGGCCTTTGAAAAAAAGCCTCCTCTGTTCCTGTGTCTCTTGTCAATCAGGGAAAGGCAGGAAACGAGGCTGCTTTGTAGGATTAATTAATAACAGGAGCTGGTCAGCGCACAAGAGGGGCTGTAATTGCTACTCTGTAGACGAAGAGGGAAAGAAAGTTTGGGTTGCATTTTTTTTTCTTTGTCTTTTTTTTTTTTTTTTTTTTGCGAAGTGGGGGAATTTTGAGGAGGGGAAAGGACTTTGAACTGAAGAGCCAGGGTGCCCATGGATTAAAGCGAGATGCAAGAAAGGGGGGTGGGGTGGGGCTTTGAAGTCTGCCAAGAGGTCTAGGAAAAGAAATAAAGTTGGGTGGTATAAAAAATTAGACTGGCAACATCAAAAGCTCTTATCGCTTACGCTCACCTGTTGACACCCAAGGGTGAGGGCGCTAGATGCAGCAGCGTTAAGCCGCATTGAGTCTGATGGTGCTCTATGTCTATCTTTTGAAATCCTAGTTCTATCGATTATTCTTTATATATATATATATATATATATATATATATATATATATATATATATATATATATATCCAAACATAAGCCAAAAGTACAAACAAAAACTACATTTTATTTTAAAAAAATAATTTCATTAAATTCTTTAAGGATGTAAGTCTACAACAGTCTTGCAACAGTGTATAAACCTTCCCACCCTTCTTTTATTTATGTAACTCATGTAGTTTACTCTTTAATTAAGGAACTTTACTCTGCAACGAGCGCTAACCCGCATACGGAAGTGCGTTCGGATATGTAATCTGCAATAATAATAAAAAAAAAAAAACTCATGTTTTATTTTCCAAGGTTATAATTATCTGGTTGTATCTTTAATGATAATATATCTATCTTTAATTATATCTATAATTATAATTTACATCTGCATCCGTAACTACACCGGAATGATCATGTATCTTTGATTTGTTTTACAGGGCAAATAAAGTTTAGTATGGAAATTAGCTATTAATTATAAGCTGTGCTTGTTTTAACAATATCATTTTCATGATTGACCTGCCTTACAATTACTATTATAATAACACCCTCCCAGCTATAATCACTGCTGCACTAGATAAATACAATAGGATGCGTGTTACAGGGTTAAAGGGGGTTAGTATGGGCAGACAATGAAAAAAGTATATATAAAATAATGTTACCGTTTACCAGTTCTTGTTAGCATCTTTAAAAGATCTGTTTAGTACTGAGTGTATTAGTGCCGCAGGAAGATGACTTTCAGGAAATCATTCCTAAATAATTATGAACCTTTTACTAATCCGAAATCCTGTGGATTGTTTTGCTGAATGTTCCCGGTTTCAACGTAACACACTGTGTTAGCTGGACTGTGTAAAATTTGGTAGTATCAACAAATCTGAAAACAGAAATACTGCATTGAGCAAAAATTCATGTACAATTCTGGCATTTGGCAGACACCCTTATCCAAATGTATAGTTGAAACGTGAGGGCCTTGTTTGGGGGCCCAGCAGTGGCAGCTTGGTGGTGCTGAGAATTAAACCCATGATTATTCAATCAGCAGTCCAACACCTGGGGGAAGTGATGGCACAGTGGTTAAGGTGTTGGACTGCTAATTGATTAGGGTTTGATTCCCAGCACAACTACCTGCTGCTGCTTGGCCCCTAAGCAAGTCCCTTAACCCCCAATTGCTCAATTGTATAAAAGAGAATAATGTAAAAAGGACTGCCAATTGCTGTAAATGTAACATCTGAGCTACCACAGGTGGAGTAACTGGCTGAATGGTTTCTTTACAATATTTTTAATAACTGTAGTAAGTCACTATGATTCTGATTACTATAACACTCTAGGTTGTAAGATTTTTACACCAGGGACACAAAGCTACCTCCGTTGGTTTTTTTAAGCAAGGCTCTTAACCCCTAGACGTATAAAGGCGATAAAGGCGCCTTAAACCTGAACACCTATTAAATGCTGTAAATCAAATCTTCAAATCTTGTTGGAAAAGATTGAGTACAATTTACAACATGAAAGTAGCTAGCAGAGGAACATGATAATATGGAGGTAATAAATAGCCTTTAGGAAGATTGTGAACATTTGTTGGACTGCAATAAAGTGGATTTCTCCACTCTTAACCAAGACATAAGACTCTTCATTCAATGTAGTGAGAGCAAGAAATAGACAATTCGTGTTAAGTGACATTGGGTGAATTGGACAACACCCCGGAGCAAGAGACGACCCACAAGCTCCGACATAGTGTGATCTAGAAAAGGCTAGATGTGGGGGCACTTTTTCTTTACAACCAAGCGGAAGTCAACATCAACTGATTAAGAAGGTTGAATTGGGGGTGATTGGAATATAAACTAGTACCCACACTAGCCTTTCTGGGGTATGCTTAAACTCCCCTTGCATTTAGCCCTAAGCCTACACAACTAGTTAGTCAGTGGTAGAATTTTCTTTAATGTCAGATAGTTATGGTCAGATAGTTATATCAGATCCCAGCACCGCAAGCAAATATGGTTGGGTTTGTGAGCAAGCACCTTACAGTATATTGATCCCAGATAAACACATGATCCCTTAAAAATTACATGTAGTTCTTGGGTAAAAGTTCGGATTGGTGGTTCTGGAATGGTAAGAGCTAAACACACAACCTTCTAATAAGTAATTCAACAACTTACTCACTAAGCTAACACTGCGTTTAGCACAGGTGAGTTCTTCTATTTATGGCTTGCTCTCTTTAGGGGTCGCCACAGCGAATCACCTGCTAGCCCTATCCTATGCATCCTCTTCACTCATATCCACTAACTTCATGGGTTTATTTATCACATTAAGTGTAATCAGTATTAATTGATAAGAAGCTTTTGCTTAGAAAGAAAAAAAGAAGAAAAGTAAGAAAAGAAAAGAAATATAAAGGTAAGAAAGGAAGAGAGAAAGGGAGAAAGGAAGGAGGAAATAGTTCCGTCAATATCAGATGTAATTAGCCTTTATTTTAAAAGAAAGAAAGAAAAAAAGAAAGAATTGTTAAAAAGATGTAAATACTACATACTACAGATATTTAAGTATTTTATGATAACAGCGTTTATTATAAATGAAGAATTGTAAAATATACTATTATAAATGTTTATGATATTTTATTGGCAACCCTCTAACTTAGACTTTACCAATGTTCCAGGTTAAAGATTTTACCGTAAAGTGGAAAAACAGCAACATTACCAGCTTTACTGTTGTATTGGCAATTCTATGGTCTGAAGTATATGCGTGTGCATAATTTTCCTAAAATCCTGCTTTGGGGAAATGTTTTGATTGTGTAAAGCAGCCGTTATGCTTTAAACCCGTCTTTCCCCCTGAGTTTATGCAAATCGAAGAAAGTTCTCAAGTAGCGATTCTGCTGATCAGCCATTTTACAGAATACCGCATAAACAATAGTCCTCAGCAACACTGTGATCATACTGTTTTATTTTAATTATTATTCATGCAGATAGACACAAAACATGCTGGATTTTATTTTTGCATACTTTTTTTGCCATATTTACTGTCTGCATACCTTAATGTGCCATCTTTACAAATTCCTTTTTAATGCTAATACCATCAATCCCAGTATAAGAATACTGAATAAAAAAAAGGTAGTTTTTATATCTCTAAACACGATGGCTGTGGATGGCGGCTGTCGCACGCCAATATTTAGAAATGTCACAGAGTTAGTGTCTCTAAAACCAGCGATTATGTACATTCTGTAGCTGCACACGGGTTCAGGGCTCCGTCTCTCGTCCTCGTCCCTAAGAAGGAATATCAATGTAGAGATAGGAAACAATATAAACAGAATATATTGCGTTATCCCTAATGGAGCGTGGCAGTATTGCAGCTGGTGTGCCAAACAGCATGTGGGTGGTGATGTGTTACTCTTTTACAAAGAATGTCAGCGACAGAAAACTCAGTTATTTGCACGTCAAAGCATGTTGGAGTTTATAAGAAAAGGTAACATGCTTTTATGCTTGTTTTACCGTAAGTCAGTTTGTACAAATAAAATTGCACCGGTAAGTAAACGAGGTGGTGTTTATAAATGGTGCCGCCTAGATAGACACCAAAAAGTGAGCAGAGTAATAAAACACACACACACATACGCACGTATAAACACTGAAACAAGTCATATCTCATGCATATCTACCGAAGCGAGATGTTAACTCATGGAGATCAGGCAGCCTTCTTATGCAGCACAGCTCTGAATGGCAGAGCCTTGATTTTATGCAACGCCTTTTAAAATTCAGCAATCCTCCAGGCTCATCCGTGCAACACTTTTGCCCATGTCTGGAGGACCCGTAATTGTGCGCACACATCAATTATAGATCAGCCTCAGGTCTCGTTCGTAATACACCCCCCCCCCCTTCAAACCTGGCCCTCCAATCAGGCTCCCTGGGTGCTTTTTTTGGAGACGTTTGATTACAGGTGTTGTACAGACGGCCTTGTTAGGCCTCTTTTTCTTTTGCTGGATAGAGAGAATCCTCAATCCGGTCTGGATAAAGAGAAAGAAGTGTGGGGTAAAAAGAGGAAAAGGGGGAGCCAGGGAGGTCGTCTAGGGCTGCCCGAGTCGGCCGTCACATCTAGCTAACAATTTCTGTCAGGTCCCGAGAGGCCGGCTAATGAGGCCCGCCGACACAGCCGAAGGCGAGAGCCACTGGAGTGAGAAGCCTGATCGGCACCTAGCGTGGCCTTGCAATAATTAAACAGACCCTGTTTCCCTCTCATTCTCTCACACACACACACTCTCTCTCTCTCTCTCTCTCTTTTCTTTTCACTCATTCTTATTCACCTTTACTTTATTTGCAGACCCATTGTTCTCCTGCATCTCCATTTTAATATATTGTATAAGCTCAGGTAATGTATGCCAATCTCCTTTAAAGAGTCACGATGACTTCACTCCTCCATTTCCACCCACATCACATCCTGTCAGTGCGATTGATACAAGGGTGACTCGGAGCCTGCCCCACGCTGACTTACAAACCGCTCACAAAGAGGTCCTCTGAGTCTGATTGTATAGAGTTGTTAAAGATATCTCTCTATCTCTTTTTCGCCATCATGCCTCTCACTGCTAAGAGCATAGAGAGAGACAGAGGGTTAGAGAGAGAGGAAGGGAGAGTTTTTCCCAGCAGCTGAGTCAGCCTAAGGCACAGTCTGACCCACGTACCACAAAGGTGAGCCTCTGTGTTTTTCTCTGACTCGAGACAAATGCCCCAGATTCATTATTTTCCTCTCTTCACATCTCTGTTTTTCATCTGTTATTGTTCTCTCACTCTCTTTTCTCCCTCCCTTTCTCTATTTTTTTTTCCTGCAGGGTGCATGTCCTCTGTGTCTCTCCTCTCTGCCCTACACAGACAAAATGGACATTTAGTTAAATAGATGGACGAGAGTTAGTGTAGGAGTGCAGTTGGCGACAGGAAGATTAAAGGTCAGGATTTGAGGTCAAGTTTATGACCCATCTGGACCAAACAAGTTGACTTTTCACCTTAACCGCATGGAGCTGTTTGGTTTTTTTTTTGAAATGCCTCAAAGTCATACTCAAGTAAATGTGTTTTGCAAAAAAAAGAGAATAAGGAAGATTTACTTCTATTTTTTTTTTATTTATAGGGCTTCTTCAAGCCTCTTCTAATACTGTACTATTCTAATAATAAAGTTATATTCAAGGAGATGATGCTTAGCTGGGGTATTAAATAATAATAATAAGTAGAAAAGGATGAAAATGTCTAAATGTGTTTATATGTAATTATATGTAGAATAAAAGATGGAGCAAAAACTTGAATTAATATAGGTCTTGCATTTTCACGTTGGGTTCGACTACAGCAGTCAAGAATCTGGAAAATAATGATGTAAATGTATTTATTGGTCACAGTAAAATTAGTTTCTTCGCATTTTCCAGCTTTGAAAGTTGGGGTCAGAGCCACTGCCCCTAATTATGACATATTTGGGTTAATTTATTTGGGCAGGTATAAATATGATGTGATTCGATTTTGGTGTGTTTTGATAGTAAGGCATAGATTGCGTAGTTTGTGTACCTTTATGAATAATCTCAACTACAGCAGCAGCGTGTAATCCGGTACTATTTTTATGTTTGTTATTTTAGTATTCTTACTAACTAAACCATACATTTTCTCACTGGTGATTGACATATGAGGGCAGCACGGTGGCTTAGTGGTTAGCACTGTTGCCTCACAGCAAGAAGGACCGGGTTCGATTCCTGGCCAGGGGTCTTTCTGTGTGGATTTGCATATTCTCCCCGTGCTTGCGTGGGTTTATTCCGGGTACTCCGGTTTCCTCCCACAGTCCAAAAACATGTATGTTAGGTTGATTGGTGATTCTAAATTGCCCATAGGAGTAAGTGTGTGTATGTGTGGCCCTGCGATGGACTGGCGACCTGTCCAGGGTTTATCCCTCCTGCCTTTCACCCTTGCAGAGGCAGCTGGGATGGGCTCCAGCAGATCCGAATTAGGGTATAAGCGGGTGTAGAAAATGAATGAATGATTGACATATGTAGTGTAGTAGTGTGTAATGTGTTGTAGTGATGTGGGCGCCTAGTTTGTGCGTGTCCATACGTTTAGGATGGTGTGGCTTTAAACGTCGAGGTTGGGACGTACGCTTTCAATGCTTCTGGGCTACAGTTAACATTTTCCAAGATACACCTTTAACCCTTGTGTGGTGTTTGGGTCTGTGAGACACAATTCCAATGTGTGTTCAAAAAGAAAGTATCTTGTTAATTAGTTTTTATTTTGCTATATTTTTGAGTCCCAGATTCATCTGCCTTGGATGTAGAATCTAAAATAAAACACTTATATTTTCAAATGTGGGTAAATGGAAAATATTAACCATAAATGAAGTTTATAATGCTTGTTTATAATCTTTTAGGGTTTTTTTTATAATTATTATGGCTGTGTTGATTAAACGTCTCAATAAGTTATATGTTTTGTCCACTAGACTTGTGAACACTGGCTAGGTAACAAAAACATTGAAACCACATAAGGGTTAATAATTATTTAATATAAAATGGTGCTCCATTGTAAAAATCAGCTTATGTTTTAAAGGTTTTGTAAAATAACTTCCACCAATATTATTTTGTAATCATGGAGGCTTCGTGTAATGCGTTATTTAATAACTAGCTGACACTTGAAAAAAACCCAAAAACACGAATAATTAACTTTGCTGAAAACTTTAATTAGAATATAACCAAACAAATGGATCATAACATGTTGCCGTTCGCAATTGTTTATAGAGCTTGAGAACTTGTTAATAGAAATCCAACAAGAAGATCATTAAAAAACCTGTAGAGCATAATCAGCACATTATCCCGTCAAAATGAGCGCAAAACAATGCGGTGCGTAACGCGGGACTGTAAACGTTGGAACACGGTTGCTAAGCAGGGAGAGTGGCAGGTCTATCATTTTGTTTGCTTGCACTCGTAATAAATGGAAAGCTGCCGGTTAAACATTTGAACAACTGTAATTGAATTGTTGCGCCTTGTGTGGGAGCGCGTAGGAGAGACTCGAGTTTGTGTCGTCCTCAAAAGAGATCAGCACTGAAAAAAGGAAAGAAATGTTGAAGAGAAAGAAAGAGAAAAAAGATTGGGGCTGGAATTGGATATTGTACAACTTTTTTAAGATAAAACAATAATGAGCTACTCTATATATACTGTACCTTTGCAAACAATACATGACTATTTAAACTAGACTTTAGATAATTATTTGCTTAAAAATTCAATCATCTTAATCCAGATCAACAATACAGACTGTACAGATTAACGCTCTGGCAAACAATGTTATATAGGCTTAGCCTGCTAGCTACATCAATCTTAAACTTTCTGTGATTCTATAGTCTAATTTAACTAACCGTAAAATTCATATTCAGCTCAGTATCCAGTGATTCATATATCATTATTAATGTTAATAGTAGTAGCAATAGTTGTCAAAGCTTATTTTATTTATTAACATTTTATTGCAATTATTATGTTAAAAATAGTTAGATAGATGTTATGGAGGGACAAATATGTTAGGACTGTTATAGATTTAAGTTTATTTGCACGTCATGATGCTAATAGGCCGCATTAATACTGTAGATCTTGATGCCTGATTGCAATTTTCGGACTATTTTTTGACAAACCACTTTTTAAAACTGATCTGTATCAATCCATCCATCCATCCATCCATCCATCATCCATCCATCCATCCATCCATCCATCCAATTATATATCCATTGTCTACACTCACTTATTTCTTATCAAAGTGAAAAGGCAGGGGTCACCGTGGAAAGGCAGGGGTCACCGTGGAAAGGTTGCCCTGTATCCGATATCTGCACTATACATGACAGAACAACCCAAGGTAGATGTACTGACTGGAAAAGGGAGTTAAAAAGACATGACAATCAATGAACACAATGAACGGAAACTAAATGTTTATTCAGGTTTTTTTTCTTTTTTTGCAACACTATCAGAACAATGCGGTCTGTCTGCTTACGTGGCTGAAGCTGATGTACGTATATAAGTCATATCCGATTTATTTTCACATTAGAATAAGGCTTAAAAATGATCTGAAAATATAAAAACCCTTGTTCTTTTTTTCCTGCCTACACAATCCTGTGTCATATTCCATAAAAAGAAGGAAAATGTAAATTTAAATGTTACATATTCTAATAATATGCTGGATCAGTCACTGTAGCATGACATGAGATATTCAACTACTAAAGTCTATAAGTGTTAATATAGGTAATAACATGGTAATAAATGGGCACCTCACCATCAGTTCGCTTACAAACTGCTGCATCATTACATTATTTCCTCACCGGAACTAAAGAGCACTCTTCCGAAATGGCAATACTCCTGTACACAAAACCACCAGCATCATTAAGACACAGTGTGCTATGAGGTTCTGCACAAAGCCCTGACCAGGGTTTCAAAAAGTAATTAGTTATAGTTACTAGTTACTTCTCACAAATAGTTAATAATAGTAATAATTACTAATAATTAGCAGGGTCAGTAACTATTGCGTTACTTTCAAGTATGTCAAATAACTTGGATGTTCCCAATATTAAGTAGGTTAAATAAATAAAATAGACACTAAATAAAATATTTTTTTATAAAACACTGTACACTAATTAACAATATTTTAATGTCATGTGACAATGTGAGGTGTTTTATTAGATTAGAATTTCTTGCCAGGAGAGACTCTTTCTTCCTGGTTGTGCGTAGTACTTTGTTTAAGGATAACACGGCTTCATTGAGTAATTATAAATTATATTGAGTTTAATTATAGCCTGACGTTATATTACCTGACGTTAGTGTCTGATCTCACTAATAATTTTGTAGCTGAGTAAACACAAATCTTACATTCAATCTCCAAACTGTAGTGGAAATCCATACTATGTTTAATATAACAGCAAAATCTGGAATAAGATATATAAATTCATATATTTTTTAATAGTCAGGTGTCCACAAACTTTTGGCAATACAGTGTATATCTGCTCAAATTTTTTGTCAACTTTGAGTAAGTTTGAGTGATTTTTAAAAACACACATACACACACACACACATACCTGCATACCTTCTGGCATTTCTAAAGACATTAATGTTTTTGCTCTGTATAGAGTGGATGGTTTGTGTGTGTGTGTGTGTGTGTGTGTGTGGTGGGTGGGTGACATTTGCAGGGGAGGGGTGCTCCCGCTGCTCAGCCATACGCTTGCACGTCTCTGGGTTTCAGCCTGGCTGGCCATGCAGGCCTCATTAGCATGTGGCAGCAATTTGGCTGGGGGCCTGTGCCTCATGCCAGGCCATGGGCACGGCACGGCACGTCACATTCATGTAACACCACTAATCAGCCCTCACAAACACACACACACACACTTGCATGCTTGTACGCCCGCATATGCATACTCAGCATACAGTCACATACTCTCAGGCATAACGTTACGTACTTTCTGTGTATACGCGGTCCTATATTTCGTCATTATCTTTGGTTAAAACTCATTTAAATCAATAGGTAGTTTTATGGAAGCTCCTGCAAGCTGAACAGAAAGGTGTGAAAGGACAACATCGAGGGATCCTACAGTATCAGGCATTATCTTATGCTACTGCTAAACAACAGGTCCAACTATATGTCATCAGTAAGAACTGTAAAAGAGAAAGAGAATGGGTGAGAAAGAGAGAGTGGCAGATCTAGTGTCAGTGCTACCCCGCATAGGTCCCTGAGGACGTTTCACCTGGCAGTGTGGCCCCTCTTACTGGCCAGCAAACAAAAGAGAGAGAGAGAGAGAGAGAGAGAGAGAAGGACAGTGTGTGTTTCTCTGTCCTCTTTCCCAGTGTGTGAAAAGCCCAGTAGGCTTGACTGACAGGCTTTGAGGTGACAGCTGGTAAGGGGTCCGGGTGAGAGGGAAAGAGAGAGGGAGAAAGAGTTGCCCACGCTCCTGTCCTTTGCATCCAATGCCATGTCCAGGGACTCTGTGCCAGCTGGGCACCATTATCCCAAACAGGTACCACCGCAGCAGGGTCTGTTCACTAACAACAAGCTTCGGCATGACTCCTAGCATTGCACTTCTGCATGTTGTTATTGATCGGTGACAGGTTTAGGCCTTGAGAGAATTGGAAACATCTTTCCGAGTGTATGTGTGCAACTGTGTGTGTGTGCCCCGTCTGGTGCTCTCCCAGCGCCTGGTGCCCGTGACAGGATGCTTCCCCTTTTCTGACTGGTTAACGAGGGCCATCATCCAACCCCATATGTGCCCCTCATTACCACCCAGATACACTCTGGCACACACACGCACACACACACCTCACAATGCTGTCAGAGCAAAGCCTTTCAAGTTAAAGCTTGATATCTGGCTCCTTCCAGCAGTCCTCTTTCTCCCAGCGGGGTTCTGTAAACTATAGGCCAGGTTTTAGCCACTTAACTACTCCTGCTAGTGCTACTACTCACCGAGCCATTTAGTCAGTTGCAGCTCAACAGTCATGGAAGAAATAATGAAATGTGGCACTCAAGATGTCAATAGTGGGTAACTAGAGAGGTATTGCCCTACAGAGAAGTGCCCAGGGCTAGAGAATAGAGACTTTTTCACATTAGCTGAAGAGGACAGATGCTACCAGGATAGTTCAAGAGAAAAACGGTCCAGTGTTACTGTACATGTCTACAATTATACAGAAACTAAGACTATGACAATAGAATGCAGAGATACACGACAGAGTTTATTTAATGCTGCATAATTAATACTTGATACTTGATAATAATTTAGAAACTAGTAACAGAACAGAACAGAATCCATACGGAGACATTAGAATGACATGGCATGACAGACATTTAGCCAATAAGAGGACATCTATGCATTCTTTTCATATTACATATCCTAGACATTGCAGGGCACAATCCACACACACAAACACACACACTACAGGCAATATAGAGTTGCCTGTCAGCCTACAACGCTCAACTTTGGACTCTGAATACCCAAAGGAAACATCCAAAGTATGTTCAGGAAAGAAATCAAACCCCTAACAACAGAGATACAAAGCAAATGAGCATTAACAAACCCTTTATAATAATCTAATAACAATGTAATTTTATCACAATGTAAATATAATTAGTTAATGTTACTGTACATTATAAGTCATGTGATAAAGGTCAGTAACTGATGTTGTGTACATAGTTTTATGTAATTACACAGTGTATGTATATATGTAAGTACACAGGCACTTGATGTTAACCACTATAGTGTTTTATTATAGTAGCCTTTTCAGACCCATGAGTCATTAACTTCCCAAAAATGAGTAGGTGATGATATAGTACATTCCGGAGTAAAAGACAATAGATGGTAAATACTTTGCAATGAAAAAAGTAGTAAAAGTAAAAACAAACTACCGAAAGATTTGTGTGGGCTATTATGGACGCAGTAGCTCGGCGGTTAAGATACAGTAAATGTAAATCGCTCTGGATCTCGATACCAGAAATGTAAATGTGAATTTAACCTACAATGTAAATGATTAGGTAGTGCAGGCGGTAGTGATGTAAGTCAATGCATTAGACAGAAAATTAGTGCTCTATACTATAAACTGTTATTTGTTATACTATAACTGTTATTCTTTAAATAACCAATTATTTTGGTGTACTGTCTAATTTTATGGTGCTAAAAAAGCAATTTAACAGAGACAATTTTGCCTGATCAAAACCCAGAATTTAAGTGGATCAGTGTGTGGGAGAGGTAACTAATGCTAATCTATGGCTCGATTTCTGGAATTGATATTTACATCCTGTATATTGTTATATAATAGAGGGTAAAATTCAATTACTCCTAATCAACTAAAGTAAGTAGAAGTTCATTTAATCCAGGCAGAATAAGTTGCAACATTATTTAATTTTGCTTCTTTGCACATTGAAATTGTAAATTCAGTGATGAACATCCACAAAAAAAAGATTTTCCCCCAAGAAATGCATCCAAGAATTCATTTCAATTACAGACAGCTCCAGTTCTTATTGTACCGATCAATGTTAATAAAGACACCAAAAGCTATAAACCCTGCCTTTCAGTTAGAAAGTGATGGAGTTTATTGTCCAATGCACTTTAAAGGTCATTGCACATTTTCCGTATGCGTAATTTTTGAAATATTCCAAGAGATCCAAAGTTAATTTCGAAAGACTACTAATTTCTTGAACTAATTGATCCTAACCAGAGACTGGCAGTAAACACACACACAGACACACACCGAACAGAGACATCGGATAGGTGTGTACCAGGCGCTAAATCTATTATAGATTAAGCTACAGCACTGGTTCATCTGGTTTTCACTTGTATGATGGCTGTAAGATTTCAAAATTCTTACTACGGATGAGAAAAATGCTAAATATTTGAGAGGCAGCCTGTTACAACCTGTTGACCCAATGTGAGGTCGTACTTATTTTTTATTGTGCATAAATTTCAGATGAAAATTGTGCACTCAGTGTGCAATAACCTTAACTCTGAAAGACCAAAGAGACTTGACATTGTACTGTTCACAGACAGCACTTTAGTTTATTAAAAGTCAGAAAGCACTCTAGCTTCCAACTTTTGTTTTCTGTCCTAATCTTTCAGAAACTGACAGTTGTGGTTTCAGAGGGAAGCTCATCAACTACTATATTCTCACAAATCTTTACATAACGCAATTCAAATACTTACATTTACATTTACAGCATTTGGCAGACACTCTTATCCACAGCGACATACATTTATCTCTTTTATACAACTGAGCAATTGGGGGTTAAGAGCCTTGCTCAGGAGCCCATGGTGGTGGCTTGGTGGTGCTGAGAATCAAACCCTGGTCTTTCTGGTATCAGTCCAACAAATTAACCAAGTGGTGGCTTAGTGGTTAAGGTGTTGGATTGATACCAGAAAAAACAGGGTTTGATTCCAAGCAACACCAAGTTACCACTGTTGGTCCCCTGAGCAAGGCTCTTAACCCCCAATTGTTCAGTTGTATAAAGGAGATAAATGTAAGTCGCTCTGGATAAGGGCGTCTGCCAAATGCTGTAAATGTAGACGTGCGACATCTTAAAGTTTAAAAAAACGTGCATTATGCTAGATGGGTGTGCTTGCATTTTCTTTATTGCGACGCATCGGTCGCATTTTGAGAATAGCACAGCTCTTTGTTGTGCACTTGCTCATTTTAAACATAAAGAGGAAAAAAGTGTAAAAAGCAGAAAGAGGTGAAAGAGCGGAAAATTGACTGCAGTAAGTGATGGAGATAAGATTGACAAAAAAAAAATATTCTGTTGTTAATTCCATCTTATTTTTATTTAATTATTTGCAAGATGAATTACTGATAATAGTTTAATTACTAATAGTGTTACTTTAAAGCAGGTTAGCGCGGGTTGCACTTAGCAGCAGCATGAATTCCGTATTGTTTATCAGGTGACAATCCGTTACTGTAAATATAAAGATTGTAGTGTATCATTAATATTGTATTGTATCTTCCGCCATAAAGATGAAGATTATTATATGTTTTTTTTTAAGCCTTTATTATAAGCCTTTTTTTTTAATAATTTATATTTTATTATATGTCTTTTGACTACTTTTTGTATGTTGTATACAGTTAATATATAACTAGGTAACAAAGATATATTAACAATATATATTCCACCGTAATCTGAAAAAAAATAGCTTAGCATACAGACGAACAGTTCCCTCAAGCCATCAGTTTACAGCCCCATAAACACAGATCAGATATTTTGCACCAATTTCAATGCTGCTATCACTTAATTTGCACAATTTGTACTGTATTTGCACAACATAGCTCCTAATATGGTCAGCACTGTTTTATCTTTTACAGTATTTGGCAGATGCCCTTATCCAGAGCGACGTACAATATTCCTTGTTATACAATTGAGCAATTAGGGGTTGCGGGCCTTGCTCAGGGGCCCAACAGTGGTGGCTCGGTGAAACTGGGCATCGAACCGTGGTGAAACTGGGAATCGAACCCGGGTCCTCAAGTTGGTAGTCCAACAACTTAACCACTGTGCTACCACTTCCCCACCAGTTTATGTATCTATATATATCGTTTTGTGTCATCTGGAGTGGTGTTTGTATGGTTTATTTGCACTGCCTGGCTTGCAGGGGCACTATTTGCACCAGGTTGCACACGATGCACTTTATGTTGTTAGGACAATTTCTTTTTAGTCTTTAGCCCTCTGTTGTTTGTTTTTGTTTAGTGTAGCTCTTTGTTGTTTTGTCTAGTTCTGTGTTGTTTAATGTAGCACTAAGATGCTGGAAAAACATTGTTTAATTTCACTGTGTACTGCGTCCGCTATGTGTCTGAAATGGCAGTTAAAGTTTCTTGACTTGTTGCTTGCTGATAAAATTGTGACAGATTAAAACCTTTATTTTTAAAATTAAATTACTGTAATGATTTGGTTCTCGATTTGTTGGGCTATTATTAAAGAATTAACTGGCAAAGCCAGGCAACAAGCCCACAATTCAACATTAGGTGTTAGACTGCTAATTGGTAGATCAGGGTTTAATTCCCAGCACCACCAAGCTGCCATTGCTGGGCCCCTGAATTGCTTAGTTGTGTAAAAAAAGAGAAAAATGTAAGTTGCTATAGATAAGGTCATCTGCCAAATGTCGTAAATGTAAATGTGTGGTTGAAAATTTCTTTCGAGTAGAACAGGAGACTTGGAAATATCTTCAGCAAGATTTTTTATCGCAGAATCAATATATAACATGAAAATTGTTGTTTGGCGCTGTAGACTTGAGACTTGTCTAATGAAGAGACATATACACATTGTAGTTTTATACATTCAGTGAACAGTTTCGACTTCACACAAAAGGTAAAATGTGATACTCTCAAACAAAGAAGCACTAAAGAGGAGGAGAATTAGTAAGTATTTCCTGTGGTAAATACTGTAGTGTTTAGCGGTGATGTGTCACAGGAGAATATCAGCTAGAATTAAGGGGAAGGTGCAGTGGTGAGATCAGCTATGATGTATGGTTAAGAGACAGGTGGCAGAGCTGGAAGTAGCAGAGCTGAAGATGTTGAGGTTTTCTTTGGGATTGAAGAGGTTGGAAAGGATTAGGAACGAGTTTATCAGGGGGACGGCTCATGTTAGATGTTTTGGGGAAAAAGTCAGGGAAGTTAGATTAAGGTGGTTTGGACATGTACAAAGGAGGGATAGTGCATATATTGGTAGGAGGATGTTGGAAATGAAGCTACCAGGCAGAAGGCAAAGAGGAAGACCAAAGAGGAGGTATATGGATGAAATAAACGAGGACATGAAGTTAGTGGATTTGAGTGAAGAGGATGTGGAGAATAGGGTTAGGTGGAGACAGATGATTCGCTGTCGCGACCCCTAAAAGGGAACAGCCGAAAAGGGAAGCAGACTGTAGTAAAAAGTATATGTAGGGCCACATACAGACAAACAACCACACACACTCACTTCTATGGGCAATTTAGAATTACCAATCAATCTAATATACATGTTTTTTGGACTGGGAAGGGAGGGGTGGGACAAAAAGTAGAAACCCGACTGAACGAGGACTGACATGGGAGGAAACCCGGAGGAGTATATGAGAACCCGGAGTAAACACACACAAGCACGAGAAGAACATGCTAAATTCAACATAGAAAGATCCCTGCCAAGATTTTCAAAACATTCATATTTTTTGCTGATTTTAAAAAAATCCTTGCTGCATTGTTTAAATTTGCCGAATCAATGTTATGATTACTGTGGGAATCTGGCCTTTCACACAGTTTCCCCCCATTACTGAGACAAATACTTTAGTAAATACTATAATATGTTACAGTTCACTACACTTTTCTAGTTTACTTTAATAACTTAGAGAATTAGAGAATTTACTACAGTTTATACTTAATATGGTTAATACTATAGTACACTGTAGTAAGCTGTAATATATTATAATATACTACAATTTACTATAGTATTTTTAAATGTGGGAGTCTTCATTTGGTCACCCAGACTTTTTATATTCACCAGTTGGTTTGACCACGAGTTGGTAGCAAGACATGGAATATGTAAAAAGTAGTCAGGGAACAGACAGACCATAGCAATGTGTATTTTTTATGATGTCTCACTTAAAAAGACAGATGGTCAGTTTATCCCAGAGCGATCTAAAAGTATGTGTCCCAGCGTGACCTAAAAGCATGTGTGTAGGCTTGAGTCAATTTATCTATGTGTGTGTGTGTGTGTGTATATAGGGAAGGCCTTACTACTTTGTGTTTGTGGGTGTGTTTTTAGTCTTGCGCTCTTGAGGCCTTGTTCTTGACAGGAGTCAGAGGTCAGATGTAGGAGGTGATCAATAGCATTAGCATAGCTCTAAGGGTGTCAAAAGTCACGAGGGTATGCTCAAGAGAATGTATACACTAAATATACAACATATATGTTGGTATTTAGTATCGGAAACTTTTTATAATGATAAAGATGTGTAAAAACAAGTCCAAGCCATGCCAACAAAATATTTGACCTGAAAAAATTGATTGCTTTAAAAAAGTGTTAACTTTTATAGAAATATAGCCAATAGACAAGAAATAAAACATAATATGATTGACAAGTTGCTTTATTCTAATTATCTAAAAAAAAAAGCTACAGTTGGTATCGCAGTTATTTTGTTCTATTAATCAAATTGTAATAATGATGTATATACAGTACATGTTAGGGCAGAACAATATATCGAAATGTGACTATCGTGATCTGCATATTGCAGCGGTTTGCGGTAAAATAAGTGATTATATACTTCGGATAGTAACGTATGGCAGATATTTTATAGTAAAATATCTGGCACACAGATGTTAGTTGAGATATGTGTGTGCGTGCTTTGACGCAAGACAATCAACAAGCCGCGAAGCTAATCTTTATAAGCTCGAGGCACGCAGAGCTGTTGCCGAGGATTTAGTGCCAAAATAAGATAGTACTTCAAAGATATGGCAGTATTTGTGTTTTTAAAAAAATTACCAAATGCCGACTGTAAATCCTAAATGGCAACGCAAAAGAGAAACACTACAAATCTTTACAGTCACCTTAATACAAAGCACAGATTGTATCAACTGTGCTTGGCAGAAAAATCTTCGGAAACTGGTGAATGTGTTTGATGAAACATACGTTGGTTACATCATTTTTTTCGTACCGCATATAGACTATTGCATTATTTAGTTTGCGATCGCATATCACGTTTATCTTTACTACATTTACAGCATTTGGCAGACGTCCTCATCCAGAGTGACTTACATTTATCTCTTATATACAACTGAGCAATTGGGGGTTAAGGGCCTTGCTCAAGGGTCCAGCAGAGGTAACTTGATAGTGATTGAAATAATAATAATAATAATAATAGTTTTTATTGTCATTGCACTTAGGGAGTACAAAGAAACTATAGTTTGTTTAGCTCGTAACAACAATAGTGCAATAAGAAGTAAAAATTATGATTAAAAAAAATAAGATTTAATAAATGATAAAGGAATAAATAACAAAAACGAATACACAATACTGTACAATTAATTTGATCCCCGATCTTCCAAATAGCATTTTATAGTAGCTATATATATCTTTAGGCATTTCTCTCTTATTCTCATCTCTCTCAAAAAGTTCAAAACACAGCACTCATTTTGTCAAAGCTACTAAATTAATCACTACCTTCTAACCAATCAAAATGTAGATTTGGTGTAATAGAAATAGATCTTCTGTGTATTTAGGAAAACATCTATTACCCTTAATTTTTATAAACTCTTGTTAAGGTTTATATAATAAAAATATAAACTCAATAAAAACATGTTCAGAACTTTTCATAAAAAAAAAAAAAAGAATGCTAGTTTTACATCATTTCACATCTTTTTTGACGTCTGAGTCACTTAGAATAAACTGATCAGTGAACATACACATAATACCCACACATTTATTCAGGTTGATCTGTGTGTGTGTGTGTGTGTGTGTGTTTTTTCCAGGTGTGTTAGTAGGATGGGAAGGTTGTGCAGTAATGAGTCTATTGAATAAGAGAAGAGGGGAAAAGAAGAAAAGCATGCGATAAGCGAGAAGCAGTGAAAGGCAAGGAGGGTTGTTAAAGGTAATGAATCTATAGCGGTGTGTCTGAGCGCCATTGTTAGGAATAATTACAGCAGCCTTCATCTACAAGCATGAGGAGAGCTCCCCCCACTCCCTCGTCCTGTCCTTCACTCTCTGTCTCTCTCTCTCTCTCTCTCTCTCTCTCTCTTTCTCCCACTCTCTCGCTCTTTCTTTTCTGGGACGGCTACTCACTCACGCGCCAAGCTTTGCTGATATTAAACTGACACTATGATGCTAATTAAAATAGAAGAAAGGCCTCTATTCAGGCCTAAATCGGAGAGAGATAATAAAGCTTAACCGAGAATGAGCGTGGCCTTTTGTGCTGCATTTTGAGGCCTGTTTACATCACAAAAAGGGAACGATTTCGATCATCGCTTGAGGTGTAACGTCGCTTCATTGTTCCATTTGTCCCAGGTGGTGGAACCCGACGGCCCCACGCTTCAGTGGAAGATTAAGACGGTCATGCGATGAAAAGCCATGTCTCAGAGAAGCTGTAGTTGCCGAAGTGTGTGTATGTGTGTGTATTGGAAACTTCTTGTGTGTTCTTTGTCATACTCATACCGCATGCACTATGTGACAACTTCACTCAAAGAATTTAAAGAATAAGCCATGTTCTTGAAAGGTAACACCGCCAAAGGTGTCAGAACTCCACCAAATCAGACCTAGTAATCACTCCAACATGTATTTCTACACATAAGAAACATTTCGGTTACATTTGCTTTGCAGTGCACCTGCTTGTAATTATTGCTGTGCTGCAAAAAAGGGGAAAAGAAGTAACAGGGCACTGGTGGGCCTCTCTCTCTCTCTTTTTTTCTCTCCCTCTCTTTTCCTCCCTCTGTTTCTGTCTTTCTTCCTGTATTTCTTTCCAAAACCCTGGGCTCTCTAATTAAAGCGCAGAAAGCCGAAGAGCTGTCAGGATCCATCTGAACTCCGTACACAAACGCCAAACACATCCCAGCATTTGTTTACATAGCAAACACTCGCCTGCTACCTTACACACATGGCAGAACTCATTTATTAATATGTGTATGCCAATCAAACAGCTTTCTTTAATTACTTCCTCCTCTGGTTTACACAAAGAGAGAAAGCAGCTACTGTAAATATTGTTCATCAAAGGATTTTGTGATGCGCAGCCAAAAAAAATGGGTTTTTTTTTTCCTGTTTTGAATAAGTGCATTGTTTCTGTAGGTGGACACACTCGAGCACTGTTAGACATTCAACACAACACAATTCAACACAACACTCAGTGTTCAATGCGTAGGTGGAGACTGCTAGCATTTCTGCATTGGCTAGTTTTGATACCTGTGTATTATTTTACTATATAATTTATCCTACACACAAAAAAAATTAAATGATATAAATATATATATATATATATATATATATATATATATTGATTCTTGTAGAATCATGGAAGTCATAATAAAAGCAGTCGTTTTAAGGTAAGCGATTAACGCTTCGTTTTAAGGTAACCTTCGTTTTAAGGTAAGCGATTAACGCCACTGTTGCCTACGATGAAATAATAAAGCAAATTGCTTTTCTTTTCCTACGTAAAAAAATACATGTACAATTTGTTTTAATAAATTTGTATTAGAAATATGGACTTTATTACCAATTTCTATAGCTTAATTTAGCATGAGCACTACATTCATATATACAAAATACTGTATTTTTGATTAATTCTGTAAATATTCTTATAAAATATTTCAGTGGCCCTGCAAAGTATGTTCTCTGTGTGGACTATATAAAACGATGATTTTACAAATAAAAAATCAAATTTTTTTGTGGATTTTAAGGCAAAAATAAGATTTATTTTAAGAGATCGGTTTACGTCGGCCTACTGGAGCAAATCATTTACAGCAGGCAAAATAAAAATAAATTAGTTCGCCCGAACCGAATGCCCGGTTAACTTTCCTGCTGAGATTTCTAAACTGGTTTTCACACTTGGAACAGTGACTGTGCTCTGAATTCAGGAGATGATCTGGTTTCATATTTACCTAATTTCATTAAACGCTGATGTATTTGTGTTTATTGAGTCACAAAAGCACATACAAGGCGACTTAACATGATTTTTATTTTTCTATAACTTTGCTACTTTTATGTTTCGGCATTCTTGCAATTTTTTGTTTAACTGCTCCTGTATGTTATTGATGCTCTATAGCAGAATAAGGCACCTCATCCCTCCACATGTATTTCTCTGCAGCTAACTGTAGTCATTGACTGAAACACATACACAGGTTATAGCACCTCCTGAAGTTCAGACCCGTATACCAGTTACATTTTTGAGTTGCACGATATATCGTTTCAGCATCGACATCACAATGTGCGCATCAGCAATAGTCACGTTACAGGATGTGCATAGTCAAGTGGGGATTATATTTGATGGACTTGGTGGATTATTTACTTGTTTAATCATAGAGTAAAAGTTTAGCATTTACACCTTTTACGGTATGTTACTGTGTAAAACTTTTAAACAAGTTTAAAGCATTTAGGCACGAGAAACTTTTTGTATCTTTAACAAAGATTAATTTTACTTTACATTATATTATTTAATTTCTGTGTGTGAATCTCCAGAAAGGGCCATTGGTGGCTCAAACTGTTAAGGTGCTAAGTTGTTGATTGGAAGACCAGGAAGACCAGGGTTCAATCCCCACTGCTGACAGTCTGCCACTGTTGGGTCCTTGAGCAAGACCCTGAACCCTTCCTGCTTCAGGGGTGCCGTATTATAGCTGACCCTGTGTTCTGACTGCAACTTTCTAGGATGGGATATGCAAAGAAACAAATTTCACTGTGCTGTAGAGTATGAAAAATAAAGACATTCCATAAAATATAAAGCAGTGTTTATTTTATTTACACTTTTGTTTTCTACGATAATAATTAGTGTATTTTTACACAGATTCACTCCCTTTTAAAATTGACTACAATCATTCTAAAATGAATTCTGTCTAAATAGAGCAATTCTGGTAAAATATTTTCATTTTGCAATTAAAAAAAAAAAAAATCTTAAAATATCGCAATGTCACTTTTTTTCCAACATCATGCAGCCCTAGTCCACATCAATCACCATCACCCAACACCATCACCTACAGGTTGTCTCAAGTTTGGTACCGAAAGTTGTTTTTTTAATGCAAACTGTGCTCTGATTCAGATTAACTAGCAAGTGTAAAATTCCCCTAAAAACTGACCCTACTGTTTTGTTTAAAACCCTGTTAAATATTTTATTCTCTTCTTTAAATTTGTATGTTTGAGCAGCGAAATTGTGCATGCATTAGTAAGAATCTTTTAAAGCCCAGGGTTCTAACATAGTCCTGAATCACGCTCTATGTGTTGCAGTTAGTCTGAGCATGGTATGTTTAATGGGTCATGGTGCATAGTGAGGTGGCCTGGCTAATAAGCACCTAATTACAGCTAATAAGAGGGAATAACAATAGTGCTAAGTGTGTGTGTGAGAGAGATTTAATGAGGTCTATAAGGAACAGTGTCAGAAAAGTGCACCTACTGCCTGATACACACAGTCACAGTTTTTCTCATCTTTATCTCACCTCCATCCAACTGTCACTCTTTACTTTTTATTGTATTCGGGAAACGGCAAGCAGTTTGTAAAGATTGAAAATGTTTGCCTAAACTGATGTGTGAAGGTCATTTGAATGCAGCTGCTGAGACAAAACCTGACACACACACACACACGCAGACAGTACCTTATGCCATGAAATAATTAATTGCTTCCAACAGCCCCACCTAAAACCTTTACTAGCAGAAGTCAATCTCAGCCTGTGTAGCAGCATCAGTGATGCACGGCAGAGCCTCCACCTGCAGGCGTGACACCACGTTTATTGATTTAGTGTCAGCGAACGACCGACACATATGTTTGAGCGCAGGCATTATTGAAATAGAGAGAGGGAGGTAATTGCATTAGACACCTCCTAATGCTACTTTATGCACATAACGAGCATGTAATCAGCCACTGTTGCAGCCTTCGCTGATCTGCTGAGTCAAGTTTAGCAAGTATGATATCATGTCTAGAGGCAGGAGGACAAGCTGAGGCATCCAAGGGCCTTTCAGCTCATGTGCATAAACTGTCATAGTGTCTGGCACAATATCAGGATGAATCATCATCTCAAATCATAAACTAGAACAATGCTTCTTTCCGTTACTTTAATTAAAGAAGGTGACAAGCCCCAGTTTATCAATGTACTATTTTCCTTTATCATCTTTGTGTAGATTTTTCAGACAAATGAACAGTGTTTTACCTAATTTAAACCTGGTACTCAGGTTCCTCCTGCAGTCCAAAAACATGTATGTTAGGTTGATTGGTGATTTTAAATATACACTTCTATAGGAGTGAGTGTGAGTTTGTGTCGTTGTCAATCTGTATGTGGTCCTGCATCCTGCGATGGACTACCTTTATGATGACCTGTCCAGGGTGACCCCTGCCTTTCGCACAATGGCAGCTGGCAGATCCCTGTGACCCTGATTCTTGGCAGAGATTTAGTCATTCATGTATTCATTCATTCATCTTCTATACCCGCTTATTCTTTAATTTCGGGGTCACAGGGATCTGCTGGAGACTTTCCCAGCCATCTCTAAAAGGGCGAAAAGCAGGAGGGGTTGACGGAGATTAATTTGAGAAAGTAATTCATTCATTCATTCATTCATCTTCTATACATGCTTATTCTCTAATTCGGGGTCACAGGGATCTGCTGGAGCTTATCCCAGTCGTCTCTGAATGGGTGAAAGGCAGGAGGGGGTACATCCTGCACAATTTAAGAAATTAATTCGGTCAATTTTTTGTTAAATCCAGGGCTGTGCAAGACAATTTGAGTAGCAGGGGCCGGAACCCCAAAAAAAGGCGCACTGATGAGTTGGGTGTTTGTAGATAAAAATTATCCATTTGTTACAATAGGATAAGATAACACACTCTGTAATCATTTCAGACTTCGTGTAAATGTTTTGATAGAACGTCAGAATTGCTCATTGCTGATTTTAATAGAAAATATTCAGTGGTTTATGTTTTGATTTTGCTGGCACTTTTGTAGAACCAAGCGCAAATTATTACTAAGAGAAATACAAAACCAAATTACTAACTTAGCGGATCAAACACAGACTAATTAATGTGTAATGAGTGTAATGCTGTTAAGGCAACAACCAAGCGGGCACATAGGTGAGCAATGCTGCGGAGTGGGCAGGAAAAGACAGCACAGTCGGGCTATTATTTTCTAAAAAAAATGTATTAAAAAAGCCTTTTTTGGCCGGCGCCATGGTGTAGTGGGTTAAGATGCTGGCACATACATATAATGCTGTGCTCCGGAAGACCCGGATCCGATTCTGGCTCGGGGTTGTTCCGGTCTCTCCCTGCTTCATCTCTCCATTCTATCCTATAATAAAGGGTATTAAAAAAATTTTTTTTTTTAAATTAAATGGTTTATTTTCATTCCTTCATTCGACTTCTACATCTGCTTATTCCCTAATTGGGGGTCACAGAGATCTCCTGGAGTCTATCCCAGCCATCTCTGAAAGGGCGAAAGGCAGGAGGGGTACACCCTGGACAGGTCGCCAGTCCATCACAGGGACACACACACACTCACTCCTAAAGGCAATTTAAAATCACTAATCAACCTTACTATATATGTTTTTTCGGACTGCGGAAGGAAAACCGTATTACCGGGAGTAAACCCACCCAAGCACGGGGAGAACATGCAAAACTTCACACAGAAATATCGAACCCGGGATCTTCTTGCTGTGAGGCAACAGTGCTAACTACTAAGCCACCGTGCTGCCTTGGTTGATTTTTTTGTATGCACATCAGGTACTTAAAAAAAAAAAAAAGACCAAAAGCAATAAATTAAACTGTCTGAATACAGAAGCTACAAAACTTGACATGCACGCTTTCTTTCTAAACTAGCTATAGACAGCAAATGATTAGAAAGTGTAGATAAAGGAAAAATACTGCTTGTGTTTCATGATTTACATAACCACAATATTATTTCTAAAAGCTTTGATAGAACATATGAGTTATAGCCAAGAAACTAAGGACTATAAAGCAGAAGAAACACTATAGCTTTTATAGAAATTACGATATAAAAAATTACCAAATTAATTGTAATTTTATATTTACTCGATATATTTGAATTGCTGTACATATTACAACTTATTGCATCAGCAATAAATTGAATTTGCTTTGGTGTATATTGTGCTGTGCTCTTTTTGACACTTTGCGCTTTCCATACTTACACCCCAGTGAAGTTTTAGCTGCTTTGCTAAAACTCGGTTGCATATTGCTTGAATATACACAGATAAAAAAAATATTAAAAGACAAATTTATTGTTATATTTAACAACACCAGCCATATTTGACTGTGTTTAATTCGGCAATTGTGCGCATTTTCGTTACCTGCGCTATAAGCTTTATGTTTTGGCGCCAATTTCAAACCGGTGAAGCAAACAAGCTATAGGCTAACAGGTAATTTTTTTTAATTATCACTTTTTTTTGTAGTTATAAAGTATATTTTTTATTGTGTGCATGCTCAGCTAGTATTTTTGTTGTAGTTGTCATAAATTTAAAAATTGTGTTCTGTAAAAATAATATGTTTAAAGGAAAAAAAAAAAAAACAGATTTTTTAAAAACTTGAACATTGTTTGATAACAGCCTTTTTCTGTATACGGTGTAGTTTAAGATGTGTTCAAATTACGCTGGCTTTTTATTAAATAAAAAATCGACATTTACTGCATTCGGCACACACGCTTATACAGAGCGACTTACATTTATCTATTTTATACAACTGAGCAAGTAAAGGTTAAGGGCCTTGCTCAGGGGCCCAATAGGGGGGGATCTTGGTGGTGCCCTGAATCGAACCCTGATCTTTCAATTAGCCGATTGCTTCTGGTTTTCCTCTTGTTTTGCTTAAAACTTTTTATACATTTATTCCTTTTCCAAAACGACTTACGATTATCTCTATCCTTTTTTCAATCCAAATGAGCAGCTATGGTTCGGGGTCCTTGCTCAGGGGCCACGCAGAAAAAAAGTTCTAGCCCAGTTTCTACCTTTGAACTGTTCCCAAAGCAAGACATAGCAAGCGATTCTGGTCGCATGTTAGAGCTGTAGTGTAGTTCTGTCCCCTACCAGTGCAAAAGTGAGCTGGTTCAGAATAAGTCCCGGCCTAGGCTCCAGCACCACCCTGGCAGCCGCCCTCCTGAAAAGCGGTGGCATTGGCAGCTTTATGATGCTGGGATTTGAACGCAACATCTTCCCTCCAGCAATCCAACACCTTGAGCTACCACTTTCTTTTGTATTCACATTAGATACAAATAATTTAGCTTAGTTTAACATTTTTTTTTAAGGATAACAGACATTTGAAGTCCTTTCACTATTTGCACTAATTATTTCAGTAAATGCTGTCCCAGCTATATACAGTGGAAATGACTATATACATACATTATATATATATATATACTTTAAAAAACTTATTAAATTGACAGTCAAAGAATGAAATCCATTTGAATTCAGCAGTAATTGCAACTCCTTTGCCGTTTTTTTAAACATTTTTTTTATCTGTGCTTTGGTCAGACCGCAGCGAACTGCAGTGTCTTATTCAGGAATGTTACACCCGCAGGCACATTTTATTGACTTTGGCAGGTACATCACAATCTGTGTGTCTGGTGTTGTGACAGGAAGAACTTATTCTGCTTGGTTAGACTTGAATATAGGTCTGAAAAGGTTATAGGGTATGTGGAAACTGTCTGTGAAAGAAATAACCCAGCAATGTTTTCTAGAGCTTTGTAGCCTTTCCACACTTCCCACTAAAAAGATGGTTTTCTCGCATCTCTCTCTTTCTCTCGCGCGCACTCTCTCCCTCTTACTCTCTCTCCTTTTCTCTTTTTCTCTGTGTGTATGTGCCGTGTCAGGGTTAAATCTTACACAAAGCACTGTGGAAAATCTTCCACTCGTCCTCTAAACTGGATCAGTCAGCAAATCCTGTGCCTGCGGGCTAAGGGTGAATGAAGAAGGTGTGTAAGTGTGTGTATGTGTGAGTGTGAGTGTGTGTGTGCACTTGCTTTCGTATCTTCCATCTTCCCCAGGTGCAAAGCAGACAGTTGGCCTGCTCCCTTATAGCCTCAGAGCTCAGCAGGGCAGCAGCGAGGGCCAGAGCTTCAGAGCAGCGGGAGGGAGAGAGATTGGTGTGTATACTTGTTTGTGTGTGTATTTGAGGAGTAAAGGAATTACAGGTGGCTACACTCAACCGTGTGGGACATTCAGGGAGAGGTCAGGGTCAGGGATCTCTTCGAGAACAGCCCTTAAAGAAATGCATTCCCCTTTGACACTAATATGCTAATGCTAATCATGCTAATCTAAAAGTGGCTGAATGTGTGTTCGCACCTTTCAGCTTACTCCAGACAAACATCAGCCATGTGCTCAGGGGCAGAAGAAAGACACAAACTCACATGCTGCCCTTTTTAAAATTAGCATAACATGTTGCCTTAGTTTGAGCTTTGCTGTAGTTAGTACTAAAGTTAAATATCATAGTTTAATGAAGTAAAAGAGCAACCAAGGTTTTTTTAAGTAGACACACCGCAACTGATTACAGTAATTGATCCAAACATAATATTATACTCATATAATTCCGATTATAATGTTTTTCTGTAACACCTTTTAAGCATTACTTTATTCAAGAAAAGAGAAAATACCTATCAACTAAACCTAAATAAGTTATAAATTATAAGAACGTAAACAAAATGTAAATATAACAAATACCAAATGTACAAGGTTTTTAAAATCATATGTCAGTAGATCTTTTAGCAAAGTTCTGTTTTTTGGGTGGATCAAAATGCTAAAGCTAAACACAAACTTGCAATGCATTTACAATTGCAGCATTTGGCAGACGCTCTTATCCAGAGTGACTTACAATATTCCTTGTTATACAACTGAGCAATTGGGGGTTAAGAGCCTTGCTCAGGGGCCCAGCAGTGGTGGCTTGGTGGAGCTGGGAATCAAACCCACAACCTTCGGGTTGGTAATCCAACACCTTAACCATGAGCCACCACTTCCCCACAACTTGCAATACAAGTTGGAATATGAATGCATGAACTGTACATGGGTGATTAGGATAGCCTTAATGTGGTGTCTAGAATGTGGTGTGTGTGTGAGTCTATAAGCAGATTCTTATTTTGAATACCTACTTTTCTTTAATAGATAATGACATAATGATTTTCGAAATTAAGTCAGGGTAAAAAACATAAAACAAAAAAGATGTTATTTTATGCACTCCTAAGAGGCCCCCTGGTGGCCACAGTGGGCCCTAAGAAGCCGCTTAGTTTGTTTATGTCTTGGCCTGCTCTGGTATAAACCGATTGAGTCTGTAATGTTGGGATTAGCTGCAGGGCCCATGCTCTTTGGGGGCCTCCAGAGAGCTGTTTTATTTGTAGTACCAGTAAATATTGGGTGTGGTAGGGGCCCAACTTCATTTTCTTTCACAAGCCCCTGACTGAAGGACTGCTAATATATGTGCAAGTTGCTCAAAGCAAAGCTTCATCAACATTATCCAGCCGCTGACAGCACACTGTTGAAATCATCATAACGAAGCAGGAAGAGTCTGAATCATTCTCAGCTACTAATTAATTGCAGGTTCAGTGCAGATCAAAAGACTAGAAAAGAGTGAGGAGGCGGACGAAAAACAAGATACTGTGCAAAAATGAGTCGAAAAAAAGTGAAGTTCGGCGTACAGTAAACAGGCGCAGTGGTGTATAGTCGTAAAATCAGGAACATTATGCAACATTTTCTACAAACCAGTTAGTTTTGAACAAAGTGTTTTTGTGCACTTAGTGTACACACGCATTCATACAGCGCAAAATCACAGCAATCAAAATGGCATCCTACCTTTTGTCCTAATGAGAGGTGATAATATAAAGATTTAATCAAGGTTATAATGACGCACTGTCTGATTGAAAGGACAGCCTATTAACACACTCACTTCACCTTTTAATCATTTAGACAAACACGGGAGGACTCCAGTCTGCGGTAATGGTTGAAGAAAAATCTCATATATTGCAACTTAAGCTAGCTTTACAAGGCATGATCTTGGACAAATTTTGAATCCTAAAAGATTCCAATAATTCTACACTAATATCTGTTGTCTTTGATGAATAGTTTGACATGTTCACTGCAGACGATTAATGATTGTTGCAGCCTAATTTTCCTCTAATGAAATTCTGAGTGTCAGAAGATAGACGCTTATGCAGCGTGACTTTTTCTATGACGGCCAACAAACCAAGAACCAATAGGAGTGCCGACCCCGATGACGCAATTAGTGTGACAACTTCAGACCATTTCAGAAAAACATGGAAACAGTACAGGAGTAGGAGGAAGTTAAGTCATTTTATGAACAAAAATACTGTGCTAGCTACCATTAAGTGAGAGAATGTGGGACACTGAACGTGTCACAGATCGATGACATAAAACACTTGTATTGAGAATCTACAGTGGGATTTGGGGATGTAACAAGCAAGAATTGCAAAAAAATAAAAAATAAAATAATTCTCATAGTGTAAACCTGGCTTAAGTTTTACTAGTTTAAAGTTTAGATCCTAACTTCACTAACAGGAAAGAGCAAACTAAACCAACCGAAATATTCTAGTCTCTCTCGTTTTCTCTATTCTTCATGTTACAAGCATTTCGTTTATTGTACTTCCTGAAATAGAACTGACCTACATGCTTAATGTAAGTTGCTGCTATGACCTTGACCTGTCATTTATTAATGATGAATGATTAAACCTTATAAATGCATCACATTTGTGTGTTTTTTTTTTAAAGTGTTATTTCTACTATTAAAATGTTTGTGTTTTCTTTAGCACATTCTTTTTATAAAATAAATAAATAAATATTCAACTTCATTGTGCAAGGTACGTGTACAGAGCCAATGAAATGCATTTTTCGCATATCCCATCTTAGTAAGTTGGGGTCAGAGGGCAGGGTCAGCTATGATACAGCGCCCCTGGAGCAGGAAGGGTTCAGGGTCTTGCTCAAGGACCCAGCAGTGGTTGACTTGCTGGTGGTGGGGCTGGAACCCAGGTGTTTCTGGTCTTCAGATTAACAACTCAGCACCTTAACCATTTGAGCCACCACTGCCCCTATAACTGCTTTTCCAAATGAGTCCCTCTTTATCAGTCAGATGGTACCAGAAGGACGGATCAAAGAGCCTGAACAGTGACATTACATTGCATATCAGAGTTTATTAGGGAGGCTTTCAATCAAAGTACAGATGAGGTAAGGCAACTGCAGAGTCAGTCAGAAACAGGTAGTTTTTCCATTCATCCATCAGTGCATTTCTTCCACTCTCTCCCTAAAAAATGTTTACAGTGTCAAAGCCTCGGTCCTGATTTAAAAAAAACCCAATGAATTAAGATGAATATGTAAGCTGGTCTTAGATAGAGACAATTGACTCTTAACAAATAATAATTTGATGTGAATAAAAAAATAATAAGGATTTGAGAAGTTTGAAATGATCTGAAATCTCAATTTTTGTTTGTTTTGCCTACAAATAATACTTTAAATAAATTCTAGTGCTAGAAATGAATTTATATAATCATATATAACCTTCTCTTGTTCTCTCTTCGTTTTCCTCGCTCACTTACTCACCCACTTCCTCTACTTCTCTCCATCCGAGCTGTCTCGGCTTGTTATGTATTCTGTTTGAGATAGTGTGTCTGACAGTAGGATGGCTCCTACTTGATATGTGATGCACGCATTAATCTAGATGTTGGGTTTCTGCGTATGTCAGCACAGAGCTTCATTAACGCTGTTTGTTCTATTTCAAAAGACCCGGACAATGCACAAAGATCAGAATAAAGAAACGAACAAGTAGGAAAGCTAAGGGGCTGATGGCTGGAAGTCACTGGTCACATAGTCTAAGAATCACAACAACCTCTGAAAGTAACGAATGGCCCACTTGTTAACAAAGTATGTGAAATAAAAATAAAATACAAATGTGCAGATGAAAATTAACATAAGTAAATTGTAAAAGTTAGTCGTAGGATGTGGTGCAGTAGCGCAGTTTAATTCCCAGCACCATCAAGCTGCAACTGCAAGGCCCCAAACCCTCAAATACTCACATGGATAAAAAAATAAGAGAAATGTAGGTTGCTCTAGATATAAACGTGTGTCAGGAAAGCCATAAAAGTAAATGTAGATATGTAAAAAAAAAAACCATGTGACACTTAATAAAGCTTTTAAATGATCACATTAAAAAAATAGATCAAGATCAAGATCAAATAAATAAAAAAAGAATCGAACCAAGTGAACATAAATGAATCTTGTAAAACATTCACAGCTAGTAAATAAACCATGAAACCGTCAAATAAAGTTCAAGATCAAATGGGAAAATATAATCACCAAAAATGTTCTGTTGTGCCAAGAATCACTACTAATTACTAAATTAATTTGTGTAAAAGAACTAAAAAAGGAGGAAACCACATGTGGGTCCTGAAAGATTAAAAAAAAGCACTTAGAGAAGTATTTTAAAAACCCATCTGTGTACATTTCACATGTGATGTTAGCATGACTTTTCTGTAGGGGTATTTATTTTTTTTAATAAGAACAATAAGAGAATACATCCTGATTAACTAAATCAGAGGCCCAAGTAGAGTTTAAATAGAGACAACGGAGAAAAAAAGGAGTGGAATAGGTTGTTCTTCCATTCCAGGAGATGTCATGCTGTTGGGCTTGACTGACACCCCTTCATGCTTGTGTGTGCCAACCTTGCGCCAGCAGCCTCTCCCCTCACCCGGCAGATGCTCCTCCATCCAGCCTAGCAGACAGGCATCACTGTGCCAACGCACATTCACCCGCCTGCGTGAGGAGAGGATGGCAAGGACAGATACAGCGGGGCACAGGCGCTCACAGCAGTGCCAACGATAGTGCTAACTCCCTCTATTCGAAACGGAGAACTACGTCCACGTTCCGTTCCCGCACCAACGCCCCCGCAGGCGCTGGAATATTCCGTGTCCTATTATCCAGTATGTGTGTGTCATATGAATTGTAATTAGTAGCTGTGGGGGGGAACAGAGAGAACTTGGATGCTACACACGAATGCCAAAAGGCTTTGGTCTTTCTCCAGATCTCCATGTTTGATTTAGCTACACCACTTTTTTGATGCTCCTCCCTTTTAGTTATCTCCCAGACTCCTATCTTATGTCTTTTTCAGGTTTTGTTACTAAAATTAGCTGAACCTAGAGTGCTCATAGTCCAATCCAAACCAAACTGCGATTAAGAGTGGACACACTTTTGGTTTGTTTTTTAGCATTGAAATGCTATATTAAATTCAGTAACCGCCCAAAATAAAATGACAAATGTTTAAAGGTACAATAGATGATTGTCTTCAAAAAAAAATTTTTGTCCCTTTACATCCCCATAGCAATCATTAAATGGTCTTTATGTATTAATATATTCTGTGGAAGATGAAGGACCAAGAAAGGTTCGTCCAGTCAAAAGGTCTTGGTCCGAACATTATGATTAGCTTTCCTACCTGTCTGCCAACATATGTGTGTGCAAACCTCTGCGCACCCTGTTCAGTGTTGTGCTTCCACACTGGTTTCTACTGCAGGATCTGAAGGATGACATCATGGTTGCAGTATTTCTTTTGGACAGGTAGGAATATGGTGTAATTCTAATTTAGGTTTGCTTTGATAATAATGCATAGCTTATGTATTTTGTGTTCCTTTACAAATTAGTTCAACTACAGCAGCAGCGTGTATTCAAGTACTATTTTATGTTTGGTATTTTAGTACTATTACTAACTGTACTAAAAGTTTTCTCACCGATGAATGACACAGTCGTCTAGTCTGTGCACGTTCATGTGCTCGGAGGCGTAGCTTTTGACAACAAGGTTGGGATAAAGACTTTCCGTGCTGTCAGTCTGTGGTTAGCATTTTCCAAGATGTTCTACTGCACCTTTAACGTGATCTCACAGTTCTAATGATTCAAACGACATGCGCCATGAAACGTAGGGATACATTTGGAGGCGTTTTTACCCATTTTTTTTTTTTTTTTTAGAAAGTTTTAAAAGTTTAAAAAAATTAAATAAAAATCCGTAATACAACACAAAAATAAAAGCAAACAACAAATACTAAAGCTAAAAAAAAATGTGTCAGACAAATGCAGAACACAATTAAATAAAGCCTTTGTTTCTAATTATTCTGCATATTAATTGCGCTGCATTTGCAGTGTGTAATACAATGACACGTTTGTCTGTATATGTTAAAGTAGCAATAATGCAAGTATCAGCGATATCTCTAATCTGATTTGCGTAATAATTTCCGCTCTCAAGATGACCAGAAGAAGAGTACATCATTATTTATGGATATATTTTTTAAATTTCACTTCATTTTAGCAAACCAGATCACAGAAGCAATATTTTTCTCGTAGATGTTTGTAAATGACAGCTCATCTGCATTTTGATTGAGTGGTTGGCAACAGCTACAGTATATTCTTCCAAAATCCTGCAGCCAAAACTCCTGCTGTTTATTATAAAAGTCGAAGTCCAAGAGCACAGCGGGTCCTCCTAAAAGAAGCCAGCAATATTAACAGCTGGTTAAATGATTTGTCATGGCAATGTTTACGTTCTAATGCTGATGGCAATAAATGAAAACAGGTCATGGAATAAGGATTCCATGCTGAATGCGTCACCTTTAAGTTTTTCTTTTGTGTGTGTGTGTGTGTGTGTGTGTGAGACATCCAGCCATGACTCACTTCATCGTTTTATATATATATATATATATATTAATGGTTTGTTTGGGTAATTGGGAATTTACATTCAGTACCTAATCCTAAACATCGCTTTAGGACACCTGACAGATTTACTCAGCTTTGCTTCGTAATGGTTTTTAGTTTTTTTTTCAAAACTCCTTTTTTTGTCGCCTTGCTGTGCGCACTTAAGGTCACGTGTACCAGCATCTGTGGTCATTAGCCACTGTGGAGGTGACTAGGGTTGTGTAAAAATACCGATACAGTAGGTCTGGACGATATGGCCAAATTTTATATCACAATATATTTTTTTAATTTCAGTCGCCACGATATAAATTCGATATTAATATGAACAATATTAGAAAAGCTGCCAATGGATATCTGTACCTACAAACATCTGAAAAATGAATGTAAAACCGCATATAAAATTATATAATATTTTAGAAAAAAAAATAGTACAAATAAATTAATGTTTACTTTTTTATTTATATTTAGACTTAATTAATTAGTTGCACTGAAATAGAGCAGAATGTACCATTCCCATAAACCAGAGACTCATTTGCTAAGCTTGTTATGTATATGAATAGTGTCACAGACAGACATTTCCCTAAAAGGAGTAACAAAGCCGGGAAGTAACGCACTGAGAGCATGCGCTGTTTTATCATAACATCGCTGCACAAGAACTGTAGAAGCCGTTAATAAGACTATCCTTATTACCGTTTGAAATTCGGTTTTTGAGTCACGGATCGGATTGGCAAAAATAATTTGCTTTGGATTTATTACAGGAAACTTACATCGAATAACTTGGATTTTAACAAAAACAGACCCAAACTTATAAAGACCTTTTTTGTTAAAAAGAGATGTCTTATGTTTATTTTGTTATGTTATGTACATTTTAAGGCTCCCTGGTGGCCACAGGGGCCCTATGCATCCGCTTAGTTCGCTTATGCCTTGGGTTGTATGAAAACGAAATGAAAGATAATGCAAACTCACTCACTCTTTCACAGTGTTCGCTTCACTTTTGTCCATTTCAGCGCATCATAGATTGAATCATCAAAAGGAAGCGAAGAGTGCAAAAGATTAAATTAAACAAGACCTAATGTACAGTTATTGTTATAAAGCAAGTCCATGAACAGTTACACGTGTTGGCCTGTTAATGACGTGGACAAATGAAGTAGATTTGTTAACACTCTATAGCTTTATCTTATTTAGTATTGCTGAAATTAGTAAGAATAAGAAAGGTGTAAATTAAATATAGCAGGTCGAGCCCTTGTGGCAGGGCAAATTAACACCTGCGTATACGAATGAGCTTGAGTAGAAGAGGTTTCTGTTTGTGTGCGTGTGTGTTGCTAAGAAAGGGGCCACTGTTATCAATAACCCTGCGGTGAGCTCTGCAGCACAGCATTGTGATTCCAGACTTCAGGAACTATAGATAATGGTGCAACGTTGGTGTTTAAATCTCAGTGAAGCTGAGCCGCGCAAGTAATTAGCACTGCAAAACCATGCAGGAGGTGTTAATCAGAGCTAATGCCGATTCTCTCGACCACGGCTAACCCACTAACCCCTCGGCTGTCCTCTATTCAGCTTCGCTCCATAGAGCCCAGCAACACTCAAACAGTGTTGGGCCCGAGGTTTCCTCAGAAAGAAAAAAAAAAAGAATGGGATTTTCATTTAGCTGCGGTGTCGAAGGACAACGATGGCACTCTGTCCTGTCATTGAGGTTTCATTAGAAGAACAATAGTGGTCTGGCGATTTCATTAGCAGAGGTTAATAAGCAGGACTGGGGCAATTCATTACCCACAATTCTCTCTGTGTTGTGGGTAGAGAGGGCCAAGAGTTCAAAGCTGCGTCTTGCTTCTTTTTCCCGGCATGATAAACACATTTACTTACCGAAGAGTCAACAATCTAAATGAAACAAAGATGCATCAAGACTTAATAAGCATTTGACACAAGTAGAGCTCGATATTAAAGATATTAAGTTCTAATTAATGTACAAATTGTCAAATTATATAATTATAGAAAATATATAGAAAAAAAAAAAAAAATATATATCTATATATATACGTACATTTTATATATATATATATATATATATATATATATATATATATATATATATATATATATATATATATATATATATATATATATAATGTAGAACAAACAGTAAAAAGCAAAACATCTCTCACAGCTCCTTTAGCGCTCGCTAACATCTCTACCGACAAAAACACCGGGTGTGAAGATGCTCCCACACACTCTGGCAGGACCAAGGTGGCTGCATTAGCCCAGATGTTCTGGTAGACTGTCTGTACTTCATTTATTTTTTTCTACGTACACACATACAGTTCCTGTCATTTACTTTAGACAGATTGTGCAAGCAGCCAGCACAGAGCAGAGTAATGGCCTATATAAGTTCTCAAAAACAACACACACAAACAGCTGTCACAGTGTTACTACTGTCAGAAAAAAGACGCATTATTACATTATAATAGTAACACTAAAGCAGTAACTTAATATGCAGCAATGTACAGTTATACACTATATTGCTAAAAGTTTGTGAACACCTCAGCATTACATTTACAGCTTTTGGCAGACGTCCTTATCGAAGAGCGACTTTGAATTCATCTTTTTTTATACAACTGAGCAATTGGGGGGTTAAGGGTCTTGCACAGGGGCCCAACAGTGGTAACTTGGTGGTGCTGGTTATCGAAACTCGATCTTTAAATTAGCAGTCCAACACCTTAATCACTGCACTACCATATCCTTATCAGATCTATATGTGGTTCCTCTCCAAAATGTTTCTGCAAATTTAAAAGCAATCACATTTTTTTGTATTGTAGGAACATAATTAATTCACTGGAACTAAAACACCCAAACACTGTTCAAGCATTACAATACCAATTGCACAGAACCCCTGATCGCCATTACACATGGGCTGTTATGATTGGAATATAAAAACTTGAGTGTTCTGCACAAAATCCCGACTTTAACTTAACTAAACACCTTTGAGATGAACTGGAGCACCAACTGCACCACAGACCTCCTAACCAGACATTAGTGCCTGATCTCGTTAATACTGTTATTGCTGTAGTGAAAATCCTTACTGGAAAAGTTGAGCTTAATCTATCAGCTGGAATAACATGCTTGAAATTACATATGTTTGTGATGGTCATGTGTTCACAAACGTTTGGTTTATATATATAATATATTGCGCCCCTAATATGTGGAATGATTTTTTTGATTGGCTTGCAGTTCTTACCTGTAAAGGAGTTCCTGGTCATAAATCCAATGCAACAAGCATTGATAATGACTTACTGATCCAGATTTCCACATTGGTTTGATTGGTTTGGTGTGACTGAAGCAGCACTAGAGAATTTGCGAAAATAATATTTTTGTATGACAAATTTGTGTATTTATATAATCCATTCCATTTTACCTTCAAGAAATGATCCTTTATTAGCTGTCTGACTTCCCTGACGTACATACAGATGAGAGAAGAGAGTTGATAGGCGGTTACTCATGCTACATACCCGATTTTTTTTTACTTTTTAGGTTTACTAATATAAATAGACAGAAGAGGATAGTTAAATTATTACTTAAATTATTATAAATGACTTATTCATTCTATATAATTAATTCTGTAAGAAAATATATGTACATTAGTATAATATTGCAACATTATAGTAAAAAAAATAGAATCATTTTCAATAATATAATAAAACTAAGTTATTTATTTATTTTAATGACTATTTATGGCCACAGTATAAGCTGAATGATTATAAATAAGCAATTTAGTTCATCATAGATATCTTCTTTCTTCGATTTCAGGACTTTTTGTCCAGCGCAGTTAATCTGCACCGACTCTGCTGAAGCATTTTGAAAGACAATAATGGCAGCGATGATGATGACGACGACGACGGTCGTGATGCTGGTGAGGTTGGGACAAACACACACTGGTAAATGGAAAACAGAACAGCTACAACAGGTTCAAGGTAGCATTTGAAACAGATGTTAAATAAATAGAATGATCAATATCGTCCTGTCACCTAAAAGAAATAAGACAGTTCATAGCGAGCGGTAGACATCGTAAACGTTACAGTATGCAGACGCACTTTAAACAAACTCTTTGTAATATCAGAGTTACATTATCTCTGTCCTCTCTTTAAAAGGACTGTGTTGTGCGTACTGAGTAATAGTGTGTCATTACCGTCTCTCGCTCTTACTCTCTCTGTGCATTCAGGACCTGAGAAAGTGATTGTGTGCATGTTATGTCATTTTCAGCCTAGCCGGAGATGGCTTCTGTAATTTAGTTGTTTTAAAATAGCGTTGAGACGGGGGCATTAGTATTCTCCTGATCTGTGTGGAAAGGTTGCTGCTTTACTAGCCGAATATCAATGATGTGGACACAGGGACAGACAAACACGTGCGTGCACACACACACACACACACACACACTCAAGGACCTGAAATGGGGCTTTGATGGTGACAGCCAGGCTTGGTAATAATCGTGATGGCTCGAGATGTTAAAAAAAAAAAAAAAACAGGCCATGAAAGGCTACAAATTTATCACAACAAACACAACACCATGCTACCTTTCCAGACAAGGAAAAACTCACAGGAGTCTGGAGTACTTTTACTGCGCTATATATTCAGTGTTTTTTTACTAAATTTTAAAGATGTAAAATCTAAGAAATTATAAGATGACAATGAAACAGAAATCAGTTTGTCCCTGATGAGTAAGCCGGGGGCGATGGTGGCAAGGAAAAACTCCCTGAGATGGAAATAGGAAGAAACCTTGAGAGGAACCAGACTCAACAGAGAACCCATCCTCATTTGGGTGAAAAACAGATAGCAGGAATTATGTGGTTACATTGTGTGTGTGTGTGTGAGCAATTTAAATCGTAAGTCCTTAAAGAACATCCGTAACGTCTGTATGGCAGAGTGGGACGTCCTTGGTCACCCAGGTGAAATCTCACATTTTTGTCTTTATTCATGCGTATTTTATGTAGTCGATTTTCATTTTTCCGGATTTTCTAGTAACTAGTAACTCACTACTTAAGTATTCTTATCGTTCCAAAATGTATTACATTTGCTCAAGTATATTTAATCATTAGTACTTTCACTCTTTAGTTGATTAAATATTTACATTTACATTTATGGCATTTGGCAGACATCCTTATCTACAGCGACATTTTTTTTAACTACAACTGAGCAATTGGGGGTTAAGGACCTTGCTCAGGGTCCCAACAGTGGCAGCTTGGTGGTGCTAGGAATCAAACCCAAATCTTCCAGTCCATTAACTTACCACTAAGCCACCACTTCCTCCATTTATTTTTATAAGGAGTTTTGGCTCCTCTACACTCCTCTGTTTAAAGTTTACCTAAATTCAAAATTCCCCTTACGGAGATTTGTGTATCGGACTATTAGTGTTACAAACACCAATATAATACACTATCATGAATTAAGCATGTTTAAGAACAGTAGTATTTTTTGCATAATTCATGATTAGGCTTGTCCACCTAAATATTTCCTAGATCTAAATATATCCCACCTTGGTGAGGGGGTTCGTTCTACAGTATCAGCCCTTTAATAGATTCTTTCACAAAAAAAAATAAATTGTAGATGTTTATCCCGAAATTTCTTTCCCTGTTATTTGTTATTCTCTTCAGTTTTTTATTTCTTCTCAAGCATTTTAAGTGAAAATCAAAGAAACTCGGAATAAAGTGAGGAAAAACTAAAGCGATGGGGTTACTTTAAGAGGCCAAGTTCAAAATCCGAGGGCTTTTACAGTATTTTTTTTTTACGTTGTGCTTTTGGTTTTCTTGTAAAATTGTTGGTCCCCAAAGAAAGAACAGAGATAGAAAAGAGAGGGAAGAGGGTAAAAAAAGAAAGAGAATTTGTGAAAAGAACACAGCAGGTTGAAGAGGAGATGAAGAACCAAAGTGTATATGAAAGAGAGGCTTTGTGTCAGGTGGCGCTGAAGTGGACAGCTGCACTGTACAGGCTGCTGTAAATCTGCCCCATGTACACACCTCTTTTTCTATCTATCTATCTATCTATCTATCTATCTATCTATATCATTTTTATTTTCTATCATATACCACACACTTTTTGCAGGAACTCGGCAGCTATGTTGTTCCAAACGTCTTCAACAATGATCTGCAGATTCTTTATCAATATAGTCTGCCTCAAATCCCTCGGTCCCTTTATGTAATCCCAGCGAGATCTGATGTTTAGATCATAGCTTTGTGGGGGCCAGCCCATCGCTTTTTAGGTGGGGTTTTTTTTTCCCTTACACTGAAGATAGTTGTTGATGTTTTTAGCTGTATGTTTAAGGTAGTTGTCTTGCTGTATCTGCATATATTTCTCAGCATTGAGGACACCATTACTTCCTTCCAAATCTCCAACTCCATTTGCAGAAATACAGCTTTAACCTTGAAAAGAACCTCCTTTATGCTTCACTGTTGCCTGCATTTATACGATAATGTACCGCTAACAAGCCCTTTGGCAAACAACCTGCCTTATATTTTAGATTACTTATTACTTCTTTATTAGTCCTGAGACCATATGCCCTATGCTTTTGTGCAAAGATGATATGGCTTATTTTTTTTTTTTTTTGTCAGAGGTATAGATTTATAGACACAAATGTTTTATGAACTGGTGTTCATATAACACAGACTGGTGTACCTGACTCCCAGTAGTTTCCGCTAGATGAGACTGCTGGACATCTTTGGATGTCGAAGAGAAATAAGCACGATGTGTCTTTTATTAGCTGCATTATGTTTCCTAAATGACCACCGCAAAGACAGTCCTCACACTGCCCGTTTCTTTCCGTTTTTGCAAAATAGCTTGAACAGCACATCTTGAAACCTTTGGCTGATGGTAATTATCATGTGGCTTGTGCCATGTTGTGTGACATAAAACTGCCACAAGCTCGACTTAGTAGCAGAGTTTGCCTGTCCTTTACCCTGTTTTACATGGCTGTTTCTGGTTCGGTTGTAAGAACTACATAAGAAATTGATGATCATTAGCACCTGCTTGATATAATTTCGTTATTCATTCATACAAGTTTAATCCAAAACATTGTGCATGTGTATAAGGGCCCATGCCTGAGAGGCAGCCACTCTCCTTGTGGAGTGCGCTCTGAGCCCCCCCTTTGCTGGGAGGCCTGCGGCCTCGTACGTGAGGCCGATAGTCTTGACCACCCACCTGCTCATAGTCTTTTTGGAGGCTGAAAAACCTTTTCCAGCTGCTTTAAAGCAAGGGAATAACTGGTCTGCCCTTTTCCACTCGGTCGTGCAGACATGTGCCTTCAGTGCACGCATCGAGCAGGGAGGGATTTGCTTTCCTAGTCTGGATCTCAAAAGGTAGGTGAACAGAAAGCCTGCAGCACTATAGGACTCTGCCTCTTCATCAACACGTTGGGTACATACCCAGGCCGAAAGTAGAGGAATGCTTCATCCCCACCTGGAGGTCTTTAATCCTATGAAGAAGGACATTGCCAGAAAAAATACTGTTTTAAGGCTCAGGTGTTTCACCAAGACTTCCTCCACTGGTTCAAAAGAGGGGGGGGGGGCACACAGCCCCTCCAGACCCACTGCCAGATCTATGACGGGAACCTCACTGGCCGTGGAGAGCACTCAGCTGGCTTTTCTCATCAAAAAGCGGAGCATGTGCAGCTGCAAGTGAGAGCAATGCCCAGCGTTAAGCTACACATAACTCCACTGCACGTCCAAGCCTGGAATAATGTTTGTAGCTTGTCTTCTCGCGCTTCACCATTGTCTTTGCTTTCATTTTGGCCATTATGTTTGACTGAACGCATACCACGCCTAAAGAAAAGAACAATGCTTAACTTAGCTGGAAGCATGCCTTTGCACGTCCTGGTCGATAATGTCACCTCGCCCGCGAAGTGCCATGCTCACGTGCCGTTCACACAAACTTTGTCTTGCCATATTTGAAAGGACCTCCAATTAATATAATTATCAATGACGCTCATTAACCTATTGTGATTTAAGTATCTTTTAATCCTGCATATTCTTTTTTAAAATTGTAAAATATAATGAAAACAATGGGTTAAAACAAGCTCTGAGCTACATTATTTTTTAATTTTATTAAATGTCCCACACAAGATCTTATCTACTTTTTTAGAGACACTGATAAGAAGATAAACACCCAATCACCTGTATTCCTATCGGAATGGGGTATATTTCTTGATTTGGCATAGACTTCAACACATTTACTAGAATTATTAATTGGTTCTATGGGACATATTATTTACCCCCCCCCCCCCCCACACACACACACACGCACACACATACATTTCCCTAATTTAATCTAAACTTTCTTTCTCTCTCTCTCTCTCTCTCTCTCTCTCTCTTTTACACACACTCGCATTGACAGGTATTACCAACTTTAGAGGGTTATTGCCTTCAGTCGTCCAAAACACATGATTTTCTTTATAATGTAAAAAAGATTTCTTTGTGTTGGTGACAAATGGTTAATATTCTGCGTGCACTCTTACAGGCCTTAATTGCAAAGTGTAAATGTTGTTGAGACCCTGTGCATTTTTTTTCTGTGGTCTTTTTTTGCACCATGTCAGTCTATCACAGTGCATAGGACAAGACAGCATGTACGTCTCTCCATCTCCACTCCCACGTACCAGACACACACACACCGCAAACCTACAGCTCCATCTAGTGACTGCTGCCTATGCTCCCTGGATTACTAATGAGTCCACTATTGAGAGAGTGCAGTGAGACAGCGTCAATAGGATCATAGAAAAATAGATGATATGAGAAATATTCATCTTACATAAGCACGACACGTCCTTTAGATATCGTTAAATACAATGGCTGGTAATAAATAGGGGAATCAAATTCCAGATGTTTTTTCCCGTTTTTTCTTTTGAGTGACTAAAATTTGGTTGTGTGTTCTTTTGCATAACTTTTGCATATAAAAACAAATGATTAATGTGACTGATAGATTTGGTGTTGTATAGAATAGTTATTAGCATTAATAGTCATCTAACTGGGTGGTCTTATTGCAAAGAATAGTACAAATGTGTGTGTATTAGAGAACGAGAAAAAACATTGCATTTTTTTTTTTTTTGCATGTCTATGCATTCATATGAATTTTTTTCCTATGGTGGCAGAGACCTACAGGGATGCATGTATGTATGTATGTATGTGTGTTTGTGTTCTTGTGTTTGCCCCAACCCCTTGGTAATGAAATCACGCGGGTCAGTGCGAGCAGGCCAACATGGCATTAGCGCAGGTCGCCCAACGGCTTGGAACTAAGCTGCTTTGACCAAGTCTGTTGCTTTTTTCCAAACACACACACATACACATGCATCAAGCATGCTGACACATCAAACTTTAAGGAAGTCTGCTTTATTCATTTACTTGGGCCAACAAATTTTTAATCACAAAGTTTAACGTTTTTGCACAATACATTTACACGCATTGTGTAATTCCAACTTTAATTCCTCAAAGCAGTCATTTTTCACTTATTACAGTTTTGTCTATAACGCTCATTTCATCTGTCATAACAACGGAATTACAGACAGTCCTGAAGAATTTTGCATTGCTAATATAATTACTTGGTATCAGATGGGTTTAATAGCTACATCGCCCCACCGAACGTGCCCTAAAACGACACTGAGCCCTCGTATATGCAAAACATTCTTAATAAATGCTTCATGAATATATATATTTTATTCACTAATGTGAATGACAAAAAGCAATAAGAAACTTTTGTTGTAATTTCGGAATTGAATGAGTTCTGATGATGTTAGCATGATAATGAATGTCTGTCATATGAATGATTAACTGTGCCACTTAAAACATTTCAGTTAAAAATGCTAATTTTTTTAATTAGTGTTATTATTAATAGTGGAAGTAGTATTTCGATAGGCATAAAAAAATATTTAATATTAAATGCACTAAATATTAATTAAATATTCCATATTTCACTTTTCTCTGAAAGAAATTGTCTAAACTCAACAAGCTGTCCAAAGATTATTACACTCCCTTTGCAGATAATTTTATGTCCTAACATCATCTACCACGCAGAAGTAACCTCCAGCAGCCTAACGCTCAACTATCCACCCGCTTGTTTTCCTTCATAAATTGGACACCGGTAGTACAAACTCTCACTGTATTACCAACTGTTCAGGCTCATAATGACTGAGGACAACATTCTTGTTTGTTAGCTCTTCTCCAGTATGTAAATGCACGCCGCCGACTTGCCGTAAGACTGTCGTAGGGGACGCAGGAATGAGATTACGTACACAGATATTGCAAATGCAATTGTCTCAACACGGCCGGGTGACGGCTCGGAAATTGACTTTGTGATTATTCAGTTAGTGCGATAATTAAATATTGCACGCCCAAGGTTCCAAAAGCCACTGAACCACGAGGATATTTAACAGGGCTTGACACATGTTTGAAATAATGTTTATTTATCAATACAAAATCTGAAAAGCCGTAAAGTGGAGCACCTACATTGACTTTAGATGCTGCTTAAATTTTTAGCAACTATTTCATTTTGTTATAAAATACAGTGAGAGAAAAAAGGACACACTGACTTAATATTCAGTTATTCATCATCAAAACTATTAATATTCTTTTACCTTTTAATGGCAACTTAATAATAATAATAATAATAATAATATCAATCATTTCTACTAAATAGAATGTTATTTCGTATACTTTTTAGTTTATTTTCTAAAATCCAAACTTCTTTTTTTTTTTTTTTTTCAAACCTCAACTCCAAATCTGTTTTAAATAATGTTTATAAAATAAGTATGTATTTAGTGCTCCAACCCTGGCGTAAAACATTCATTCTTTCAGGCACTGTTAAACAATATTCTTAATAAAAATTAAAGATGCTTTGTAAGTCATTAAAGGTCAGATTGGTAGTTCACACAACGATAATTAGGTGTACTAATGCTTTAAATGTCTAAATGTCACTGACTTGTAGTGCACTACTTTACTGACGCATTGTTAAGGTTAAACTAAATGATTATAAACCCGTGTTATGCATGAATTAAGACTTTACTACAGTGTGTATAAAAGAAAGAGTAAGCGTTCAGTTTGATGTTGGATGGCATGGAAAAATTCAGTTGTTTTCTTTTTGTTGGCCAAACTGTGTGTAGGAACACCTGAGCCTGACATCTGTGCATATGCAGACATGCTTTCTGAGCATCAGTGAAGAAACACGAGTAAAATAATATTATTATTAACATCAGTTTATCATCAAAAAACACAAGCAGAATTTATCTTAAAAAAAAAAATAAAAAATTTAAAGTGTCTTATGCCAGCAGGTTAAAGGAAATGTTTTAGGAAGAAAACACAGAACTACATGTGTTGACAAAGTTTATAGACTGAAAAAAGGAAGCCAGAAATCCCAGCAAGATTAAGGGAATGGAGGTATAAACACAATAATAGAATTTTCAGATGAACATTAATGTCCTTTTTGGCCATGAGAGGCAAACAGGTTTTTCCCCATCGGTTTGAGTAACAGAAACTTCAGGAAAGGGTCTTGAAATGTACTGTATTCTGTTCATGTCTGACATAAAATGTGACTTACAATAACTAAGCGAAATCACATGACCAAACTACACAAAGTTTAAGAGTTACTCAGAATTTGTGCAGCCTAATTAGTAGAATCCGTAAATATCTAGCTGCGACAGTGTGGAAAAAAATATATTTATTATTTAAAAATGAATAATCAGGATATTACTTCATACCAAAAAAAATCCCATTCTATAACTTATATTTCTTATGGGGGGTTAGATAGCGAATAAGAGAGACAGAGGTTCAGTACTACCGGAGTGTGTTGTTGAGCACTTTGACGAAAAAAAACCCCCAAAAAAACAAGCCGAACAAAACAATTAGAAATGAGCTCTCATACAATATTCATAATTCAGTTACCCCTGGCATGACAAGCCATCATGCTTCCACCCCATAAGCACCATGATGTGGCTGCCACTTAAATCAAATTAGTAATTAGCAAATTGAATCAACAATTAGGGCAAAAAAAAAAAAAAGGAGCTACATGGCATTAATGTCAGTGCCGTCACTTTGTCAAGTTGTCCAAATCCAAAAAAGCATCCGTTCCTGCAGGGGTGTGTGTTTGCCTTTTTGTCATAGTCTTAAAGCTCTTGAAGTTTGGCATGCCGTTTACTGCATGTGAATTTCCTCCTCGAACCCTCACTGTGCCTTCGCTCCCTTTTTCTCGTCACTCCTATCGACAATTCTCACAAGTTGAACATGTCAGAAGTGCTGCTTCTGGAAAAGTCCTCATTATGCAAATATACTCGTCGCAAGTCGGCAACTTCGAGCAACTTCGCAGGAATTGTCGCTAAGGTTTTAGCCTTCTGCATCACGCACAATATCTGCTCAAACATAAACCCTCGCTCTTCCCAGCGGTTGCATGTCGTAAATATGATCCTACTCAAGGTAGCTTACATAACTGGGCTTCAACTAATTTCCTGCGTAATGCTATAAAGAAGCATTCGGCTCTTGAATAAATCCATTTTAATGGAATTGCTTTTAATAAAATATGTTAAGGAGTTTGAGTTACTGTATATTTTAAACTCATTTTCCAGCACCTCACATGTTTAGCACAGGGAAACATGACAGCCTTTCCTGCAAGAGAACATTAATAATCATGTTTCGTTAAACGACACGGTGAAAGACAGGGTGTGATGACAAAGTGAACTTCTCAGAGAAACTAACTGGTCTCTCTCTTGTATAGTATTTCAGTTTTCTATTAACAGATTAGGTATTGAACTGGACATGTGGTTTGGACAAAATACTGACATAAAATACAACAGCAGACTATATTTTAAATCCCGAGTGTCAATTTCATATTCGCATGTGTATTTAAACGTACTTTCTGACCGTTAAACAATAAAATTATTACGTACTAGAATACATTCTATCATACCTAACATTACATTTTAAGGTTATTTATTTGTTATTACAGTTAAAAAGCAACCAGAATAATGTGTAAATTTGATCCTGTCTTTTGATCGGGCCGAAATATCAACCAAATCTGTTTTTAGAGCAGGACAGCTTTAAATGCATGAAAAATATTCCTATAGAAAATTCATTTTATGTTAAAATGTCACTCCATCATGCATCCGTGATAATAATTTTTAGAAATATTTCTACCCTTAACTGATCTTTGTTCTAAAAGTGGTGTTTGTTGTTTAAAGTTTTGAGCTTAGAAATGTAGAGATGAAGTCAGGCCTCTGGAGTCTCCTCCAAAAACCCTTTCCCAGAAAAAAAAAAAAAAAAAACACAAGAGGAAAAAAAAAATTGTTAGAGCTTATTTCAATATTCATGAATTTTCTATGAGCTCAGTTCGGCAGTTTCTATTAAGCATTAATTAGCAGCCAGGGGGGAAACCAAACAAAAATAAGGAGATGAATTGCTAATGAGTGTGGTCTGAATCCAAGCATGATGTTACAGCAGGTTTCACCGTGGTTCAGTTTTTATGACCCAAAAAAATCCCACTGGCCTTAGAACAGTTATTCTAACTATACGCTGTCAGGTAAAACTTTTACATAATAGAAATGATAGAATTCTATTCTACTTATAAAAAATGGGGTATAAACTTAAAAAAAATACGCTATAATATGTTTTTTTTTTTTGGGTTTTTTTTTAGAAATGTTTGTGTCATTTGTAAAAAAAAAATGATTTTATTTCTCAGCTCATACAATTAATAATTATTACTTGTATAATAAAAATAATAATGACAATAATAATGCTGCATATTATCTCAAAACAGAAAACAGTCTAAAAAAGGAAATAGAAGGAAAAAGAACTCGGGTTCCATGTGAATAATAACATTTTTTTTTTTTTAAACCCTCCTGAAATTTCCCCTTAAAATAATAAGTGTAAAAATGTTAAAATTATTTCCTAGTTCAGTTCCTTTCACAATAATTTTTTCCCCTTGATTTTATCAAAAAAATCTGCCACTTGCCTGCACCAGCATGTAATTATGCAGCATCATTAATTAAAAAAAAAAACATTATTCATTTATTGTATTTGCAAAACTTCACATGTCCATTTCTGATATTGTTGTTCAAACCAACCGTTTTAATGAATATGATTGTAAACTGATCAATTCAATGCAGCGCAAAATGTCAAACAAAACTGTGATGTGCATCGGTATGCGATTTGCATACACAGGAGTTAAAAATATTGTTTAATATTTCATTAGAATATTTTTGTAATTTTTTTTTATATTTTATTAAAATGTCTTGCAGGTGAGCAGTGAAAAAAAAAAAAAAAAAAAAAAAAAAAAAAAAAAAAGGTCTTTGAAATGATTTAATTCCATTGCTGCAGCTGTCATAACAGAAGAAAACAAAAGAAAGTGTTCCTGGTTATCAGATCTTTATGTGTTTGGGAATGGGTTTAGCGACTTAGTGCCCAGTAAGAGATGGATAAATACTACAGGCAGAAAAATAAATGACATTGTTACTGTGGCATTAGCCTTAAGCCCAGCTATCCTATTTGAATTGTATTGCTGAATCATAATCAGGTATTTTAGGTAAGCAGAGCTCAGGCGTCTTTTCCCTCCTGCCTTTTTCCTCCGACTTCCTTTAAAATCTCTAAAGCTGTACATAGCGATGGACGTCCACGCTGCTCAAATCCTCAGCAAACACAGCATGCGTCTCTAGATACCGGGGGGGGGGGGGGGGGGGAGGCCTAGCGGAACAAAAAAAAAAGCAAAAAAAAGCTGTGATTTATTTTGGATACAGTGAAAACATGGTATATATGGAAATGTGTTTGCGCATTAACCATTTCGGCAACAGACGCACAAAGTTTTTAAAAATACCTTATGTCTTTTGTGCGGTTTTTAGAGAGATATTTGAAGAATGGTTGTGTTTTGTTTTGGGTTTTTTTCCCCAGTAGCCAAACAAGGGGTTAAATAATTATGGGTCAAAAATTTGGCAACATATTTTAACTCGCAAAATGTAAATTAGAAATAGGATTGTTTTACAGTACAAATGAAAAATCATGTTATTTTATTTATAATTTTATAATAAGGTCCCTTTTTTCAAATGCACATAAATCTAAATGTAATAAACACAGGTTTAGTTAAGAAACCCCAATCACACTATATTTTTATACATTTTTTTCTCTTTTAGGTCATTCACAAGGCTGCGATGATCTTCGATAACAATTGGCTACAAAACACACACACACACACACACACACACACACCCTCCATCCGCCCCTGGCATGGCCTCTCTCTCTTTCTCCTTCTCACAACCTATCACAATCCATTACCACAAATTAGGGCTCAATAAAATTGCTATTCAGAGATAATTAGCACTGGTTTTGTGTCCAGCGCTTCCACAGGGGTTGTTGTGCTCGGGGTCACAGGGCCTCGGCAGCTGGGGTAAGCGAAGGGTGACTCGAACCGTTCGGGCTGACCCTGCTATCCCGTTGATCCCCCGCAGTGCTCACACACACCAAACCCTCACCTGCTCAGACACCCAGCCGCTCCAAATTAAACAAATTATTTCAACCTTCTCCCCTGTTCTCCTCTCACACTTCCTCCCTCCCCTCTTTTGAAGGGGCACAAAAAAGCAGAGCAGCAGTGAAAGGCGGCACAATAAGCCGAGGACTGGCGATCATTAACAGGGTGAGCTCGTCTTTCTTTAATTAACACTTTCAGGCTAACGCAAGGCTTCTATCTTCACGTCGGTGACAAAGTGGATTTTTTTTTTTTTCGTTTGTTTGGTATTTATTCATTGACCAGTACATCAATTTTTTTCAATGAACACATATAAAACGTATCATAACCATAAAGAGCTAAAAAATTAGGTGTAAAAGTCACATTAATATATAATAAAATTATCCATTATAATATAAAACATCCACAATTAAAATATTAAAAGTAAACTTTATTATAGAAATCCAATATAATACTTTTGAACGTATATCAATGATAACATGGCCAGTTAATAATCGCATTATTTTCCTTATTATTAGTACTGTTGTTGTTAAAGGTAATAATGTTTTTATTTCTTAATTACCAAACAGCAACAATGATGCCGAGATTAAAGTCCTGATTTCCTAGCAAGAGCAAAAACCATGAGGAAGGTTTGATGGGGGGTAAAAAAAAAAACAGAAGACTACACTTTATTACCAGAATCTATAGCTTTGCTCCTCTGGGAGAAACAGACTAATGCAAGAGTTTCTGGTATAACAGGATCTCTTACCTTTAATGTCACTGCAAGACAGTGTCAAATCATTGTATGACGGAAAAATGAGAGGCAGTAATCTGATACACAAGATCAGTCTCTCTGTCTCCTGTTGCGGTTTGTTTGGCTTTTGCCCTCGTGTCCCCTCATTCTAGACGACACCACACACAGTGGCCATTCTGCATCAGTGCCCCGCCGGAATGAGAGGAGACATCGGTGGTCAATAGGGCACAGTGCCACCCACAATCTAGCTCTCCTGCCCGAAGCACAAAAGCAGCAAAGCGCTATGGGTAATGTGAGGACCTTCCACTACAACAGCCAGTACATAGAGGAAGGTGGAACTAGAGAGACGAGGGGCTTCTGGAGGGCAGCAAACAAACAAGTCGCATTTTGTAGCCGATGAAAAGAAACCCCACATTGCTTTGAGAAACTACATTCAAGGACAAAATGCGCGCGTCTATAATAATAGTAAGCTTTCCTTTCGTCTTGCTGACTGAGGTCTTTCTGACTTGCAAACAGAACAGCATGAGCATGCTGATCAGTAATTACACACTCGCACACACACACACAGACCGCCGATTGAAGGAAACTCTCCAGAGAACCCTTCAGTCACCCGGGTTCACACTTTCCTTTGGTAAGCATGGTGCAGGCGCTGGCTGCTTATGGACATTATTCATATGGTAAATGCCATGCACACAATAGCCATGCACGCTACTCCATAGGGTTGCCTCTGTTCTCCATGTCAGCCGTCATTCCAGTGCTCCCTCCATTACTTATTTAAAAATGCATAAAGCACTTCGGGCTGCCTTCACCTCAGTGAGGGTCAATCAATTTTGGGAACTTATTTTGGCATGGAGCTTTAATTATCCTGCCAAATTAAAGTGTGTTGCATTTTAGCTAATTACGAGTGCACTTTAAAGTTCGAAATATGCAAATCGCTATTCATCTTGCTCACCAATGTACTAATTTATGGCTTTTTAAAAATGTATATTCATACAGAGAAAATCTCTTTTAGTGTCTTTCAGGGTTTTGGGCAACATGAAAAAATTATACATTCAGAATATTAAGATTCATGTTTATTGGCAAGTCAAATCAACACAGGGTAATTTAGCAGGATGTAAAGTGTGATTAAATCAAGCAGGATGTCCAAATGTGTGCTTTTTTTTCCTGAATGTATCTAAAATACGAAGAATTAATTTCACATTAATTTAACATGTGATACTAATGGTTTTTTTACTGCACCTGTCATATTATGATTATTAGCAAATCCTTGTCAAATTAAGCAGTGTCAGATAAATATGCAAACGTTTTTACAGTTTCCTCATCATGCTACACAATTTTCTTCTTTCCGTTTACTTGGAAGCAAATACTGAAACATTGATAAATACTTTTTTATTATTTGACATTATCTTTTTTTTTTTTTTTTTTTTATAAAGAGTTTAGGTTTCGGCGCAGTTGATAGCCAGAACTGTTGTGTCATTTACAGAATGTAAAACTATTCCAATAATTATGTTTATAGCTTATCAGCATGCTTACAGCTGCACAAACAAAAAATCTCATCTCGTCTCTTAGAGAAATTGAGCAGTGGTGTACTGTGGGCTTTCAGTCAGGGCCTGCTGTAAGCGATTATGGAGAAAGTGGTAGCACAGTGGTTCAGGTGTTGGACTCCTAATTGGAAGATTTGGGTTTGATTACCAGTACCACCAAGTTGCCACTGTTGGGCTCCTGAGCAAGGCGCTAAACCCTCAATTGCTCAGTTGTATAAAAGAGATAAATGTAAGTCTCTCTGGATACTAAGATGATACTCTCCAACTTACTAAGATGGGATATGTAAAAAAACACTGCTTTTTATTGGCTCTGTACATGGACCTTGCACAATGACAACAAAAGTTGAATATTTCTTTATATTTATAAAAGGGGCGGCCAAATGCTATGAATATAAGTCACATACACACATTTTACATATCATTTCTACTAAATCCAAATGCTGTTTTATGCAGGACTGACATATGGCGTTCGGAGTCTTAATATTTAGGAAGCAACGTTGTATAGCTTGTCAAAGCCAAAATTATTCCATGTCCCTTTCCTCGGTATTAAACAGTAAACATGGCCAACAAAATAGCTTGTTGTGCTCCGTGCTAGCTGTTAGCCACTCATAGCCCTTATAGCTTTGAAAAAGCCCACAAAACATTTTCTGGCCTTTGTATATGTAGCCATTCTAAAATTTAAGTTTTTCCTTTGCCTTCAAAAACTGTGCCTTGAAAATGCGTTTTTAGTGTGGATCGTCAACAAAATCTGGTGTAGCGGGTGCCGATGATTGCGGCCGTCACTAACTTTTTGTTGAGTTTTGCTGTCATACCCCAGAAATTCCTGATGTGGTGAAACGCTGGGCATGTTGCTAAAACAGCGGGCTGTGTTACTGAATGTTCAAATTTCATTGGCTGATGATCTGTAGTTTTGCCCCAGACCTTTTTAATGTGGGATATTCCAGTTCAACCCCAACACAATCTAACTATTTGTTTTTTACATTATTTGTTTTCTAACAACTATTTTTTATAGCGCCAGGAGAGAGAGAAGGCTCTGACGGCCCACCACTGAAATTGAGAAAGTATAATTGTGTAACTATGTTCTTATGATTTGCACCTCCTTTTTAGTAAAGCTCTATGGTAGCTACTTCCTAGTAGACTTTTGCTGGTTAGAATAAATTGCTTTGAAGATGTTTTGACTTTATCGATTATGTAACAAAGCCAAGTTAAGGTTCCAGAATGTGTTTTGCACCCACATGCTGTATCTACACATATGCGAGTTCCTAAAAGTTGATCAATTACTTGACACATGTATTTATTGCTCCTCTATATCGAACCACAGCCCTGTCCCTTTTTCCAGGCTTTTTATAATTCACTTTGTTTAAATCACACTGCAATCCTGAACACACAGTCACATATACAGTCAGGTAGATCATGGCAGACAATAGTAGAATGGTTTTCTCTTATGAATAGATATAATTCTATTTATTATATATGAATATGTTCCACTTTAATAAAATAAAATAAATAAATATCCAACTTCATTGTGTAAGGTACGTGTACAGAGCCAATGAAATGCATTTTTCACATATCCCATCTTAGTAAGTTGGGGTCAGAGTGCAGGGTCAGCTATGATACAGCGCCCCTGGAGCAGGAAGGGTTCAGGGTCTTGCTCAAGGACCCAGCAGTGGTTGACTTGCTGGTGGTGGGGCTTGAACCCAGGTGTTTCTGGTTTTCAGATCAGCAACTCAGCACCTTAACCATTTGAGCCACCACTGCCCTGTGTACATAGCCCCTCTGCCTGGCACAGGCCTGTGAGCCAGCCATTGTATAATCAATCCCTCTTTCTATTAAGAAAAAGAATTAAAGTTTACCACCAACTGTGACCTTGAAGAGTGAACTACTATAAGCTTAAAACATTAAGTATCACTAAGGGATGCACATTTTTGCAGTTTTGGGCAAGAAAAATGTAGTGTACCACCCAGCCAATGACAAATGTAGATAAACTAGCATCTTCACTACTTATAGCAACACTCCTGCCTGACACTGCATGTTTACATCATTTGCATGGTGGCATCACTTCAATAGAGCTTGGTCCAAAAGGGTAGTACCCTAGTATTCAGTAAAAGAGGCCCACTTAGTTGAAGGATAGGAACTGTTTTTTGACATTATTGTATTTTGATTCTTGCAGATAGAGCTTCTGCTTGCTTTAGTGCCCCCAGCCCTCTGTCAGAACTAGTCTAAAAAAAAAAAAAAAAAAAGAGTTAGAAAATAGAGAATAGTGACAATGATGATCAGTGTAACATTTGCATTGTTCCAAGCACAGGACCTGATTACGCCTGATATCAGTCTGCAAGCTAATCATATCCGAACTGTTATGTACCATATGTTAAATCGTTTCCTGACATATGCCAAAAACTTTATCACCACCAGGAACAAGTGATAGCCCAGTGTTGGACTGGTGATTGGAAGATCATGGGTTTAATTTCCACTACATTACTGGGCCCCTGAGCATAGCTTTAAAACCTCAACTGCACAGCTGTAGGAATGCTGTAATTGTAGTTCGCTCTAGATAAAACGCCATAAATGTAAATCGGAAATGGATCATAAACTGACCACGATAACATAACTTTTACCAATTTGATGTTTCATCTGCCTGTAGCACCGGTGGAAGCCTGGACCCTGTACCTTCCCTCTTATAATTACACACTTTGCTTGGTTTACTAATAAAATACGTTGCTGAGGTGTTTTATTATTTGTTTTAAATAGCAATTAGCACTCTTTATTATGTCATGTTAATAAATAATCAATTCATTATTGCCAAAGTGACAGATCCATTAGCTGCTGATATGTAACCAGTTGGGATTAAAGTGGGATTGAATGATTTTAAACACAAAGTATTTGCCCAGTTGCCCTTTCTAACACTAGCAACAGGAAACCCTTCTGTTTTGGAAGATTGTAGCAGTAAATCTTCTGAAATTTTTCTTTGTAGGTGATTGTAGGTGCAGAATGTACTAAAGTTAATTTTTATTGGGTGTATGACCATCTTTTGATTATTTCCAACACTTTACAAGCCTTTAACAGTTTCATAATAACTAAAATGTCTCAACTTCTATGGAAGCCTGTGCCAACTCTAACGATTTATTACCAACCCATAGTTCATTAAGTTTAACAGCGATTATGCATTTTAGAAAAATATCTTAAGTTTTTTTTTCTAAAAGTCAGGTGAATCAGGTGAATCTAGGATTGTATGCTCCAGGTAGCAAGTTTTTCCAGATGCAAAAGTCTACATTTTGGTGCCCCTCCCCCCATTTACATAAGGCATCTTATGAGACTTCCAGATTACAGCCTGCAAAAATTGAAAATTGTAATGCATTTAATTTCCTTTAGGAGCTGCTGACACCAAACTTTGTAATAGCATGAATATCTTTATTTTCATTTCAAATACACACCTATGCTATAGACCAATGCTATAGTCACATTACAATGCTATAGTCCCTTTACAATGCCATTTGCACAATATTGTTGTTAATTTGCACATTTCATGTCTACCTCATCTTACAATATGGTTGGCGCTATTGCGTTATGTTTCATTCTCTATTGTCTTTTTTGCACTGTCTTTGTAATGTTTGTACTGTTTATTGCACTGTCTGTTTCTGCACTGTCTGCATTAGGTCGCACACATGCACTTTATGTCTATCCTGTTTAGTGGCTCTTTGTTGTTTTGTGGAATTCTAAGTTTTGTGTAGCACCAGGGGGTCCTGGAGAAACGTTATTTCATCTCACTGTGTACTGCATCTGCTATTTATGGTTGAAATGACAATAAAGCTCCTTGAACTTGAACTATTTTACCCAAATACCATACATATTAACGTGGTATTTTATCTGTTAGCCTGACATAGCATATGTACAAAGTAGCTAATGACTTAAATAAGTGTTTGTATGATTTTATATATAAATTTTATTTATATTTCATTTCTAGGGTTATGTTAACTTGCTCAAATGTACAATTTGGCAGAGTAACTTTTATTCACATGATGTTTTTTATCATCTTTTTTATCCACATGATAGATGATGGTTAAGCGCCTTGCTTAGGGGCCCAGCAGTTGCAGCTTCATTTCCAGTTTGGTGGAATCCATGATCTTCTCATTGATATTCCAATACCCTAACCACTGAGCTACCACTTTCCCCATAGACGTTGTTTAGTTGTAGTTTACAGCATTTGGCAGACGCCCTTCTTCAGAGCGACAGTTTTTATATCTCATTCATACTGAGCAGTTAAGGGGGTTAAGGGTCTTTCTCAAGGGCCCCAATGTGGTAGATTGAAAAACCTGGGATTTGAACCTATCAGTATTATCTTATCAGTAGTCCAAAACCTTATCACTGAGCTACTAATTGCTCATATAATATATGGTTCTTTTATTTACAGTGTCTTTTGCACTGTTTAAGTCCAAATATAGATTTATTAAATATATCTTGCTCGGTGGGTACCATTTTAGGCTTCAAAATAAAGCAAGTTTTAGACTAGGAGACACTGAAGAAGATGAATGATTGTCACACCAAGGAGAATGAATGATTGTCACACCTGTCAAAAAGTCCTTTACCTTGATCTTGCACTCATATCAGAGACAAAACTGCCAAACGTGCCCAAAGTGGTGTGATGCTCAGCCCTTCACAGCGCTCAGTTCATAACACAAAGAGATTTCCATATGGAAAGGTCGCAAATACCTTTCGGGCTCTGCTTTAATTAGTTACCAAAATAAAATAAGTAAGCGAGATAGATACAGAAGAAGGAATGACATAAGTTAAGAGAAGAGACACAGTGTTTTTTTTCCCCAGGATGTCCTCATGGTAATTAGGTAAAAAAGAGAACAAAGTGATAGGATAAAGTGTGCATTGTGTACACATAGTGTCTGTTTAGGGTTTATACCCTCTCACTCAGTGTCTCAACCTTTCTGTGGATATTTACCATATGATGCTCTTCACACAGTATGACCAAGCTCTCGTGGTCTTCTTTACCCAAACAAACAAATCAACCTTTATAATTCAATGTGACAAGCTGACATGAAAAATGAGTGCAACATTTTATACTTATATGAATTTTTGTGTCAGATCACTTTCTGCTCCCTTGTTTTGCTCTCGCTCCATAGCCGAGGGCTTCGAAGTGCATATGCGAATGCGCTTTCTTTCCACGCCTTCAGACAGATCGCCTTCGCCCTAGTGAATTTGGTGATTAATTTTGGACGTGTTCCCTAATTATCCGCCTAAAGGAAGGGGACACAAACATAGGAAAAAACAAGCAAGGCAGAAGGAAGACGACCCCGAGGAAACAGACAGGCTGATGTCCGAAATGATATTAAAGGAACAATCTGACTCTCTCTGGTTCACATTTGGGATATTTAAGGATAGATCCCAGTGATGCCTGAGGACCTTCAGGGCCTTATGATCGGTGAATAGAAACAATCAATCAATCTAATTTTATTCTTATTCCTCTTGACAAAGACCAAGCCAGACTGATGCATGCATGTGTCTGTGGCACAGCTGGGGCCACTGGGCAATAAATGGTGGCACGTAGCAGATTGGCAGAAATGGACAAGCTGAAAATTGTAACTTGCATTTCAGAATTAGAAGTTGTTTTGGTAATTAGGTTTGCTCAAGCATCTTATTTTGGTCTAACAACCAGCTAAAGTATACATAAGCCACAGCTTGGTGCAAAATTGGGTGCAGCCAAACCCTGGCATTTAGAACTTTTCGAGAAAGTAGAGAGACATGAGAAGAGAAATGGCTGTATTTGCTGTATACTAAATTAAGAAAGACCTAAAACATAATTTCTGTTCGTTGTACAAAACAGACTTCAAAGGTGCAGTAGGACATCTTGACAGCACTGAAAGCATAGGTTCCATCCCATCCTGTACAAAACACAGTCCAAAACTACCCCTTCTGAACATATGAACATGCACAGACTAGATCAACAGCAACAACATTACTACAATACATCATGTGTCATTACCCCGTCAGAATTTTATAGGTCAGTTAGTAACAGTACTTTTATACCACCAGATAATACCAAAGATTTTTGAACACAATTTTTTAAACATGGTAACAGGAGTCAAATTTAATTGCACATTAGCACTGGCATTCCTTATATTACTTGCATTGATTTATTTTAGATTAACATTTCAATACAAATGTACAGTTATACTTGTATAACGTAACAAAATGATGCCACTTGTGCTGTACCTTAACAGACAACATACACCGATGAGGCTTATATGATGAGTCTACAAGCGCACGATACATTGAAGAATCTGACCTAATAAATGGCTTGAACTGGATCCCACACAAAATCCAGTAAGGACAGCACAAAGAACAGCAGCCAGATAAATTACGCTTTACATATCTCAGGGTCCATGAGGTAATTACCCCTACATACGATCCATCCAGATTCCTGTAAGAAAGAACACGGCTGTTTGACAATCATTCTCTTTGTGCTTGTGAGAGGGAAAGTAAGCAAAATCCGACCATGAAAGAACATGAAGTGCTGGTGTAATTGGGATATTTGGGAGCTTCCTGTTTCAGACTGTAAGAGTAGAGGAGACAGCTCACCTGGGTGACTCACGCCCTTTGGACTGGCCACTAGCCTGGTCCGGGTTCACAAGCGATCGTGTCCATGATCAGGAGGTATGAGTAACAAATGAGGTCAATTAAAGAGTCGAAGAGGGGCACCTGGCTCGAGCTCTGGTTGCACTAAACCGATCTGCCTTCTTTGTTTCATCCTAATGGATTCCATTTTCAGACCCATCACTTTAGAGTCTAACAATGGCCTCGATTGTTTGTAATGGATAAAGAGGTTTAGCAAGGTGGCCTCTTTCCCTGGACCTGAGTATCACTGGCATCAGAGCTCCCAAGGCCAAGGCAAGTTCAGATACACTCTATCCAAATCTCTCGCACCCTTCTGTGGCCCGCGGCCCAACAGTTCAGGCCACTCACGAGTAACTTCTACAAATTTGTAACTTTACCTTGCTTTAATAGAGCTAAAGTGATAGTGGGTTTGTTTAGATTAGTAATAGCACCTTTGGGGATTTGTTAAAAGAAAGTCAAAGGCAAAAGAAGGAGGAATACAGAAGATACAGATACAAAAAAAGAAATGTAGAGAATGGAAGATAGACTGACCTGTCCATCGACATCCTGCTCACTGACCTGAGACTCAACACTGATGGAAACCAGAGATACTCAGATACCTGAATGCTCAAATGTACCTCTAGAGTAAATCAAACATGTAGCCATGGTATCTAACACCCACTATCAGAACAGTCTAGTTTTTCCATACCTTTTTGTAAAAATATAAATGGGGCGGCTATGAAACCCTAGATAAGATGTTTTTTTTTAAACTTTTGTCAACGTTATAAGGTAGTGGTATACTAAGAAATTTGGTAAGGTAAAATTATATAATTATAGTATTTGTTTTAATATTACTTAATAAATAAAATCTTTCTAATACAAATTATTGGGCATTAAATAATAACGATTTTATTCTCCCTGTTAGATCTGTAAGATCTAAATAGTATTTGGTTTCAGTCACAGATTTTACACCCACAGACCGCTGGCTAAACGTCTGATGCGTGCGGCAAACTAATCTGTGACACTTCAGGAGCTTTAAGGTCGTCCTCTGATTTCTTGAAGTATACAGGATTTCCTGGAGAAGTGTGTGTCTCTTTGTTTAGCCCACCCAGTCAAGATCCAAAAAGACACCTGATCGAAGATGTAAGCTGTTGTAAGTAAGTTTACAACTGTAACATTGAGCGTTAATTAGGAGCGATAAAATGCTGGATTCTTAAAAGTATGTGATGTTTTGGTAAAGAATCAAAAGTTTTGGATAAGTCATTTAGTGACGTCCCTAAACATGACACAACGACGACGCTGGTTGCTTTACCTGTCTGTCATACATCCTCTTGGACGGGCATTAAGTGTTATTCTGAATAAGTTGTCTTAAAATAACAGAAAAGTGACCAAAAAAGGCTAAGTGGTTTAAAATAAGCGAGATTGGTAGTAATCTCCTTCTGCATGCCATCAAAATGAGGGGTTTATTTTTCCGTATGCAGGATAAAAAATAACATTGACATTTCTGCCATTTGGCAGACCCTCCCTCATCCAAAGCAACTTGCATTTATCTATGACTGGGTTATGGCTTCTTGCCCAGCAGTGACAGCTTGGTGCTCCTGGAAACTGAACCAATGATTTTTGATCAGCAGTCCAGCACTATAACCACTGAGCTGCTACTTTCCCTAACTCACTCCTAACAAGTTTTTGGGGGGTTTAAACAAAACAAAAAAAATCTGTTGGTGGAACCAGAACAGAACATATCCTAATTTATCACATCCATATCCACTTTTGACTTCCTCTTTGCCTCCTGTCTGGCAGATCCATTTCCAACATCCTTCTACCAATGTTTCCACTATCCCTAATCTTTACATTTATCTGGCCTCTTCGAGTTTGTCCCTGAAATGTCCAACATTGCCCTTCGATGTGCTTCGTTCTTAATCCTGTCCAACCTCATCATTCCCAAAGAGAACCTCAACATCTTTATCTCTGCTACCTCCAACTCTGCCTCCTGCCTCTTCCTCAGTGCCACTGTCTCTAAAGTAAATGTACAGATAAAACATTAAAAAGGCTTATTTTTACAGGAGTTGTAGCTGTAACTTCACTAGGACATGTTTAATCCTGTAGATGGTCCATCTAACCATTTAGAATTGTCTTTGAAAGAGGGCAAAAGAGGCTGAGCACAATCTCGTCAAGCTGATTTTTTTATTGATGGAGTGCCATCCTGTTATCTTTCGGTCCCTAATTTGGTCTCAAGAACTGCGATTTACATTTCAGTTGGCCAAATCCTTTTAAATGTATACACCCCTGTGAAGTACACTGAACTGAAAGGACCCACCTCCTTCCTCCCACCATCCCTCCCTACCCCACCCATCAGCCCCCTCTTTTCCCTGTTTTTCGGTCTGAATTTCAAACGATGCATTTGCAGTCCTTGAGTGGAGAGGATTACATTGACAATTAAAAATCAAAAGCACCAGCGCCCATGTAACGACCGGACAGCAAGCTTTGAGCCTTACTAAAGAGAAGATAGGAGGAGGAGGAGGAGGAGGAGGAGGAGGAGGAGGAGGAGGCTGGCGACACATCCAGATGCACCACAGCTTCGTTTCATCGTTAGGATGCTGCTCATCAGAATATTACGCAAGGAGTGTTATTTTAGATGAAAGTAGAAGCGGTGAATGACATGTAAATGAAAATCATTTGGCAGCAGGTTGAAAAGAACACAGAGCCTGTTAACACAATAAGGGACAGCTTGTTATTATTGATACTCAGATACTTCAATAAAATAAAGTCAAATGCAATTCAGTTTTAATGTAAATTCAGTTAAAATAATACGTCTGGATTTTGTATTTATTATTATTATGGTTATTTTAAAATGCTAAATTAGATTCAATAAACCTGATAGTCGGGGCATCGCTAGCAATTTTGGGCCCTTACTACACCGATTCCACATCAAATATACTATTACATTACTGTTAGTACTGTTACTACTAATAAAACAGAACTCTAGTGGTCCTGTGGTCTAGTGATGTGGGTTCTTAGAATTGTCCTAACCTTCGTAGCCTTAGCGGCACCCCTGCTGGAAGTTTTTATAACCTAACTGTTAAATTCGTCTTTTAAGTTTAACAAATGTGTCTTGTCTTTGGCTTCAGACTACAGTGCACAAAAAGACATTGAGACAATAACCTAAAAATCAACAAAGTAAATTGTAGTATAAAATACATATCATTTTTTTCCAAACCAAAGAACTGCTACAACTATGTCCGTCTTTGAAAACAGTAAATAAAGTGTCAGCACAGTAGTTAAGGTGTTGAACTGCTAATTGAAAGATTAAGGTTCGATTCCCAGCACCACCAATCTGCCACATATGGGCTGCTAAGCAAGGCCCTCAACCCCCATATTGCTCAGTTGTATAAAAGAGATAAATGATAAATGTAAGTCTCTCTGGAAAAAGACATCCGGCAAAATGCTATGAATGTAAATGGCAAAAAAAAAACCTTGATGTAAAACTACAAAGTATGTATTTATTTTTTTATAAGTATTTTTCAAGTATGTACAGTAATATGTGTAAAATCTCTCAATGCCCTTCTAGTACCATTAGGTCTGATTTTTGCTATAAAACAATTATTAAGAATTCTTTTGCCAAGCTACTAAAAGTTAAAAGCTAAAATCAGGTCCATTAAAAATCATTTTTCTAAAGTTGTTTTACCCAACTGCGATTTTAATAATAAATCCTGTCGTATATCATAAATCTTTATATCCAGTTGTGTGCTCGTCATACCATGGATGTTTTGTCCATGAAAGTTTGTACGCCCTGCCTGAGAGAACAACATTAAAAGGGGAAAAAAATCCTAACTGTATGTGCATCTTTCCCATAACAAAGATAACGAAGGAAAAATGTCACGCTGAACTCAGGTGAAGATTTTTCCCGCTCGTTTCGTTTGGTGGGCTGCTTAAGATTCAGCACCTCACCTTCTGAGAAAAACCACACGGCAACTTCATATGCAGCAATAACCTATGATGGAAATCATGATATTTACCCTTCTTTCTGATTTATTCATGATCAGTTTTGCAGTTACTAATTTCATTAAAAAGCAAAATGTCATTGAAAACAAAACGGGTGATAACATTAACATAATATTCATATCTGATGTTACTCCAAGGCTGTTTCGAGTAAGAATGAAATTATCTACAGCTTTTAATAAACCGAGATGATGTACAGTACGAATCAGAAAACATTTCTCCGACAAATAGTTTATTGTTTTATTCGTTAGGGAAATTATTTACATTGGATTGAAAAAAAAAAAATACATTTCAGAAAACCTGTTTCAGTGTTTGTCCCTCTAAACAACAGCAAGCAATGACCCGGTCTAGGCTTTGGACTTAGTTAAAATAAAAATGTCTTGAAGAAAAAAAAAAGGCCACAGCTGTTTCCTAGTATATTTATCCAAAAAAGAATTGACCTAAATGATCTAGACGTAAACCAGCCACCGATTCATATGAACAAATATTGTTTCACATTGCAACATACATCAATTAAAACATTTAATAAAATTAGAACATTAAAACAACCTTAAATCAGCAAACAGTATAAAAAGATTAATATACACATAACGGTGTTCATCATACATATCAATTTAATGTATCTCTTATTGGTAAAGGTGTTGGACTGCTAACCTGAAGGTTGTAGGGTCAATTCCCAGCACCACCAAGTTCCAAGTGCTGGGCCCCTGAGTAAAGTCCTTAACCCCCAATTGTTCAGTTGTGTAAATGAGATAAATGTAAGTCACTCTGGATAAAGGGCGTCTGCCAATTGCTGTAAAAGTAAAAAAAAGTGTCATTTTTCCCTATTTTTAACTACTACAATAAAAAACATCGGAAAAGGACTGAAATCTGTTATTTTTAAATTACAATTTTATTAAATTTTATTTAAATTTTATTTAATTTTTTTTTAATTCTATAAAGTATGTAATCCCGACTCAAAACTCATCTCAAACTTCCTACTCTCCTGTAAGTGATCTTTTATTTTTATTTTTACTTTTTTATTGCTTAAGATTTTAAGCCCTGTTTATTGTATCATTTTCATCGTCTGTTATTGTATTTTTTGTTTGTATGGTGACCTTGAGTGTCAAAAAAGGCGCCTTGAAATAAAATGTATTATTAATATTATTAGGATGAAAATAAATAATTCATTTTTTTACAAACGACTCTGTCAGTTTTTATTTTATTGGCAAATTTGTGAAATGACACCAGCACTATCTAAATTTAATTCTAACTATTACTACTACTATAAATAATTTTTAACAGTAATAACAATTATTACTACTCCTATCCCGAGCGACGTACAAAAGTGCTTTGAGTTTCATCAATGAACAAAAAGTGTAACAACAAACTAAACAAAACAACTATTGATAAGAGCAGCTTTAAATCCTTTTTTTTAATATTAAGTGCTGGGTATCTGAGGAAGAGGTAGATCTTTAATCATCTCTTAAAGACCGCCAGAGACTCTGCTGTTCTGATCTTAGTGCCAAAACAGAGAAATATATATATTATAGTATATAATTTATAATATATAACTATTATTATTATTATTATTATTATTATTATTATTATTATGCTGATAAAGTAATACACATGATTGTTGTTGCCATCATATAACATATTTATTAATTATATTATTATTGTTATAGAACCAGTAAATTAAGATTTAGATAAAAGATTCATATGTCTAAGTGACTCATGGTCGTGTTTGTGTGTGTGTGTGTGTGTGTGTGTGTGTTTTGTAGACATTTTCTACTGAACTTATAGTGTGTGTGTGTGTGTGTGTGTGTGTGTGTGTGTGTGCCTGCGCTCAATAGCAGTATCAGAATGATGCTGGTATAGATCTTGTGCTGTTGCAGGTTCTGGCCACTAGAGGGCTTCTCTTATGTTTTTACACATTAGAGACTTTTTTTAAGGTTTCTTTTTGTTAAATTCACTAGTTTAAGTTTTCTTTACTTGAAACATTGTTACAGAAGTGATTAATAAATGCATTTCTGTATTAACTTCGAATCGGTTTCATTAGTGTAGAATGAAAGCAGACATGCCAGGACTGATTTCAGATCAGACTTATCTTTTAGAGCCATCTAGTGGTTTAACAATCTCTGGTCCTTATGATTGAGACTGACTCATATATAAATTCTGCTGATTTATAACAAAATAAAAAAATTATTTATTCCTAAGGTAGAATTTAGTAGCAGTTAATTTGACACTAGACTGTTACAGCAGTACGTCATGATCAGTTCCACACTCTCCAAATAAGCCATGTTAATAATTATTTTATTTATTTATTTATTTTTTATACAAGATTTTCTTCTTTTCAATGTTAATATTGAAATAAATACACATGTTGCGAGATAATATTTACATCAGCTTGTCAAGAGTTTTGTATTTGTTGTAATTATAGCATCAATTTTTAGGACACTGGGAAATTATTATCATGTTCTAATTATGACCCTCAGTAATGTTTCATAATCATCATTAATATTTTAAATTAGCAAAAGACAAAAATGAAAGAAGAGACTTTTGAATTCCTGTTCTGGAAAAATAAGTTCCCGTTTCGGAATCCCTGTTCTGATCACACAGGAGGAATTGTGTGTTGCTTTGCTTTTATTGTTTATTATAATTGTTTGTTTATTTACTTATTCCCTAATTCGGGGTCAGGGGGATCTGCTGGAGTCTATCCAAGCTGTCTATGTAAGGGCGAAAGGCAGGAGGGGTACACACCCTGAACAGGTTACCAGTCCATCACAGGGACTCACACTCACTCCCTATGGGTAATTTAGAATCACCAATCAACCCAACATACATGTTTTTGGACTGTGGGAGGAAAACCGGAGTACCGGAGTCGGAGTAAACCCACACAAGAACATGAAAATTGCGTGCAGAAAAGACGCCTGCCTTCGAATAGAACCTGGGTCGTTCTCGCTGTGAGGCAACAGTGCTTACCACTAAGCCACCGTGCTTATCGATTCATAACAGACGGTGTGGTATTGCAGTTAGTAGCATTGCCAGTTTCACATCTCCAGGATCCTGTTCTATACTGAGCTTTTGTGTCTGATCTCCATTTATCTATTTAGCTTTTTTTTTTTTCCAATATTTTATTTCTGAAAACCTCCAAAAACAGGCCAGATAAATCATTCCTAAGTGTGGATTTAATGAAGGAATTCCGCAGATGCCCTTATACTTTTATTTCGTTATACCATTGGGCAGTTGAGGTTTTAAGGGCTTTGCCCAAGGGTCCAGCAGTGCTATTTGAAATTATGACCTTTCACGCAGCCTTATACACTGAGGTACTATTCGCCCTAATAAAATGTGTGTTTGTGGATAGCACAGTGGTTAAAGTGTTGGGCTGATATCTGAAAGATTGGGGTTCAATTCCTAGCACCACCCACTTACCACCGCTGGGCCCTTGAGCAAGGCCCCTTAACCCGCAATTGCTCAGTTGTATAAAAGACGTGAAAAGGGTCTGCTGCTAAACGCTGTAAATGTTATAGTATTGGACTGGTGTTATATCTTTTGTGTATTTCCACCTTATGGGGTAAATTACATTAAATTACCGAAGGTGAGTGAGTGTGAAATAAGATGTACATGTGGATTGTTGTTTTTAGCGGCTAAAAGTAATTTATCCCCTTTTTTTAAATTAAGTTTTGGTCAGACGTGAACAGGGTAAAAGCTATAATTGCAAACAGGAAGTGATTTAGATGGACATTTTTTTCCTTATCACAACTCTGTGACAAGAAATTTACTTAAACATCTGGTAAAAATTCCCAAAATTGCTTTTGATCTATTACTTATGCTAAGATACATGGAAAGGAGATAACCCAAGTGTGAAGGTTTGATATGGTGTTAATTTTTTTTTATTCAAAATCTGACTTAATCTGACTTCTGAGTTAAATTCCTAAAAAGCTTCATGTCAGCTTTCTCTAGTCCAAACTCTTTGAAGGACCTCCAGTCAGTCTGTCACTCCCAAGGATTAGAAGGTGTTTGCTCTCGTCTCTACGTCCTCCACGACATCGGCTTGGCTCGTGTTGACTAAGAATAACATTGGCTCACAACAAGGGGTTTTAGGGAAAGCGAGAGGACAAAGCCCGTACGGACGGAGACGCTTGCGTTAATTAAGGGTTTTGTTACACTCTTGCAAAGGAGCAGGTTCAAAGAGATGCTTTATGATGACATCGTTTGATGAGGAACCACCGCCGCTTTGATGTCTACCACTTGTGCATCACTTGTAGCTTTATAGCGATGAGCACATGAGGAGGCAGATGTGTGTGTGTGTGTGTGTGTGTGTTTAAAGTAGAAAAGAACAAAGCAGCTAAACAGCTTACACAAAACATCTTATACTTCTATAGATACATTTCTTTTAGTGTTAAAATTTGTACTTGGACTAGAATTAGTATTAGTCAGTGGCAGACTTTTGAAATAATAAAAAACACACAACTGTAAAAGCAAACAGAATGTTAGTTCTGTAATACAGTGAAGTGTGATGAGCGTTTATGGCTAAAATATTTAGAAATATTACAAATTGAATATTAGCCTTAATATTACACACACAGAAGTAGTGAAGCTGAATTGTCAGTGGCTCGGACGGAGCACAGTTTTTGTACCGAATCTGCCATTTTTGCTTTTAAACCTAAATAAAAATAAGACAACTTCTGTGATGCATTTACATTTTTTTTTTTAAGCTATGGTGTCAGCGATCTTTTTTTAAAAAAAAAGCGGGGCAACAGAGCGAGAATAAACCTGCTCGCGCTTGTTCACTGCATTGCAGCAAAGGTACTGACTCATATTTGCCTTTTTTGTGTTTTTATTTTAGATCAATATTTTACAAACATATCTGAAGTACATTAGTTTGACTATGGAATGTAATGGCATATAATAAAAGTGTCTACAAACATTATAGTGATATGAGAGATAGAGATAGCAATGGGCAGGTGTCTAATGGATGCCTAACATTCGGTTTTTGCCGTGTATTTGCGATGCGCTCTTGGAAAACCCATCACATGTTGGAAAACCCATCACAACTATTACAGATTTTCCAAATCTTATCTATATAAATAGTTTTCGTACCTTATCTGTAAAAAAAAGTTATACTTTCCCTTCAGGAGCTCAAGCTACACGGAAACACTTCCTGTATTACCATAGTCTGAAGCTAGTGTGAAATCAAACCGATGGATAAGTGATATGTTAGGAGCATGGCGCTTCACAGGCATGGGATCTAAGTGACTGACTTGTGGTCTGTTTCGGGCTTGGATAAAACTGATTTGTGTGTAGCTTGAATCGGAGTAGAGCAGACTAGCAAATGATCTTCCATCAAGCGATGTTTAAAGAGTGGCCACATGCGTAAGCATCGCATGGCCACATGCGTAACCATCGCTGCACAGGCAGGGCTGCAACTGTGGCTTAGTGGAGGCTAAAGTCCAGGTGGAACTAGCAAAAAAGATTGAGACGGGCTCTGCCTTATTGCAACCTCAGTCTTGGCCCCCATATTGGTAAGATTCCCTGAAGAGGGCACCAAACAGGGGCCACCTCTTATAAGTAGAGCTAAGATGGCTCAAACCTCTGAGAAGGCTTAGTTCTTGGCAGCCAGTCTCTCTCATGTCTGTTAAGCTAATTGGTGATTTGAAATTGCCCATAGTTGTATGTGTGTGTTGTTGTTTGTCTGTATGTGGCCCTGTGATGAGCTGGTGACCTTTTCCAGGGTGACCCCTGCCTTTCGCTCAATGACAGCTGGAATAGTCTCCAGAAGATCTCTGTGACCCTGATTAGAAATAAGTGGGTATAGACAACAGATGGATTTTAAGAGATGATAAACAAGTTGTTTTTTTAAATAATGATGTAATGAAAACATCCCCATGTAACAACCTTCAGGTTTTCGCATCACATTTAAACACATTTTATTTATTTATTTGAAGATTATTGTGTATTAATATATAATTATTTAAATAATCAATAAAATGGCTATTAATAAAATATAAATTAAAATATTGTTTGCAGTAAATTGGCTATTCTTATGTTTATGTGGCTACAATGACATGGGAACACCAAACGTCTCCACTTACCAACACACCCAATCACCACATCCCTCCACCACTCAACTCACTCAGTCTTCTAAATATTAACTAGTCACACGTGCAGTTAGTTTTCTTCTCAGCCTCACTCCTCTATATAAGAGCACTATCCAGACCCCGTCACTATCTAGCCTCGTTTATGCGACAACTAGGACTCGCTTCCACAGTCTCCGTATCTTGTCTCCACGCTACAGCAATCCAACCCTTCCGAACTTCTACCTGCCCTTCTATTATGGCCACGTTCCCAGTTCCAGCATGTTTTACTTCAAGTCTATCAGCTCCTTGCTCCATGCCAGGGGTTCAACCAACCCCTGGAATCCTGACAAGGCAATAACGCAATAAGTACCATCCGGGTACTCTGGTTTTTTTCCAGGTTGAAGGCATTTGTTGTAAGCTTACTTTCATCACTACACTGTTTGCACTGTTGAGCGTTTGATTGTGTGTTTCCCGCTTTGTGCTGTGAAACTCTTAAGTTTTTTCACCTTTATTCCTCACCACTAACAAGGTCCTTGTAAAGGTCTAAAGAACATCAGTGTTCTTTTGTATTGTCTGAATGTAGGAACTAGGATTGATGATAACTGTAATAATAACTTGAAGTTTGTGTGTAACTGGCTGCATGGTGGCAGAGTTTATTTGTTTATTTACTGTCCTGAATGTTTTTTTATGGTTTAGCATGCTAGCTTTGTAAATGTAAATGTATGAGTGCGTGTGTGTGTGTGTGTGTGTGTGTGTGTAAGGCACTGAGAAATCCATCCAGGGCGATGTGTCCGGTCCACCACGGGAAAGGATCCAGATCCAATTTAGTCCCAACTAATAAATATTAATTTCCACCAAATATTAATAAATTAATATAATGTTTTGTGTGCCCGATATTCTGCATAAATAATCATTTGCAACTAATTAGTGTAGGTTCATAATGTAACCATCATACAATTTGTACTTGTTATACATGCAATGTCATGGCAGCAAAGGTGTGTATTGTTAGATAATTAGAGCTAAACCAGCATCGCCGTCCTCTCTCTCTTCTCAGTAGTGATGAGCCACGCTGCTGGGTTTGTCTGTTATTGCCTAATTCCTGCTAACAGCAGTCGGTGTAATCAAACACCCCAATTAGGTCTCCCTGCTCCCTGCTTACCCCAATTGCTTCCTCTCCTCACCTCTCCTCACAACACTGCCTAATGAGCTTTCATCTGTGGCACTGAGCCCAAACGAGCACCTCAGCTAGTGAGCAGACACTCGTAACCCAGCAAGAGCTTGATGAAACCCCAAGTCCTCGTTTCACTCTCTGCTTACTGCTAAACTCGTCTTTGTATACCGAAGAAAGAGTTTACTGTCTGTCAGGAAGCAGTTAAAGGAACATTAAGAGCAATTAAAAAACTCAAGAGGAATTTAGTTTTAAAAAATTAATGCAGTAGTAGTTTTAAAAGTATTTTGCTTGCTTTTTTGTGAAATGCAAATCATTGCCATGGTTCAGCAGTGGTGCAATGAGGACCTGTGGAAGGATTTGCCTCTTCTAATACCATTACAATCTCTTTTATGATCCTAAAAATTATGTGAATCTAATCACAGACTGTAATCTGGGCTTTCCGGTCAGGAGATCTGTGGTGAGGTCATCGTTCTATTTCATCCCAAAGATGTTCAGTGAGGTTAAGTTCAGGACAGCATGTCTTTAGCTCAGGGGCATTGTCATGCTGGAACAGTGTTTAGCCTCAGCGGGCTTATGCTGTGCGATTTTTAATGGTTTTTCTTTGGATTGTTGCTTACACATTTAGTAACCTGTGCTCTCTTGCTAAATGGTAGCTAGCAGCAAACAAACTCTTTGTAGCATCAACATGCGCCAATAATAATTTAAAATGGTTTAAAGTTGTTGTGCGCTTCTATTGGTTCTTAGTTTGATGGTCATCGTTAAGTCAAGTCATATCACCTGTATTTATATTAACAATCAGGATTGTTTCAAAGCAGTTTTACAGAATTACATCAGAAAAGACATCATTAAACATTCATTAAAACACTCAATTTGATTAACATCTATAAATTAAGAGTCCCCAACTAAGCAAGCCAGAGGCGATGGCGGCAAGGAACTAAAACTCCATCGGTGACAAAATGGAGAAAAAAACCTTGGGAGACACCAGGCTCAGTTGAGGGGTCAGTTCTCCTTTTGTTTAAGTGTCTGAAATCTTCTAAAACTGCCAGAACTTCGTCAGAGGAAAAAAAACTGATCGCAATGGTCATAAATAATCACTAATAATAATAGTTTGTGTTTAGTACCAAACGAGCAGATTGGGGCCAACGTGGCACAGTTTAAGACCAGATTACATTAAAAATAAGGAAATCCTAATGCTAGCAGATAGAAAGATTCCAGACAACTGTGTGCTTTTAACTTTCTGGCAACACTTGAAGAAAATACAGTTATAGATGTGCTGTTAAAACATCCACAAACCTTTGACCATATAGTGTGTCTTGTTATATAGTAACTGTATATATAGTACATATGCAAGTATAGTATAGTATACTGCAAATATAGTGTAGTAGGCTTGGCTCCTTTTGGAAGTTTCTTGCCTATTATTTCCTACAGCTAATGTTTGCGTTACATCTCATGGTGGCCAATCAGGAGTTGGTTTTATACCATGTGTAAGACTATAGAACAGGGCTCACCAGACTCCAGTCCTGGAAAGTCTGTGTCTTGCACAGTTTAGCTCCAACTTGCCCCAACACTCCTGTTTGTAAGGTGCAAGTCTACCTGTATTTGATTAAGGTTAGAGTTAAACTCTGCAGGCCCTCCAGTACCGAGTTTGGTTTCACCACTGTGAATTTTACAACCATGATGTCATCTTTCAGACCCTTTGACTCCTGTAGTCGACTCCAGCATGAAAACACAACACTGATATTCGTTCGGATTTTTTTTGTTTTGATACAGTCTATTTTTCCACAGTATTTGACCGCACCAATGACGTATCCTGTCTGCGTGCACAGGGTGCACAGAGGTATGCAGACAGGCAGGTAGGAAAGCCTTTTAATGCTACATTGTTCAATGCTACGGCATTTACCATGCTAATGTTTGGTTGCTGTCTGTAACAGGCTTTTTATTGGGGCATTTGAACAAATCAAGGTTTACAAAAAGGACAATTAATTTCTTTTGCTTAAAAACTTTTATTTTGTGTTAAAAAACAATCTTACGTTATATTAGCAAGCATTTCGACAAAAAGTTCAAAGCACCCTTGATTCTCCATGTACACTGTAATATCAAATTATACCTTCACTGCAACCCTATAAGGACACTATAAGGTGTGTTATGATCAGTGTGGATGAACTTAAGCATCCTGCACAGAGATAATTAGTGCCTGGACTCACTTGATACATGTAAATGAATAGAAAAAACCCTCATAGTGTTGCTTAATGATGGATATGATGGTCAGATGTCCCAATACTTTTGTATTTTAACAACTCAGTTTCAAAAAGCCATAGAAACGATTTACTCGAAACGTTGTGTTCTTTGTGTTATTTATTTTTTTTACTGGAAGTCACTAAAAGTTTTAAATTCTTCCGTTTTGTTCAAACAAAAAGGAATATATTTTATTAAAAATACATAGAACCTATAATATAACATATAATAAGAATTACAGTGCCACAAATGCTCCTATGAAGAATATTAATGATTATATTTAAATTACTTTATTTATTTATATACATATAATACATATTAATGGAGTAACTGATAATTATTACGGCTCTGGTTGAATTATTATTGTTGTTGTTGTTGTTGTTGTTGTTATTATTGAGTCGACTCTTCAATTAGTAAATGAATTTTTCATGTTTTGCTAAAACCCCATGTTCCACATCCCTTTCGCACTGCATCCCTAAGAACAGACACAGGATGTTTGAGGTGAAGGTATCAGTAGCACCTCATGAAACATACAGTGTTTGCAGGTGAATGTAACACCTTGTGGAAACTGAAGTGGGTTAGCAGATGCCGGTCCTCGAATATCGGCTTGCCGGAAAGTTCCTCAGCTGGAAACAGCTGGGTTTTTTTTTTTTTAAAACCCTAACGAAAACTCCAACAACTCTTGCCTGAATGGGGCAATAAAAGCAATCACATTCAAATGATATGCAAACATCAGGCGCTGAAGGCGTGTTCGGGCCAGTTTGTGTGTGGAACTGAGTGAAATGATGCAAGAATCATTTTGCCTTGATTTGACAATGAATATGCATTCGGTGAGAGTGTTATTAATGACTCCGCATTAGAAATTCTGTGGAATTTCAAATTTATATTACTGCTTGAACAGAAAAAGTTTTTTAAAAGAGCATAACTGTCTGTCATCAGTAATGATAGCAAAACGACATGCATGAAAAATCCTATGTGGTGAATCTGTCCTTTAAAAGATGATATTTACTCATTGGAATCTTTACTAATTTCTAATAATTTTTTTAAAGATATTTTTTAGCCATTTGGCCTTTTATTTATAGGACAGACTGAGATGAATTGGGGAAGATAGAGAGAGGGGTATGGAACCGGAAAGGACCCAAACCAGAACCGAACCCAGTCACCGCGCATGTGGGTGCCGGCGCCTTAACCCACAACACCACTTTTTTACAAATTACCAATAATATTGATGAAATGTACAAAAATTCATTACAAAAATTTCAGAATTTTTATTTCTAATATAACAGTAGGGGCAGTGGTGGCTCAAATGGTTAAGGTGCTGAGTTGCTGATCTAAAGACCAGAAAAAACCTGGGTTCAAGCCCCACCTCTGGCAAGTCAACCACTGTTGGGTTCTTGAGCAAGACTCTTAATCCTTCCTGCTCCATGGGCTCTGTATCATAGCTGACTCTGAGCTCTGACCCCCAACTTACTAAGATGGGATATGCGAAAAACACTGCATTTCGTTGGCTCTGTACACGTACCTTACACAATGACAATACAGTTGAATATTTATTTTATTTCAAGGTCACGTAACTAGCTGCCCATTGCTATGATTGGCTAACAGTTTTGCATTTTTTCCATAAACGAGGAATTCCCAGTAAACTCGGGTCACAACCTTAAAAAAAACCCACTTAATCACGCTCGTGTGGTGCGACGTTACAGTCGAATCCAATATAGTCGTCACAGAATGTAATTCTTTCAGTAAAACAAGCGTTGATTTAAGTCTTGTTTGATAATAATAATGGGAATAAAAATGCAGCGAACAAATGACCAAGTTTCCTGATGTTGGGATCTGGCAGAAGGTTAAGCAAAGTCTGTGTTGGTTCAGAACCCTGTTTTCAAAGCCATCTTCTCATTTATTTATGACGTGTATGTGCTAATCAGTGGGCGGGGCTAAACGGTGCTTATCCACACTATTACGTCATAGAGTAGAACAATCCAACACCTGTCATTTTGGCTGGCTGCTTACAGTATTATCTGTTTTTAGAATATGGTTTTAAGTTCTGAAAGTTACAGCCTGTTATTATTGCACAATGGCACAAAGGGAATTTCAATTTTTCAGTTTATGACCCCTTCAATTAATAGTATTTGATGACAGCGCGCACACAAGTCTTACATGAACTCGACAAATATGTGTTAAACCTCACAATTCATGTAAGATACAATTTAACCCGTGCTTCATTGAGCAGGATCTGATTCGGATGATATGTGACCTACAGTTCAGAAGATTCACAACTAAATATTCAAGATGAGGCATTTCTTGAGGTAACTTTTTTTTGCTTATCGTTTTAAATATTTAAAATATTTACTTAATTTCCAAATATATAATTGTATATATATATATACAATATATATATATATATATATATATATATATATATATATATATATATAATGCATAATTCATCCAGACATATTAAAGGAAAACACAGTGGCTGTATTGTGCTTTACATTTTCACTTACATTCAGACATTCGGCACATACCATTATCCATAGCTACTTATATTTATACAATACTTTTATTAGTATTAAATGTCAAGGACCTTGCTCAGAGAGGTGGAGGGTTTGAACCTATGATCCACCGATCAGCAGTCCAACATCTTAATCACAGAGATTTCATTTCCTAAACACGACACTTTGTTGGCCAGTAGTCTATATGTCTTCTTAAGAAAGTTATTAGAAAGTGAAGTAAAAACATCAGTTAAGAAGTTATGTTAAGGTTTTGGGTTGCTTTTTTGGAAGATCATGGGTTCAATTCCCAACTCAACCAAACTGTTCTCGCTGGGCCCTTGAGCAAGGCCCTAAAACCTAAACTGTTAAACTGTGGGTAAAAAAATGAAATAAATGGCTTTGGATGCCAAATGCCGTAAATGTACAGAGACCTGTAGAATCTGTGTTAAGGGGCAGCGAAACAATACCTCAGTTATTAAACTTGGGACAGTGGAAAAGGTGTTAAACTGTTAATCAAAAGGTTGTAAGAACTCTGTTAACGCTGGCCTTTAGTTCTTAATCCTCAGCGGCTTAGTTGTATAAAGGAGATAAAGGTTGCTAAAGTGGGTCGGTCAAATAACTTAATAAATGTTCGTTTCCATATTATAGAAAACAGTTTTTTTGCCCCCAAACATTAGCTGTTATTGCTGAAAAAAATGATTTTTTGTTCCACTATCGTTCTCCCAATTCTTAAATGTTTTTCAAACATGCATGACACCATCAACGACTGAGGCACTAGGACATCACCAGCATCAAAAGTCACAGACCTTACACTGCTACAAACACACACACGCACGCAGGCACGCAGGCACGCACACTGAGTCCCTGCAGCCTCTGCTGAGCTGTTTGTTTAGGAATCTCTGCCTGAAAATTGTATTCCATCGACCATGCTCGCTATCAACACACAATTATCTGGGTTAATCATGTGGAACAGTGGCAAATTCACCTGGGGCTTAGGAACTAATGACATTCGCGTCTGGCCTGCTTTAGTGAAATAGCCTCACACCTGCAGCAGGAGAGACGAGATTGCCAAAGAAAATTTGGTCTCATTTTGCCCCCTCCCTTTCGATCCCTTTTCTCTCTCTCTCTCTCTCTCTCTCTCTCTCTCTCTCTCTCTCTTACTCTCTCTTTCTCGCTCTTCTCCACCCACCCCCACCCCTTTCATTTTCTCTTTTCCTTTAAACCTGCCTCTCTTGTTTTTTTCCCTCCATTTTTACCTCCCTTTACTTTCTTAGTTTTGTCTTTTTTTGTGTTTTTTTTTCTCCCCAGCCTCCTTTCCTTACTTTTTCTCTCCTGTCTTTCCACCTCAATACACATCTTTTCCTTTCCACCACTTTCTTTATTTTTCTGTTTTTTGGGGGGTTTTTTTTAAACGTCTTTTCGTTTCACAGCATGCTCTGGCACTTGGTTCGCTCTCGTCCATGCGATTGCTATTGCTACCGGGTGCGTACCTGGGCAAATGTGATAATACATGCATAGGATGGGGGGGGGGTATCTCTGCATGCATCGACTGGATGCTGAGATGAGTTCACACTGCATAATTGCAGAGAGATCAAGCGAGATGCTGCTAGAACGCCAGCACTCTGGTGGTCCCGTGGCTTTACGAAGTCGTTTTTGACTAAGTTGCCACTGCAGGAAGAAAGTATCATGGCTCATAATTATTTGTCGATATTGGCACACCCTGGCTGCGGTCATGTGTGAAATAGCAGTGTGAGGCTTTGAAGAGGAGGTGCTCTGTACTCTGTATGTTGTTTGCATGGCATTGCATTTGCATTTTAGCCTCAAACTTTAAGTTTTAGTTGCATGCTTAGGATTTCCATATACCATCACACTGTCCAGGCCTGATGTGAACTTTTCCACAATAATCATATATAAATGTTTTTAATTCTGTTGTGCATTTAATGTTCTAGATTGCGTCTTGCTGTACTTTGCATATTTCCTTATTAGTTCAAATTCTGCTATAAACTAAAGATTTATAGTAAGGGTAGTATTTTTTGTGGGCAGTTCTTTTCATCAAATGAGCTTGGAGGCCATTTTGGAGGCCGTTTTTAGGACTACTTTCTAACATCTTGGCCAATCAAATGATATATCGCTAAAAAGCCCAGGATGTTGCCTGGGGGTAAGGCTGTTTGCCAAATGCCTAAAATCTAAATACATCATATCCACAGTCTCTAAACTGCCCCAATGTTGAAAGTACACAATAGTATGTACATGTATGTAGCACGTAGTAACTAAGAGACTCAAACACTGTTCTAGCAAGACAGTGCCCTTGTATAATAGTGGGAAGAGGGTTCAGATCCCTGACCACAATCTCACTCAACCCCACCTTTGAGATAAACTGAAATGCTGACTGCTCCCCGGACCTCGTACCAGATTTTACTGCCTGATCTCAGTAATACTATTGTAAATAAAAAAATCTCCACAGTCACACGACAGTAACTATAACAGAAATGTGGGGTTTTTATATTCATTATCCCTAAAAACTAAAATTAAAATTAAAATAAAATTTTTTTCAGGATGTCTGTGACTCAATATATTGAACATATGAAAACAGAAGATCATCAGTTTCTGTAAACCAGTTAATCTTGAATAGAAACTGGCGGTATATGTAGGTATGGGCACACACACACACACACACATTAAACTGCAGCACTGGGAAAGGTGCGCATTAGGCATTAAAACTATCATACAATAAAGTGCAGCAGCCATTTTGGATTTTGGCTTTCGTTTTGTATGGTGGCTTTGAACTTTTGAAAAACCCCTTGAGATGCTTGCTTTTTTTTTCTTTATGATAGACGAAAGTTTCCTAGGCAGTGTGTAAAGGTGACTCGAATTAAATTTTTGGAATTTTGCTGCCAAAAGCTTATGCACATACAGTACGAACAAGCAGTTTTTCCAATACTTCTGTCCATATCGAGTATAAAACATCTACAATGACAAATTTTACACGATTAAATCTTTTACAAGTGTCCAAGTTTCTATGAGAAATTGCTCTTTAAACTAAGAACACACATTTATCCAGGCGTTTTCTGTGCTTTTCTCATATCCAGAGCAAATATCCTGTTAATTGAAAAATGGTACTAAGAAATAATCAAATTTAAAGCTTAAACATGGATTTTATAGGAATAAGAAGCATAAAGCCATGATAAGGTTTAACATTCTAGCAGAATTCATGAAACGCCCCTGAAGGCCTATATAATCTGTTTTTTTTCTACCCACTTAATGGGAGACAATACAAGAGCACACCAGATGAGTCATTGAGCAAGAACGGCTTTAGTCTGATACTTAATTCAGGAGGTCGGAAATAGATTTGGCAGCGCAGGTCGCACAGCATGATCCCGCCACAACCACATCCTTTTAGTTAATTTCATTTCTTCAAAAGTGTCGATTCTTTGACTTAAAGCCTGTTATCTCATTTAAGAGGCCTAGCATGGGATCCGGTGGCACCCTGACATCTGTATTCATTTGCCTCGAAATTAGTCCTGACACAAATTTAATGAAAACACACACACAGAAGAGATTAGAAGGCAGGCCAAGAGCATGTGTGGAAAATGTAAAGAAAAAAAAATCCAGTATTATTTATTTTTTAAGATTATTTTTGTTATTATTATTTTTTATTTAAAAACCCCCCCCCAAAACTAAAGCTGATTGTCAGCCTTCTGTGTATTGAGGTCAAATGTAAACCGAAGCAAAATCTGGTGCAGAAACTTGTTCAGAATTTTTGCTCGCTAGGGATAAAAGGTTATAATAATTATATTGATCTGTAGCCTTATTAATATTCAAACCAAACCCACAACAACAAAAGGAGCAGATGGCCAAACATCAATATCATCTTGCACAGTACATTTCATCCCTTCTTCATTTCTTTTTCATCATATTCACATTCCCGTTCGTCAAACAACATCCTCCCCTGCATAAGCAGCAGCACTAGTAATTCCCTGCGTTTGAAAATAAAGACACAGAAAGCAGTCAAGGATGAATGATTTTATCTTGTTTTTTCTGTCTGTCTGCTCTTTTGCAGGCTGGATTGTTATCTGTTTGCGCTCCCTGATACATACAACACTGATGAACGGCATCTATGCACTGGAATGGCCAACAGTATTTCTGTGAAATATTATAAATAAATATAAAAACTAAATTTTTAATATGGCCAGAAATTTTCCGCAGTTTTTCCTCTTCTTATTCTTATTATCATTAGTCTTATAAATGTTAGCAACTGATCAGCATGAGGGTATAAAACTGTACATTACCACCCATTGCTAGGGCCGCTTCTTGCCAACCATAGAAGGGTGGGCAGACAGATATCCCTGGTGGGCATTTTTTAGGGGTGAGGTTGAGGAGATAGATACTCTGAAAATTTAACTAATTAACTGATGGAATAGCAAAAATATCATTGTACTAATATTCTAGCTTGGGCTTGATTAAGAAGACATGTTAAGTCAATATAAACAAAAATATGTTTAGTTAAACGAAGAGTTTGGACAATGTTGTGCTGGACTAATAATAATTAATATTCAGGCAATTTTATCATTTCTATGAAGTTAAAGGAAAGTTTGGGCCAAATAAAAAGTATACAGACAGACAGACAGACAGACAGACAGACAGACAGACAGATAGATAGATAGATAGATAGATAGATAGATAGATAGATAGATAGAGGTATTGACAGACAGACAGACAGACAGACAGACAGATAGATAGATAGATAGATAGATAGATAGATAGATAGATAGATAGATAGATAGGGGGTATTGACAGACAGACAGACAGACAGACAGATAGATAGATAGATAGATAGATAGATAGATAGATAGATAGATAGATAGATAGATAGATAGATTACAGTCACTGTTACTGAAGTCACTATCAGGCTGTTTTAAAGGCACCAAAAAAATTGATGCATTGCATTTGGAAGCAAATATTTCCACACTTTATGAATTGTGTGATTGTCTGTTTCAGCTTCTTTAGGCACACCACCTCGCCTTGCAGCGCTGTTACTTCAAAAATGGTGGCCCCAAATTACCTCTTTTCACCCACTGTGTAAATGGTGTGACCCTTAGCAGACCCCCAATTTATACACATGTTGGCTTAAGACGCTATCATCACCTCTGTACCTTCAGAAATGTCCCTTTTATTATTCTTAGGATGTGTAACGAATCCACCCACCCGCCACCAGAGGGTGCCATCCCCTGAGTATTAACACAGCGCCAGCCCTCTTGTTGCTTTTTCCGGTTGGCTAACTACTTAAGCTAACCAAACACGCATGCCATTGCGAAGTATTGTTGTCCCTGCAGCATACTAAGCGTGTGATTTGGATTTGTCTGCCTGTTTATTTATTGCTTTCCGTGTACCGACTATCACTACGTCATTGGATTTACCTGTGTTGTTTAATAAACGCCACTTTCTGCAACATTGATTCCTCTCAGCCTTCTGCCTTACAGTATGTTTGGGATAGAAAAGTAGAAGTCTGATCATTTTCCACCTTACAACAAGATGTTCAAATCCGTAGTGGACTAAACATCTTAGAGATCAAGACCAGGATTCTGAACCTTCTTGATGTAAAAGAATTAGTATGGTTTCCGTGTTAAAATTCACTATAAATTCACTATAAATAATATATTCATTTAATACCAACTTACTGACGAAAAAAAGAAGCTTACTGCAAGTTCCCTTTTACCTGAGACACCAATCCTCTTTGGGAGATCTTTAAAGGTCACACTCTGCGCTCAGATCTGCAATATTAATTTGTCATGTGCACTCAGGCATGCTAGCAAATTTACTACAAGCATGCTAATGTATACACACAGAGATGTACAGTTTACTTTTAATATTCTATCATGTCTGATTATAAGCTAGTGTGTTTTTCAACAAGTCCCTGGAGGACTAGTGGTTAGGCCTCGGTGCTCGTTGTCTGGGAATAGTAGCAAAGTGGTTTAAGGTGTGGGACTGCTAATTGGAAGATCCGAGTTTGATTCCCAGGCAGCACCAAGTTGCCACTACTAAGCCCTTGGGCTAGGCCGTTAATCATTAACCCTCAGTTGCTCAGTTATAAAAGGGAATGTAAGTCACTCTGGTGACCTGGTCAGGGAATCAACCCTAGCTACATTACTACATCTTACTGTAGGTACACCAATATCCTCACTCTATCCAGCACTCCACACAAATTAGTCTCACCTGCCACTCGTTACACATCACTCTCACCCTTCTTTACTCCCCTTTTTAAAAGCACCTGCACCATCATGCGTCGTCTGGTCTCACTAGAGCATACTAGACTCTCTCTCTCTCTCTCTCTCTCTTTCTCTCTCTCTGTAATCCAAAATGTATTCTCTAGCTTTCACTTCTACTGTGATTACCCACATCGCTCCAGCGTTGATTCCTCCCGTTCCTGTTTCCTCCACTCCCGGTCCTGTCTGTCAGCTACTACAGTCCAGTATCCTGTTCTAAGTCCCGGCGACATCCTTTAGTCTGCTTAGTATTGTTTTTTTACGCTTCCACACTAACTTACCACAACAAATTACCTTATTATTGCAATTTACTACAGTAAGTTTCAAAAACATTACAGTATTTACCACAGGATTGAGCCTAATTGAAAAAAAAAACGAGGTGATATACATATTAAACGTATATTACATTTAAATTACCGGCATTAAGCAGAATTATGTCAATTTATCTAATTTTATTCAACTTAGCAGTTAAGAAGTAAAATTACAATTTTACTAGAAAAACTCTTTTGTCTCTTAGGCCAAATAATATTGTACACTAATGTACACTTAAATGCACAACTTGAATTTGTTTATGAACTGTTTATAACCTATTGCTGCAAAATACTTAAAAAATTGCTAGCCTATTGTGATTATTAATATTATTATTAGCCAGTCTTATAGATGGTATGGCTGATTTGATTTTATATCTATTAAGTTAATACACTAGAGAATGCCATTACTCCATTCTGGAATCTGCAGTATTAAAAACAACTTCTGTACTTTATTACAAAAAAAAAAAAACCTCTCAAAAACTTGTAGCTTATTGTGCTACATGAGTCTCTGATTTGCACTTTGAAAAGTAGGCTGCTCTCTTTTTCAAGTATCTTTATTTTAAAGAGTGCTTCACCTAAAAAGTGCTTTCAGACAGTCTGATATGTCAGTGTACAGTATCACATCAATAATAGTATAACCGTTTCAGATTTCTATTCCATCACTCATGTATCATTACATCTCTGTGAGCCCTTGAGTCATGATGACACTAAGTGTTTGTAGTGACAGCAGGGGTTTGGAAAAAGGGGGACAATGAGAGACACCTGCACAATTTCTCTGAGTGAGTGAACCAGGTACAAAACAAAGCAAGTGCAGGAAGGATGGAATATATTGTACAATAGGATATACATTCTATAGCTTCAGTCAGACTGGATTAATGCATGTGTAAGAGGCTCAGCCTCCATAACAGATCAGTAAATGGTTACTTAATCAGTGGCCATATTTAAATCCAAACTCAAAACACGTTTAAATCTGTATTTACTAAATGAGCACTGCGCTACGCCCCAACTAATCATATCGTTTTTAGATTCTTAACAGTTTTTATCTTGTTTTTACTGTTGTGATTACAGTATACTACAGCAGCGGTTCCCAACAGGGGGGTCCCGATTCACAAGTGGGCCTCAGCAAGCTCTGTCTGGGGGTCACGTCATATTTTGAAAAGCGTTAAGTAGTGAGCATGAAGAAGAACGATCATATTGCATTAGCTAATTTCATCCACGATCCCCTGGTTGAGCAAAAAATGGACAAATTTGTAATTCTTCATCCACAAAAATCACTGGGTCTCGTTGATTCGCCTTCAGTGCAGTTTCTGCCTTTTGAATGATTCCAGCATGACATTAGACCAGTGCACAAAACGAGGTTCCTGGTGCAGTACAAATCTATTGCGAACCTAACCTAATCCCACAAAATTTCACATTTATTCTTACGACTGGACTCAGCCCTGACATTCTGCCCCAGACCGGCCCAATACATACGATCACAAATACTACCCATCTTTGCACACCATTGCAGCATCGGTCTGAAAGCTAGTGAAAAACTTTACCAGAAGACTAGAAGTTTTTAGAAGTGCAACAATTGGACCACCTTTTTTTCACTGGACCTAATATGTATCCTAATATGGAAAACACTTTCCAACCTCAAGAGAACAAACAGTTTTGCAATTGAGGACGATTATTAAGGATGCTTGTAGTTGTTTGTTAATTGCATACTTACTTGCATATTTTAAAATTTATATAAAAAGCTAAAATAAACTGTAAAACTAAGGTTATTTTTTTATTGACTTCTGCATGGTGGGACGCATTTGGATTCAAATTTTCACTTGGGTTAAATTATTAAAAAAGAGTTGTGAATATTAGTTCATTGGTTTTTCTATAATGTAAATTCCCTGTTGTTCCCTGTTAGTGCAAACACATTTTGCTGCTTGTTGAAGAAGACGGTCTTTAATCTTCATTTAAAGACAGGCAGTGTCTTCAATTTTAACCCCCTGGCACTAACCTTTTCATTTTTTAAACCAAAATTTTGTAACCTCTCGTATTCTTTTTTTTTGTATGACAGCAGACAGGCAGAACTCACTCCTGGGATGGCCTGGGGAGCTAAAGTCCAGACATGGCAGCATCCCACAACGTGACCTCCAGAGGGCCCACTAATAAACAGAGTGCATTCCAAAAGGCGGGGGCTTGTAATTGTTAAAGGGACACTGGTCCAACAGTCGGTCCCCAGGTTGAGAGGTCCTGATTCAAGAAAGTGTAATTTCTTCTGCTTGGTTGAACATGGGCGTGTGGTAATTGTACCCCCTGGGTATCTCCTCGAGACCATCGATGCCAACCAAATGAGTTGCAAGATGGCAGTGTGTGAGCTGCAGGCTAGCACAATAAATGGTGGATAATCATGAACATGAATAGGGCTATAAACTTTGGCATAGCAACATTGTTTTTAGACTATTTTGGTTGGAATTTAGGTTATATATTTTTTTTTTATTTTATGTTTATATGTACCAATATTGTCCTTCGGGACTGGGACACAACAAATAACGTGTGTGATTTATTTTTAGATATGAAGCAAACATAGACCATGATAATTAATATAAATTGCACTTATCGCTATTTGCTGCCTGGATATGGTCATGTTGATTTAAATTAGATCCAGGATTTTTCTGAAAATAAAAACTAACGTTATTTTTATTATATTCTATTGTATATGAAGGATTATACAAAGTTTAATACTTTTTTGTTGTGTATAGAAAACAACTATGTAATAAACAATAGAAACAAGTAAGCAAAAACCATAAATAAATAGTGACTACTCGATAATTTTAAGTTCCACACACACATTTATCCATCCAATCATCCATCCATCCATCCATCCATCCATCATCTATACTCAGTTATTCCTAATCAGGGTCACGAGGATCTGCTGGGGTCTATTCCAGCTGTCATTGGGCGAAAGGCAGGAGTCACCATGTTCATGTTGATTTAAATTAGATACAGGATTAATTAAAGAAATTATTTTTATAAACGTTATTATTATTATTATTATTATAAAATTGTAAAGTATTATACAAAACCATAAATAAATAGTGACTATTCAATAATTTTAAGTCCCACACACACATGCTGCTGTCACCGATAATATAAGTGAGCTATCAAACATATGTTGATGTAGAATCCTTAATAATAAATGCACCATAATCAAGGGATTGCACTACGAGGATGACCGGATGACTGGAAAACCCTTTGTTACTGTCTGATACATAAACCATCTATTTATCCATCTGTTTATCCATCCATTCATTCATTATCTAATACCCACTTATTCCTAATCAGGGTCACGAGGATCTGCTGGAGTCTATTCCAGTTGTTATTGGGAGAAAAGCAGGAGTCACCCTGAACAGGTCGCCAGTCCATCGCAGAACCACATACAGACAAACAACTACACACACTCACTCCTATGGGCAATTTAGAATCACCAATCAAACTAACATACCCGGAGCGATAGCATGAACATGTTGCAAAGTATCGTTAGCTTGTCTAGTTATAAGCATTTACGGTTGCTATTTATGTGTATCTGCTTCTGATCTTTGCTACGTTTGACTTCGGATTCTTGCCTTTGTGTTTTTGGTTTTGTTTGCCTGATTTATGTTTTCTGTGCACCGACTTCAGCCTGTTTACTGACCATGTCTTTGCTCATGTGTCTTTATTTCAAGTCATTAAAGGGCTCAAAGCAACAGCTTATATCAATGAAATTTATTGTGCTAACATTTCTAGATCTAAACATGTTCCGGTGTTTTTCAGAGGGCAAAGTTTTGGCCATGGGGCAGTAGTAGAACAAAGGGTTAAGGCTCCCTATTGTTGATCAATGAATTAGAGTTAAACCCTTTTTTGCTATAAGGGTGCGTGATCACGGCTGACCCTCATCTTTGAGCCCAATCGCCTATGCTGGGATATGCAAAAAATAATGATAAATTGTACAATACAGTAATGCATGAGTGACAATAAAATACTTTCTTAGGTTTAAATACTGTTGGAAATATGGCTCTTTTAAGTACTAAACAGACACAGAGAGTATCACTGTGTTAACCCTCTTAAAATGTAGGTAAAAAAAATACTACTATGCAACACTGATACACAGATTTATACATCACTAAAAATATTACATGTTTTCTAGAATGTTATCTAAATATTTTTCTGGAGCAAAATCCATTTTCTAGCCCAACTAGCCGCATGGTAAGTGGTAGCTTGGTAAAAAAAAAAAAAGAGAGAGAGAGAGAGAGAGAAGGCAATGTTTATTTCCCCATGTACTCTTCCCATGAGCTTTGTCAACTCTTTTAATAGCGTCTTAGAGAGAACCTGTGAGAAGATTAAAATGCTGTCGTTAAAGCTCCTGAAGTAATTGTTCTGGACAGGTCTATCACTGCAGGACAAAGGCTTAGTGATGAGGGCAGGCAACAAAAGCCTGAGTGGTGCTTGTGACACTCGGGTGGTGGGAAGGAAGCGGGCAGTGTAATGGGGGGGGTTTGGGAAAAGGGGTACGAAGCGGTAATGAATCTGCCAACACATTTCGCACCACAGAATCACGGAAAACATTTAATCTGAGAGATATGAACGAATACGTATATCGGTATTCATTAAAAATCTACCTTAAGACCCGATTCGTTCGGCTGGTTTGACGAGGACTGGGCTGACAGATATGTTTAAGTCTGTTTAAACAAATGTGACAGGTTCAGGTGGAAGACTGTGGGCAGTTTGATGGTGGCTGTGATGAAAGGAATCAAGATATTAGTGCAAGCTGAACGTCTTGCAATGAGCTAATTATTAAAAAATTGCCCTTACTAAACAAATTTTACAAATGAATATCCATGGACGTACTTCAACCTCTATGAGATATTTAATTTACTTTACTTACTCTTACGGTTTAATTTAGCAGACGTCCCTATCCAGAGCGACTTACATTTATCTCTTTTATACAACTGAGCAACTGAAGATTAACAGCCTTGTTCAGGGGCCCAGCAGTGGCAACAGGGTGGTGCCGGGAATCGAAGCCCGATCTTCCATTTCGCAGTCCAACACCTTAACCACTGAGCTACCACTTTCCCAATCATATTTTATTTAGGTACCTCTCATTATTTGACTTCTGATATCATCTGTATTTATTGACTTTGTATGCTTTGGTTTTTGAGCTTGTTATTGCAGCTCATTTGGACTGGTGCCCATGTGTGGCCTTCCCATATGCAGTACAGTCTTATATACTGTAAATATTCAATATACAGTATCAGAGACGTTAAGAGTCAGGCACATATGAGACAAACACAAGGAACACACATAATATAGTGTTACAGAAATGTGGAGGTTTTTTTTAGAGGGTCAGATCGGAGTTAACTTTTACCCAAGCCTTCTTTAAAAGATTTTACCAGAAAGATTAAACTGTAGATTGATTATAGGTCAAGGCAAGTCAAGTCACCTGATATATTATATATATATATATATATATATATATATATATATATATATATATATATATATATATATATAAAATAAGACAATACAGTGTACAGTTACTAAAAACACTCAGTTCAGTTTACTTAATATCTGTAAATCAAGAGTCCTCAACCAAGCAAGCCAGAGGAGACAGCAGCAAAGAAGCAAAACTCCATCAGTGACAAAATGGAGAAAGAAATTAAACCTTTGAAGACAGGTAAAACGTAATATTTACATACGTCATCAATCAATTTGACTGTTTAACAGTGTTTAGGTCAAATGTAGAGTTCGTTTGCTGTATCGTTTTATTGAATATAGTATTTTCCTGTATAGGTCCATGATCTGTATTTATTGTATTTATGCTCTCCTGTTGGCTTGTCTTGGTGGATGTGATTGTGCCTAGTAGGATGTGATCCTAGATTAACATCCTTTGTTCATCCTGGGTTCATCATCACTGCAATCAAATAATCATATTCTTTTGATGTCATCAGTGTGTGTCGACCGAACCCACCTCAAGCTATTTTGGAATCTTTTCCTGCTTTTAAACCAAAATCTAATATTATAAATATATTTTTTAAATTTAAAAAAAACATTAAATTCTTGACAAAAGTAATACATTTAGGTCTTTATGCATGAATAAAAAGTAAATTTACTCCGTAGTTTTACTCCGGGTACTCCAGTTTCCACAGTCTAAAAACATGTATGTTAGATTGATTGGTGATTCTAAATTGTGTGTGTGTGTGTGTGGCCCTGTGATGGACTGGCGACCTGTCCAGGGTGTACTTCAACACCTTAACCATAAGCCACCACTTCCCCTGGTTATGATTAGTTGATTCAGAATCAACAAAGGATGTTAATCCAGGATCACATCCTACTTGGCAAAATCACCTTCACCTGTCTTGCACTGGAATACTGGAGGAACTATAATTTTCTATTACTACATTTATCTATAATGAGATGAGCGAGTTGATTTGAATTTCTGCTGTTTATCCTGTATATACTGTATAAACTTCTACTAAACCAATGACTCAAAAGTCTGATGCAGACAAACATCCAGAAAGTAGTTTTATACTGTAACTTCAAACTTCTCTTTTCTTCATTGGATGCTAACTGCACAGTTTGGCAGGTTCTCCAACAAAAATCCTAAATCTCCACAGACACACACACATATTTAGTCAAAAGCATCCCCGGAAAATAAACCCAACAGTACTGTTTCACATACGATAAAAAAAACATTTCGGAAATACATTTAAAAATATGCACAAAATAGCCGAAAAATATGTTTGTGGTAAAATATATATTAAAATACACATATTTTCTACAACTACATTATTTGGGTATTTTTTGTATATTTTTTTAATTTTTTCTTTCATAATAATTGAAATATATATTTTGCTCTCCATGTATTTAAATCCTAGAAAATACATTTACTACATTTTCGGTGTGCTTTTGCCTTTATTAAGCCGATAGCATAGTAAGTGAAGTGTGTGTGTGTGTGTGTGTGTGTAGAAAGTGGTAGCTCAGTGGTTTAAGGTGTTGGACTGCTAATTGGAAGATCAGGGTTTGATTCCCAGCACCACCAAGTTGCCACTGTTGGGCCCCTGAGAAAAGGCCCTAAACCACTAATCACTCAATTGTATGGAGAAATGTGTCTGTCAAATACTGTAAATGTGTGTGTGTGTGTGTGTGTACGGGAAAAGAGTGAATGAGAGAGAGAGAAAGAGCAAAGGAGGATAGGACTGGGAAAGATCTAGTAGCCGGATTCAAACTCAAGATGCCCAGTGGTGCAATATATGTCGACTCCCTACACACTAAACTCTCTTAAATCTTTATTAAATTATTTTAAGTCTAAAACACACACATTATGAGCCTCAGTTTCCCCAGTTTAGAATTCCCTGCAATCAAAGCTTCTTTATACACACTGAAAAATCTTCACAGCCACTGAAATTGATTGTATCTGAGTTTGACTGATTGAGTCTGTAAGGCTGGACATGGATTTTAAAATATATTGTGGTTGAAATTAAATAGTTTCACTTTCAATAATAGATTTATTGAGCATCACTGTGAATTGTTCTCTATGTTTAAATATATATTTTTTGGAATGGGACGTTTAGATAAAAGAAATCTGCTTACCAAAGACAGTAATAATCGTATTTTTTTTCACTGCTAAACGCTGTATTTGTATTATAATTTGTACATGGTTTTCTGTTGGACTTAGACTGTTATTGTTGACCATATCAGTCATTAATTATACAATTATACATTGTTAACCATATCAGTCATCAATTATTGCTGTTCTTTTGTCATTTCTATGACTGACATTATACTTAAGCAACAATCAAGCCACATATCTACCTTTAAAGTATAGATAGGGATGTATTAATGGTGTTCTCATTAAATACAGTGTATTTTGCCTAAGTGTGGGGCAGATACACTGTTAAGAAATTATATTGACAATATTGACATTTGAGATTGTGTCTTCCAAGAACAGACATTCCATATATAATAAAGTTCTACCCTCAGCCTCCTGTTGGCACCATTGGTGTTTCTGTGATGTATGCAAACAGCCTTGTCTTTCCTAATAGTAAAAGGCATCAAGAGGCTCCTGTGTGTCGCTACTAAGTTCAGTTTTGAACGCTATTTGTGAAACAATTCAAAAAATTTCATTGGTGTAAATTAGATTTCTATAGAATATTAGTCACTAATTTATCACAATGTGTGGCAGCCATTTTAATGTGACTGGCTACAATGTGGTATTTTCAGGGATAAAAAAATTGTTGACCATCAACCACAGCGGTAGACCAACCGGGGTTTGTTGAAATTTGGAGAAATATAATTATAACGGATGCTTTATTTACCAAATATTTTACCACATATTTATCTTATGAGACTATGTCCATCATTGAAGTTTTCTGGAATCTGGAAATAGAAAAGATGATAAGATTTGTGGTTAAAAAACAACTAGCGGTCAGAAGAATCTGTAGTTTTGGTGCTTCGGAAGAAATCAAGGTGGAAGATGGTCTGTAAATAAACTAATATTGACCAGATACAGTAAAAAACACAAAACATACAAATAATTGTGTATGAATTCTAAGGGGGTTTTTTTTGTAATTTTTAATGCCACCCCACAGAAGATTCCATTTTAAGATGCCTTTAGGACAGTAATATTTATGAAAAATATTTTTTGTTACACTTTAATTTGTAGCTTTATTTCTTAAACGATATCCAGACCCTTCATATCGCTTCTACAAATTGTGACTCCTGATATAAAAAATACAATCATATCTTGTAAAATTACATGAATTGATTTTATTTATAGATAGTAAAGTGGACCAGGTAAGTAAAAAAAATAGAAAATAAGCAAATTAGCTTTTATACAGATCCATAAAATTTGCAGTCGACATATTTTCCGAGCTAATGCGTCATCTAGTGTTATTATGAGTCACGGGCTGTGTTCAAGAGATGATTGGAGACCTACATCTTTCCTAAATATCTAAAATAGGAATTTGTTGATCTTTTTAAAGTTGACATTTATGACATTTGGCAGACGCTTTTATCCAGAATGACTTACATTTATCTCTTTATACAACCAAGCAATTGGGGTTAAGGGCCTTGATCCGGGGCCCAACAGTGGTAACTTGGTGGTACTAGAAATCGAACCCCAATCTTTCAATTAGCCGTCCGACACCTTAACCACTGAGCTACCACTTTTAAAAGTTCTCTTTTTAACAACTTTTGTGATCTATGGACCCTGAATTGATATATTTACTCAATGCCTTTTTTTTACTCAATGCCTTTTTTAAGTCCTGTTGGATCTCTGGATAAGGGTGTCTGATAAATTGTTTTAATTTAACTGTAAATATAAAAGTTCATTAAAATATGTTAAAACTGTCATACTTGTTTGGCAGTAACTGCACTGTGGATCGGAGACATGTGAATCTTGCGTTTATAATCTGATCGAGTCGGGATTCAGAGAGGATGTCATATAGCTGGGCTAATTTTGTGTCTCATTCCATTCACTAATTTTTGAAAATGGCATGAGTCTCTCGTTTTTTTGATGTTGCATTACTTAAGCAATAGTGCACCCTTGTGGTGGGTTGTTTTAATTAAAATAAGCTTTAAATCAATACATTAAAATAAACCACAGCCAAACCAGTGCTTAACTTTTGCTCCTGTGTCTTACAATCAGACTATAAAGTTTGTCTTTATGAAATTTCTTCATCCAGCAAATGATTTCTATTCCAGGATGCACGTTTCACAGTCCTTCTGTACAGATAGGGGTTTGTTTGCTGAATTTGCTGACACGGTTGTTGAGGCAGTCTGCAAGAGCAATAGAAAGATGCCACAGAGAATGCTAAAGAAGGAGGCAGGGGGTTCCAACATGAAGGATAGTCCGTAGTACAGATTGAGATGCAGGTCCGGGCACATGAAGGACCTGCGCTGGACGATGTAATGCTCCAGAGAGCCTGAGACCTGCACCCATACTGCAAATGTCACCATCACCACCATGAGTAAGAAGCCTAAAGACAGGGAGAGAACATTTTTTAAGACATCATATTAAATTTATTGGAAATGATAACAGACCCGAACAAATACCTTGCGGGTTTTACATGTTTTTTGACGTCATAAACATGCATTTAGTTAATGATCAGATTTTAACTTGAATTGACAGTAAGTATTCGTTAAGGGAACAGGAAGCACTCTGTGTTTTCTTAGTCATGTGATTTCTGTCTTATTATTCTTTCCGGTCTCGTTATTGGTTAATTCCTCATTGTATCCGGGTTTTGTCTGTTTTCTCCAGTTAGTTTGTGTCTATATACTGCTGTGGTTCAGTCTGTCTTTGTCTTAAGTGAACGCCATTATAGTGTTAGTTTTTTTATTTGTTAGTTTCTTATACTGTAATATTTTCTTTGGGAGTTAGACAGGATTAGGAACGAGTTCATCAGGGGGACGGCTCATGTTAGAGGTTTTGGGGAAAAAGTCAGGGAAGCCAGATTGAAGTGGTTTGAACATGTACAGAGGAGGGATAGTGAATATATTGGTAGGAGGATGTTAGAAATGAAGCTACCAGGCAAAAAGAAAGAAGAAGATCAAAGAGGAGGTATATGGATGAGATAAACGAGTACATGAAATTAGTGGGTGTGAGTGAAGAGGATGTAGAGAATAGGGTTAGGTGGTTAAAGGGTACAGATGATTTGCTGTGGCGACATTCATAGCACATACATTTTTAATATTTTAGCTAGCATTTGTGACCATCGGCTTTACGGCAGTTTAATTATTTTTTTTTTGGACATTTTTTTCAGCACCAGCCGTCATTGCATACTATGAGCACCCCTGCAAGAACTAAAGCTTTGGATCTGCGTTAAAAATTTGCGTTAAAGTGTCACTATAACAACATAACCAATCATCTGCCAGTAGATTAAATGTAATGGTGGATCAATGTTTATGCTGAATACAGTATTGTATCTGCAATCCTGTATATGAAGAAGAAAGGAAGCAGAGATGATAGAGGAAAGATTGTGTGCTATAAAATGCATTCTTGCATACAGGAGCATATTTACCACCAGTTATGAAAAGAGCACCTCCAGCTTCATAGAGACGCCGGTTGGCTGTTGGGATGCCACAAATAGTGACAAACACACCGATCATGATCATGGTAAATCCCAGGATGGACATAAGGCACCAAAAAATCCTGTGCACTAAAAAAAAAAGATAATAGATATTGATGTAAATATACAGTTGATGTCAATTTAAGCTTTTCTAAAAGCAAAATAAGAGCTTTAAAAAGTTTTGCAGAGTTTTTTTTATAGTATAATACTCCAAATTATACTATAAAAATACTCAAAATTGGTATTTTCTTCAATTTTAATATAATGCCAATGCGGTAAAAGGTAAAAGTTTTCTTTACGTACAGCTTTAAATGTACATTTAAATTAAATTCTTACATGTTGTATCTGCATTTAATGCGCTTTTTTTCTCCGGTAGAGGATCATGAGAAAGGTAGACAGGCGTGCAAATCTTCTCTGTTGGTTGGTTGGCTGTTAGATTAAATACAAAGCATTAAAAAAAGTATTAATTCTTTTCTTAGTAATGCTTTTTAGCAAAATTTTAAAATACTTGAATCATTAAATTATCGCTTCATCGCAGGTTTCTGGTTTGGTCACCTACTTATCCAAAAATCCAGCATGCTCTCCTCCTCTCGGTCTGTTCTGTAGGAACATCTCCAAAAAATGCCTTCATGATAGGACAGGACTGTGGGTTTAGCATCATTCAGTGCTTTCTTCAGGCCATCCTTTACATTTTTAACAGAAAACAGTTGTCTGTAAGCACACAATTGAACTGGACTGAGCAAATCCATTTGCTAAAACGAAATAATGCACAGCAGAGGATCAGCTGTAACCCTGCAAGGTGTATAAAGAGCATTGGTGTGTAATAAATTGACCAATCAATGAACCAGTAAGTGTATTAAATTTACAATCAAAAAGATGACATTGAAAAAGATTTAATTACAACCCAAATTCTGGGATGTTTTTTAAAATTTGAAGAAAACTAAAATACTTTCAAATCACATGAGGCGATATTTTATTCACAATAGAACATAGATAACATAACAAATGTTTAAACTCAGAAATTTATCCAATAAATGAGCTCATTTCTGATTTTATGCCTGCTACAGGTGTCAGCGTTCTCAGTGTCCGGTTCAAAAGCCAGCATCTCTGATGGTACAGGGTGTATAAGTTCATACGGTATGGGCAGCTTGCATGTTTTGGAAGGAACTATGAATCCTTAAAGGTAAATAAACGGGTTAGGGTTAGGGTAACATATGCTCCCCTTCAGACGACGTCTATTTCAAGGAAGACCTTGTGTATTTTTTAACAGGACATTACAAAAACACATACTGCTGCTATTACAACAGCATGAATTCATAGTAGAAGAGTTCGGATGCTGAATCGACCTGCCTGCAGTCCAGATCCTTCATCTATAGAGAACATTTGACGCATCATTAAATGAAAAATATGTCAAAGACGACCACAAACTCTTCCGCAGCTGGAAACCTGAATCAGGCAAAAATTAGACCAAACACCAACACCAAAACTCCTGAAACTCATAACCTTGATACCCAGACATCTTTAAGCTGAAAAGCTTATTAAGTGGATTTCTCAGTTTAATCATTTGTTATGTTATCTATGTAAATTACATATTGGCTCATTTAAAGTCTTTTAGTTTTTATTTTATTCAATTTTTTTTTTAAAAAGCATCCCAACTTTTCTGGAATTGAGGTTGTAAAAAGAAGGCTATAAAAACGTTGGCATCCTAGTGGTGGACTAATAAACAACTAAAGAACAGGTGTCAAACTTAGTTCCTAGAGGGTCAAAGCCCTGCAGAATTTACTGCAGTTTAGTTTCAAGCTTTTTCCAAACCACAAAACAAGGATTGTTTAACTTAGCCTAGTAGACATGGTTAGCTGGATCAGATGCAATTAATTAGGGTTGAAGCTAAACCCTGCAGGACGGTGACCCTCCAGTAAGTGAGGTTGACACCTGCAAGCTGGAGGGTTACGGAAAAGACTAGGAACATTTCAGAACTGTTTTTAGCTTTATTTCTATACATGTGGGACAGACCTGGGGTCAAATATCAGGACGATTCCAAAACACTTTGGTGGGCTGCAGAGATTTCTTTTATTAGTAGTAACAGTTCTAATGTAATAGTATATTCGGTGCAGAAGGTGTGTGTGTGGTAGGGGTGGCCCAATAACATTCATGCTTTAAGACTTTCTATGATTTTCATTATAATCAGTTAGACGCTTTGGATTAAGAAGCTAAAAATGACCGGCACTGTCATTGAACCTTATTTTGGCCTATTAATAAAGGTAAAAAATGTTCAGAAAATATTATAAAATAATAATAACTATTATGAAGAGGAGATTTTCATTTCTAATATTACTTGTACAATGATATTTGGAATAGGGTTCTGCAGTGATAAGACTTATAACAAACAGCAGCAGATACACACAAGCAGCTGCTCTTTCCTATCTCCATTCTCTAGCTCCTATATTTAAAGCTAAATATTCTCTTGTTCTAATTGATATCGTGTATCGAGACACTTCTCTCTTACCTTTCCAATGACTCTCCTTGGTTTTTCAGAGTTTTTGTCCTGTGTCCCGCATGACTCCGAAGACAAGAGCCAATAGTCTGTACCGAGACAAAGCAGAAAAAACAAGGAGCCCAGAGCTCCGCTGAAGCCTGCCAAAAACTGAAGCACTGCTAACCGCATAACTAAAGATCTCAGACTTCCACAGCTAGATTTCTGTCTGCCCCCTATCCCATTCCAACCCCCCCAACATCTGTTTATCTGTCTAGATTGTATGGCTATCTCTCCAACAGCTCGTAATACTGATTCGGTTGTAACCTTTCTATTTCTGGCATTCTCATTACATACCAGTCACAAACCCAGCCCGGGTTTAAAGTTCCAAAATATCAACGAACGAAAGAAAGCAATAGAAAGGCATGACATATGTGGTGTAGCATTCCTTCTATTGGGGGCTGTATAAGGGTCTCGGGTGCTGGACCATGAGGTAATGGCAATCATTTTAGAATCCACAACCGAGTGTTGCCACCTTAGGTTATTATTTATAGTTTTAAGACTTGAGCTTGACATTTGAAGTATTTTTGGTGACCCTGTATGGACTAAATTATGTTAAAATAATAACGTGGAATTTTAATAAAAGGATGCCAGATATTTTTTTTCTATTTGTAATGTGACATAGCAGCTTAAGTGTTTAGCACAAAATAGTAAAAGCTTCTCAATCAAGAACACTATATCCACATGGAAGCATGGTGGTGGCAGCATGCATGGCAGGGGAATTATGGGTGACTATTGATACCTAATCTAATTCAGTACTAAACATCTGAGTCTGCAGTCTGTTACGCAGCTGAAGATTAGGAGAAAAAAATCAACAAAAAGTCCATCAAATATTAATTAGTGTTTTAATAGTCCCGTTAGAACCAATGTGACCCGATTCCGTCCGAATCTGCGGAATGTTACACAATAACGAGAGCAGTACACTAAAAATCCCCTCGCAGTGTGATCGATTTGGGAATTCGAACAAGCAGAATTAAAATTCTTTACATTTTTACACAAAGGACGTTATTGTGATACTAACAAAAAATGCTTTACTACATTTACATTATTTGGCAGACGCCCTTATCCAGAGCGACTTACATTCATCTTGTTTATACAACTGAATAATTGAGGGTTAAGTGGTGGCTTGGTGGAGCTGGGAATCGAACCCCGGTCTTTCTGGTACCACTAAGCCACCACTTCCCTAACTAAATATCTGTATCTAAAAACCAGTTTATAAGGTGAATTGTGTGTTTCCCTACACAGAGATGCTCCTCACTGGATGAGTGTTTATTTATTTACTTATCCAGATCAACTTTATGCATTTTTTTTTTCCTTTTGTTTATTTATCCACCCATCCAGTTGAGAGTTTGGTGCCCATCAGTGGCAACTTGGTGGCATTGGGACCTGAACCCATGATCCGTGCCCCCGTTGCCCTCTGGTTTACGCAATAAGAATAAATGTACATTTAAAACTTTACCTTAAACGTTCACTCTTTTAGAAAATAAAAGCAAGATTAAATAGATTAGGCTGCACAAAGAATCTCCTTAAAAGTTAAAATCCTAACTTTAAATATTTTTAGAGGAACTGATTCATGTAAACTGTGATGGAAATTGAATCATAGCAACCTGGTTCCCATGTTCAGTTATATCACATCAAATAATGATTTCAGTTATTTCCTGTACTGGGGATTTTTATTTTTGAGAAACAGTTACAGCCTATGAACACACGGGGGCAGCAATGCTTCATTTCTGAATCAACACTATTCGATTTAGGAATTTATACGTCATGAGAAATAAAGACAATATTAGCCGTAAAGCATTACTGATGGAATAGTATATTAGTATATTATAGTATAATAGTATATTTGTTTATTTAATATGTAAACTGTTATGCTGTAGTGTTGTGGAGAGATGAGAGAAAATGGCTTACTGTGCATGATGGCCATGGAAACCTATCACACAAAGGTCCTGAGTTGCTTCCAGGGGCAGTTTGCTGTTCTTTACTGAGTGATGCAACAGATGAGTTTTATGTGGTACAATTTTTAGCATAGTAATACGATGGGGCATCAATAGGGTAGTAATTAAATTTTGAAAAAGATTCATGCTTATAGGATGTTGCACTCCTATCCAAAACAATATCTTTTTTTAATCCATCTGAGCGCTTGAGACTTAGGGGCCTTCCACGGGGGGGCCTGGGAATTGAACCCACAATCTTCTGAGGAGCAGCCTGATGCCAAACCACTGAGCAGCTACTATATAGAGAATGCATGGCATTGTGTTGGAGTTTGTCTATCTGTTAGTGATGGAGGTGGTAGTTTAGTGGTCAAAGGTGTTAAAATGATAATCAGAAGATTGTGGGTTTAAATCCCAGCACTACTTTTGACCAAGCTGCTTTTGATGGGCCCCTGAGCAAGGCCCTTTACTCTTATCTGCTTAGTTGGATTGTTTGTAACAGTGTGAATTCGATGTGATAGGTGCCCCACCTTACATTCTTTAATAGGGCCCAAAATTGCCCCAGGGGTAAGTCAATAGGAAAGAGAGAAATTAGTCACAAATCCATTAACCAATTCAGTTTGATTGCAACAGTGAGCTAAAAGTTTAATTATATTTTAAACTTGCATTGAAATGATTATTTTTTTTTAATTATTCTAATTAAAATGTTTTTATTATTATTAGATTAAAATGATAAAATTAAAGTAAAAACATACCATAGAACTTGTTATAAAATAATATATTTATATGCAGAAATCCTATATATTTTAAAATAATTTAAGTATATATTTCTACACGCTGCGGCTCTAGAAGGCATGCGTGCTGTTACAGCCAAGCACGTGCGCGGGGGGCGGGACCAACATTCACACGGAAGGGGCGGGGCGAAGTTCTGCGGTGTCGCAGGCGACGGAATGGTCTCTACGCGGTGAGACATGTCTTCAAGGAAATAAGCAGCCAAAGGATTCAATCCATTTTGGATTCAAACATGGACCGACGTTGTGTCTCCGCTCAAATGTAAGTCTATTTTAAAATGTAGTGTGTTTATTAAAAGGGTCAGTTTGAAGAACGTCCTCTGCGTCAGCGGATTTTTGCCTGTAATACTGTAACGTTCCGCATCGAGGACGAACTTAGTAAACAAGTAAACAAATAAACATTCCGGGATATTAAGTGATCGGTTTATTAAGTGATTCAATTATTTATTTATTTTTTACAATAATAGAATGAAACTTTAGGAAGCAAACACGGAAATGTAAATGTAACTTGTGTTAATGTTAATGTTTGTTTGTTTGTGTGCGTAATAATTGTTAATCTAATACAAACATGGCACAGGGATGCAGCTGGTCCTGTCCAATGAGACTGTAGCATCGTTATTATTATTATTTATTAATAATAATAATAGAACATGAAGAAATGACTCATCATACATCCAAGGAGCAGGATTTCATAAGCCACCTGCAGTCATCTGATACCACAACAGATAATAATAATAATAATAATAATAAAGAAAAGTCTGTAAAGATATAGATTGAATTAGTGATCTATGGACAAAATTCTCTGGACACCTGTCCATCACATCCATATGTGTTTCTGATCATCCTGTTTTAAGATGTAGTCTCACTTTTACTCCACATTTTGTAGCTGTGGGGATTGGATTGTTTATCTACAACAGTTCAGGTGGTAATGTTGGGTGAGAAGGTTTGGGGTCTATGGTGCAGATCACTTGAGTTGCCACAGTTGGGCCCCTGAGCAAGGCCCTTAACCCACATGTGCTTAGTTGTATAAAGGACAAGTAAGTCGCTCCGGATAAAGACATCTGCCGAATGCTACAGATATAAAATGTTATTGGTTCAGTTCCCAGCTCCACCAAGCTGCCCTGAATTTCTCATTTGGACAAATAAGATGTAGGGGAAGTGATAGCACAATGATTAATGTGTTGGAGAGCGTAGGTTTAATTCCCAGTGACACCAAGCTACCACTCCTGGGCCCCTGAGCAAGACCCTAAACCACCAATTGCTCAGTTGTATAAATGTAAGTTGTTCTGGGTAAGGACATCTGCCAAATGCCAGACATGTAAGTGTCACGCTGGAGCAAAGAGACATCCTAGACAACTATCAGCTTCCAACTTGGTGGTCAGGTGGTAAAAAATCCATTTCACAATTGTTTGGCCATGTATGTATTTTTTGGTAGCTAACTCCTTCTACGGGATCTAAGCAACAATTTCGATGCTGTTAAGAAATATCGAGTATGTTCTTCAGGTTCTTTACTGGAATTATCTTCAAATTGGGATTTACAAACTTCTACGGTTCTACGAAACATTACCAAGAACCTCTAGCGGGCAGCAAATCTGAAATCAAGGGGTGTTTATTGATGTCCGGCTGAGCAATAAAATAAAGCATCAATAAATTTTACACACCTTAAAAACTTTTTTGAAAATGATTAATATAGATACCATTTACAGCATTCTGCAGACGCCCTTATCCAGAGCAACTTACCAGCAGTTGGTTGTGCTGGGAATTCGAACCCGGATCTTTTAATTTACAAGGATAAGGGAAGCATTTCCACATTGAAATTAAAAAAAAACAAAAAACAGCAGTTGGTTGGAAGCTCTTATAGCTTTAGGGAAAGAAGAGGATGGAAATATAACCTAGTGGCGTGTTGTGTCAAGATTAAAATTATTTTAATTAAAACCTTTTAAAATAATGTGTTTAATCATTATTAGATGGATTAGGGGAAGTTCAGTACTAATTTCTCAGTTCTGACCATGGAAGCAATCCAATACCAGCATCTGCTTACTAACCAAACGGACTTATTGTGTTACAGATATTATGAAAATTCTAGTTTTCTCCTTCTGTGCAAAATCTTGAGACACGTCACGTTTGGAAACAAATGCGAATAAACTGAAAATTTGCTAAACTGCAGGTTAGTCTATAACAGGGAGCTTAAATGTGGTTGCATAATCTTGGTTAAAGTAATGCAATTCCTGTTAAATTCCTAGCATGCTTATTCCTCGATCTCTCACACACACACACACACGGCACCGCAGGGCTATTAGGGTCACACCTCTGCATGCCCTGTGTGTTTCTTTATAGAATACACCCAAATGCTGCACACAAAATAATGTCAACGAAACGGTAACACTGTAAAATAAATACCCTGACTGAGCAAACATTCAGGTGGGACAATCACCCTTACTCACCTAGAGGGGACTCGCCAAACATGTCAGCTTAGAACCTTTTTTTATTTGTTTGTATATACAGTTTATATAAAGGCCACCAAATTTCCAAATAACCGTAATAAATTCCCAAAAGTCCCCATAAATTCCTGTTACATTTTCAACTTGTAATATTTCCAACTTTCCCCAAGACAGAGTTTCCATGGAAAGCCCTACGGCGCTACAGCGCCACCCTGGTTAAACATCATTATAGCAGGTATATTTGCTTATACCTTCTATATATTTGGTTTAAAAATTTCCCACTTGAAAAATTTCCATGGGAGCTTCGTTTTGGAAATTTTGCAAAGATTACAAGTTGTAAATTGGAAACTAATATATAAAATATATATAGAATATTTTTTGCACAAAAGCTGTTTACTTGCACATTCCTGTCTTACCCGCACATTTTTATAATCTGGTTGGCGCTATTTGGATGTTCTGCACAGCGTGATGTCCTGTTTCAGTATTGTCTTTTGTAATGGTTGTCTTGTTACTTGCACTGTCCGTTCTGCAATGTTTGTTGCGGCAGGTTGCACACACGCACTTCATGTTTGTTCTGTTCAGTAGCTCTTTGTTGTTTGTTGCTGCTATTTTTGTGTAGGTCCTGGAAAAAATGTTATTTCATCTCGCTGTGTGCTGCATCTGCTATATATGGTTGAAATGACAATAAAGCTCCTTGAACTTAAACTTGAACTTGATAGAAGGTATAACGTAGGGCTGAAACGATAAATCAATGTTATCGACAACCAAAAATTACCCTAGAAATATGCTTGTCGTCGAATGGTCATTTGATGGCATATAAATTGATGTAAAAGCCTGCAATAACGATGTTTAATGTGAATTAACTCTAGTTAATTATTTGTTAATCTTTATAGTTGAAGTTTATAGTTGAATTCTAGGCGGCTGAAATTTGCAAAAAAAAAAAAAATGGCAGGATGTTGCATAAAACTGAAGCGGAGAAATCTAGTTTGAGAAATGCGGCGTGCTTTGCTTTCACTCCAGAGGGGTACCTGCTCAGAGTGAAATGGTGGACTTAAATAAATGTCACAATAATACTTCGAAACAAATACTCAAAACGGTGTTCACAAGCATGGCGATATGTTTTTTGTTTTTTTTTTCTCTCTCTCTCTCTCTCTCTCTTATGCTGTTTATCCAGAGTTTATAAAGAACAAAATATCACCTGCTGTCAGAAGCAATATGCACAATCATCTAGCATCTCTACATAACAGCTTGATGCACAGCATTAATCACCTCTGTGGCGGAAAGGTGGTATCAGGTGTAACGTGCGTGGAAGGAGAACGAGTGGGCACAAAGAGTCAGGTGTGTTTCGGAATGCAAAATGTTTCTCAAATCAGATCAACCCACATCAAGCACAGATTAAAAACTCACAGCAGTTCACTGGGAGTGAGGTGGACGTGATTCGTTGAACAGAACACAAACTGCTTTTCCTTCATCTTGTTTGGCATGATGTTGATGTATATTGGTGAATTTTATACCAAACCACCAAATCTCCCTCCAACATCTTTCTTTCAGCTGCAGGAAAATCGATATAAACTGCTAGTTGCTTGCTTTTGCTTGCAAGTAGCAACACCTACTGGTGACATTATAGTACAGCGACTGCTGACTTACAGCGCTAAAATGTGTGAATGTAGCTTAGGAGATAAAAGTTGTCAAATTTTCTGGCTTCCGCTTCCTTTTCTTCTCCATTGTAAAAAACCCAACCAACCCAACAATTTATCTGTCTATTGAAATGATTAAATACACATGGAGTTCAATAGCTTGGGTGGCAGGTCAGCATCTAGCGCTGTTGTGTTTCTGGTGTCCCAAGTTCATTTCCTGGATGAGGACCTTTCAGAATCTTGCCTACTCTCTCTCTCTCTCTCTCTCCTACTTTTACCGTCCTATCCTCTTGCAATAAAAGCAAAAACACTGAACAAGTGTTTAACCTCCTCATCGTAAAGATTGCATGACTTCGGTGGTGCACTGACTTTCTGCGTTGGATTAAAGAGAGACGTTGTAGGAAAATAAGTGATCGTTTCAGATGAGTCATCCTCCAGCATTCTATCAACAAGTGGGCGAGGGCATGTTTACAGTACATGCTTGACCCCTACAGTGGGAGGTAGTTGGTTAACATGGTTGTGTACCACTTGTCCTCTCACCAGAAAAGAATCACTCTGATTCTATCAGGAAAACTTTACTGCGAGTCCAAAAGGTCTTCTGATTTGGTACCTTTTTAATAGGAAGTGATCTCCACCTGGAGATTTTCCTATTTAGCCATAATAGTATTAGTAGTAGGTGTTGTCTTTGTCCCACTAAATTAGTTCAGTGGTTCGGTTTGAGTAGTGATTGGCAACAGTGGGTATTCAGACAATGAAATTGTGTGTTGGACATTTGAGGGGAGCGTTTACATGCTAATGTTGGGCGCTAAATAAATAGATGTGTTAAGTGGTTGCGTGTAGAGATTTGTCAAGTTTTCCGAAATATTATTAGCACAGCTAAAAAAAAATAATTTGCGCTAGTATAATGTGGATTGTTTTCAGGATCGCTTTACATTTGTGGATGTTTATCAACATATAAATGTGTCTGGACTACATTTGACTAAATTTGATTGTAATTTTATGGCTTTATAGATAAGGTTTTGTGAATGTATGTTTGGTTGTTCTTGTTGTCTTTAATATCCTAAAATGATTTGCATCATTCATTCGTAAGAATCATAGCCTTAAATATGTAAATATGTAACATGTGTAGCTTTTTTCTTTCTAAGTGCTCTAAGACACAAAGGTTTCACTCGTGGAACGCAGTGTCCTACCTGGAGGATGGTGAAATGATAACAGGTTTTAATCCATATCGAGATTATCATTGTTATCGAAATAAATTATATCATGATTGGATATGATATAATTTATCAGTTCCAACTTTGCTTCTAATAGGTGATTGCTGGTGATGTCCCAAAACCTTTCGTCCCAAAAAATTCGTCTGCATTTTGGAAGTAGTTAGAAAATAAATCATAGCAATCTATATAATTTACCAATGTTTCCCACAAGTGATTGGAAATGTCGAGAGGCAGAGGAGTTTTGCAAATGCAAATGACTTTGCAAATAAGATGCCAGATGAGCTAAAGTGTTTAACCCTCTCTAATATATATATTAAATGTATTATTATTTATTTTTTTTATGGTTTATTAAATCTTAGCGGTCTCTTTGCTGTTGTTTAAGAGAATATTTTTGTGGTTTTTAGCATTTCATGACTGATTGTTTATAGAAAGAATATTTATGTAGTCTCAGTCTTACATTGACATTTATATATCTGGCATATCTTTTACATTGATTTTATTATCCAACTGAGCATTTGGGGTTAGGGGCCTTGCTTAGGGGCCCAGCATGGGCAGCTTATTTCTTGATCAGCAGAACAACACTTTAACCTACAGTGACCCTGACAACAACCCCGACATTTATAAAGCAAACCTAAGATTACAACAGAACAGAATCAAGCCACAACGTGACGGAATTAAGCTACAAACACGTTTGCTTTATTTAATTCTGTTAATTTGTGTCTTGTTTCTGTTGTGTTTCAGCTTGATTTAGTTTTTTTTTTTTCGGTAACTTATGTTTGCTTTTTTAATGTCGTTGCCTACTGAGCCATCGTGTTAACCACTAAGCTTCCACTTCCCGAAACACTTTTTAAGGCACTTTCATATACTTTTCTTTTCTTGTTCTTCTTATCCTTAGTGTGGAAATGAATGAAGAGTCTCTTTCCTGAAAATGATGACTGGGAAGAAAATTCTCTGTATTGTTGCGTAACATTTGTCCTGATGCTAACATGAAAATAATCTGTTCTGTACTCATGTGGTAGGTTGCGTTTTATAGAAGGTTTGTGATTTACAGTACACTTTTTCTAAGATTAAGTTTTTCAGCAGAATAGTCTGATACACACGTAGAACATGGAGGACTTCCTGTTTGGCCGAAGAGCGAAGTTCTGTAAAACTGTGTTTATACTTGCTTTTAACAACATGTCTGCAAGACGGCAGTTTTGTGTAGCCAAAATATTTATCAGTTTATACAAGTGACGAGGTGAACAGTGGTGCAAGAATCTCAGCCTTTTGTATTGTGTTGGTAGCATTGTTGTTTTCTGAATCAAATAACTTTTTAGTTGTGTTAAGTGTTAATCAAGTAGTCCAAGCGATCCAGTAGTCCGAGATTAGTAAGTGATGCCAACGCCATTCCCAAAGCTGTGTGGCCCACAAAAGTACCCACCGTAAGACGATGACTTTTCTTTATTATGTTTTACTCCAGTTGGCAACCTTTTTGCTCCCGATATTAATATCACAAATTTATCACTAAGCTAACACACGGGCAGCACACTGAGCTACTGATTACCCTCGTCTGTATGACTGAAACCACTGAGAATTTTAAGTATTTCCACTTTATTATTACAAAATCAGTGATCACACCAGAGCCCAAAGTTGATTCGATATAAAAATTAGATTTTAAAAGAAGAGTTTAGATTTAGTAAGCTACTTATGCCATGTTGCTGTAGCTTAGCTTGCTACATTTCTCAGGGGGGTGGCTTTAGTGATGTGCAGCTACCATAGAGTAACTGATAGTGTAGTGTAGCTACCATAAAGTAACTGATAGCTTAGCTTACAACATTTTCCGTATAGCTTGCCCAGCACCGCTAGTTAGTTTATTTATACAGGATAATTCTACAAAAACATGTATGTTGCCGTTTTCAGGGTCCACCTGAAGACAACATGGAAGCAGGGATTCGCTGTGTTTACAACTGGTACTACTTATATAGGCATGCCGGATTTTGTAAATGATGTTAAGTTTATTGTAGAAAATCAAATATTTGCATGGTTTTAAACCCGACACCAAGCAAAAACAAACTGTGATTGGCTGCAGTACATATCATTAAAATGTCCTCTTGTGCAAGGTCAGAAGTCTGAAGGTCTGGCTATGTAAAAAAAAAATGTGGGAAGTGCTGGCTCACGGTTAAGGTGTTGGACTGCCAACCCGAAGATTGTGGGTTCGATTCCCAGCTCCACCAGCGCTGGGCCTCTAGGCAAGGCCCTTAATTACTCAGTTGTATAAATGAGATAATGTAAGTCGCTCTGGATAAGGGCGTCTGCCAAATGCTGTAAATATAAATATATAAATTTGATAAAAGAATTTGAGCTACTAATTACTAATATTATTTTTCTTATTGTTGTTTTACTGTGGGATTTCTCAGGGGGCTTTGTGCACAGGGGTATTATCATGCTGAAACAGAAACTTTAATACCACAGCATACAGAAACCTTCTACATATTTGTGCAACAGGTTGGAGAAAAGTTCGACAATATATTCTATGTTGTGTACTTGTTCTTATTCATGTTCTTATTCAAAAAGAGTTTTTTTCTGGTAAACAGATATTTGTAGAACAGAGTTCTCAGTTTCTTTTCCCGTGTAGCTTTTAAGCAAGACAGGTTGCGCTAACCACATCAGTAAAATCATGTCAGCATCGACCACAGGCACACATCCGTACTCGTGCAACCTCTGCACCTGCTTCTTATATTTACATGATTTTCCTGACCACATGTGTGTGGGGCTTTTAAACAGTGGAAACTTCAACTGATGCTAATTGGCGGATTTGGTATGGTCACACCTTTTCCTTCTCTATTAAAATATGTGCAGCCAGCCTAACCCTGACCACCTGTCTGACTATAAAAGCATATCCTGGAGGTGTCTTGTGGGCTTGAGTTCAGGGTTCTGTGTAGGTCTCTGACCAACAACGTGAATAAAAACTTGTGGCAACAGTAAGGAGATAAAATACATATTTGTCCAATGATGAGGTGTCCACAAATGTTTGGCCATATAGTGTATCTGTAGGATTATATTTAATGTTTAAAAGCAATTTTAAGAAGGATATCTGTGTTATATCTGTCTGTGTTCTTGGGAGATGTAGAGAACATAGGTAGAACATGGCAACCCACAGTAACCTGAACTCAGGTTTGAACAATGAACCCTCAAGCCAGTGGTTCCCAAACTGGGGGGACAAGTCAACAGATTTTTATATGGAAATGTATTAAAAATTAAGAAAAAACCAAAATAAATACGGGACAAAAATATATGTCATGCCAACGTGTTAAAAAATGTTCACTTTTGTGCAGATGCAAGTTGAAGAAAAAATTAGTTTTAAACAGAAGATTTTGTTACATAGTAAAATGATGTGGAAGCTACAAACTTTACTTTTAATGCTTCTACTTTAAAAGGTCCTCAGTTTTTCTCAACAAGTTGTCACACACTGAATTTGTGCTAATTATCACTAATGAATGACCATGTTTCAAATAAATCCTCCTAAAAGTTGGGCGGTTAAAATTGGTTTATTCTGCAAAAAGGGCGTTTCAGTAGAAAACCGTTTGGGAGTCATTGCCTCAATACTACCATCACTTCCCAAGAAAATCTTATAGGCACATTTTTTACTTCCTTTCCATACGATCCTAGAAATAACAGCAATGTAGATCATTAACAAACGCCGCACGAAAGCTTCTTACTATCCCTTAGCCACATTTTTCGGTGTCTGGCTTTATTATTAGGAAGGCGGTGGGGTTTTTTTATAGTAATTACACTTTAAGCGTTGTAATGCACAGAAATCAGCTGGCTTATGCTAATGTAACGGTGCACACAGGAACTTCCTGTTATTCTCAGAGGAGCTGAAGCGGTGAAGTTGATCCTCCTACCTACTGTTCCACAGGAAAACAGAGACAGAAACAGAGAAAAACACGCAATAAAAAAAAAAAAACTGTTTCAAGGTCAGTCACTGTGTGATTCCCGGATCGCCTCGCTCGCCACCGATCAATTTACACGGCTCCATGATGGCCGGCTATTTCAGGACGCATCTGATTTATGTGTGTGCTGTAGGTGTAAGCACTAGAATGGTTTTGGATGAGGATTTTTGTAGCAGATACTGTCTACCGATTTCTTGTCACGGTGATCGGTACCGATGCTGATTTAGATGCTTTAAGCTTTAAGCTTTAAGCTCTCTGATCACTATTATCCTTTTTTAGATAAAGTTATACTATTGATGTTATACTTTTCTATTAGCTCATCGTGGCTATTAGTGAAATTTACGTTGTTTATCGAAATGCCATAGTAATTCCACATTACTGAAACGCCAAAACATTTACGTCCCCATGCACCATGTACGTCTTCGCGCATTGACCTCAACAAATTGCGATCGGTTCATGTGATCGACCAAGTTTAGTGAGTAACGATCAAGTGATCACTTATATTGGCATGTTATGGGAAGCTTGTGTGTGTTTGTAATTATGTTTTTCTACGTTATTGGGAGATTTTAAGTGTGTGTTTGTGTGTGAGAGAGACGGACAGAAAGAGAGCAAAAGAAAGAGAAAGAGAACGATCTAAAACACATGCTGCTGCCGGTAAGATGACTGACTCTCATTTTCATGTGAAAGAGGTTTCCTCTTTTGTGGCCTTCGAAAGAAATTATGCATGCTTTACTCGGAACAACAGGCCTTGTGTCTTTTTCTGATGCCGTCTTCACGTCCCAAAACACAAAGCGCTAGGGGATCCCGGCGCGTTTGTATCCCCAGCACATGATCAATGTCTGCCATCTGGAGGGGCTTCATGTCAGAGAAAACAAATGGCTGACAAAAGAGAGCCACAGGGTGAGACGCTAAGAGTTCTGGGGAAAAGGAAGAGTCGGTAATGTAACCGTTAATGCCTCGAGCTGACAGAAAAGTTGAGGCTACACTGTAAAGTGTTTGATGCAACATGAAAGAAAGGGAAATATGTGGTTAGTCAGGTTTATGATGTAAAGTTTAAAAAAAATATTATTAACAGTAACATCACCCAACACACTCAAAATAATCTGATGTCCCAAAGCTAGTGTTTTGTTTGAAATGTGGTAGCTAAAGTTGTACCTCAAGCTAGTTAGTTAGCGCGATGATAGAGAGACTAAGGATCGCTAAGGAGTTTCAGTCCTGCTAAGAGAAGAATGTAGCACAGACGTGCAGGTAAAACTGCAGTCTTGCAGGTGTGCGTTTTGCAAAGAAAACAGCTGAAAAGGATCAACACGCTGTAACTGTCTTATTTTGTGCCCTATTTTGTGTTGAGTTACACAAGGTTTTATTTGTGGTTTAGCACAATCAGCGTGTGAGAAAACAAAGAGCACATTTATTAGTCCAGCGTGTGTGTTGTGTTAGCTTGCTAAACCCCCAACAGTTCTCCATATACTCCGGAGGCAGGGTTGGTGTCGTGGTGTAGTTAAATAATCAACTCAAAAAGGTGGGAGGCGAAGCTACAATTGCTACTACATTCCGAAGTTGTTGTTTTTGTACTAATATTATTAATATGCCAACACTAAAAATTTTGCTATACATGAAAAATCATAACATTGTTACATCATCCATTTTTCTTTTAACTAAACTGTTGTGGCCAAAAAAATACTTTGTGATTTAGGTTTTTTTGGTTTTTTTTTTTTATTCTGCACTGCAACATTGTCCTTCTTTAATTCTTCTAGAAGTCAAGACTAAAGAGAAAATACGCTATACAGACTAGGGTACTTGTAAAAATCTACACAGTACGCGCAATATATATATATATTTTACGATTGTGTATCGATATTCTAACCCCTACTATCAATACTTGTTTTAATTATGTTTCAAACTGATCTACGTTTATGTCAATATTTAATTAAAACTTTCAGAGTGTGTGTCAAACGACTTTCGGCTTGTGTCAGAAGCAAACATGGCGGAAAAAATAAGGCCTTTGTATTTGTTGTCTTTTTAGCTACTAATTTTACAATGTATCGCAATATGTATTGTATTGCAATATATCATGATATATTGTATCGTGACCCATATGCATCATATCGTAAGAGCATTGCCAATACACAGCCTTACTACAGACTTATTATTGGGACTTCTAGCTAATACCGCAACAGAACTTTTGATGACATTACATTCTAAATACAATGATATAGAGGTTGTTTTCTCTTTGCAGCCGTACCAGCTTACGGTTGCAGGCTTTACCGCAAATATGGCTGTTTTATTCCTGAAAACATCTCTCCTCCACCAAACTACATAACGTTCTTTCAGCATCCACCAAACCTAAACTTACTCATCCAAATCCAAGCAGAAGTAGTAGATCATCCAAGAACTTTTCGGGTACTGTATTTCACATGGTAAGGATGCAAACATACTCCTCACCTCGCATACTCCGTTTCGCATGCTGTAACATGGAAGTATGGAGTATCATAAAGTTTTACACAGACTGCATGGCTCAGTGATTTATTTTATATATATGTGGCCATGAGATTCTAACTCCTGAATCTGGTTATCGTGTAGTGGGTCACAATACTTTTGTCCATATAGTGTACATTATTACTTTCTGTGATATCTGTAATCGATTAAATATGCAAAATCTAATGTTGATACGTTCACCTGATTTGTAATTTACCTCTGCGATCTTTAACTCACGAAATCCTGAACGAACTGATTAAGTTGAATGTTGTTGCAGCTGAAAAACTGATGTGAAACCATCATGCCATCTAAAATTATACCTCGGACTGTATTATTATAAATATTTCTATAATCGGCTCCTGCGATTTGTAATTATTCTAAAAAAAAAAAATTTATATTCGTCTGTGTGATCTATCAAAAAGGGAACAATTAATAAAAATGGCTGATTTTTTTCTGATTTCTCAGAGCTGCTGTAATAAAAAATAAATCAATGCGTTCTGACCAGTCAGAGTTGAGAATTCCATAGTGTTTCGTTGATATTAATGTAAACATTTTGTGTTATTAGGTACATTGGTGTAAAGCTCACTAAGCCATACACATTCTGTTTTGTGTAGCTATCGCATGCCAGCACACCAGAACAGGAAGTTGCTCTAGTGTGTATTCACTATAGTCAATACATGGCCAATTTCTGCATAATAGAAAAGGGATATCCTTGAAAAAATAGTGTGTGTGTGTGTGTGTGTGTGTGTGTGTGTGTGTCCACAGCGCAGAGTGACTGTGCAATAAAAGTTAGTGCATGTGGGCAGGCGACCAAAGCCTGCAGCGGCAAAAAAAAAGCTTGTTGAGTTTAGTGCTACACTTCTAGTATTCAGTGTGGGAGTGTTGGATAAGCGCTGTAATGACATTACTGAGGGTGGCTCGGGTCTCTTTGCAGTCCTCGCTATGAACACATGTATTTCTGGCTCACAGACAAAAAGTAAAAGTAGGAATTGCCCTTTTACGGTCGCTGGGTCTCTGCTTTCAGTCCAGCAGGCTGTAAAAAACAAGACTTAAACAAACCTGTCCTTCCTATTTCCGCTTTGTCTTCTAATATGGACAGACTTGGCTTTTTCTGCTTATTTCGGTTGGTTCTTCCAAATAAAGAGATGTAACCATCTGTCCAGATCAGTGGTTCCCAAGCTCTTTTTTGTCTGAGCCCCCCTTAAATATTTTAAGGCCCCCCCCCTTCGCATTTAATGATATTGTAGCTCTTGGTATTTCCTGCATTTCGTGTTTCCAGTATTTCTAGCACTGCAACCATTCCAATCATTTTTATGTGTATTTGATCCACATTTGTTTTTGCCATGTTAGTTGGCGCTGTGTGCCGTTAGCAATGGACTTTTAAAGCTGTATCTACGCCCTGTTTTATCGCGGTACCTGGATTTGAGTTTAAGCTTTAACTGTGCTTGGTAAATTGTGCAGTGCGATCAGAAATACAAAGCGGTGTCATTTGTGTGTCTTCTAATTTTTATATCTCGTTAAAAAACAAGCTGTACCTCAAACCAAGATTTTTAAATGTCTGCTTCTCCTTTGGCTGTTTCCTTTTAGGGGTCTCCACAGCGAATCATCTGTCTCCACCTAACCCTATTCTCTACATCCTCTTCACTCACACCCACTAACTTCATGTCCTCGTTTATCTCATCCATATACCTCCTCTTTGGTTTTCTTTTTTGCCTCCTGCCTGGTAGCCTCATTTCTAACATCCTCCTACCAATATATTCACGAACATTTATGAATAATTTAATAATTTGCATTTGCATTTACGGCAGTTGTCAGACGTTCTTATCCAGACCGACTTACATTCATTTCATTTATACAACTGAGCAACTGGGAATTAAAGGCCTTGCTCAGGGACCCAACAGTGCTAAATTAGCAGTCCAACACCGGTAACCACTGAGCTACCACAATATATTTTTTGCAAAAGATATATAGGCTTATTTATTTATTTATTTGTTGATTTTTCTCTTTACTTATGATTATTCTAATAATTAAAAAAAAAATACTGCTAAAAAAGATTGAGAACCCCAGTTGAAAAAAGTTGTCGTCACTGACCAGACTTATATAATATTTTTTTTTATACAGGGAATATAGTATAGTATAGTTTCGACGCATAACAATTCTCCACACTAACAGATATTTAGAAGAAAAAAAAACATCAGAACTTCATTAACTCTAATAGACGTGAGAAAGTTGCTAAAAGCTTGAGACCGTTTTGTGCCTTCTCTTGCCAGAGGTTCACACATGGAATAGCATATTGGAGAAAACGTTCACACCAAGCGTCCCAGGAGCGTTTCACTCTACTCCAGCAGGCCTGCTGCTCATGCCAACTCTTAGCTGTTTTTTTTTTTTTTTTTTTTTAAATAGTAAATTAAAAATGAATTCCGCCCCGATTTCCTCATTCTCACCCTGCAGATATGGTCTCCAGGTCGGGTATGTGTGCCACTTTCAGCAGGTCATATGAAAAGTGTGTTAGGCAGTCTGTAAGGAATTAGCGTTAAAAAAAAACCTTCCCCAGATCCTTGTTCTAGTTCATAGAACCCTGAGAAGGTCCTATAAATAGCCCTTAAATTGTCTTTCCTTTTTTTTTTATTAATCCAAATTCTTTTTTTTTACGCATGACTAAAGCCTCTCATTGTTACGCTGTGCGATTTTGGCCACAGACAATTTTAAAACCCTAAAAGATTCCTACAATTGTACTCTAAAATCTGTTGTTTTGATTATTAGCTTGACATGTTTACTGGCAGCAGATTAATAATCGTTTCGATCAGTTTTTTCCTCTAATGAAATTCTGGCAATGTTAGAAGATTTTAGACACTTTCCTGCAGTGTGACTCCTCCTACCACGACCGTGGAACCTAGTATTAATAGCAGTGGAGAACCTGATGACGTTATAAGCGCTACAACTACAAAATATTTAAAACAAAACTGTCGAAACCTGTCCAGAGATCAGAACAGCAAGATGCTTATTATGAAAACTCGGAACCTACAGTGTGACCTAAGGATCATGTTTGTGTAGTCTGACAATCGCAAAAGACTATTAAAAATCGCACATTCTTCTTCTTCTCCCGCTTCTGAGTATATAACAATGTTTTACTCATGTTCGCTATTTAATAAATTTTCTAAAAAACCTACTTTTTCTAACTCATCCCAGCCCATTGATCCTAGGACATTACATTTGATTACTATAATATGTTGTAATTAACAATAACATGTGGTGTCACCAGGATGAGGGTTTCTTCCTACTTCATCTCAGGGAGGTTTTCCCTGCTACAGTCGCCTCTGGCTTGTTCATTACAAAGTTACACTTTTTCACTGTTACTACATCCTGTGTAAAGCTGCTTTGAGACAATGTCTGTTGTTAAAATTGCTAAACAAATAAAATGTAATAAAATTGAATTTATGCTATTTTTTTTTTTTTTTTACCAAATTTGTTTTGTAGCATCTAGAGACACCATGATTAAAAAGTTAGGCCACACAAACATAGACCACACTACATCTTCTCAGCGATTGGGTGTATTGATAGGTATATGCTATAACAAGCGTGTCCTGAGGGTTTTAGCACAGCGCCACCTACTAGTGCTGAGATTTGCTATTTGCTTATAACATGAGCTTGGTGTCGATTGATTTCCAGAGGCACACCGAATTGAACAGTATGCCATTCTTATTGGCTAGCCATGTTGGGCGTCATCATGATTAGTGGGGGGAAGAAATAGATTCATCGATACATCGCAATTCTTTTTCTTATGATTCTGAATTGGAAATCAAAAGTTCGATTCTGAATTTGAATTAGATCGTGACAGTGCGGGTCTGCGCATGCATAGTCAATAAACGCAACAATAATTAGCGCTAATAAACGCAAGTAAGCAAAAGTGACGTTTATTAGACCCAAATTGTGGCACCAAATCCATAACTTGGAGAAACATAACATGCGATTCCACTCAGAGCTGGGGAAGGTCACTTCTTCTTTTCCAGGCGTGTCCACTACCACTATTACGTTAATGAACCTCGAGCAAGTAGCAAAGCTTCCACTGAAATTCTGAAAAGGCGAAGCTAATTCTCGGTCGGTGGCGGGTTTTATTGCCAAGGACTTGTGCCCATTCGCCGTTGTGGATAATCCAGGGTTTCACACACTGTTGCAGGTGCTTGAGCTAAGATACAGCATTATTTAAGTGTTCTCCAAAAATGTTATAATAATCTGACGTTTCAATGTTTCATTAAGAGCTTCTTCATCCTGAACACAACTTTTGTTTATAAAAGAAAATTTATTAAACCAAATCATCTTTTTTTAACATGGATGATATTGTCATACAGAAATTCAGAAAGATGTAAACGTGTATTCACACAGCAGAAGAATAAAAAAAAGAAAAAAAAGGGTAGGTTAAAAATCGTTTTGGAATCAGATCATGACTCCCAGATTCGGATCGGTTCAGATCGTACAGGACCTAAAGATTTAAACCCCAAGTCATAATTTTGTCATAAAATGCAGTATTTTCTGACGACCTTCCTGCTTTTCCCTATTATTCTTTTATTATTTCATTTAAATATTAATTTACATTAAATAATCCCCACACACCACTTTACATCCATTAACAGGAGAAATATATGATTTGCATTCATAATGCTGCATTTGTTGTGTGTGGGTGCACATGGTGTATTTGTGCATGACTAATTCTGTTGCACTCATTCTGTACCGCTCTTCAGTCTGACTCATAAAAAGATTAAAAAAAATCTTGTCTCCTAGCTGTATGTTAGAATTAAAGTATATGGACACCTTACTAGGACACTCACTTAAGGTAACGTTAAGGTCGGTACCACGAGTGTAGCATCTGTTCACACTGCTTGATATCAGCCCTGATATTCTCTCGCCAATCAGTTCAGACAAATGGCCAAAATTCGGAGGTAAATCGTTGCCCGTTCACGTGAGTAATAATCACTCAGTGTAAATTCTCAAGCATGTAATCCGAGTGAATCGGAGGCGCGTTGCCAAGGCTTACAAAATATTTGGCATGCTATACATCTGGTCCTGTCGGCGATTTGGTGAAAAATACATCAGCGATGACCCCCAGCCAATGAGAGAGATATAGGACAGCAGAAAGTTGTAGACCAAATTATCAGCAAGTATAACTTTGATTCCCATCTTTGTGTAAATCTTTCTTTTTCGCCTTTTCGCTGCAAATAAGCGCACAGACCCATTTTCAGTGCAAACTTCTTGCTCGCTAACGTTTTATTATTATTAGCTACTTTTCCTATTGTAAAGTCATGCAGTTTGTAACCTTTTGTCTCCAAGATCATGCATGTGAACAAAGCAGCAACCAGCCCAGATAGTCGCACAATGTGAAAACAACGGTGATCTGACGACTTCTAGCATAACAAAACCACAGATCATCATTACGACATGGTGTTTTGTAGTTGGAGTGGAACATTTTTAAGCAATTTTTAAATGAATTGGAACACCGACTGCAAACCAGACTTCACCCTCTGATTTCAATAATACTATTGTAGCTGAATAAACACAAATCTCTACAGTCATTATAAGGTTATAAGGAGGTTATTATAAAAGGAAAAGTGATACTATGGTTAAGGCACTAAGTTGTTGACCAGGAAGAGCTGTGGGTTCAAGCCCCACTACCGCCAGTCTGCCCCTGTTGGGTCCTTAAACAAGACCCTGACCCTGGACTCTGACCCCAACTTTCTATGCAAAGAAACAAATTTCACTGTGCTGTAAAGTCTATGTGACAAATAAAGACATTAACATTTTGAATCTGGAATATGGTTTTTAGAAAACACATATGAATGTGATGGGCAAGTGTCCCAATACTGTTTGCCTTATAGTGCAATAATATTAGTACAAGCTCAGTTTATTAAAATTGTAAAGTGTTTTTTTTTCTTTGCTTTTTAGGGCTATAGGTTTAGATCTTGTTTTAGCAAACTCACAGATTAATTTTTGAACTTTCTACATTGCAAAGAGGCTAAAATCCCATACGCTAGCGTTTACTATTTTTCTAATAAAGACTATCGGGAAAGACAAATAAAAATCGGATTAGCTAGCTTACTTGATTAGTTATGCCTAGCGCTGTTGTTTAGTTTTCTAAAACGTAGTTACTAATTAAAAGTGCTAACCTAATTAAGTATAAGGAGCTGGTTAGTTAGCGAGGTGTAGATCTGTCCAAGATCGTGTATCCAGAGCGACTTACATTTATCTCATTTTTTTTATCCAACTGAGCAGTTAGGTGGCTCAAATGGTTAAGGGGCAGTGGTGGCTTAACTGGTTAAGGAGCCAAGTTGCTATTTTAGAGACCAGGAAGACCTGGGTTCAAACCCCACCACTGTTGCCTGTTGATCTGAAGACCAGAAACACGACCCCCCCCACCACCACCTCCCCACGGCAGGCCAACCACTGTTGGGTTTTTGAGCAAGACCCTTAACCCTTCCTGTTCCAAGGGCGCTGTATCATAGCTGACCCTGCATTCTGACCCCGACTTACTAAGATGGGATATGCGAAAAAAGAATTTTACTGTGCTGTAAAAAAGTATATGTGACAAAATAATTGCGCTACCACTATCGTAAATAACATATACGTTTAAGAGTGTATCTACAACTAAATAGCAGAATAAAGTAGATCACGTAAATATTGTTTTATGCTTGTTTGTTTTAATTCCTCCTATAAAATCGACATTATTCTCTGCTTTAGCTGACTGAGAAGTAAGCTGATCCAAGCCTGCCTCAAGGAGTGTGTGTGAAGGCGTGTGCTTCATCTCTGGCTTGAACACACACCCTGGCAGGATGTCGGCGAAAGATCGACAGCGTCCCTGGTCTGTGTACAGAGCCTCCACGCTGGACCTCTCCTCTGAGATGCTTGGCCTGGCACTGGCAGGTCGGTTTCCACTACATACTAAATAGTCATGTGACATGTGTCTAGAAAAGGGACCATAAATAATAAATTAAGATGATTGAGATACCTTTTAAAATGTCTAAATAAGTCACAGGGTGTATCCATTCTATTTCAGTAGTCCTTGATTAAAGTTGAAAAATGGATGCGATTGCTTGTTATATTTTATTTTGGACCCTGTTTTGGGCTTTAAACCCTTTAAGCGGTTAAGTGCACTGTAATGTCAGCACACGTGCGAAATCTAAGCAGCTAAAAAAAAATCTAAACAGGAAATTAGTATGTAAATAAAGAGCACTTGATAGGTAGAATTGTTATGTGATTACAATAAATGTTAAGAGATTAACAAAAAATGTCTCTAAGGTTCGGTATGGAGCAAGACGCTGCATTGCAACACTATGGAAACGCTTCCAGCTTGATCGCATGCATGAAACACGTGTGGATTCACGAGCATAGCACGTCAAGGGCGGAACATGAGTGCTGTAAGGGTAGCCAGACCTACTTGGTTTCAGAGGGTGGAGGACCTGGAATTACCAAGCCTTCACAAAGTACCCTCTGTGGGGGACTCGTCCATAGCATTGTCGCGTCTCATGAGTGGAATGTGCACATAATAACGGTCACCGTGCTTGTCGGGGTTAGGGTGAGGGCAATGGTCTAGACCACCCACCTGCTTATCGGCTCCTTGGAGGTTGGAAACCTTTTTTTTTTAGCTGCTTCAAAACAGACGAATAACTGGTTCGTCGTCCTCGTACCGTTTTACACATACGTATGCGGTCGCACGGGGCAGAAAAGGTTCCTAAAAAGACAGAGAGCCTGCAGTACTATGGACAAAGAGCCTGCAGTACTCTACAGCCCCGGCCGTAAGACCTGCTGCTAGGAGCTGTGCCTCCTCTGAGGCTTCTGCTCCCTCAGTTTCACTAGCTACTGGCGATCCAGCGACAGGTTCAGGGGCGACCCTACTCGGTCCGGCCAATTGTTGTGATTCCACACATGCTTCAAGACTGACTGTGGTCATGCAGGAAGCATTCTCAACATGTTGCGATCCAACTCGAGTTTCATAAGAGAAACAAACATTTTCACAAAAGAAATTAAATGTCAGGCAAAGATGTGTTTGCAGAATAAAAATATCTTTGTTTTTATATATTGTTTTTTATTTGCAAGTCAAATTTTTTTATTTATTTTTGACATTAACTTATGTATGTGAAAATTGTGCCAATGTTTTTGCAAATTGTTTCCTAGGCAACCTCTTTCCATTTGAACAGCAGAAATGATTCAAAATGTTTATTCTAAAAACAAAACTTTGCAATCTTTTACAAACATCATCTTCTTCCTTATAGGGAACAGTCAGGACCCAGACGAACCCGTCTTGGAGTTCAGCCTGGGTCAGTATCTGATCTTTGTATCATTTTACTCATTTATATCCTAATGTGAATTATAAAACTCACGACTATTCAGGTATCGACTTACCCATTAGTCAGGACTTCTGGTTTGTCTCTCTGTATGTCACTCTGATGAGCTTTAATGGAGTGTTTTTAAACCTCAGTCTCTGTGACGCTGTCCAGAATGGAGCATCTTAGGTGTGTGTGTGTGTGTGTGTGTGTGTGTGTATAGAAGGTGAGTGGAAATATCTGTTAAACAAAAAGCTTATGCTTGTAAAGGTTAAAAGAACTCTGTTCTGCTCTGTGTCTCTCTAAATACAGTTCAATACACATTTAGAGGCCTCATTTTGCGGCCATTGCTATTTTGTATATACTGAAGGCTTTATGGAAAAAAAATCGTACCCTGTTGTGACATGTGTGTGGGTGTGTGTATGTGCGTAGCCTGCAGTGAGCTGACTACACCGTGTTTGGACCGTAAACCCAACAGCTTTGTGACTGTGAGCTGTACAACTCCACCTCAAGCCTTCTGGACCAAGCATGCACAGACGGAGATCATCGAGGTATATCGTGTGACTCTTACCCAGAATTCCTGTATAACAGATTGGCATTCAAAATGGTTTTATTTTATCGGTATATTTTAAAGACATGCACACATTTAGAGTAGGACTGAAAGCTTTGCTATGTATCTACAGAGTAAGTTATCATTTCATATGACGGCACATACCGTGCTCTGTAATAGATATCAACAAGGAAAAGAAAAATCAATACGAAAGCTTTTAGTTGAATTATATGCTGAATTACAGACCAGTCTTGTTAAGTGCGGCCACTGTTTTCCAGGGCACAATGAATCCCAGCTTCCTAAGCAGTGTGGCCTTCTTTCAGGATTCCTTCATCAATCAGCAGACGCAGATCAAACTCTCTGTATATGATGTGAAAGACCGCTCACAGGGCATGGTGAGAAACGCACACACACACACATTCGGAGGATGTTTTTATTTGTCACGTAACACATACATTAAAAGCACAGTGATTTTTTTTTTTATATCCTAGTTTAGAAAGGGGGTCAGAGTGCAGGGTCGGCTTTAATACACTGCAGCTGGATTAGAAATGGTTAAAAAGACAGTGAGAGATATATTTTTTTTATTTAAACCCAGTCTTACCCACCAGCTCTTAACCATAAATAGATATTTTTTAGAACATCAAATTTCACAGCACTGTTTCTCTCACGTTGTCCGAATAAGATTACATTTAAAAAGGGTTCTATGGTTGTCCCTCTGGAGGAAAGTAAAAATTAAATGTTTCCCCTTAAAAAAATACTGTATAAGCTAAAAAAAATCTAAAAAATGTACTAAAATAACAGCATCATAAAGTGCAATAACCTCGCTCATTCTCTCTCTCTCTGCAGATGTATTTATTAGGCTCAGCCATGTTTACAGTGAAAGAACTTCTGCAGGACAAGAACTACACACTCCACCTGCCTCTGAGGTATGACTTTTTTTATATACAGGTCTTGTGAAGTTTGTTGTAGTCATTATTTTAGGAATACTACAGAAAGATCAACAGTGTATTGTAATACAGGAAGTATGATCAAATAATCTTAATATTGGTTTTTGATTATGCTTCAGGTCGGCGGAGAACGCGCCTGTAGGGGATATCACAGTTATCGCCTGGCAGCTGGAGGAAAAGAGGGAGCAGCGGGCACCACTAACCCCTCTACCAGACACTATTAATGGCAGGGTGAGACCTATAAAGTATATAGGCAGAAGTCACATGACCATCACACTTTAAACATCCTATTTCAGATTTAGTTTCACTCCTAATCTTATACGAACATCCACATCTCTGGAAAGGCTTTTCTCATTTAGCCACAATGGTATTAGTGAGTTCTGGCACTAATGTTGGGTGAGGATATCTGGTGGAATTGTTGTGTCTCAGTTTATCCCAAATGTGATCAGTGGGGTTGATTGTGATCAAGATGCTTGACTTCCTCCACACCAACCATAACTCACCATGTCTTTATGAAGCTCAAGGGGTTTTGTGCACAGTAGAATTGTTCTACTGGAACTGTGTTTGTGTCTCTTAGTTCCAGTGATAGAAAATTATTGGTGTTTTGATAAGGTGTCAAAGGTGAACTGTGTAATGTTTGTATAGTGGAAGTGGTGGCTTTGTGTGTGTTACCGAAAGACCGGGGTTGATACCATAAAATTTTTGCCTGGTGTAATGTCGATTCCCACCACTCCGGTATTAAAAGAGATAAAGTGGTGGCTTTGTTGTTAATGTGTTGGACTGATACCAGAAAGACCGGGGTTCGATTCCCACCACTCCCTAAGCAAGGCTCTCAACCCCCAATTGCTCAGCTGTATAAAAAGAGATAAATGTAAGTCGCTCTAGACAAGGACGTCTAGACAAGGACGTCTGCCAAATGCTTTAAATGTAAATGTATATATAATTTGAGTATGACCAATTCAATTCAATTCAGTTTTATTTGTATAGCGCTTTTTACAATGGTGATTGTCACAAAGCAGCTTTACAATTGAAGAAATTTTAAAACAGAATTAAACATAAATCAGTTTGTCTGATGAGGTCCCTGATGAGCAAGCCGGGGCGACGGTGGCAAGGAATTGAAAACAGGAAAAACTCCCTGAGATGAGATAGGAAGAAACCTTGAGAGGAGGAACCACTCAACAGGGAACCCATCATGTCCTCATTTGGGTGAAAACAGGTAGCAGGGGATCATGTGGTTACATTGTGTGTGTGTGTGTAAACAAAACTATAATCATCAGTCCTTAGCGAGCAGCCGGAACATCTTTATGGCGAAGTGGGTCGTCCTAGAGATCGCCCGGTGATGCATCATCCGCTGGGCAGGTCACAGGGAAGGGACCCACAGGAAGGACGGGTCAGTGGTGGGGACTGGAAGCTTGGAAGCTTACTTTTAGCTACCTGTGGTCCTAGAACCAGAACCTCCGTCTTGTCAGCGTTAAGCAAGAGGAAATTGCATAGCATCCAATCTCTTACTTCCTCCACACATTGCTCAATGTTATTAAACTGGCCTTTCGCATCAGGCCTTGATGAGACGTATAACTGTGTGTCATCAGCGTAACAGTGGAAACTGATATCATGCTTACGGATTATGTTTCCAGAGGTTTCCAGCATGTAAAGAGAGAAAAGAAAGTGGGTAAAACGAGCCCAGAAGTGGGTGGGAAAACCGAGCCCTGTACAGGGAGCAGGGAACACCATACTTTACAAGGGAGCAGGCAGCAGAATAGCAGCAGAATAATCACCGTTTAAAATCTACAAACTGATAACGATCGGTTAAATAGGACCTGAGCCACGCAAGAGCTGTTCTTTTAATTCCTACTGATTTTTAGACCACCATTTCCAATTTTTAGTCACACAATATAATAACCCATTTTCCCTTTTTGCATATTAAAGGCCTTTTATACATTGTTTATATTTAACACAATAGCAATTGCAGTTTACAATTCTGTGATTTTGAAAGTTAGAAATAACATCTTATGTTGGTTCCTATTTATGCCAGTTCTAAATGTGCATTGGTAAAAATGCAAAAAAAAAACCAATAATCATATAAATATCGTTTATATCTGTACACATTAACTAACAGTTATTATCGAAACCATAAAGTGGAAAATAAACTTGGGATTATGATTCTTAAATACATTTAAGGTAGTCCACTTCTTTTGTCTAGTCAGAATTGTGAACTCCTTTGTGCCAGAAGCTCACAAACCATCACAAACCTTTGTGCTTTATTTCTTTTTCCACAGACAGTCCTCGCTGTTGATGAGAGTCTGACAGAATCAGTAGGAATTCGAGCCAAATATGCTTCATTAAGAAAAGATGCACTCCTGCGATCGGGTAGGTATTCAGTGTTTAATTTAACTCTTTAAACTCACTTAAATGTTCTGTCCATGTTTGGAATCATAAGGAGTCATAACAAATACACTATAAGCACCAGGGCTGTGTATTGGCATGGGCCTCACAATAAGATATATGTGTCAATTATGTCATGATATATTGCACTGCAATACATATTGCAATAGTTAAAAAAAAATTATTGTGTATATAATATTAAATGATGCCTTGTATAACCTTGTGACTCAGTTTTTTATTACTGCACAATTTTCATCTTGCAAAATAAATAAATACACAATCGTTCTCGTATTTCCTCCCAGTGTTCGGGGGAACTATGTCTCGTATGTACCGTTTCCCTACCACTGACGGCAATCACCTGCGCATTCTGGAGCAGATGGCGGAGAGCGTGCTGTCGCTCAACGTTCCACGACAGTTTGTCAAACTACTGCTGGAAGAGGACCAAGCCAGGTACACATTTACATTTACATTTATGGCATTTAATTATTTTATAAAACTTTTACCTCTTTTATACAACTAAGCATTCAAGGGCCTTGCTCAAGGGTCCAGCATTAGCAACTTGGTGGTGCTGGGAATTGAACCCTGATCTTCCTATTAGCAGTCCAACACCTTAAACACTGCACTACTAACATCCCCTATGTCTCCCAAAAAAATCTGAACTCAGCGCTTGAGTTCAGAAGCAGGGTAGTTGACTTAACACACTTCTACAAGCCGACGGTGAAGACGTATGAAAAGGGGCAACGTACACTTTTTCAAATGATAAACGCTCCTAACACAGTTTATAGAATTCAGCTGCCAAACAATACCCCGTCATAGTACATTCCCTTATGGAAAACACTGAGTCTAATAGAAATCCAGAGATAGTCAATAATATTAATCCGTACGTAGCCCATAAAAGATGTTCTATAGTCAATAACAGGAGGCTTGGGAGCTTTAATCCTATTTACACCTCCACAGTGAAACACAATGCGGTGATTATCCACTCAAACAGAAACAAATCCGACAAATAAGAATCTCAGAAAACTTGGAATCACAATATGAATCCATATGCAGTCCATAAAGCGTTTTATAATCAGACCCAGTGCTTAAATCCTAGATGTCGATCCACAATGTAACAAGGTGCAGTGATTAGATTAGCTTGAAACGCTGGCCGCATAATTTTGGCACAATGAAACGGCTGCTCTACGATAATTTAATAAAATTACATTTACCTTTAGATTTAAATTAGAAAGCCAAGTTAATAACTAAATTTATTTAAACGTATAAAAATATACAAAATTAGAAAAATTGCAGCGCAGCATCAAACATACCTGCACAGCGTTAACTCATCTGTTTTGACAGGGTGCTGTAGGAGTTCTAATTTTAAATGTTCTCAATTATCAAATATTTTAAATATTTTCTCTGGATTTTTTAGTCGGAGGATCACGTAAAAGTTGTAACAACCTTGACATTTATGTTCTTATTTACTACTGAGTATGCAAGTCGAGTAGTATGTCTGAATACTTAGTTCTTAGATGACCTACTATATGAAAGACATGAAAATAGCGGAACGTGGAGATGCAGCACTTTTCACAAGATTTAAGTAGTGAAAATGGTAAAAGTAGAAAAAGTGGTAGCTCAGTGGTTAAGGTGTTGGACTAATACCAGAAAGACCAGGGTTCGATTCCCCTCACCACCAAACCACCACTGTGGGCCCCTAAACAAGGCCCATAACCCCAGTTGCTCAGTTGTATAACTGAGATAAATGCAAGTCGCTCTGGATAAGGGCGCCTGCCAAATGTATGTATGTATCTTATAAGTACTTTAGGAAACAAAACTTTGTTCCTTGTTGTTAAATTACACATCCAATTAAGCATTAATCTTTAAATGCACGTTGCTGTGACGAATTATGTCACATGGCAAAATCAACATGGCGGATGTATTATGTCCGAATTTCATTCGTATTATGCGTAACCATACTATATAGAACGTTTTTTAACGTTTGAGAAGTACGTACTTGCTTAAATGTGGTCCGTATTTAATTAGTATGCGATTTCGAATAGAGCCCTGAATTTTACAAACCACAACCTACTGAGTAAACACAAAATGTGTGTTTCTCTCCACAGAGTCCATGAGCTGGAACAGTTGGGGGAATTGTCTCCATGTTGGGAGAATCTCCGACGGCAGATCGTTACACAGTACCAGAGTGTTATTCTCACCTACCAGGAGATGCTGAAACACCTGCAGGACTACAAGGGTGTGTGGAGAAACTATACACGATACTGTACAATGATGTACTTAAGCAGTTACTGACAACCTCTGAGAAAATATATTTTGCAGACGGTTGCACTATTACTAAAGCCGGGCTCAGGCAAGGGCATCCTGATACAATACATATCCTGATACATGGGTCACGATACAATATATCACAATATGTTGCCATATAATACATTTTGAAATACCCAAAATAACAGTAAAACAAATAGCTAAAAACACAACAAATACAAAACGGGACACGCTTTTATTTTTGCCGCTATTCTTCTTCTGAGACAATGGTTACTAGAACAATGACCAACCAAACACAGGGTTTGAATTAAATATTATCGTAAACGTAAATCAGTTTAAAACATGATTTAAATGTATTTCGATACTACATCAATACACTGATGGGAAAAAAATTCAAAATAGTTAGCTGTATCAATATTTCTACGACTTTTCAGACTGTACAAACATTATCCTGATGTCACGTCTCAATTTTAATCATTTTAGGCTGTATGACAGTCACATGCGTAGAAAAGACTCAGCCGGAGTTTTACGTTATGAGTCCAAGACACGTTTGGTAACCTGCGTTCTCTCACTCAATGGTAGCTAGCAGCAAACAAAAATATCCGTAGCATTAATTTTGCTCATGACATGCCTCAATAAGTTTCTCTTTTTGCTGTACTGTCCACCGGACTCATTTCAATATTTTCCCAAGGTGGTCTGTAGTTGTTCGTGTTTGGCGCTTCTATTGGTTTTTGGTTTTATAGTCGCTGTAAAAGGGGAAAAAATTATTTCAGCAGTATGTCAAACTAGCAATCAAAAAGAACAGATTTTATTCTAGGGTTATAGAAAGCGTTTAGGATTTTTAAAAATTTGTCTCAGAGCAGAAAATCGTGGTCAAAATTGTGCCCTGTAAACCCGGCTTAAGTTTAAAACACACAAACAGCGGCAGTAAAGACAACCCTAGTTAGTTGTTTTGGAATTTCAGAGCTCATATATGTATGTATATGAAGGTAGACTGCTTGTTGGAAATATTTTAGATTTTTATTGGAAGATTATCTTCCAGAAAATTAGTATTGGCACCCTATCCTGATACCATCTTTGTATCAAAACATTCCCTCAAAAGAAAAAAACAAACCAATTTGTGATTTTGTGCAAATCTGTAGACTGAGATAACTGTATTTAAATCTAGATTTTCTCATCAGGCTCTAAAGCTTTAGCAAAAATGATTCTGCCATTATTATTCTAATAATCTAGCACTAATATTTTAGCACTATTTATTGTCTGCCGTTATCTTTTACATAGTTTTTAAACTTTCTTGTATGCAGTTGTGTTTTTTTTGCCCGATTATTAATAGCGTTTATTGGTTGTTTTCAGGTCTGTTACATTTCCAGTGTTTGCAGTTTTGCAGTTGCTTTAGATTTATTAATTGCTGTGAACAAAAAACAGTTTATCGTTATCAGATGTTGCCTGAAAAATCATTGTTGATCTTAACACCGCTTTTCATACATACTCCATGAACATTGTTTTAAATGTGATTCTTTTTAAAACTGTAAATCTCTGTCTTTCAGGCCCCTCATTTAAAGCCAGCAGCCTCAAAGCCGACAGGAAGTTGGAGTTCATGTCCACCAACCTCCACATGCAGCGCATGAGAGTGCAGGACGACTCTGGGTTCGGTGAGACACCACCTCACACGTCTCTGCTTCCCTTCCTCCACACTTCTCCTAATGCCAGAGCTCTTCTAGTAATGTCTGTCCACTTGCTGGCAGTTATTTCCAGATATATACTGTAGGACCAGAAAGGGAATAAAAAAAAAACTAAACAGACAAACGGATGTGTAAAATATAGAAATCCTTTTTTTAATTTAATTTAAAGGTTAGTTCTTTTTTTTAACTGAACTAAAATAAACCAAGTAAAAAATACTAGTTAAAGAGTTAAAAAGAGATTTTCCCCTCTTTTTATGCATAATAAACTGTATATTGCTATTAATTTTTCTCTCTCACACACAAACACACACACACTCACACACAGGAGGTGGACATAGTGCTAGAAGATACCTTAGTGAACTATATGTCACTTTATATTATTGTTCATACTTTGGACACAATAATAATAATAAATATCTTTTCAAGTCACAGGTTTAAATTATAGTCTCTTTCTTTCTTTATCCCACACCTCCACCCACACACCCACACTTACTTTCTTTGCCGCAGCCCCCTGAAAGCACTGACCTACATTGGACAAGGTGCTAGTGCTCCGTTTTCCTCCACCAGCTGATATATAATGTACAGTGATGGAATCACTGATGGAATCACTGATTTTGTATGTTTTCTCACTGATAAGGAAACGAGCAGTCTATAATTTTAGTGTTCGGTTTGTTCTAACAGCGAGAGACAGAATAACAACAAAAACATTTGATTTTCTTTCATTTGCATAGCAATAATAACCCTAGCTGTTGTCACCTTCTCATCAAGCTGTTTGGTGAAGGTCCTGTAGCCCATTCCAGTCTTGTGTAGGTCTACAATCTTGTCTCTGACATCCTTGGACAGCTTTGGTCTTAGCCATGGTGGACAGTTCGGAGTCTGATTGATTGATTGCTTCTGTGGACAGGTAACACACTGAAATTAGGAGCACTACCCCTTAAAGAGTCCCTTTAAGAAAGTCCCTTTAAGAGAGAGGTTCTAATTGATTGATAGGAGGTCAAATACTTATTTCACCCATTAAAATGCGAATCAAGTTATAAGTTTTCTGAATTGCATCTTTTGGGATGTTTTTGTTGTTCTTCTGTCTCTCAGTGTTAGAATAAACCTACCATTATAATTATAGACTGATTATTTCTTTGTCTTTAGGGCAAACATTCAAAATCAGCAGGGGATTCAATCATTTTTTCCCCCTCACGTTAAACAGTGTGTGTTTATGAGTGTAAGTTAGTCGAATGTTATATATGTGCAGTACGATTGCAGTAAAATTCTTTAACTTGTCTGTAAACTTGGATGTTCTGGTGTGTGTTAATGTTTTGCATATATATTGGTGTGAGTATGTGTGTGTTTGTGTGTGTAGATTACACGTATGACGTGGTGACGATCGGCGCTCCAGCAGCTCACTGTGAGGGCTTTAAGAACAGCGGCCTGCGCAAACTCATCCAGAAATTCGAGGAGGCCAAGAAACTGTAAGTGACTGAAATCTCACCTGAAAAAGAAAAAAGCTGGTGTGTGTGAGGGAGTGTGTGTGTGTCGGTGTGTCTTTTTATGTTTGTGTGTGTATTTCGAGTTTTGAGTGTGCTTGAGTGTTTCAGGGCGTGTATGTGTTTCGATGTGTGTGTTTCGGTGTGATTTTGTGTGTGTGTGTGTGTGTGTCTCTTTTGGTGTGTGTGTCTCTTTTGGTGTGTGTGTCTCTTTTGGTGTGTGTGTGTGTGTGTCTCTTTTGGTGTGTGTGTGTGTGTGTCTCTTTTGGTGTGTGTGTGTGTGTGTGTGTGTGTGTGTGTGTGTGTGTGTGTGTCTCTTTTGGTGTGTGTGTGTGTGTGTTCTTTGTGGTGTGTGGTGTGGTCTTTTGTCGTGTGTGTGTGTCTCTTTGTGTGTGTGTGTGTGTGTGTGTGTCTCTTTTGGTGTGTGTGTGTGTGTGTGTGTGTCTCTTTTGGTGTGTGTGTGTGTGTCTCTTTTGGTGTGTGTGTGTGTGTGTGTGTGTCTCTTTTGGTGTGTGTGTTTGTGTGTGATTTTTGTGTGTGTGTGTGTGTCTCTTTTGGTGTGTGTGTGTGTGTGTCTCTTTTGGTGTGTGTGTGTGTGTGTCTCTTTGTGTGTGTGTGTGTGTGTGTGTGTGTCTCTTTTGGTGTCACAAAAAAATGGCAGTCAGCAGACACTCCAAAGCTGTTTCATGTCATATTTTCTCAGTTTATACAGTAGTGACCATTTAAAGTGGATCAGTCTTCCTATTACCAGCATTTTTTTTATTATTTTTTGTACTGGAAACAAGATAAAATTATTGTTTGTTTGTGTTGTTTCTAAAAAAAAACCAGACAGCATGAAGTTCCTTCACTTTGAAAACTATTCCATGATTAAAAACCCACATTTACATTTCCAGCATTTGGCAGACGCCCATATTCAGAGCAACTTATATTTATCTTTTTTTTTTTTTTTTTTTACAACCAAACAATTACAGTGTTAAGGGCCTTGCTTAGGGGCCCAACAGTGGGAACTTGGTGGTGCTGGGAATCGAACCCAATATTCCAATTAGTAGTCCAACACCTTAACCACTGCACTACCACATCCCCCAAAAACCTACACTATACAGAATTGATTCTAATGGAATGATTCCTAAGTTGAATCATATTAGTGAATCGCAATCAAAATAAAGGTGTCAGAAGTAGAGAGAACATGCATCACAGCACTATGCTTAATGAAACAATCAGTTTTTGTAGCAGAGTTACAGCAAGGATGGAAAACCATTGCTGACGTTTCCTTAAGAGCTCCACTGATGGTTCTGTAGAGAACGCTTAAAAACATAGGAGAAACCGTGCACTTTTTAGCATTTTCCACAAGTTTTTGGGTCTGATATTTGAACGGACCCCCATACTCTCATTGGTAAGAGGCTGGTACGCGTAACACATTCACATTTCAGCAGTTCATATGCTCTCTCTATATCTCACACACACACACACACACACACACACACACACACACACACACTATTAACAGAACTTACAAATCACAGCTTAGCTTTTTTGTGTAATGGATATAAGCTATATATAAGCTAATTGATTGCTATAATTTCTCACATCCTGCCTGACAACCATCTCATGATATACGTTTTATTACATCATACATGTCGATTATTCCCATTTTTGTTTAGCTCTTCTTTGTTCTTTTTACCCTCATTTTAATTTCAGATGTTGCTTTTATACACTCTTGTTTCCAAGAGTGAATTTACTCTTTTTGTTTTTTTTATTTAAAGTGATGCTGATCTTATTTTTTTTTCCCCTTTGTTGTTTATTTCTTGCTCTTTGATTGCCCCCCCTCCCCCAATATAGCCTTTATGAGGCGGAATGGTGAGTTTATTTTATTAAGTCCGTAACACTGAATAGAGTCTCAAGAGCCTTTTTATTCAATCAGTTATAAAAAAAATTATTTATTATTCATTTATTCAACATTAATCAAGAGTCAAAATTAACTTTTCTTAATGACTAAAATCTGTAAAAGTGAATGTGATCATTACAGTTGAAGCTGCGTCATTTTTAGCGGGTTTTTTTTTTTTTTATAACTGATGAACAAAAACATTTCTGAGATGAAAATTTTAGACCCTATTTGTGTTGGTGCATGAGTTTTCCCATAGATTCACCCTATAAGTGTTACTGTGTGTGTGTGTGTGTGTGTGTGTGAGAGAGAGAGGGATGGAGAGTGACCTCGTTACCTGATACACACAAACATACAAGTCTCTGGTCTGTATTTGTTTATGTTTCATGTTTAAATAAGATAAAGATTTTAAATATCATCATAAGTGTGGCATGTACAGAGCAGAACATCTTTATAAGGAAACCCAGTAAAAATATATTTTATTGGACCACCAGCTACACTATAGAAAGGACCATAAGACTCATTGCAATCAAAAATATCTTTCTGATCACTTTCTGATCACAGTACACGGTGATTACCTGTATTTGTGCTATTAAAGGACGGTAAGACGTATCTGATGGCATTGGAATTTCAAGGCGGTATCAAAAAGTTACGAGACATACCAACAGATGGCAGCATAAGGCTGCACGCAATGAATAATATAGTTGGAAACAGGGAAGTCTAAATCTGTTCGTTTGTTCCTGCTAGACTGTAAGCTTGAATGAGTACATTTACATTTACAGCAGACGCCCATATCCAGAGCGACGTTCATTTATACAACTGAAAAGTTAGGGGATAGGATTTCTGCGCAGGGGTCCGACTTGATGGTACTGAGACTTGAACCCACAATCTTCCAGCTAGCCGTCCAACACCATAACCACTGAGCCAACTCCTCTTTGCTACATGTTGTTGACTTTGAAAATTTACAGCATATGGCAGACTTTGAGCATTTGAGCAATTGGGGGTTAAGGTCCTTGCTTAGGAGCCCAGCAGTGGCAATTAGCAGTCCAACACTTTAATCACTGTGCTACCACGTCCCCCTTGACAAAATAGTAGCTGTAGGCAAAAATAATGTGAATGAGTTGTTTTGATTCAAGGTTGTAAGTAAAGGGACAAAAGAAAGAGGACATTTGGACTATTTTGAGGATTAGGGTTAATATGTTCTTCACATGCCCAGGTTACCCTCGGGGTACTCCCACAGTCCTAAAACATGTATGTTAGATTGAATGATAATTGTATATTGGCCATAGGAGTGAGTGTCTGTGGTTGTTTGTCGGTATGTGGCTCTGCGATGAACTGATGACCTGTCCAGGGTGACCCCTGCCTTTCGTCCAATGGCAGCCTGGATACACTCCAGCAGATCTCTGTGACCCTAATTAGGTGTAAGTGTACAACCAATGGATGAATGGATGAAATAGGGATAGTGGGTTACTGTTTAGGGCTAGAGGTGTAGACTATATCATATAGGTTAGCACTACAATGATTACACTAGTGGATCAGAGTCGAAGGGTGAAAGCTAGATACATCCATGGACGAGTTAAAGACTTCAGCAGGTCTCTGGTTAGACTGTATCCGCCTACCTTTGTTTGTACATACACTATATTTCCAAAGGTTTATAGTCACCTGACCATTGTTAAGCTTCTTATTTTACTTTTAGTTCCAGGGAAGGAATAATGTAATGCGACAACATATAAATATATTGTAGATGACTGTGTGCTTCCAAATTTATAGCAACATTTTGGAGAGAAACCACATATGGATCTGGTGGTCAGGTGTCCACAAACGTTTGTACATGTATGCGTGACTATGTGGAATCAGAGATTAATTTGCATTTTTACGTGAAATCCTGGCATTCAAAATTTAGCTTTGACTTTTACATTAGGGCTGCACAATATATATCAAAATGATTGAAATATCGCAAATGTGAATATCGTGATATGCATATCACAATGGTTTGTGATAAATGAGCGATTCAGTACTTCAAATAATAATGTATAGTCAAGTTTTAGGTCGATGCGTACAGTAAAATATCACGCGGCACGCGGATGTTAGCTGGGCTATGCGCGAGTGTGCCTTAACGCAAGGCAATCAACAAGTCGGCAAGCTTTCATAGAGAGCTAACCCTAGTCTATAAAAGCTATGACCACATGCTGACTAAAATTCTATATAGAACATGTAAATCTTGAGTGGCAACACAAAAGGGAAACACTACAAATCTTTACAAGCGAATATGTATGAGGAAACACAAACTTTTTAAAAAGTATAGTATTGTATACCGAATATCGCATTATTTAGCATGCTATCGCATACCGCATTTATCTTCAATATCGTGCAGACCTATTCCATATTTATTCGTTTCTTGATAATAACATTGTGAAATGTCATATAATAGTAACGACTCTAATGCGTGAAAACATATATGCCCATGCAGCAGCTCTCTGAGCAGCTCCCAGTCCATCATGTACATCCCTCAGGACATTGTTCGCGCCAAAGAGATCATCTCGCACATAAACACTCTGAAGACTCAGGTCAGCTACTACGCCGAGCGACTCTCGCGCGCCGCCAGGGAGCGCTCCGCCAACGGTCTGGAGAGAACACTCACAATACTGGCAGACAAGGTGGGCAGAATAGACACGGTTTAACGTTAACGTTGTGTGCTCAATGCTTTTTCGAATATTTTATAGCTGAAAATCTCTTCCTATAACAGACACGGCAGCTTGTAACAGTGTGTGACTGTAAGTTACTGGCATCAGCTGTGCAGGCCCTAAACGCAGCCAGGCCAGAGTATATCGCCTCCAAGACCTCACCATCAGCTGACTTGGAGCATGTGGTTCTACGCAACGACCAAGACACACTACTAGCCAAGTGGAGCAACAACCGCTCATCCCTGCATGCCAACTGGCACGAAGAAGAGTGGGTAAGAGCCATGCCAAACTAGTGGAATTTAGGGATAGAATTTCACTGGACATTATTTCCTTAAAATATATTACTGTGAGTTCCAGTCTTCCCTTTGTACTGCTGATGATTTGTTTTGTGGTCTCTATGGCTACGTTTACACTGCAAGGCTTTGTGCTCCATTCTCATTTTTGCTCAGATCAGAATTTTTTTGTATAGCTGTTCACACTGTCGTTTTAAATGTACCCAATATCAGATTTCCAGTTTGACCTGATTTCAGTCCTAAACTGACCTGCAAGAGCAAAAGAACAAATTCTACATCTCTTGCAGTGGCCCCCATATGGAAAAATTCACACGGGTGGCAGCAGTTACGCGTTAGGCACTTACATTTCTGAGGTGGTGTTCAGCGGATGACAGCATATAATAGTTAGTAGTTACGCGCCCGTACCATTTACACCGCGGTTTGGATCGCAAAACACCTGACCTGTGTCAGATTTAATACCATATATGGAAGTGACACAAAGATTAGATTCCATGCGGTTTGTGCTTAACACATTAGTCATTATTTAACCCATTAGTCTTTAATTCCTTGCTCCAGTAACTATCCTTATAACTGGATATAAATGTACATTAGGCACATGCCAAACTTTATTATTACATTTTCAGTTTTTTTTTCGAAACTCCTAGAATTTAAGCAAAAAAAGAAAAAAATGCAAAATTCTTTATTTGTAATTAGTATAGGAAAACGTTTATTTAGTATACACAGTAAATATAAGCTTAAGTATAAGATTCACTGTATGTAGTGTATGCCATGCCTTATAATGAGTATTAGTGTTGGGCTTTAACTAATGCATGTAGTTGTAATTATGCACTTTTACTATATAACATTTTGTGTGTATCAGTTTGTGGCATCTGGCAGACACCTTTTATCCAGACTCTCTTTACATTTATACTTTTTTATTATATATGGGTTCCAAATGCAGGGTTGGCCATAATACAGGTTAAGGGCCTTGTTCAAGGGCCTGACAATGGCAATGTGAGGGTGGTGAGGCAACTCAGCACCTTAACTGCTTTAACTATTTGAGCCACCACTGCCCCAAGAAGATTTAAAAAAATCTTATTTACAAAGCTTAGGGTTCTGCAGTAGCAGTCTGATAGTCCTGGATATTTGAGAACTTCCAAACAGTTTCAATTGAGCTATCACTTTATTTGTTTTTGTTGTGACCAAAAGTTTTATGCAAATGTGCCATTAAAAATAGTTCTTAATTTCATTGGCTAAAATATGGTGTGTTGGAGTTGAACTTGAGGGACTCACTTTCAAAGTTGAGCGATGAGAGTGGCAGCAGCCATTAAGATCAATTTACTGTAATATGAAAAAAATATAAACCTCATACCTTCCTTACTGTTCTCAGGAGAAGGTGTGGGTGAATGTGGATAAAAGTCTGGAGTGCATCATTCAGCGAGTGGATAAACTCCTGCAGGGCGAACGATTGCGAAGCAGCGGTAGCAGCGAGGAAATGTTCCAGGTCGACCAACAGAGCGCCGCTCCTAAGAAAGGTAACGAGAGGTGTCGCGCGTTCTGGATCAACCCGATCTGCACGAATGAGTGCCCAACCCCAGCTTCACCGGAGCAGCCATCTTCATCTTTATCTTCATCACCACCTTCACCTACATCTGCATCATCACTGCCTGCTCTCAACCCCGCATGTTCCCTTAACACAGAAGCCTGTAGGTGGCTCACTCTTACACCCTTTCCTTCTTTCTTTCATTCTTTTTTCCTTTAATTACAGCCTCTCTATGGCTCTAAGCTCATAAACACTAAAGTTTAATTCATGATTTCTTCACTGTTCGGATGATTCACGCTAGTTACATTTTGAATTTTTTATAAAATTTTTATAAAATGGTACTAAATGTACAGTAAGTTGCAATAAGGGCATGTCTATATTATACGAGCAAAAATTACTGTTAAATCCAGATTATGATCTTCACTCAGCAGTAAAATGACACCACATTGACCTTAAAGTTATGCGACTGCTTAGTTCCTCACACACTTTTATCATTTTACGTCCCTTCGTTGGTACCTTCTCATCAGAATGCATGCTGCCATAGCAACAGGCTTTATCATTAGTCACTGTATCTGTTATATATACATATGTATGTGTGTATATATAGCCAAAGGTTTGTGGACACCCGCCCAGAAAAACTCATAACTGTGTCTTTTTCAAACAATTCCCAGAGCCACATGTCAGTGGAAAATTGTTCCTGATGTCTGGAGGTTCAAAATTTAAATCTTAATTAAGATGATAAAAAAAAATATATATATATATATGGTGGTGATGGTCATGTGTCCCAATACTTATGTCTATAATATTCATATATCTTTATCCTATGACTTTGACTAGCTAACAATATTCTGATAAAGGCAGTCAGTCCATAAGCTCGTCCATGTCTCTTTGCCTGCCAAATATGAAAACGTTAAATGTTTTGTGTGACCCGAGTCATGTTTTGTTTTTGTCGCCTTGTCTGACTTTCATCTAAGCCTATTTGATCACCTGACCAACAGCTCGCTCTGGGATTGGCTCTCTGGCTGGCCCACACTCAGGGGGTGTCTTTGTGTTGCTGCATGTCTGTTAGATGTGCTGAGATGACTCAGACACAGAACATACTGGGGGGAAAATAATCATTCGAAGAATAATGAGCTGATAATAGGCAGTTGGTGATAGTAAACAGAAACTCACACTTGTACATTGTTAGCATATAAAGCAGAGAATTAATGAGATGATTTAACGAGGGGCTTTCAGAACATTGATTTATTTCAAGGTATAACAACCCAGAATGCCATGGTGATGCAATAACACCTCACACTTAGTGCTTTCTGGTTCAAGCCTTATCTTAGGTTGCTGTCTATGTGGAATTTCTCATTATTTAAAAAAAAAAAAAAAAAAAAAAAAAAAAAACAAGTGGACGTGTGTGCATTGTGACAGACCTGGCAACCCATTCATGCTGTATAACCCATTGTTTGCAGAATAGGTTCCAGATCTAACACAGCATATAATTAGGATAAATGTTGTTATTATTGGTGCAGTTTTATAGTTTATTTAGCTTTAATATTAATGGTTAAAGTTTTATTTTGTCTTTGGCCACAGTGCGTGTGTATGTTTGTATGTTTGTCTGTGTGTGCTGGGCAAAGCCAAACTACATGTGCTGGTTGTGCTTCCTAACTGTGCATGTTGCCCCTCTAGATGCCAGTAGCAGCAGTGAGGAGAGTTACCCAGGTAAGAGCCAGAACAATCCCCCCCATACTACCCCCTCTTTCTGCTGATGTGCTTATGCTAAACGTTAATGCTTAATGTTTAGTCGTTTTTCCTCGTCCTTTGTGTTGTCAGTTTTTTCTGTTGTCCAATCCATATGTTACACATTGACTTCTAATTACTACACAGCACATACTGCTGGTCTGTAGTACTGATTCGCATGTCTGGACATTCTTGTGTCAGGTGAGTGGAGCGAGGCACTGTACCCCCTGCTAACGACGCTAACGGAGTGCGTGGCAATGATGAGCGACAAGGCAAAAAAGTCAATGGTGTTCCTTTTGATGCAAGACCGAGCACCAACCATCTCCATGGACCTCAGCGTACAGTACCGCCGAGACGTGGTCTTTTGCCAGACGGTGAGAAAACACACAAAAGGTGTTACGAGGGGATATCAAAAAGTTTCGAGACACGCCAACAGATGGCAGCACAAGACATGAAACTTTTTGAAATCCCCATTCGCACTAAAATCTCGGATGTTATTTTTTCTATACAAGAATCATGTGCAGTCAACTTGACGGAAGGTAATAATTTATCATTTTAATAGTTGTATTAAATCGTCTGTCATAACAGATAGTCACATAACGTTTTTTCTAAGCTGAATTTTGTTCGATGTTTGTTTAATACCTGTATTTGCGATAAACTAGCTATTAAAGCTGATATAATATTAATAATATTAAAACCACAAACTGAACCAAGTGCAGGCCTGTGTTTTAAGGTGAGAAACTGGTGACTGCCTTCACATTAGGAGAAATTGATACAGGTGGAAAAGTCTATAATGTAATATATACTTTTCTTGGTTTTTTTTTTTTTTTGTTATCCTTCTTTCTCCAGCTAACGGCCCTCATTTGTGGCTTTATCATAAAACTGAGGAATTGTCTTCGTAACGACGGCTTCCTAAGGCAGCTCTACACCATCGGACTGCTCGCTCAGTTTGAAAGTCTGCTGAGTACCTACGGTAAGCCTGCATGAAATTCTTATACTGTATATACTTAAGTAGATCTTTCCTAATTCTTTTTTAACTTTATAATTTTTTCAATGAAGTCACATAGCGGTGCCATCAGAGAGCAAATATCTGAACATGAACAAACAAAACAGCAAGTGAAATTAAATGCTTACAGTAAATATAATAAAATGATGGACAAGTTCGGTGACAGGACAGGAGAACAGGAGGTCATAGGTTTACTTCCCCGTACCACCAAGCTGCCCCCTGAACAAGGCCCTTAACCCGCAACTGCAGGCATAATGCTGTAAATGTAAATAACTGTAATACAATTGCAAAAAAAAGAAATAAATAAACACATAACGATAATAGTTGTATGAAAAAGAACAAAATATACATTAAACCAGATGAAATCTGTGTTTAAAGTAATTATGTCCCCATTTTTGACTAGTTTTTTTTATGTCCCCATTAGGTGCAAAAAAGCACAATTCGCCTGATTTTTCCCCCTTTTTTCACCAACATAATCACTGACTTGGTTATTTTATATTTACAAGAATGTGTGTGTGTGTGTGTGTGTGTGTGTGTGTGTGTGTGTGTGTGTGCATGCATTATAGGAGAGGAGCTAGCCATGCTTGAAGACATGAGTGTGGGCATTATGGACTTAAGGAACGTAACGTTTAAGGTGACCCAGGCCGTGTCAGCATCCTCCCCGGACATGCTCCCCGTCATCACAGGAAACCGTGACGGCTTTAACGTGCGCATTCCGCTGCCAGGGACCATGTTTGACGCTTTGCCACGGGAAATTCAGAACGGCATGTTGCTGCGTGTACAGCCTGTACACTTTAACGTCGGTATCAACGAGCAACAAACGCTAGCTGAGAAGTGAGTTATTTAATGCTGTTGTGTTTGGAATGTAGTAAAGTTTATACCGCTAATAATATCATAAAACCAAACAAAATAATTTGGGTAAATGTTATTTTAAGCGATGTTGATTTTTAATAATTAAACTTTTTGGATGTCCGTATATAACTCGTAAAGGGATTGTAAAAACGTATAGCTTTCTTTCGTGTCCAGATTTGGGGACACGTCCTTGCAGGAGATTATTAATTCGGAGAGTCTGGGACGTCTTAATTCCTACTATGAACAGTTCAAGGAGGTGTTACCAGATGACTGTGAGTCACCATATGATTTTGTGCCCCTTTAAACCACCACCCCGAACCCCTAACGCACACATTCATCACTTTTAATGCATAAAACTTCATGTATGGTGTTTTAATTCTGACAGAAATGGTACGAATCTTTGTCTTCCCTTTTTCCTAGGCCTTCCTCGCTCTCGTAGTCAGACTTGTCTTCCCGAGCTTTTGCGCTTCCTTGGTCAGAATGTTCATGCCAGGAAAAACAAGAACGTTGACATCCTCTGGCAGGCTGCAGAGGTAAATTACAAATTATGTTTATTATAATATTACTCCTATTATTATAATTTTATTATGGAATTTTAGAAAAGCGCTTTACAGGCCGGGAAAAGTTTTGGAGAAATAAATAAACCTACAAAGTTTTGGAAAAGTCATAAATAATAATATTGGTTAAATTACAATAGTTAAAGTTCCCATGATCTGTCATGTGACATTCTCTGCCTGGGGTAACGGGGACTCGCAGTTCCAGCTAGTACTTATGTGGTAAGTCACACAATGTCGGACAAAAATGCCAATTTAGGAATGTTTGCCTTTGACTTGACTTGATGAAAATTGGTTAAAGTGTTGGACTGCCATTTGGAAGATCGGGGTTCAGTTCCCAGCACCACCAAGCTGCCACTGCTGGGCCTCTGATCAAGGACTCATCGCCACTTGCTCAGTTGTATAAAAGATACACTATATTGCCAAAAGTTTGTGATCACCTGAGCATCACAAACAAATTAAACATCTTATTTCAGATTTTTAATCCCATTTTCGAATAAGCTTTGCGTTTCTAGTATGACATTCCGATACAATTTGGAGCTTGAATGTGAGATATGTGTTTTTTCAGCTACAATAGTATTAGGGAGATCAGACCCTAACGTCAGATAAGGAGGTCTGGAGTGCAGTCGCGTTCCAGTTCATCTCAAAGGTGTTCAGTGGTGTTAATGTCAGGGCTTTGTGCCAATCACTAATGTTTTATTCACTCCAGTAATAACACACCATGTCTTAATAAGTATAAGTATATAAGTATATTCAATTCATTGTCATTGTGCAAGGTACATGTACAGAGCCAATGAAATGCATTTTTCGCATATCCCATCTTAGTAAGTTGGGGTCAGAGCGCAGGGTCAGCTATGATACAGCGCCCCTGGAGCAGGAGGGGTTAAGGGTCTTGCTCAAGGACCCAACAGTGGTTGACTTGCCGGAGGTGGGGCTTGAACCCAGGTGTTTCTGGTCTTCAGATTAACAACTCAGCACCTTAACCATTTGAGCCACCCTGCCCCCCATATAGTTACCATAATTACTGTTCAACATGTTACAGTATTAACAACAGGAATTTTTACTACATGATTTAAAGTTACATTACAACGTTGTACAATGCTATAGATTTTTTCTTTTATTTTTTATATGGTCAGGAATATTCACTTCAAAAGCATGGAAAATTATTACATTTTATTGGTAAAAATGTGTAAAAACCCTGCTAGTGATTGGCCACTTGAGCAAGCCAGCTCTTTCATATTTCATGTTATAACTATTTTCCTTACAGAAGGATATTTTTTTTCTATGTCAACTGCACAAACAAATCACATCATTGTCAGCATTATCCTAAATTATTATGCCTTTTGCACAGATAAACCCAGTTCTTAAGTTCTACCTTCTCTTCAATCAGACACGTGTTTAACAAAATGATCATATCCAGTGTACTTACTTCTTCCTTCTGGCTTTCAGATCTGTAGGCGGCTAAACGGTGTGCGTTTTACCAGCTGTAAGAGTGCAAAGGACCGCACGGCCATGTCGGTCACGCTGGAGCAGTGTCTTATCCTGCAGCATGAGCATGGCATGGCGCCTCAGGTCTTCACTCAGGCACTCGACTGCATGCGGAGGTAAAAAATTTGTTTCCGTTCCGGTATGATGCCACCTACGCAAATCTTTTTGGATACAGAAGGATGAAAAAGTCTGTTTCTACTAACCTTCAACAGTCAAATTAGTTAGAGGGTCATACAGGAAGTCAACAAAGTTGCACACACACACAACACCTTGCAGCGAAACATTAAAAATAAAGACATATGGACAGACAGATGGTTCAGTGGATAGATGGAGGGAGGAGGGAGAGGAGGGAGTAGATAGATAGATGGATGGATGGATGGATGGATGGATAAGTGGACAGATGGATGGATGAATGAATAGATGGATGGATGGACAGACGGACGGACAGACAGGAATGATAGACAAGATAGGTGGATAGAACAATGGTGTGGGAACAATTTAATAATAACCATTAATAACTAAAGTTTACCTCTAAACACACTGGGTTATGTCGCAGTTTTTAAAAGCCTAAAGTAGCTTCAGACTTTTTTTACCCTGCTGTACTGTATGTCTCTTTAATTCACCTCATTTTATTTCCTGAAGTTCAGATGGCTCGGCTTCTGTCTGAATTTTGCTGCTTCTGCTGTTTGTTTTTTTTTGGTTTGTTTGTTTGTTTGTTTGTTTGTTTGTTGTTTCTTTTTGGCCCAGTGACAAGCATTATCTCCACCAGCCATTTCTTCTTGCCTCTCCATCCCTATTGATTCACCGTCCTGCTCTGTGCTTGCTGAATCACTACAAAGCAGAAGCTGAGCCAATTTCAAAAAACTAAAAGACATCGCTGCAGGAGTAACGAACAGACAAAAGGCATTTTAGCTGTGCATGTATAAACAGAATGGCTTTATCTCAAATCATCCACCCTTCCCTTTATCCCTTTCTTGAAACCTTTCTGAAATGAAGAAATGTAAAACAAACACACATAGATTTCAGACAAAGGAGACAAGAAACGGGATGGTTATGTTTGGACGATCATTTAGGCTGCCGAGCTTACCTGACGATCAGTACCGCGTAAAAAAGTTGTGTGTGAGCAAACACCCCATGCACTCCCCACACACTTCCCCCTCTTCCTCCATAGACCTAAACACCTGCGCTGCCCTTAAGCTGCTTTTTATTTTGGGTTATTGGGTCAATGTTACATGATCCAGCCACTCTTAAAAAAAGAGGGATGTTGTGTATGGTTTTCTTTTTGTGTGGCTGCTTTAAAGACGAGGATGTGTTGCATGCTTTGGCTTGCACGTGCCCAAAGCTTTAAAAGTAAGGTACAGGAAATGTTGTCTCCTATTTAAGCCTTTCATTGTACACTCTCAGAAATAAAGGGACCAATGTGTACTTTTTGTTTGTTGCTGGAACACTACCCTTCCGTGTCACATGTTTTTACCTGGTTTGTATATAGTATGTATCTTTGCTGGTAAAGGCATGTGGTAGCGTTGATTAGCTTTATAGCATTTATAATTGTATAGCATTTTTTATCGCCACAAGATATAGATATGGTTGGTGAGACATTTTTACCTTTGTAGGAATAACCTTACACATACTAGGGGTTACAGTTATTTAATTATAAACAAGCATTTATGCATCCCAGTAAAAATAAATTTGAGTCTGATGCCACCATTTACTTTAGCTAGTAAAGATTTTTGTCAAAGCAAAAAGTTATCGTTTGTTTCAGGACTTTTCTAGAAATTTATTGCCCGAGTTTTACATAGTAGCATAGAAAAAACAGTAATACTGAACGACTAATTCCTAATGTGGAGTTCACACTGCTTAACTATATGGGCTAACATTTAGTTGCTGCTGTGATAGGTAGCTAGGTAGGTAGGTAGGTAAATTGTGGTCTAAATCGTACCCAAACATTCCGCTGCCCTGAATCCGGTTCTCTTATTGGTTGTCATCGCAGATGTATTTCATCACAGATGTATTTTTCAGTTAAAACTTATTTTACATTGCAGGATTTTTAATTGGCCACAGGACACGACGTGACAGTAATTCTCCTAAAACACGTCTTTGATAACTCACACTGAGGGAATTTTTAGTTGTGTGAACGAGGATCGATTTGCCTTAGATTTCAGGCATTTGTCTGTGATTTTGAAATCTAGGCTAAAATCATGCAGTGTGAACTTGGCATAAGGTGTCTAGTATGATACGAATATAAAGAAGAAAATAAAGGGGGTAAAGTGGCTTTTTTTTGTCACAAAATTTGAAATTGGTTTCTTCGCATATCCCAGCTTGGAAAGTTGTGGTCAGAGAACAGAGTCAGCTATGATACAGTGCCCCAGGAGCAGGAAGGGTTAAGGGTTTTGCTCAAGGACCCAGTGGCAGACTGGCGGCGGTGGGGCTTGAACCCAGGTCTTCCTGGTCTTCCAAACAACAACTCAAAGTTAGCAGAATCGCACCTGCTATCTCTTCTCCCAACAGTATGTATCTAGCTTACATATAGTAGCTAAGCTAATATCAGTTTTATTTAGATTAGCCTTGTTAAGTGCCGTATTTTAAAGTGTGTCCACTGCTCGATGTGTAAGTTCACAAAAAAAACGTCAATTATCTTTATATGTTTACATCGATACCATGTGACTGAACTGAGTAACATTTATACAGTTAATTTGCACACAGTCAACATGAGATGTCACGATGTAACAGATCTACATTCTTCAATATAGTAACAAAAAACTTAAACTAAATAAAGTGCAGTCTACATATAAGGGTAGTTTTTTTTTTAATGCCAATAATTCAGCAAGACAAAAATCACAGTTTGGTCCCGTTTTTATCTGAGCTTGTACATATGGATGAAGCAGAACTTGTTCTTAATTTCCTCTTCTTCGCTTTCTCTCCTTCTTTCCACCTTGTTTCTCTGCGTCGTCTGATTTTTGTTGTTGTTTCGTTTTGTTTTATGTGCCGTTCCTTTGTTTTTTTTTTTTTGTTTTTTTTATTTCATTTATTATTTTTTTTCCCCCTGTTGATTTTTTTATTCTTGTATGGTTTACAATCTTATTTTAATTTCTGAATTTATTTTGCAATTGATCTTTATTACTGTCATTCCCGCTGCGGTTCCTTTATTCCAAACCCTCCTGTATAAACGTCTGTGAACACGCTCCCTCCCCCTCCTGCATCTCCTTAATATTTCTACCCCCACCCCCCCTGGCTGCAGCATTGGTACCCGTGAGGGCGTGACACAGAAGAACCTGAGTGGCGTGTTGCCCGTGCGGGAGTTGAGACTAGAACCTAATCTGCTGTACTCTCTGCCTCTGCTCGCTCTCAGCCCCAACCTGCTCATCGTCTGGCTCTTCCTCAGTGTCGCCTACCTGTTGGCCAAACTCCGCTGCAGCTGAGCCACTACACTCCCCTAACTCTCCTCTTTCTTATTTTTCTCTGTAGTTCACTCCTTTTTGCTGTTTTTTTTCTCCTTTTTTAATATCTGGACTACTTGATTTCTTTTCTGGTTCTTCCTGTCTTTTATCTGTCATTATTTCTTTTACCTTTTTGTACAAGCTATTTATTTATTTATTTATTTATTTATGACAATCCCTTTTTCAATTTTGTTAGTTTAGGTTTTTAGTTTACGGGTTTTTTATGCATGCTTGCCTTCCTCTTTTCCTCTTTTACTTTCCGAACTCTTGCCTTTTTGCCTTTTCTCTGAATTGTGTTACGAAGGCCGACAGCCCCATGTATTCAGTTTGTGTCCCTAGCAGTGCGTTTCTGCCTTACCTTCTTTACTTCATTAAATACCTTTGACGCGTTAATCCCGAGATTAGTTAACATGTACACAGTTGTGCTTAAAAGTTAGCTTGGGAGAATTTTAAAGATGGGTACCTTTTTTTTTTTTTCAAGAAAACATTACTGTGAAGGCAAAACAAATGTATTTTATTTCTAATAAGACTAAAGTTCATATGCAAGGCAGAATATAATGGCACAAACATCAAACAAAGGAAACAAAACTGTTTGAGATCTTCTTAAATGGCTCAATAATATTAGGGTCAGAAGACTCTGGTGTTGGAAATTAACCAAAGAAAAGACCAGAAGACTCGAATGATGTTCATAAGGATTCTGTAATTGTAGATCGCAAGAGAATTTTACAACATCAGAGCTTGCGCGAGCGCTGTAATGTCTGAATCGAGTCTTGTGCTTTGGATCATTCTCATGTTGGAATGTGCTAAACTCTGCAGGACCGAGGACCTAAACTCTCCAGGACCGAGATTGCCCACCCCTGGTTTAGAATGTGGCCAAACGTTTGATCAGCGTTGTTTCGGTGATTTCGGTGATGTTTTGAAAGGAGTGACTTCACGTTACCACTATCTTAAAATAAGAAGAAAAAAAAACGTTTGCATTATCGGACATATTTTCCAAATTAATGGTTTTCTTTACGGGTTTGCAAACTTTTGAGCACAACTGTACATAAATGTGTATATAAATATATAGGCGTTTAATAAGTATGACCTCATCGAACAAAGTGTAATAATTTGAGGGGTTTTTTTTTTTTCTACTACTTTGCTAGTTCTAAAGATTATATATCACAAATCCCGGTTTTATTTATTAAGAGGTGATGTGGTGTTGAATTTTAATGTCTTCCACGTGTTGTTATCTTAAATGCAAAGCTATCGGCTTGGCCAGAGCTTCATCTCGTGTATACAAAGCCAGTGCACTTTTTACAACGCTGCTTTAGCGGCAAGTATATCCGGACCAGAAAAACTTTTAATTATGCGGTAAATAAAGCTCGGTATTTTTATGATGATTATTTTCTATTAGCTATCGATGTTTGACAATATGACCCTTTTTTTTCATTATAGCTGAATATAAATTAGTTTGCATTGATTAGATCTGTATAATATCAGAGTGATGTTTTTTAGATGCTATAAATTTTAACGTGATGCTTTCTTATGCAAATTATGCAGAAATTCGAAGCGGAATGTAACTGCTAGTGCCAAATACCAAACGAATTATGTTGCTTTCTTTGTGCCATAATATTGATAATAAGAAGAAGATTCAGGTCCCAAATGCTTCCCAGCTCTTCCTGGGGCTTTCCCAGCTGATTATCTTATAAAGCTCTATTTTTGCTACGATTGCTATATTTATTTCCTCGACAGCCGCTTTCAGCACAGAAAGCTAAAAGGGCGAGTCAAAGGGGCTTCCTGGCTTTACTGCGAGCTTGAATTTACAGCCTTTTCTAGCACAGAAGGTTACCGTATGAGCTTCCTTTAGCCCTGTACGTCTGTTATATTCTGAGTATTTGTTCTGAGATGCCAAATAAATACGTTCTGAGATCTGATTTAGACCTGGATTTTTGCGTGCTGCACAAAAAAGGATGCATCAATAATGGGTTTTTTTTATACTGGTTCGAAAATAAGCACTCATCTGCTTAGCATCAGGCTATCAAAAGCATCATGGGGTGAGATTTCTACAGCAGTTAAGCAGAGAAATCAAGAGCAGACGACGTGAGAGTAAAGGTCATTAGACATGGAGTCTGAAATTTTGCCACGTTGAAAAATAAGTACGTCCCTACTTCGTGTCAATAACGTTTAAACACTGCCTCTGAAATATATTTGGATGTCAGATATTTGGATCAGGTCCGAATTTTTGTGTAGCAAGCATTTAAGAGCATTGATATAGAGCCATTGCACAAGCAAAACCCCAAATTTTAAAATAGTGAACTTCTCTGCTAGTCTATTGTACGATGGTTTCAAAGCCTGGCACACACCTTTCCGATGCCGCAGCTTGGTGTGTGTTCCTACCTTAGACATACTGCCAGTTTCTCCTCACGATCAGTTTCTGTTTACGGAAATTGCCGGTCTTCTGTTTTAATATGTGGCTCCGGTATCACTAGCAAACTATCAAACTGAGTCACTGACACCCCGAAATAAACTTTGAATCGCTGTCAAATTTTTAAGATGACGAATACGAAACAATGAAAGACTTTTACGCTCTCCTTTGTGTTAGTGCTCGTTAAGACGCTCTCTTTTAATTAAGCCTGCAAGAAAACTGTCGCATGTGACATCTCAAATACATTCGTGTGTGCAAAATTTAATTTAATTGAAGGACTACATTCAGTGATACTGATGAAACATGCCTAAATACAATATTCAACATAATATTTAAAGCAGGATATTAAATAGAAATACATATTAAATATTAATATGCTGGATTTTATAGCACTTAATCCCAGTGAAGGAAAATCTTACCACTACAGCAAACCACGTGTTTCCAACATACTTATAGGTCTTTGGCTATATATTGTAGTTTGCTTTGTTAATCTTCTAATAAAGCTAGTACAATCATGTTACATTCGGAGCAACATTATTTTCCCTCTCATTAGTGCATTTTTTTTTAATCAATTAGTAATCTCTGTATCAGATCAAAACTTCACATATAATAAACAACATTATCAGTCATTGCACAGCTACAAGTGACTTGTTGCTTGCTAGTACTAATGTCAGTGTTTGTGGTCATTGATTTAGCATGCTAATAGACTCAGATTAAGCTATGCTAAGATTAAACTATGCTAAGATTAGGCTATGCTAAGATTAAGCTATGCTAAGATTAAGCTTTCTTACATAGAGAATGTTTACATTCTGTATTTATATTATTTTTAATAATATAAAAGTTTCAAGTTCTAAAGTTTAAAGAAGTAAGTTATTTTTTATTATTTTTTGAAGGTGTTTTGTTACAGTTGCGCTAACTAGGTTTTTTGTGGAGTTACATTGTGAAGCCAGTTTTAATTACTTTACTTCTAATGTTTTATATGCAGTCAGGCCACTTTCGAGAACTTTATTTTCTAAATAAAACTTCTAATAACGATTGATTTTTCAAATGTAGTCCAGACAGAAATATTTAGCATTGTACCAAAATGTACTCAAGTTCGTTTCAAACTAATATTGATTCTCACAGACGAGTGTTGGCCCAGCGGCATATCCTGCTTTCTTTTTCTGTCCCATTTCCATTTTCCCCTTTCCGCCTGTAACCCACATCGTTCCAAAGCCAATGCCGTCATGAATATCTGCTTCTTCTATGTGTCTTGACTTTTGTTTGCTCATGAACTTTTTTTTTTGTTCCATTTTTTTTAAACTATGTTTCAATTCCACTTGCTTTCATAACCCCAACACCCCTTTCCCTTCTCCCCCCCCCCTTCCCCAGCGAGGGATGCCGGCGCGAAAACACTGTGAAGAACGTTGGATGCCGCAAGTACGCTTTCAACTCTCTCCAGCTGAAGGCTTTCCCTAAGAATTATCGTCCTCCGGAGGGGACGTTCGGCAAAGTGGAGACGTGACCGCAGGGACCAGGCTGGTACCGAACTAGAAAGATCAGTCCAAAGTGGATTATTACATCGCAAAAAATACCACACTGTGTGGCTGGTAATAATATGTTAATATGGTGAAATATGCTGTAGTCCTCACATCAGACCTCACACTGATATTAGTAGATGGGTCTTACCTTCAACTAATCGCATTACCTCTGAAATAAATATTATTTAATTACATATTCAATATAACGTACCCTAGAGATAAAAAAATTAAAGTGTAAAAGACAGATACATAAATTGTGCATAGTTAATCTATATATGATAGACGGCCTGGAAAAAACCTTTAGGTGATGATTTTCCCTGCCCACATTTTGTTTTTATTAAATTTAAATCAATTTATTTAACATTTTTACCACAACAAAATATGTCATTAGTGGACAAAATTGACTGATTGAAATTGTTTTCTTTTAAAAGTTTTCACATTTGAATATTTTATTTATATGCAAAACATTTTACCTTTTTGCAACTTAGCCTTTTCTATTATTATAGCACATAACCAGCAACTTGATGTTCTCTGCCTCAATCCGGGTTTACACTGTGCAATTTTTGACCAAGAAAAAAAATTTGAAAGCCTACTCTAAAATCTGTTGTCCTTAATTGCTGGTTTAAAACGTTCACCGACATCCGATTAATGATTGCTGCGATCCGTTTTGTCCTCCGATGAAATTCTGGCAGTGTCCGAAGATTTCAGTCACTTTGCTGCAGTGCAAAAGAACCAATAAAAGCACTGAACGTGATGACGTCATTAACTTTAAACAATTTCTGAAAAAAATTGGTGGATGGTACAGCAAGATGAGAAACTTATTGAGCTATTGAGGGAAAAGAAGTGTTTGTATGACGTGTTGGCGCTGCTGTTTGTTTGCTGCTAGCTACCGTTTAGCGGGAAATTTGATCATGCAAAACACCAGACGAGTTTTCTTTTCTGTTTTTTGACATTATGACAACTCCGATCCTACAGGGTGACATGGGGATCATGCTTGTACAGTCGCAAAAGACTATTTAAAAAATCTCACAGTGTACGTCCGGCTCAGAAAACATCTATTTTTTTTAATAACTATTAAAACATCAATTTCAAGTTTTGTTTATTAAACGAACTCTTTATTTTGCTACTGTAAAATCTGCAGGCAGAAACCACAATGTTTTTTTTTTTTGTTTTTTTTTTTTTTTTTTTTAGATGTGTCTAATTTCCATCTTCTAGGAAGATGTTTAAAACCCAATACTTCTTCCAAAACATTGTCTGATATCAAAAATTCAGTGTGCTTTATCTGATGTCAGACGATCATCAGACCACAGAATGTTTGTTAATTTATAGTGATACACCACAAATTACATTTGTCCTTATTGTGTAATCCTGGTTTGCAGTTTGAACGTGTTTCTCTCTCTACCCAGACAGCGTACCTTGTTTGATTTATTTATGTAACTCTGTTATAGCTTATAGCTGTTGTAGTGTTGGACTGCTAATTGGAAGATCGGAGTTTGATTTCAATTTGTCCATGCTGGTCCCCTGAGCAAGGCCCTTAAATTATATTATATTAATATATACATTACATATATATTATAATATTACAATATATATATATAATATATTATAATATGTATAATATATACTCACATTATATTGCCAAAAGTTAGTGGACATGTAACTAACCATCTAACCATTGAATGTGAAAATAAGTTTCTATTCAGCTATAGTGTTAGTGAGATCAGGTCTGGGATGTCGTTGCCTTTCCAGTTTATCCCAAAGATGGTGTTAGTTTTTTCACTCCAATCATAACGCACCATGTCTTCATGGAGATCTTAGCGTCAAAGAGTGTTTGGGTCTGTTAGTTCCAATAAAGTGATAATGTAATACTACAACAAACAGCACAAAGACATTCTAGACGACTGTGTGCTTCCAAATTCGTAGCACCATTTTAAAAAAAAGGAATCACATATGGATCCAGTGGGGGGCCTTCAGTGGCGACTTACCCGACTGTATGTATGTAGGTCAGTTGCTTCTGATAGTGTGTAGGTCAGCAGAGAAGACCTTGCTGGCCCTGACGGCCCACCACTGTATAGTAAGGTGTCCACAAAAAAACTTTTGCCACTATAGAGTGTGTGTGTGTGTGTATATAATATTGTTACTTATAGGTGTGTTTGATTTAGGGTTTGGGGAAGTGTGGTCATTTAAATTTCTTCCTATTTTCAGGCTCTAATGTATTGTTCTGTTTTCCACACCTCAGAAATGCCTTGACTTCATGAACCAACCTAACATCGCCACAGATTAGCTACTTTCAGCTTTGTTATTTTTTTTTGTCTGCTTTTTTTTTCATGCAAAATCATACGCATGCTTGCAATCTATATCTTTAGCTCTTATACCCTAAAATGTATCATTCTCTCATTCGCCTACAGGTACCGTATCAACCTCAGCCATCGGCCTGACTATACAATGCAAGTTCAACCTTGTTTGCATTTGTAATTTCAGTCGATAGGTTTGGAATTGTGTGTTTCATATCGTTGTGGTTAGTTTTGCTTTCGTTTTACACACGTTGCTGGGTTTTAATGACTGTAGTTTATAAATCCTAAGGTATTACAAAATATTATGTTCTCAAATACTATTTATTGTTGTTTTATGGAACATTTTGTTAAGCTGAAACAGATGTACACTGTCTGTAAAGCAGTGCGTGCCGTACAACAAGCTTTCTTCAACACACTGTATGATGCCATTAAAAAGTGAATGATCTGCTTTAATCTTGCTTATTTTTTTCCTCTGTGTGTCTTTGTGTATGCTTACCTGCACGAGTGGATGTGTCTGCAGAAGTGTTTGTGAGAGAGAAGTTTGTGTGTTTGTGTATTATGATCAGTATTAAATGTAAGTGGATGTTGTGTGTGCAGGTGTATTATCAGTAATGTGGTTTGTGGAGGTTACAATCATTTTGTAAATGCCAGGTGACCTATAACACTTTGCAGTCGGGGAGAAAAAGTCCAGTTTCTGGCGTAACCTTGACTCCCTGACTGACTAGGCCGCTCTAGAACCTTATTATTATTCTTCTTGAGCCACTTCTTTGCTAAGGAGGTTCTTAACCAAGATTTAATGGTACATGTCCCGGCTCATTCCCTTAGCAGCAAAACACCCCCAAAGCATAATGTTTCCACCTCCACGTTTGATGGTGGAGGATTTTACTGGCAGGACTTTGGTGCGTAGAGAAGTATCAGCAGAAGATTAATTAATTAATTAATTCCTTAATTAATGGATGGGAAGACAAGATAAGAAAGGAAAAAAACCCCAATAATTTAATATGTGCCCTAAATGTAAACCATTTTTTTCCAAAGTATCTATACTTTTTATTTACTAAAAAACTAAATCTGCCTTTCGGATATACCTGACAAGTGCAGCTGAAGCTCTTTAAGGCCCAGCTAATTTTACAAGCCTTAGTATAGCCTTTCATAAACCAGATTTTTCTAAGGTTTTGGGTGGTGCTTTAAGCATCAACCTTGGCTTTGCGATTATGACACAGAATTATTATTCATTTGCCCCACTGAGAAGGCTCTAATACTGTTGAGGATATCTAACTCCACCTAATGCATCCAACCTTTTCCCTAACTAACATAAAAGTAGTAAAATTACTACTGATGACATAGAAAAAGTTACTAAACATCCTGCACTGGACAGGCTAAATATTTGACATACTTTAAAGCAGAGGGGGCAAAATACGGCCCTAAATATGGGTAAGATCTCAAGGTGATCTTTTCTGTTTACTGTCTTTATCATTTTTTTCTAACATAAAAACCTTATAATACTCAAAACATACCTATATTTGCTGGTCAGCATGTTGACTCGATTAAAGGAGCAACTTCTCTGTACCATGCCCCCTTCTGCTGGACAATCACATCGCAACTTCACCGGGATTCCCTGACAAACATACAGAATAAACAATTATTATACAGCTTTATTTTCATACAACTTGTAAATATGAACTATTTGACTAATGTTTACACTTGTTGCAATAGAAAAAATAACTAATATAAATTTAAAATTTGTAAATAAATAAAATAAAAATGTGATCAAGGAAGCTAAAAGTCAAATAAATGTGCAACCAAACATGCCTGCGTTTTGTTTCTTTAAATAAAAATCATTTACAGCATATAAATCAAGACTATACTTCCAGGCTATATTCAGTGCAAAAAAGGGTCATCAAGAACTTTTAACACCAAATAAAAAAAACGATTCTTCGATTTCGATTTTTAAAATTTAATTTTTTTACTTTCTGACCAGTCTGCAGTTATACTAAAAATAAAAACACTGAAATACAAACTCTGGGCCGAAACAAAAACGAAAATTCTTTGCAATGATTAGTAATAAGTATTAAAAATAAAATAAAAGGGGACAGAAAATATAACTGTTTTGTTATTTTTGTGTTTTAAAGCTATTGTCATAGAATGTGAGAAGAACAGATTGTCACAAAAACGTATTGTCATTTGTCACCAGCATGTTCCTGGGGTCATAGGCAACATTCCTCCTCCTCCAAACATGACAAGTTGAGTTGATGCCAAACAGCTCAATTTTGGTCCCATTTAAACACAACTCTTTCACCCAGTTCTCCTCTGAATCATTAAGATGTTCATTGGTGAACTTCAGACATGTGCTTTCTTGAGCAAGCGGACCTTCTGCAGGATTATGGACCTTCACGGCATAACAGGTTACCAATTGTTTTCTTGGTGTCTATGGTCACAGCTAGCTTGAGATCATTGACAAGATCCTGCCTTGTAGCTTGCAATTCAATTCAATTCAGTTTTATTTGTATGGCGCTTTTTACAATGGTGATTGTCACAAAGCAGCTTTACACAATTAAAGAAATTATGAGATGAAATGAAACAGAAATCAGTTTGTCCCTGATGAGCAAGCCGGGGGCGACAGTGGCAAGGAAAAACTCCCTGAGATGAAATAGGAAGAAACCTTGAGAGGAACCAGACTCAACAGAGAACCCATCCTCATTTGGGTGAAAAACAGGTAGCAGGAACTATGTGGTTACATTGTGTGTGTGTGAACAATTTAAATCATTAGTCCTTAAAGAGCAGCTGGAACGTCTTTATGGCGAAGTGGGACGTCCTAGGCCTAGCTCTGGGTTTATTCCTTACTTTTCTCATGATCATTGAAACTTTACGGGGTGAGATCTTTCATGGAGCCCCAGACCAAAGTTATTTTGTGTTACTTCCATTTGCAAATAATCACCAACTGTTGTCACCTTCTCACCAACCTGTTTAGCAATAGTCTTGTTGCCCACTCCAGCCTTGTGTAGGTCTACAATCCCGTCCCTGACATTCTTGGACAGCTCTTTTGGTCTTGGCCATGGTGGAGATTCTGGAATCTGATCGATTGATTGCTTTTGTGGACAGGTGGCTTTTATACAGGTAACATGCTGAGATCTCACGCTGAGAAGGAAGTGCTTCTAATCTCAGATCATGTTCTGTATAAAAGACACCAGGGAGCCGGAAATCTTTCTGATTGATAAAAGATCAAATACTTATTTCACTCGTTGAAATGCAAATCAATTTTTGTGAAACTTTTTGTGAAACGTGTTTTTCTGAATGTTTCTCTTAATGTTCTCTTAATAAACCTACCATTAAAATATTAGACTGATTATTTCTTTATCAGTGGACAAACGTACAAAATCAGCAAAGAATCAATTACGTTTTTTTTCTTTAGCGTAGGTGGAGTGCAGGTGTGTGTGTGTGTGTGTGTGTGATGAAAGCTTTGAGGTAAGTGTGTGCTGGATTTGTTTCTGTCTAGGCAATGCTGTAAATCAGATTCAGTTAACTGTAGAAAGCCAGTGGAGAAAGTAATATGGAGGAGCTGTGAAAGTTAAAGACAAATCAGGGCAGCATGGTGGCTTAGTGGTTCGCACCGTTGCCTCACAGCAAGAAGGTCTCTGGTTCGATTCTCCTGCAGGGGTCTTTCTCCCCTTGGGTTTATTCCGGGTACTCTGGTTTCCACCCACAGTCCAAAGACATGTATATTAGGCTGATTGGTGATTCTAAATTGCCCATAGGAGTTAGTGTGTGGCCCTGTGATGGACTGGCGACCTCTCAAAAAGATAAATGAATAAATTAAGACAAATGAATTAGCAAAACAGCTGTTGGTAATCGACACTGTTTCAGTGTTTTCTGTATTCTTTAGCAGGAGCGGTTCTAGGATTTGATTCTTGGGCTACTGTTAGCCTACAGCCACATAAAGCCAGAGCTTTCAGTATCCCTAACCCTAACCCATTTTTTTTGCCTTGTTTTAATAAGAATTCTGTAAATACTAAGTCGCACACACAAAACCACTACAAATGACTGAAAACTACGTCATATACGCGCCAGACCAGTGTGTGGCGCTGTAAATCTGCCACAAAAAAAAAAGCAGAAGAAGACATTTCTATCGGATACAAAACAATCCATCAGTTCATTTTATCGGTTTATCATATCCAAAATAAAAAATATCCTATATGTTGATTATTAATTAGTCTATGGATTTTTATTTTTAATCACAATAATCACATTTAGCTAGCTAAGCTAACTTAGCTTCTGCGCTCGACCCTATTAGTTTAGTGCTGCTCGAAAGAGTAAAACAACGAACTAAATTAAAATAGCAGATATGATTTTAAACAAATAAAGTAAAAAAAAACTTGTTACAGGATTAAAAGAATGATACAACCAATGAGCATCATATAAGATGAGAGAGAGAGAGAAATAGATAGATAAAGGCGAATGGATAGATGGATGGATGTACTTGTGATGTCGATGTGCATGTATGTACCTATTATTGCCAGCAGAGGTCTCTATTGTGCTGCATTTAAAGCCTCAGCAACTACTAAAACTTTGCCTTTTAGATAAGTAAAATTGCATATTTTTTTATTTATACATTGCTTATAATTCTGTGTTAACTTTATGACTATATGACCAAAACTTACACCTTACACACACACACACACACACACACATTGCCTGCTCAGAATAAAAAGTTTGAAAGTTTTTACTGTTTTTCATTTTGTTCCATTCTATTTTAGTAATTAATATTAGTTATTTTGTTTTTAATTTCACTTCACACTTCACAATAGTGTTTAATAACTCGTAAGGAAGTCAGAAAAGATGTAAAAAAAAAAAAAAATCAACTTTTAATAGCTTTACCTGTCATTTTAATCTAATGTATCAGTGTTGTCGTGTAGAGGTTTTTGTCCAGCAGGGGGCTCACATTCCTCAGTTATTTTCCCTTCGCTCTGCTCACTGGATAGTTCAACACACTGCAGATCAGAAACGCAGCATATCAACTAAATAAAATGACAAAGTAGGGAAAGTAAAAAAGAAAAGTAGAAGAGAGGAAGAAAAAATGAGAGAAAAAGGAAGGAGAGGTGGGTGGATGAGTGAATGAATGAAAAAGAGAAATAGACACTGAAAGAAAGAAAGAAAGAAAGAAAGAAAGAAAGAAAGAAAGAAAGAAAAAAGGAAAGGAGGAAAATAGGAATAAATGAATGAATGGAAAAAAGAAAGAAAAAAAAGAAAACTGACAGATGTCAGATACATCAAGGCACTTTATTATTTTATTTAAAAAAAAACATGCGTGTTTTTGTTGTGCTTCAGCTTTTACTAGTTGGTATATATATTTATTTAAAAAGTGTGTGTGTGTGTGTGTGTGTGTGTGTTCCTTTTTTATAATAGAACAAAATCCAACTTGAAAAACTTAAATAATAAGATAAGTTGATAATAAGATCCTGGTAAGTAGAAACGTTAGAAGTAGAGCGCCCTCTGCTGGAACAAGGACGCTTCACATGTTCCAGATACATCGGAAAGTCCATGTATGTCCAAAGAGAGAGAGAGAGAGAGAGAGAGAGAGAGAGAGAGAGAGAGAGAGAGAGAGAGAGAAAGCAAAGAAATCAAACAGAACAGCGGTAAGAAAAAAACCCGAGAAAGAGCAGGAACAATACAGTGTGTGTAGAAGAAGAAGAAGAGGAAATTAATGGCAAGAGAAAGAAAGAATGAAGGAATGAAAGAGAGACAGAGCAAGAAATAAGGAAGGAAAGAAGGAAAGAAGAAAGGAGGAAAGAAAGTAGGGAAAGGACGAAAGAAAAGAAGGAGAGATACAGAAAGAAAATGAGAGAAAAAAGGATGGAAGGAGTGGGTGGAAGAAAGGAACAAATGAATAAATGAATAAGTAAAGTAATTATTTAATTGATTAATCAATTAATCAAAAATTAAATAATTAATGCAAGAGAAAGAAAGAATGGAAAACTAGATGAAGGAAGAAGAGAAGAAAATACGGAAGGAAGGAAGGATAATGAGAAAAGGGGATTAATGTAACAATACTAAAGAGAGAGAGATGAAATGAAGGAGAACTGAATTCGGCTGGGATGTCTGAGGTTTTATGCCAGTTTTTACTTTCTGACGACTTCCTGACGTCTTGATCCGATACCCGACAAAAGCGCGTGCGCTGCGTGCACTGTCACGTGCACGCCCTCTAACACACTTATCTGTCACTCAGCAGTGTTGAGCGGCCGCGCGCGGGGCAGCATCAGCAGCAGCAGCAGCATCAGGAGTAACAAACTGCAGTTTTTTCCTGGAAAAGTAAAACGTAGAACGGGCGAAACTGGATCAGACCGCGAGAAACCCTCCTAACCTGCCGTGGGGCGCAGCGGCCCCGCAGCCACCGGTGTGGACTGATGTGCTGGCGGAAATGTCCCGGCACATCTACATCCGCAACAAGATCGGAGAGGGCATCCAGGCGCCCATTTTCCAGGTAAAGCCCTCGAGCGCGCTGCACGCGCCTCCTGTTCTCAAGCTCACAAGTGCAGTTGAGTTGATTTAACTTATAAATTAGATTACAGACTAGTTATAGTGCGATTCTGGGTTTAGTTCTTATTTATTCTAGTTATAAATGAAGAATTGTTGTCTGTATCAGTTCATTTGCGTTGCTCTCGTGCTTTCTTAAACATTTCACCTAAAAGAGTTGATGTGCACACAAAGTGCTTATTTTTTTAACTGTTTTTTTTTGTCTTTATTATTGCTTTATTGTTAACTATTCATTTGCAGCCACCTAAACACACACACACATTCTGCTGTAACTGTTTATTTATTTAGCACTGAGTGAAACCTGGTGTTTGCTTTGTACAGCCTCCACCTTCACTAAATTAAGCTCACACACTGGTACTGATCACAGGGGGGAACATCCTATTCGGTGGCCTTAGAGAAACAAGCACAGTGACCCACTTTAACTTGGCCCTGTTTAATAAAACTCTGAGAAAAACCATCAGCTGCCGTCTCGGCTCACATTCCCTGATGACTCGAGAAAATGGATCAGATGAGGACTTCCTAATTAACCTAGCCCACAAAGGATGCTATTCAGAGCCACAATGCTTTAGCCCTCGGGGGGAGGGGGCGGTTAGACCAGGAGGAATTGTCTTACAAATGACAGCAGCTGATATGTGGATTGGTTTTTATCAGATCACATTGGTTAATGACCGGCATTGAATATTTAAAGCATTATTTAATTTTTCTCTAGTGGTAGCTTAGTGATTAAGGTGACAATGAGTTCAATTCCACCAACTTGCCACCCTTGGGTCCCTGAGCTGGGCTCTTGAACCTCAACCACTCAGTTGGATTTAAAAAAAGATAAATGTCTTTTTATACTAGTCATTCGGTTACATTTCCTTCACCGTAGATACAATAATGCAACACAAGCAAACGTTTATCAGAAAATCTTCCACATTCGTTCATTCATTTATCTTCTATACCTGCTTATTCCCTAATTCGGGGTCACGGGGATCTGCTGGAGTCTAAAGGGTGAAAGGCAGGAGAGGTACACCCTGGACAGGTCGCCAGTCTATCACAGGGCCACACATTCACACTCACTCCTATGGGCAGTTTAGAATCACTAATCAACCCAACATACATGTTTTAGGACTGTGGGAGGAAACCGGAGAACCCGGAGTAAACCCAGACAAGCACGGGGAGAACATGCAAACTGCACACAGAAAGGCTGTGGGGCAACGGTGCTAACCACTAAGCCACTGTGCTGCCTACATTCGTCTGGGGTAATAAAAAATGTATCATTCGTTCATGTTAATTTATATTAATAAAGGTATACGTGCATAATTACCAGGTTCGGCTCTATGCATGGGTTTGCCCACCCAATCAAAATCTGGTAAAGACAAATACATTTTTATTTTCTTTTGTATGATAAGTGATTTGATAAAAGCAGTCTAAGGTGCGCGTTGTGTTAAGATTTAAATGTTAATTCAGGATCAAGAAAAGACGTTTAATCCAGAATTACATCCTGTTTGGCGAAATCACCAGTGAAGGTGATTTTACCAAGTAGTATGTGATCCTGGATTGGCATCTTTTCCTATCTGATGTCATCAGTGTGTGCCGACCAAACCCGCCTCAATCTATTTCCGAATCTTTTCCTATATTTTTATAAAGCCAAATTTTTATAATAGTAAATGTGGTAAAAAAAACATCGTTAAATGTACTTTTTATTCATGCATGAACACCTAAATACATTTTACTGCACACAGTGGTCACGAAAGTGAGGGAAATGTTTACACATGAACTAAACTGCACATACATGTTGTATGTAATTGTTCAGTACAGCATGTTATGTATTACAGATAACATTTAATGTCATTTATATTTTTGTATTAAAAAAACATTTATTTAATAGTTTAATTTGAATAAATGTTCCTATTAAAATTTATTTTACAATCAACACACAGCCCTGCGATGGACTTGCAACCTGTCCAGGGTTTACCCCTCCTGCCAATCGCCCTTGCAGAGGCGGCTGGGATGGGCTCCAGCAGATCCCCGTGACCCCGAATTAGGGAATAAGCGGATATAGAAAATGAATGAATGAATCGATACACACAGATGACATCAGATGCTTATGATTGGTTGATAGAAATGTTGATTCAGTCTTAACAAAAGCTGTTAATCCTGGATCACATCCTATTTGGCAAAATTACATCCACCAAAATCACCTTCACCCCTGACCATCACATCCATAAATGTTTCTTTGAACATCCTATTCCTCATATATGAACTTCCACTGGATTTTTGAGTGTATTAGTTAGTTCAGGTGAAAATGTCAGATGAGAAGGCTTGGGCTGCTGAAGGTGTTTCAGTTCTTCCAACCTTACAGGGTTTTTGTTCACCGTTGCTGGAACAGTGTTTGAGTCTTTTAGATCTGTTAAAGAAATAAAGACATTTTAGACAACAGTGTGCTCCAAACTTTGTTTCCAACAGTTTACAGATGACACCCTTTATGTGGATGTGCTGGTAAGATGTCCGCAAACATTTTGGCTGTACTTGTGACTGATAGACTGTGAGTTCAATTCCCAAATCCCGGAATTAGCAGACTGCCACTGCTGGGCTTTTGGCCCTGCTTAGTGCTTGGCTTGGTTTGTAGACAGCCTGGGTTTTAAGCTGCTCTGGATAAAAATGTGTACCAAATCAGGAACTGTAAATCTGACCAGAAGTACAGGGCCATGAGTGGAAAAAAGAAAGCAAAAGAAAACAGGAAAATTAGCAATGGGCACAGACAATGTGGTTTACTCTTTGGTATAACAGCTTACGTTGCTATGTAAAAAACTAGATGTGTTGTTTATTTGTGCATTTGTTCATTTAAATGTCTGTGTTGTCCTCTAGGTGCAGCCTGAGTAGACATACTGACTGGAAAAGAAAGTAAATCATAAATGAACGCGATGGACGAAGACAAAATGATTATTCAGTATTTTGCTTCCACACCATTTTTAAAGGTCGACTGAAACAATGATCTCTTTAGTGTGAAAAAAAATGAGGAGAGCCTGGCTGAATGTAGCATTGATTGCTAAGTTATAAATATCTTTTTTTTAATAACGCGTTAATTTTTTACTTGTTAACGGACACAGCGAATCATCTGTCTCCACCTAACCCTATTCTCTACATCCTCTTCACTCACACCTACTAACTTCATGTCCTCGTTTATCTCATCCATATACCCCCTCTTTGGTCTTCCTCTTTGCCTTCCGCCTGGTAGCTTAATTTCTAACATCCTCCTACCAATATATTCACTATCCCTCCTCTGTACATGTCCAAACAACCTCAATCGGGCTTTCCTGACCTTTTCCTTAAAACATCTAACATGAGCCTCCCCCCTGATGAACTCGTTCCTAATCCTGTCCAACCTCGTCATCCCCAAAGAAAACCTCAACATTTTCAGCTCTGCCACCTGTCTCTAAACCATACATCATAGACTTGTTTACGGACAACAGACTTTGATATTATATATCGTTGTTAGTGTCCACCTGAGTTGACGTCATGCGTCATCGTCGCTTATTCAATGGCCTTTGACACACGTTGACAGGTAAAATCCAATCTGTCTGCTTACATGGCAAACGTTAATGCACGTATCCGTTTCATAGCCGATTTATTTCTACATATCAATGAGGCCTGAAACCTAACTGAAAATATCGGAACCCATGTGCTTTTTTTCTGCTTACACGGCTGTCATATCCCATCTGTGCCACATTGGAGTAAAAAAAATCCGAATTAGGTCACTTGATACATGCAGTGTAAATGCAGCCTGAAAGTTCAACTGTAATAGTTACATTTTTGGAAATTATGTTTCAAGTTATTTAACCCAAACTGATGCAGTGAGAAGCCTCTCAAATCTTAAACAACCATGTTGGAAAAAACATCCTCTGGTGGTGGAAAAGATGTCTGCTTCAGAAAAGTCAAATGATTGGCATGCATCAAGCAAAGAAAACATCTAAGAAGAAACTCCTAAAAGTAGGTTTAGAACTGTATAACGCATTATTAAAAACTGGAAGGATTGTAGAGATCAATCATCTTCAAGAAATGTGATCAGAAAAAATCTTGAATGATCGTAATCAGCCAGCACTTAAACGTTTGGTGAAATTAAATCATGAAAAAAAAAAAATGTTAGTGAAGGTAAGATCATTTCCACACACACAATCAGAGGAGAACTCAAGGGATTGGGACTAAACAGCTGTGTACCCTTAAGAAAACTACTTATCAGTAAGGCTAATCTGGGAAAAAAAGCTTCAATTTGCTAATGAGAATAAAAATTGGACTCTGGAAGACGGTCATGTATCATGAGTCCAGATTTACCCTGTTCCAAAGCGATGGGCGCTTTAGCGTAGGAAGAGAAGTGGATGAAGTGATGCACCCATCATGTCTAGTGTTTACCGTGCAAGCCTGTGGTCTCGGACTACTGCAACGATATGTACCCAAAGAATGAAGTCAGCTGACTACCTAAATATATTGAATGACAATATATAGGATATTCCATCAATTGATTTTTTTCTTACCTAAGGCTATCGGCATATACCTCAAATTGTGAAAGAGCATTTAGGGAGCATAAGACATAATTTTCACACAGGGATTGGTCACCACAAAGTCCAGACCTCAACCTTATTAAGAATCATTGGGATGTGCTAAAGAAGACTCTCCCATCATCAATACAAAATCTTGGCGAAAAATTAATGCAACTCAGGACGGGAATAAATGTTGTGACGTTGCAGTAGCGTATCAAAACGATGCTATGGCCAATGCGTTTTGTAATCGAAGCCAAAGGCGGTCCAACGAAATATTACAGTTTGTTAGATCCTTTTTTTTTTGGATGGGCAGTGTAATTTCTGAATATAAATAAAGTGTGTGTGTTAAATCATACCGGGTTGCACTTTGCCGCCCCCACAGGTGAACAGAGGAACATACTCGAGGCGGAGTCGTCTTAAACGCTCAGATGGCAGCACCACCTCCACCAGCTTCATCCTCAGACAGGTGAGCTCCTCTCAGTTAACTGCAATTACATAATACCTTTTATGCGAGCAGCATTAGCTCATTAGACTGAAAGGATCATTAAATTTTGTTGATAACATAATAATAATGAAATGGGGCAATGTATTAACCGCACAAACACATACACACAAATACTTTAAAGATAACCAGACAGCCGTATTTGTTATTTTACTTTGGCTCTGTCTGAAATCACATACTACTTACGTATGTACTAAATTTCAGTAAGTACAAATTGCCCAATTGTAAAAAAAAGTACATTCTTTTAGTATGGTTACAGGTAGTATGAATGAAATTTGATGTACTACGTACACCATTTTGATACTAACACGTGACATACGATTTCACAACAGCACAAATTCAAAACTGGATAATGTTTAAATTGATAATGAATTAATAAATGTTAATTGAGTGAAATTTAGTAGGACAATTTAGTAGGAGAGACTTTGGTAGGACATAGTCTCTCCCGTGGCCTTATTAAGACAGTAGAGTGTACATTGTATGCATACTACAAAATCTCGGTCGGAGTAGTAAGTCATCCAGAAACTTCTCGCATACTGTAATTCGCATACTAACGATTTGACATACTATTCGCATGTAAAATGTATGTAATTTACGGGAAAAAAATTGACCAATATACAGTAGATATTATTTTTTGTTAGGGATTTAGGCTAATTATGAGTTTGTGTTACGGATGTAATGCACAGTGCCTGCTGAGGTGTGTCCTCAATAGTCCTGCAGTGGTGTGTGCACGTGACTGAGGAACATGCAGGGTAGAAATTTAATTGAAATTGAATTAAATTGTTTTAACGTATATATAATCCGAGGTTTTTTTAGTTACGTTTAAGTTTCTATAGGCTAAGCTGAAATTTTCCAGTTATTCCCATCATTCCAAGTGAAGGTTCCCAGTCATAAAAATTCCTGAAATTTTGCAAGCCTAATTGGAACTGATAAATTTGTGGTAAATTTGTTGATATAAATTCTTTTTCTACTGAAAAAAAGATGAAACACAAATATACAGGTACATCAAAATGTAATTAATTTTATACATTAGCTGCGTAATTACGTTCCACTGTTAAGAAAAAGAACAGGGACAGGTTTTTTTTCTATTACAGTTTTTACAATGTTACTGGTGTTTTTTTGTTAGTAAATCCATGATTGTTGTATCGGCTATTCCCAATGTCCTCACAATGGTCCTGATTCCCAGATCCTCAGCTTTAATTTCTTTCCTACAAACAGCTCTCTGGTCTTTATTTTAACAAGGTGAAACCGAAAACTTAAACCAGGAGCAGACATTCAGAACTATTCATTGTTTTTATTATAACAATGGCAAAAAACCCACCTTTTTTTTACGTTCCAGTATGTGGGTTTGATGAAAAGGTGCTGTTTGGAATTGTTAACCACATTATAAATATCCATTGTCATTTCGTCTTTTATACTAAAATTGTCTTTTGTTTCTGTCTTTGTGTATCTATTGTCTATATTTAAAATATACCCATGTCAGTAAGTGACTATTGATATAAAAAGGGTTCAAACTATATATCCAGCTTCAGAAAAATAAATAAATATATATTATAAATAAAAAAAATATTTATATCTCAAATATAATTGGGAAAAATTGGACAAACTGTACTCAGATATTCCGAGCACTTATTACAGATGACTTTTCCTACATGACTTCCTATCCATTAATGATAGTCCAGGTTGTGTTGTCAGATTTAATCTGAGTTCAATGCAGTGTAACAGAGCAAACTAAACAGTGCAAATAAGGCTTATTACTGTACATTGAAACCCCATCAGAGAATATCTACCGCTCCACAGCCAAGGAGAATATGCGTCATCACCTGTTTGGCCAATCAGGATTGAGCTAACCAAGTGTGTCATCAGTCTCAGATTGAGGAAGGGTTCTCTCTCTCTCTCTCTCTCTCTCTCTCTCTCTCTCTTTCGCTCTCTTTCTCTCCCTCCTTTCTCTTTCTCTATTTGTCCCCCTCTTGCTCTCTTGCTATCTGTCTCTCGGTGGTGTGTGAAGCCTTCCGTGAGTGCATGTGCATGTATGTGTGTGTACTAAGGGATAATGAAATGCAAGCATCGTGCAGTCTCTGGGGAGCTTCTCCCAGCCTGAGGATGTGAGAGGATTGGAAACTGAACGAGGGATCTTCTCCAAGCTGCAGGCCGAACCTCTTCTGTACACGCCTGCTCTCTTTTCCTTTTTTTTTATTTCTATCAGTCTATCTCTTCCTTTGTTTCTCCATTTTTATTTTTTTGATAAGCATCTATCTCTTTTTTTCCTTCCTTATCCTTCTTCTAGTAAACGAGGGGATCGACATCCCCCTCATCAACCCTTTTTTTTTGTGGTTGTGTTCTTGGTGTTGGTGGCTCCCTCCTCCTCCCCCATCTCTCCATTTCCACCTCCTCCCCTTTCGGTCTTTTTTTCTTTTTTCTATTCTTGAAGAGGATCTCTCTGGAATAGCAAACCTCCATGTATGACAATTTGTACCTGCATGGATTTGAAGACTCGGAGGCGGTGAGTGTGAGCATCAGGGTTTTTCTTTTATTCTTTTCTTTCCTAACTGGGATTTTTTTATGGGATACAGTCTATGTGTGTATTCTGAATGCTGATGCTGCTGCTCTTGTATGTGTGCGACAAGCACTGGCTCAGCTGTGCTGCACACACGGGGCCCTGGGAGATTCTCTGTAATGTGATATTTAGAGATTTAGCCAGCCGATCATTTGGTTGTAAATGTTCACTGAATCCTGGTATATATATGTATATATATATTTTTTTTATGTTTATAGGCGTGTGTGTGTGTGTGTAAATATATATTATCAATAGATACATTATCAGTAGCACACATTTGTATTTGTATTCACATTTTTAATCCAATTTTTTTTTTATATTGTGTAATCATTTGCATCATATTTATCTTTAATCCAGAGCTTGCTTCATATATCATGACAGAAGCTCTAGCTATCAAAAAGCTGCATTCACCACGACTCTGTTAAAGGGCCAGCATCCTGTTCTCAGACTCCACCAACCAGGTGATTCTGTGTAGAATGTAATGAGTCACATGGTTTACGTGGTTCTTTCGAACACCTGCTATAGAGTAAGCAGACAAAAAAAAGCAAATGTGTTTGTAAGCGGGCGCTACGTGAGTTCGTGCTCGTGTGTCATGTGGTGTGATGTAACATTCCCTGCATGTTGTCATGATGACAGATATTTCGGACAGTGCTGCACACAAGGGCTGTGTATTTGTGATCAAAATGGGTTCGAATTTGAATATTTGTGGGTGTGGATTGTATAGTTTTATACTGTGAGACCCATGAAAGTCAGATTTGAATTCTACAACCAGACATTTTTATTTTACAATTATTCATTGTGCGACCGTTTTGTAAAGGTTATACACTCAAAGGTATGGTTTCAAAATGTAAAGGAAATAAAGAAAGTTTATGTGATATTTCAGTGTTTGAGGCTTGGATATAATAACTTTTCTTTTTAACTAGGTTGTGGAATTAAGACTTAGGACTATCACAAAATCTCACGTTCTAAACAGCTTGGACTGTATTTTTATTTACAAAAATTTATTCAAATAAAAATGTAGGAAAAATATATCAGCTGTTTTGCAAGTTTTTAGCTGATATAAAGGTACAATAGGTGATTGTGTTTTTGTTGTAATGGTTAAAAGTCTCTTCATATCCTGATAGCAATTGTTACATTAGAAATAGTCTAAATGTATTTATATATTCTGTCGAAGGTGTAGTACCCAAAAATGTTCATCCAATTAAAATGTTGAGTCATTATGGTAGGCTTTCCTACCCGTCTGTCGACATATGTATTTGCAAACGTCTGTGCACTGGATAAAAACATAACAAACTCGAATCGATATCAGTGTTGCGTTTCCATTCTGGAGTCGACTACAGTCTATACTGCGGTATTTCTTTTGGACAGGAAGGAATATTGTGTGATTTTGATAGTAACACACAGCTTATGTAGTTTGTGTACCTTTAAGAATAATCTCAACTACAGCAGTAGTGTGTAATTGGGGGGGGGGGGTGTTAGCTCAATGGTTAAGGTGTTAGATTAACCATAGTTGTAGTATTGTTATCTCTTCTTGTCCAGTCTTTGTGCATTTATGTTTCAGGAGGGGTAGCTTTGGGCTGCATTTTGTATAGAGGGTGGGACATACGCTTTCAGTGCTATCAGGCTATAGTTAGCATAATCCAAGACGTCCTACTGCACCTTTAATGTAATAATGTATGTTCAGCTGGCTTGCTAAAGGCATTAATAAAGACTATGGCCGTACTGTGCATCTAGGCTCCTGTTTAAACTGTTTTGTCAGAGATATTTCTAAATTAAAGTCTAAATTTGTACTGTATAGAACCGTTTGGCGATTCGATTCTTTTTTTAGATGGAAGAATTTGTGATACCAGAATTTTCCCCTTTTATTTCTTTTCTTCCTTGATATAAATGGATTTGTATTTTTTTTTTTTTAAAAACTCTTTTGCTGGGATCTACACTGAATTTTGTAGTCGAGGTGGATTCGGATCAAGAGTTCCGAAAAGTGTCCCACTGCTGCTGGGACACAAGTTCGGGCCTGATCAACCCCGACTGGGTAACCTATGGGAGGATGTCTGACGTTGTGGGACCAGAAACACCCAATGATCTCAGGAAACATCACTGATGATGTGTCCCAGGGCATCTAGAATTCTAAAAATTCTATCAATGATCTTTGAGGCAGACTAGCCTAATCCATGAGCTGAAACTTTTTTCCAAGAGCAAAGTTCAACCAAGAAAATGTTTTATTTTCCTTCTTAATGGTCCATGGAAATGCAAAATTTTAACAGATAGGAATTTAAACTTTGCAGTTATTATGGGATGTGTATACTGTGAATAGCTGAATGGTAGACCATGCAATGGAGAGTTAATGCTGACAACCTGATGGTGATCATTATTCGAATCTCAGATGTATATGGATGTATATTATCAGCGGTTTGAGCTGTGTCCATGGTAGCGGGTATTTTGGAAGGTTTTTTTTATTTGCTAGCAAAATTAGACAATGTTAAATATAATGGTACTATAACAGCAGGACATTGTTGTCAATTATTGTTTAAATTAAGCATTGAAAGTGATTGTACAGACAATATATTCTACCATCTTCTTCCCCTTTCAGTTGTTTCATTTTGCGGTCACCACGGCACCATCTGCCTCCACCCTGCCTTATCCTCTTTACTCACACCCGCTAACTTCATGTCTTTATTTATCACATCCACTTTATATACCACCTTTTTGGTCTTCCTCGTTGTCTCCAAGCAACATCCTCCAAACCTGCTAGAGACTTTTTATAGTGCCTGCATTTCTCTGTTTAACTTCTATAAACAGTGCAGACTCCTTTACTGTATATAATCTGTCAACTTTTTCTTTATTAGTTTTTTTTTTACAAATGTGACATAAAAGAAAGATGCATGGCGATTAAAGACTTATAAGTTTTTGATATCAATGAGAGAGCAGTGATGAACAATAGGTTACTCAGGAGACTGTAAAATAAAAGGAAAATGAGCATATGTAGGAAAGCCCTGTGGAAATAATTAGAGATATGCTGGCCTTTACTCTTTTTATTATATAGCTTAAAGGGTCATTCTATTGACTGGACTGGGTAACCCATGTTTCTTAAATTAATGATTACTTAGATCAGGTGTGTTAAGTCGATGAGAAGCTGGAAGATACCATTTCAGATAAGGGAATTGATGATATGGTATTTCCTACGTAACTGAACCGCTTGAATCAGCAGTGGGAGGGGCAGGGGGAGCTGGAAAAAAGTGGAACCAAGTACCTTATCCTAAAAAACCCTACATTAACCTATTGATGAGCAGAAATATAGAAGAATTTGTTTGGGTACCCCTTAATGCATAATGGTACTAAAGTAATAGTAGTGTCAGCAACAACACAAACAAAGCGGTGAGTTCAGAAGATTATCTACAACCCTTAGAGACTGAAAGAATTGATATGCAATTAAGAACATGATGATGATAAGCACAAAAATCGCACAAAAAAGAACAAATTGCCTGAAAATAAACAAGGCTTACACTCCTAGAAAGCTTATAAAAGTTAGCGCTCAGAAAAGTGAGACCTCTGTTGGCAGGGAGGGATAATGCGCTAATTCAGCGTTATATTATATGTCAGAATTTCGTTTTTGTTTTTTTTATTTAAAATCCTGTTCTTTTCTTTAAAGTCTTATCCTATACATTCTTTAAAGATTCTAATATTTTAACATTATTGATAGTCAACCAATGCCTACAGATGTATATTAATTAAATAGTAATTAAATTTTATATTCTAGACAGAGGTTAGAAGGAGAAATGCTAAAGTTTTTCTTTATTTAACATAATTATGATTGTCTCATATGTGTCTACTATCGCTTTACAAAAAAAAAGGAAAGATATCTTACATTTGTGCCTGTCATAGCTATAGTAATTCATAAAACGTAAAACGTACAGAAGGAGTAAATCTAATGCGTTGTATATGTGGGAAACAGCATTGATAACTAATATTTCATTTGGTATGCTTCAAATTGACCCAAGATGTCATTTAGCAGCAGAAAGAGTGTTATCTCATCGAAATCAAGGACGAAGGACGTTCATTTAAATCCCAGCTTTTCGCCAGAATCATCACTTCTTTTACTGGGAGTGAAAGATAAGCATGCATGTGCAGTTCTTCTTCCCCGAATCAGGCGTTTTTGTAATTGGACTTGCTGTACTCATTTGGGTCCCTGCTGAAGTAAGGCTGCGCTGAGCGCCTGCTGCTGCAACTGAGGAAAAAAGTGCTTTGACATAGCCGGTGTGTTGGTGTATGGGGATTTTTATTTCGCCGACTGCAAGGGTTTTTCTTTCACTAACTCATTTCAATGACTTGAGCTGATTTCTATTCCAGTTGGATTTTCACAACAAGCCTCCTTCATCCCTAGTACGAACTATTCCTAAAACTTGTTCGGCGTATCATCTGGACTATTCCAGCAAGTCACAATGATCAGGAAACAGTTGACCGACTTTGTTTTTCAAACGTCGTTCAAGTTCTGTTCTAGCTGCATCTTTTTATTCTAAATCTTGACTATGGAGCTTTCGCGAGACCTGATTGAGATCCGGGATGAAAATGTACAGATTTTGTATTGCGAGGTTTTTCATGGGCCTGAAAAGGTACTGCACGTGTTGGCTGAGACTGTAGTCTATGTCTATCTGTATCTATTTAATGCATGAGATCTTTAAGCTGAATATTTACTCATGTTAATGAGGTCGTTTGAATACTTTCATTTTATAATGGAGAGATAAAACAACATGGAAATATTTTTGTATAAACATGAGCCATCCTGTTCTTTTCTTTGTTATGGGTTTATAAGGTTGTGAGTGGAAATTTATATGAAGTGGCATAACATTTTTTTTGATATATGCAGAGCAACCAGTCTGTGAATGTATTGTATTCCCCACTCACACAGAAAGGCAGGCATGACCTGCATATAGAAAAAAAGTACATTCAAATAAAACCCTGTTAAGGAAACAGATTTTACAATTAATAGGATGTTTGTGCTGTGGTTTTGTTTAAGATTAGTTATTAACTAATTGGGACATGGTAGCGCACTGGTTAAGGTGTTAATGGGAGAATGGGGTTCAATTATTCGGAACCACCAAATTGCCACTGCTGGACCCCTAAACAAGACCCTTACACCCTAATTGCTCAGTTGTATAAAAGAGATAAATGAAAATCGCTCTGGATAAGGGCATGTGCCAAATGCTATAAATGTAAACTAGTCTATGCTAACCTGATAACCAATCCACTTAATCAGTGAGTAATAATTCACTGACATGCTTTAATGCACTTGATATTTTGATTTAGAAGTATATATTATATACTTTCTTATTCTTTAAATGTCTAACCTTCTTACATTACATACCGTCTGTTTAGCTATAACCCGATGGCGCTGCTAGCAGTCGGAGATAACTTTCGGGAACTATTGAGACTCTCCATGAAAAAAAAACAAAACGGTCTATTCAAGTAAACAGAACTGTCACAACTCTGTCTCTAAATGGCTTTGGAAATATGCTGTCATTAGTAATGCTTTCTGTGGTTAAAGCCTTTGAAATAGTGGTGGAAATTAAACAGAATAATAATTACAAGTTATTACAGATTATTACTTCTTTGTCTTTCACCACATAAATTTTTTATTTTCATTATAACTAGTGTGAAAAAAACGATTTTACCTCCATCTATCGAAAAGGCACAACAGCTTTCAGAATGGTGTCTTTGGCGCATAGAATAGGTGTGTGCTAACGTGTAGCGCTGTCGTCTTTCTCTCCAGGGCTCAGCTGATTCCTACACTAGCAGGCCGTCCGATTCGGATGTATCATTGGAGGAGGAGAGGCAGGATGTGGGGAGCCAGGGCCGGCAAGAACGAGAACAACAGGCCGCCATACAGCTGGAGAGAGCAAAGGTTACTCGACACTGACACCTTTTTACATGACTCTAAACTAATCTACGTTCTGTGTTCACTTTGTCAATATCGTCTTAGTTTTTTATTACGCCAGCGATGATCACTTACACTTCAACCAATGAATGAATGAAACAGTAGTACCTACAGTGGATGAAGATGATGGTTCATGTAAATGTCTATGATTTGCAGCTTCTTTTTATTATGTAACTCCAGTCATTGATGTATGTATTTGTAATGTCACAGGCCAAAGCGGTGGCCTTTGCCGTGAAGACTAATGTTAGTTATTGTGGAGCGCTGGACGAAGATGTGCCTGTGCCAGGAACAGCCATTTCATTTGATGCTAAGGACTTTCTGCATATCAAAGAGGTACGGTGACCTCACCAGTCACAATGATAATTGCAAATGATTGGAAATTCAAGCAAGAACAAGGGAAAGAGAGTAAGAAAGAGAAGGAGGGAGACAATCTGCACCTACTTAATTTCAGATGTGTTATTGAAATTGCTAAAAAAAATTCGCTTGTTAGTATCCTCCTGGTAATTTCTTTTCATGTCCATTGATGGTGCTGTTTGTGCAAGTGGTAATGCAGTGGTCCAGGTTTTTAAAAGGTTAAGTTCAATTCTACTAAATGTATATAAGAGCATCTGCCAATTTTTTTACTTTGAATTATGTAAATATAAACATAACACGGTGACTATTATGTAAAAATTATTTTTGGACATTTAATGTGCTGTACAGTTCAATAAAACATAAATCACATATTATTTGGCTTTCAGTTGGCTTCACCACTTGCGACTATAAGGGTCAGGAGAGATGTGTGGTGACCAAATTGGGGAGAAAATCCAAGAACTAAATAAAATTAAAGACTCATTGAGACAGTTGAACCTGAATTTAAAAGAAAGCATACTGTACATTAATGTAGGATATATTTACAGAAGATATACTGTATTAACTTCTAATCTGCTCCGTACAACTGAGCAATTGTGGGCTGGGGGCCTTGCTCAGGGGCCCAGCAGTGGCAATTTGATGGTGCTGAAAATCGGACCCCGATATTCCAATCAGCAGTCTAACGCCTTAACCACTAAACTGGCACTTCCCCGAATTCTATTCCACTGCAAAAATGTAAAAACTTAGTGTTAAATTTTAAAGAATACATTATCCCACCAGTCTCCTTCTCTAGTTCTCGTTCTAGCTATAACCTCAGATGTTCAGTAATAAACAGATTAACAAAAAGGAAAATACTTACCCCAACACGTCCTCTCTTTCCCTATTTTTTTCCCTTGTTTTTTCCACAAATCTGTAGAAGTTCAATAATGACTGGTGGATCGGGCGGCTAGTTAAAGAGGGCTGTGAGATCGGATTTATCCCCAGCCCTCTGAAACTGGAACACATCCGAGCCCAGCTGGAGCAGAAGAAGAGCCGCGTTCAAGGGTAAGCGCTGAGCAGGAATAAAGGACTTTGATAAGAGCATTTGGTTTTCCAATAACCCGTAAGGATTTTTTTCTGATTTTCTTAATTTTAATAATAGTAATAATAATACATTGTTACCAAAATGTGTGCATTTTTCTGTAACTTAATTTAACTATTTTATTTGAACTGTTTTTGTGTTACTTTTTATTCCTGAAATATTTTTTCTTAGCAGAATTCTGTTACCAGAATGAAAATCAAATGCTCTACATAGATTTAGCAATATATAGAACATATAGGTAGAAATAGTAAAACATATGTACAAAGTTTAAGTTTTATATGGACAATATATAATATATATGATATTTGCTATATATTACTGTTATATTTGAATATATATATATAATATATATATATATTATATATATATATATATATATATATATATATATATATATATATACTTTAATAATAAATACATTGTTTATATAACTGATTTTCTTAGGATTGCGCTATTCATTACTGTGTTTGGCAAATCATATTGAATGAAATAACTCTGAAATTTCCACACTATCTGTCACATTTGCTTCAAATATACTCATTTCATCTTATTTATGCTCTAAATTATTGCTTGTTACATTTCATACAGCATACAAAATTCTTATTTTTATTCTAAATAATAAAAAGTATTAGTCTTTAAAAAACAGTTTAGAAATTATATAAACACACATGTACAAATAGTTTAATTAAGATTAGGGTTTTCTTTTGTTATGTAATTAAATTTGTAAGAGACATTTAATTCATTACTGTATTAAAGTATAGTATACTATAATAAGTATCTGGCCTTATAGCGATTAATGATACGGTAGTAGTAGTATACAGTGATAGTATTGGGACACCTAACCATCACATCCATATGTGCTTTTTGAACATAATATTCCAATCTTACACCACTAAGAACCTCCACACTTCTGGAAAGGCATATAGAGACATCCTAGACAACTTTATAGTAACAATTTGGGCAAGACAAATGTATGGGTGTGCTGGTAAGGTGTCCACAAACTTTTGGTTATATAGAGTCTGTTAACTTCTCAGTCTGTAGGTGTAGTTATAATAGAGTAGCCCATTGTTGTTTCTAAAGAGGCACTCTAATACTGTGCTCTCTGTGTCTCTGTTTGTTCGCTCATCTCTTTAGTAAGTCCAGCGGAAGCTCCTCCTCCAGTTTGGGGGATGTGATGTCATCAGGTGAGCCTGTGGTCTGGGGGGGAGGGGCTTTGAAAGATGGGGGGAGGGGTGGGGTCACAGGAATCGCCGGGACAAAAACCTCAGTGGGCGATTTTACTTCACCACTGTCCCACGTAAGGCTAAAAAAAGAACAAGCAGCTTGCTGTAAAAATTGGGCAAATAAATGACTTGCTAAATTATGACGCATGCATTTGAGACAGCTGTTGAGGGCAGAACAACTATTCTGAAGTCCTGTTTTATTTTCTCTTTGCAGGCAAACAGAAACAGAAAGTGGTAAGTGTACAACCTGAGCACAGTCAATCTCTGCACTTATCATTTCCGAGAGAAAATGCAAGCAAATCTGATCTCATATTTTAACTTATTCTATCACAAACTATATCGTTTCAGCATCGTTTCAGAACTACTGTAAAGCAATATTTAACACCAAAACATTTATTTATTTATTTATTTTTCATTGAATGTATTTAATATAAAATAATTATATTAATTATTATATTTTTTATATAATAGAATAATTATAATAATTAATTATTTAATCAAAATTAAATATGTTTAATAATGTTTCAACATAAAATCAAACAGGAGAACAAGGCAGAAGGTAGAAAAACGAACAATTACATAAAAAGATAAATAAATAAATACACCTCTTAATACACCTTATCCACCTCTTAATACCACCATCATCACGTCACAATTATAGAAAACATCAATACTATACAAAAACACAATATAACACAGCGTAGAGAGTGTTTCAGCTATTGAGAGTAAAAACCATTTTTAATAAGGCAAGAAACCCTATTAAGACTCCAAATCTCTACACTACAACCGCAACTGTACCACATACATCATCTGGAGCAGTTTAGAATCAATATTTATCTAATAACATGAGAAAAACATTAAAGATATAAATAAAATATATAATACATTTTAAGGCTGTAAGGTAGTGTTATCGCTTGTCGGTACTAGTCTGGAGTTGGCGAATAAATACATTCCCGGGCTGAGACAAGCTGGTTATCTTCGGGGTTAGCGACCTCTCCTCACGATGTCTAGCTTTTCTGGAAAAGTCTGCCAAAAACGGATTTTTAAGTATGTCCAAGACCAAGTCAATTTCTCCATCAGCCGCTGTGAGTGTAAAAATTCTTATTTAACTGTACAGACACGTTTCACTTGCTCTGATCAACCAATCAGAGGACAGAAAAATGCTGACATTACTGTGGGCCAGCTGCTGGCCCTGTAAGGTGAATTTGAACTCTGGTTAAAGAAACAGTTCCATTGCTAATATAGTTTAGGTTACATAAGCAGCACTACTGATTCTGAAGGCTCTGGGCAGATTGAATTGACATGGCAGCACATAGAGGCTGAAATCTGATTGGACAAAAAAAATCTACAAATACTGGAAGCATTGCAGCCAAGTGAAACGCTACAAAATGGAGAGAAAAGACTGTTGGGAATCAATTATTACAATTTCATGAAACGAATATTAGAATTTAAGTTGTAAAGGTAGTTCAGTGCTTTTGATAGTGTTTAGACCAGCAGAGAAGGTCTTGTTGGCCCTGACTGCACACCACTGGTACACAGAAGTACAACTGCTGCTTTATTTCTGTTTCACTCACAAATCCAAACACAATAGTGTGTCCTGTTTGAGATAATACAGTAATCTGCTATTTACATTTACATCAATCGAATTCAAAGTTCATTTGTCACATGCAGAATCATACATGGGGTGACATGCGTTTTTTGATTTTGAGCTTTGAAATAGTATAGTGTATATAATGCAAGTTAAAACCAATGTCAAAAACAGTAACAATAAGTACTTTTTACTTACCAGATACTTTTATCCAGAGTGCTATACAAAATTGTCTTGATCCTGGTCAACTAAATCCCCCAAAAAACGTGTAACAAACCTAAAAAATGTTAAAAAAGAGCAAGATCGAGATAATCATTAAAGATTCCTCCCACCCGAGTCACAAACTATTCAACCTCCTTCCATCCAGAAGAAGATACAGGTCCATCCACACCAGAGCCAGCAGGTTCAGAGCCAGTCTTTTTCCCCTACAACCATAAATCTTTTAAATTTCACACTAAACCACTAGGGCACTCATGTCTCACTACACTTCACTATCTTTCAGGTCTCCTTCCCTCTGTACATTTCGCTGTATCATATAATGTCTTACTTAAATATTATGTACATAAGACATACGTCCATACGATCAGCTTATTTATCTATAACTATATACTATTTGTATTAATAAATTGTTCATTATTTGCCCAATATATAATTACACCTAACAGTTTTGTATGCCATGTACTAACTAACGTAGCCTAATTTAATAATGTAGATATTTACATATTTATCAGTTTCTACTATTTATTATTATTATTTCAAAAGTCAAAGAGGTAGGTCTTCAACTGTCTCTTTAAGACAGCTAGTGACTACCATGTAACTACCATGTTGGTACCAGAACATAGAAAAGTCTTGAGACATACTAACCTCGCGTCTTAGTGTTAGGCACTGTATCATAGCTGACCCTGCACTCTGACCACAGCCTTCTAAGATGGCTAAAGATGTGAAGTGAAGATGCCAATTTTACTTTGCTGTAAAGTACATGTGACAAATAAAGACATTGAAATTTACAAGTAGATTATATTTATGTTTACATGTCATTATGTCCCAAGGTGTTTTATTCTTCTTCTAGCACAGCAGTTTGCCAGGATTAACACTTCGCTTTCACACGACAAAACATCAGAAGATGATTTCATTTTAAGCGCTAGCTACATGAGTGAGAGCTAATGTCGGCGACTAGATGTGGGGAAGTGGTGGCTCATGGTTAAAGTGTAGGGACTATCAATCCAAAGATCATGGGTTCGATTCCCAGCTCCACCACTGCTGGGCCCCTGAGCAAGGCCCTTAACCCTCAATTGCTTAGTTGTATAAACAAGATAAATGTAAGTCGCTCTGGATAAGGGCGCCAAATGTAAATGTGGGCAATCAAGTTCAAGAAAATGCTAGTTGGCCACCTATTGGTAAATGTTATCACCACGACGACCAGTAGTCGGAACACCTACTGGCAAAAATTTACGCGAATTACGTGTAAATTTTAACTTAGCAACTGTTTTTGTAGTTAAAAATGGCACATTCTACTTTTCGTCTGTTAATAGTTAATTTTATCTAATATTGCACGACAGCTATGAAACAAGTTCCTAATATTACATCATTTCCCTCTCATCCCTGCCTTACTCCTGAAGTACATAGGAAACAGATAGGCAGCTTGTCATGTTACAGAGGAGCCGCAAGGAACCTTTTTCATAAGTTTTTTGGAAAAAAACTAAAAAGCTCACAGCTTCACATTTGGCTACTATTGTTAATAGAGACTGACAAAAAAAACCCAAAATAAACCCCTTCTTTAAAACTTATTTGTAACACAGGTTTTTAATTGTTTATTTGATACATGATAACATTAGAATTAAGCACATCAATTTAAACTTCAATAAAGCTGCGACTATTAACAATGCTGATTGGTCAAATGTTTAGAGAAAACATCTGACCAATCAGAATCGAGAATTCAGTAGCACTGTGGAACTCAATAGTCTTTCTTTCACGCGAAACTGAAAGTAATATCTGCGACTCTATGACCCTTTACAGACTGAGCATGTGCCCCCCTATGATGTTGTGCCCTCTATGAGGCCAGTGGTTCTGGTTGGTCCGTCCCTAAAAGGATATGAGGTATGTTTTTTTTTTTTTTTACCATTTACTATTGGTATATTATTTTGAGGGACAGGATGGTGGTTTAGTGTTTAGCACGCTTACATCACACCTGCTTACATCACATGCTTACATCACACCACACTTTTATGCAGATGTTTACCCTGTCATTTTTGAGGTTTCTTTACCCATTCCAAAAACATGCACATTAGGCTGATTGGAAGTGGTAGCACCAAGTTGCCATTGCTGGGCCCCTGAGCAAGGCCCTCAATTGTGTTAAAAGATAAATGAAAAATGAAAAGAATAAAATGAATTTTTTTGTATTTTTGATCCCACAAAGCAAACACTACTTCCTTTAGCTAATGCAGCAATAGGTCATTTGTTAGAAATGTGACCTTATAATTAAAGACCATAATTCTAAATAGATTAAATATTATAATTTTAAATTTTACTTGTAATATTAAATCCAAACGCTTTTTATTCCCAAAGCTAAAAGACCTTTTTTTTTTAACCTACTTGGAAAATTTATAAAAGAAAAAAACCCCATTTAGCTGCATACAATAGCATAAACTGTACATATAGATCATTAAATACTGGTAAGATATTGATATGTATCTTAAACATATATACATTTTCTCTTATTTTAAAATTCTGAAATTCGAATAGACAAACTTTAGTAATGCATACAGTTATTATGTGTGTTTCTCTGCCCTTCTTTTGTATACTTAGTTTGAAAAAAAAACTTATAATATATTGATGTGACACGACCTGAATTTGGAAATAGATTCTGCGTTTTGGCTGCTTAGTTTTTTCTAGGTTTTTTTTTCCCCCGAAGTGTTTGTGTATGCGTGTCTGTGTTGCCGCAGAAATCGCTAAATCTGTACCCCCCTCCCAGTCTACTTGCGTGAACAAAACAAAAAAAACCACGCTCCTCCTCCTCCGTTGCTCAGTTGCCATGGCAACAACCTTCCCGGATCCGAGAGACGTCAGCGTTTGGAAAGTAGAGCATGGTTTGAAATTAGAAAACCAGGGTAAAACAGCTAGAGAGTGAGAGAGAGAGAGAGAGAGAGAGAGAGAGAGAGAGAGAGAGAGAGAGAGAGAGAATAAGGGGACAAAATAGAAGACTTTGGCATGGAGAGAAAGAGGGATATATATAGAGAGAAGGAGATGGAGAGAGATCGCGAGTGAGTCAATAAACACAATGAGAAGCGGAGAGGAAAAAAAAGGCAATGGGAATCAGTCAATTTCGATCGGATCTGTTGAAACGCCATAAACATGACATCATTAATAAACAACAAGGTCTAAAGAATCCTGGCAGACGTATAGATTCGCCAGACATATTAATGTGTTTACTGTTATTGATCTTGTTTTGCAGATAAATTTAGTATCAAAGGCGCCGCTAGCAATTTTCAGAAGAATTTTTGAAAGACTATGAGGTTCCTCACCTATTTCTTACCAAACATAGTATTGCATTTACCATTACTACTAATAAAACATATCTCTGGGGGCTACCAAAGTGCATGGACCCTTACAATCAACCTAACATCCCCTCTTAACTGCGCATATGTTGACTAAATTTTTACAGGTCCACCAGACATATTCAGTTACTCATTAGTTGTAAGAACATATGTAAGAACACATTGTATAACAATTTATTACGTGAATAAATAGCCAATAGAACAAGAGGCAGAATTAAAGGGGGGGGCTGAATAAGGGGCACAAAAATAGGTGGAATATGAACACGGCAAAAACACAGAAGAAACTTGGAACAAGAAACTTGGTGTCAAAGAGACCTCACAATACAATAAGACGAGAGAGGATAATAATAATATTATTAATAATAATAATATTAATAATGATAATTATAATAATAATAATTGAATGTCATTGCACAAAAATATAATGGTGGCTCAGTGGTTAACGTGTTGGACTGATACCTAAAACAAGTTATGAGCAGGATGTGAGAAGTCCCCTGTGATGTCCCCAATTTTTACTAATACAGTGGAACCTGAATATGTCCTCCAAGAAGGGCAGAAGGCCAATGATTTTTGAGCTGTATACGGCTTGATATAGCCATGTATGCATAATTATGACACTAAACATGTACCAGGTGGATACAATCGCCATGACATATATATAAAAAAAAGGTAGACAGGACCAGGACGTGAAAATAAAGCTCAAAGAGGATTCCTGACTGATCGGTTGCCACCTCACAGCTCTAACAGCTAGGTTACCAAACCTTCAGACTACCCATGGTCTGAGCTATATAGCAGAGAGCATCTAACTGTCCTGTCTGGCAGCCTCAGTTTGTTTTGTTTAGTGTCATGAAAAATCTAATCAATCGGAGTATCTTTAAAAATCCTGAAGGTGTTTTTAGTTTTCTCTGTGATGTGAATCAAGACATTCAGTCAAAGGTTTATGGTAAGGGGTCATCAGACTTGGTTCTGGAGGCCTGGTATCCCCAGGTATGAATAAGTGTGTAAATTTGTGTGTGGTTGCCTGTGAGGAACTGGTCTCCTCTTAACATGCCCAGATAAATAAATAATTAAAATTACAGAAACATCTCAACTAATACTAAATGACAGTTTTACTTAAAGCAATAAATATTAATGTTAAGGAATATGTGTGTGTGTGTGTGTGTGTCTGTGTAGGTGACTGATATGATGCAGAAGGCTCTCTTTGACTTCCTGAAGCACAGGTTTGATGGCAGGTAAGCCGAGTAACTACATTAAATGCGTTTAATGACTTTTAGCATGTACTAATTGCACTTTTATAAGTCTGTCTGTACCATGTTTGTTTGTTCTGTGTAGAATATCCATTACCCGTGTGACTGCTGACATCTCCTTGGCTAAGAGATCTGTGCTGAACAATCCGAGTAAGAGAGCCATCATTGAGCGCTCCAACACCAGATCCAGTCTTGGTAAGAAGATTAAACTCCTGCTTAAAAACTGTAAATCTGAAATTGCTATTAATCTTTTAGTTACCTGATCTTATTTGGAAATCTGATCTGATTTAAAACCCTAAATTGATTTAGTCATTTTATCTATAAAATATAGCAAATTTGTCAAATACAATAAATTTTAGGGCAGCAAAGGAGGTCTCAGGTTCGTATCCCCGGCAGGGGTCTTACTGTGTCGAGTTTGCATAGGTGTGAGCGTGTGTGGTTGGCAACCTGTCCAGGGTGACCCCTGACTTTCACCCAATGACAGCTGGGATGCACTGCAGCAGATCCCAGACCCTGTTTAGGTATAAGCGGGTATAGACAATAGATGAATAGATGGATGGATGAATGGATAGATTGACAGATAGATGAATGAATGAATGGATAGATAAATAGATGGATAGATAGATGGATGGATGGATGGATGAATGAATTGATGGATAACAAATTGTATCTGTTTTTTTTAGGTTAGTACATTTTATAGGATGGATGGATGGATGGATGGATGGATAAATGGATGAATGGATAAATTGATGGTTAAATGGTTTGATGGATGGGTGGATGGATAGAAAAAACGCTTTTAGTCCATCTGAATACCAATTAGCAAAATTTGGGTGTAATTCCTTCATTCCTAAATTTACGGCCCTGTGCGTGTGTATGTCAGATTTTCTTAAATAACAAGTTTTTGGATTCAACTTTGGATTCAAGTTCTAATCTTAGACTATACGTGAAAAATAGAAGCCCATTTTTTTTACTAGTTTCTTAGTATAGGAATAAAGTGTCCAGATTATTGTTGCTATTAATGTATAGGGGTGTATGACTTGAATACAGTGTATCGTGTTATATGTACTGTATATATCATAATATATGTTATTCCCATTATTATATTATTTAATGATGATACTCTGAAGACTGCATGAGTGTCTATGAAGAAAATGTGGTAAATTTGTTATTCTGTGTCACTCCTACCACATCCTGTCATTTAGTGACACATTCCTAATTTGTAGTCAAATTTATGCATTGTGTCAGTATGTGTCAGCATTCTAATCCTGTACGCTCTTACGCATGTTTGTAGCCGAAGTGCAGAGTGAGATCGAGCGTATTTTCGAGTTGGCGCGCTCTCTTCAGCTGGTAGTGCTGGACGCAGACACCATCAACCACCCAGCCCAGCTATTGAAGACGTCACTAGCTCCCATTATTGTTCATGTCAAAGTGTCCTCACCGAAGGTATTCACGACGCGTACAGTCACATGTTAAAATATCACAATATAATCACTACCGATATGTTTCTATTTCAAAAATACTATTTTGATCAAACAGCTACTTCTAAAGCACAGATGTGTGTGAGTGTGTAATAGTCTATTTTTGGGTTCTACAGGTCCTCCAAAGACTGATTAAATCCAGAGGAAAATCTCAGAGTAAACATCTAAACGTGCAGCTGGTAGCAGCCGATAAACTGGCGCAGTGTCCACCAGTGAGTCATTTCTTTCATAAACTCTCTCATGCCAAAGACAGAAACACTAGATTATCTTTTTATAGTAACAAAACTGTGGAAATAGTTGCAAAAACATAGCTGGAAATAATCTATTTAGCATCAGGCAACAGATATATATATATAACAAGTAGCATGAGAAAAATTTAAAAATAACATTTATCCATATCTCCATCATGATGTAGCCATTAAAGTTGATATACTTTTCAATCATTTCAATCAACATTTCAATCAACCAATCATAACCATCTGATGTCATCAGTATGTGTCGACCAAACCCACCTCAATCCATTTTTTAATCTTTCCTTTCCTGTAAACCATTAGAATTATTGTAAATGTATTTATTAATAAAAAAAGAAAGATGACAGATGTAATACATTACATGCTGTACTGAACAATTGTATACAACATATGTACCTATGATTAGTTTAGTTAATGTGTGAAGATTTCCCTCTTCACACTTCGTGACCAAAAATAAATGTGTGTGTGTGTGCAGTAAAATGTATTTAGATGTGCATGCATAAATAATTTACTTTTAAATTTATGATTCTAAAAATCTATCTTTTAATTGTTAAATTATATAAGGTTCAGATTGAATTAAATAATCGTAAACCTGTTTTAGAGTAAGAATGTTGGTCTATTGCAGTTCTACAGGTTCACCGTTTCAAAACATTTTACATTTAACTGTTCATTAGTGATTGTTTAGGATTCACAGTCTAAATGTATTAACGTTTATTTTGGATCATTATTATAATCAATACAGTCACTAATGTTGTTCCCATCATAAATTATTTTGATATAATTTGTCTAATTTTATGTTGTGATTCATTGTTAATCCAAGAATCGTCATCGTCAGAAAATTGTTCCAGAATCAATGAATTATCAACCACAGCCTACAAGATATTTTTCAGAATTTACCCAGTTAAAACTTTTAGTTTGTTTGTGGACAAAAAAGCTTTCGAAAATGGATTGAGGCGGGTTTGATCGACACACTGATAACATCAGATGGTTATGACTGGTTGATTGAAATATTCATTCAGGATCAAAAAAGGATGTTAATCCCGGATCACATCCGACTTGGCAAAATCACGTTCACTTTTATAATCCACACCATTACATTTAAACAGAGATAAACAGACATTTAACCACGCTGGTAGTTTTCATTTAATCTCTCAATTACAGGAGATGTTTGACATCATTTTGGATGAAAATCAGTTGGAGGATGCGTGTGAGCACTTGGCTGAGTACCTGGAGGCGTATTGGAAAGCAACACACACCTCTAGCAGCACTCCACTCAACCCGCTGCTCGGTAGGAACCTCGGCCCCTCCGCCCTCGCTCCGTACCCCTCCACCATCTCCGGCCTGCAGGTCAGTATAAAGTATAACAGTTGGTTCTGGTCCACTTGTTTACTCGGTTGAACATCGTTCCAACCACGCCTATATATCACACCTAACAATTTCCCTGAGGGATTAATAATGTATTCTGATTTAAATGATGATTCTGATATATTTTTTCTATATTTGATGTATCTGTTCTTGCCATTTAAATGTCACTTCCTATTTACAAAATCATCAAGTAGACATGGTAAATAACACATTTTTGGAATATGACCTTTGGCTTTATGTTTTGGTCATATTGTGACAAAGGTCTGGCAACCTGTCCAGGGTGACCCCTTTTCAATCTCCCAATCCCCAGCAGATCCCTGTGACCCTGATTAGGGATAAGCGGGTATAGACAATGGATGGATAAACGTTATTAACCCTAAACATTTTTAAAAAACATTGTTTTAATGTTATTATAATTTACCTACAGTACATACAAACAATATATGCACTGAAACCTACAGACCTGGTCAATTTAATTATATTAAGCTTTTTAAATCACTATTATGACATCAAATTTAAAAGTTTCTTAAAAAAAGAACTATGCAGAAGTATTGTGTGTATTGTGTGTTTTATGCAGTACAATGATAGTCAGTCTTGATGGAGTTTTTTCTGCCTCAGAACCAGCAGGGCCAAAAAACACGGCACGCCAACCATACAGGCGATCATTCCACAGCCAACGAGCGGCGCAACCTGATGACCCCGGATGAAAACTACCACAACGAGCGCCCTCACAAGGGCCGTGGCAACCGCAGCTCAACGGGTTCACAACAGGGACGTGAGCACCACTACATGGACGAGCAGCAGGACCCTTACCAGGACAGCTACAAACCACACCGCAACCGCAGCTCACCGGGCAGCTACAGCCAGGACTCTCACCACCGGCTCTGAGCAACACCCTGGGCTTGAGTCTATTGTTATATAACATTGCGTTTCTTGGGTATGCACTGATTTTTTTTTTTTTTTTTTTTGGATGGACCTAAATTTATCCTAAATCCCAGTCATCTGACTTGCATCTTCATCTGCACGAATGCCATATGCTGAGATAAAAGTGGATCGTCCAAGGTGGACTCCCAGCACTCCACCATCCATGCGTTCTCTTGTTTCTTTGTTTATACGTGTTCTGTTACTGTTACTAACCGCAAGATTTTCCTGACCAAAAAAAAAAATGTATCACTCGACCACCCTGACAGAGACCGTAAACAAAAGCCCACAGAACAGATCCACACTGTGAGCTTCTCGCATGCTTCCATCAGTGCTGGATGTTCCTGTGATGCAGCAGAGGCCCGTCAGACTTAATACTGATGATAAACCAACCCACTGCCAGTGATCTTTTGTTATAAATCCAGAGCAAAGTGCAAAGAGAATTCTGAAAGACCAGGATCTTAGAGTCTTCCATAGCCTCTGGATCTAGTTCTGACAAGAGGGATATTTTTTTTATACAGCCGAAGAAAAAAAAAAAAAAGATAACGTTATGCGCCGTCGACACGTTTTCATTCGGTACGAGAGAGGAACTTCTGTGAAAGCGCTGCCTTCGTAGCTTCCAAGGTCTCGACCAGCCTCTCAGCATAGTCCATCATTTGCTAGGTAGAATAGCCGCTTAAACAAGAGATTGCACACCCATTGCATATTTGCTGGTTAACTGTAGTGAGCTAGATTACAGAACATTTAGGTATCATCGCTCTTTAGATTTCTTCCGTTTTTTCCTTTCCATATTAAGCATGAGCCGAGCCCAAAATTTACCTACGTTTGCAAGACGTGTCTTCATCATTGGTGCTGAGTGTCGGGTGGAAAAACAAAACAAAAAAAAAAAAAACGGTACTCCTTTACGATCATATGGGCGCCACATATTCGGTCCCTTGACCGAAGTTGTGAGTCGATGTGCTTCAACAAATTCTCAGGCTCTTCAGGATCATATCACCAATGATGTGCACTTGATCCCTGGAAGACAAACCGGATTTACATCTAGGATATTATTAGCTAACCTCCTCCCTTCTACTTGAACACGCCGTGATGGAAAGGCAAATCTAATCCATGGATTATAAGCATGCATGTCAAGAAACTTGAACGTTCTAGAGCCTGGATTTTCTTTAATTGATTTATGCTAGTTTGTGCATTTCGGGAAAAAAAAAACATCAAGAAGAAGAAATAAACATGGCAACCACGAGACATAATCAAACACGTACATTCTGTATGCAGTTGTCTATGAGCATGCTTCTCTGTTAATACTATAACTGAGGATGAATGAAACAAAAAGGATTGAGATTCAATGCCCATAACTCATCGTAACTGCACTGAAGATTCATCTCTGAGTTTGCTGCTTGAGACAATCACACAGAAACTCCTCTGTCCATCTGGAAAACTTCATCACTTCCCAGCTCCATTCTGAGCATCGACTCGACACGAAAAAAAAAAAAAAAAAAAGATCCATACTTTTGCTATTTTGTTTCTTCTTTTTTTGTGAATTTAATGAGGGGAAATGCAAACTGCATGCACAATATATGATTTTAATTTCTAAAACAGATTTAAAAGAAAAAAAGGTTTTATGGAAATAATGGTGTGAAAGATAAATCTAGCAGTATTTAAGTTTTCTTTTAAAAAAAAAAAAATGAAAGAGGGAGAAAAAAAAATAAATGGTCATTTTGAAAATGTGTCAGGTTGTTTATTGGAAAACCGATGTGTTCACATCGAAAAGATCATATTAACGAGTTGAATGCACATAAACCCGAGGCCAATGTCGTAATAACGAGTCAGGTTTTCAAGTGAGTGAAAACCAGTAAATGCAGTGCCTTTGTTATTATGTATATTATATATATATATATATATATATATATATATATATTATATATATATATATATATATATACCCTGACTTACGAGTGTCCCAGTTTTTTCGAGATACAAGCCGTCTCTCTGCCGATGTTTTGGTTTGAGTTGCAAGCTAAAATTCGGGTTACTAGCATAGCAAACACCACAGTGAACGCCATAACATCCGCCCAGCATCCCATGTCTCACTCGATAGCTAGTCAGACATGCGCATTAGCAAGTGGAGTCGTCTGATCTCCAAGGTAAATGCTGTACATTATACTAAATAAAACCAGTTTCTTGCAGTACATACTATTGTATTGTTTTTTCATACAATATTCGTTATTTATAAGTTTACTTTTTTTATTTAAAAAACCCTAACCGAAGGGTTTTAGGGGAGCCGGAACAAATTTCAGATATCATTTCAATTCATTTCAATGGTAGAAAATTGATTTGACATACAAGTAATTATGAGCTAGTTATATAGAGCTAATTATGAGTAAGTTATGAGCTCGGACATGAAACAAATTAAAGGCACCACTGTTTGTGTGTGTGTGTGTGTGTATACTGTATATGTAGAGAGAGAGAAAGGGAGAGAGAGAGAGATAGAGAAAGAGAAATCTATTTACAGTACATTCTATAGTACGACAGAATTATAGTGCAACGTTCAAAAAAACAAGTTCACAAATTTAATTACTTCAAAAATCAATCGGAATTATGAAAAATAAACTTAAAGCAATATGAGATACGGAGTTGAAATATTTCGAGGAAGAATCAAAGGAATGCAAGAAAGGTTTACTGTTTTACATGAAACGGATGTGGAGGATTTCATTAAATCGTAATTTTTTTTTATATGTATTTAAAACAATTTTTGTCCGTTCCTGTAGGTGTCACTGATACATACGGTCATTGTTGTATTTTTTAAAATTGCAGTATGCATTGTATTGCAATATATAGTGGTATATTGTATCGTGATAAGCCCTTTAGAATACACAGCGCTACTACTTTTGGTTAGGATTTCAAAATAAAAAAATTCTTTGTCTTTTAGCGCATCAGCGCAGGTTATAAAAAGCAAGCAGATGCTGCAACAGTGATGAAAAAAAAATCTTAATCCTAATCTAAAGTGGGACTTCACCAAATCCTCCTGTTAAAAATTCAGTGAATATGTTAGTGTGTCAGTATAAGTGATGATCATATCTATCCTACAACTCTCTTTTTTTTTCTTTGTTTTTTTGATTCTCAAAGTAATACGACTCGAACTATTTCAACTTTAATCTTGTGTTTTAAAACCAGCACTAAAACTTTGGCTTCAAATAGTAAACAGTTGTCTCAAATAGTAAATCATTCTTGAGGCACACTTTAGTTTCTCACATTATACTACAGAAACCTTGCTTTTTTGTGATTTTCCATCGATTAAAATAATTTGAACGTCGTAATTACGACTTCTCGGCTGGTAAATAGGAACTTCCGGGAAACAGGAAAATAAGTGGGCTGCACCCCCACCCCCCACTCCTCCACCCCCCGTTTAATGCAGTACTTCCGTTCACCACCAGATGTTTTGGTTTCAGCGCATACATAAATTAGGTTTACGTAATTCATTTTTTAAAAAAATAAATAAATGTAGTTTGATTTAGTGTATGACATTTTCTGGGTTCGCCTGTTTTTTTTTTTCTAGTAGCCTAAATAAGGACATCCCGAGCACACAGAAACATCCACACTTGAATTTATGAGATTAGATATTCTGTGATCTCCATTAATCTGATTAAAACTGTTTAACAACATGATATGGAGACACTCATAAGCCAGAGAGTCAAATTCACCTGATATTTGTCACATAAACAACCATACACACAGTCTGACATGTAATGAAATGCTTCTTTGACTGCTTATGTCATAAATTTAGGTTAAAAATCGAAAAGAAAAGAAAGAATGTAATCATTTTATATGGGCAGGTAAGAAAAGGAACGATCAGCAACAGAAGGTATGACCTTTAGAAATAAAGCGTGGACGTGTGCATATTTACAATCACTGAAGAAATCTTTCAAAGCTACAACAGTGTGTTCGCTCAACCAAAAATTTAATCAACTGATTCACTTAACTGGTTTTTGAGACTATAAGACTCCTGGAACATGTCTGAAATTTATTAAATTAACCACAGAAACTAAAGATAGGAGATATTAAACCTTATAGCTAATTTAGATAGATAGATAGATAGATAGATAGATAGATAGATAGATAGATAGATAGATAGATAGATAGATAGATAGATAGATCAGGTGATGATTAACATTTTAAAATGAAAAGTAAAAATTGTTGATGAGGTTGTCATTATCATGCACTTAAGGCTGTTAACACCTACATTACAGATCACCTGAGCAACTATTAGTCAGAACATTGCATTTACGTTTACATTTCTGGAATTATGCAGATGCCTGTCAGGACTTTTTCTGGGTGTGCTGACCTGCCAGACCACCGGAGGGCATCAGTGAGACTTTATGTGTCAGTGTGTCTAGCCCATGTGCTCATGTTTTTTATGTGATTCCCCTGTCTTGCGTGTTATGACCTTATTGGTTTATTTTGGTCATGTGTTCCTCACTGTGTTCAGGTGAGTCTCGTTTAGTTGATTGAATTAGGTTGTGTATTTATACTCCTGTATCTCAGTCTGTCCATGGTTTTGCTTTGTTGAATGTCATGGTTGCTGGCAGGTCCAGGTCCAGGTCCAGGTCCAGGTCCAGGTCCAGGTCCAGGTCCAGGTCCAGGTCCAGGACCAGGTCCAGGTCCTTTTATATTTACATTTACAGCATTTGGCAGACACTCTTACCCAGAGCGCCTTACATTTATCTCATTTATACAGCTGAGCAATTGGGGGTTAAGGGCCTTGCTCAGGGGCCAAGCAGTGGTGGCTTGGTGAAGCTGAGAATCGAACCCACAATCTTCAGGTTGGCAGTCCAACATCACAGGTTCAGGTTCAGGTCTAGGTCCAGAATGACTTACATTTTATCTCATTTATACAACTAAGCCATTGTGGGTTAAGAGCCTTTCTCAAGGGTCCAGTGGTGGTAACTTGGTGGTGCTATGATCTTCTAGTTAACAGCCCAGCATCTTAGCTACTGCACTCCCCCCCCCCCCTTTTTTTTTTTTTACAATACAAATTCTGGCTTTCACTTATCTCACACATACTGAATACATACTTTATTTCATCATAGTAATAAAAGCTTCAGCAACAAAACAGCAAAGCCTGTTTCTAGGTTGTGATTGGCATAATACTGTTATGAGTGGTATTAGAATAAAAGTTAGTCAGGCTAATAGAAATTATTCGATTGGAGAGATGAGGTGGAGCAGCATTTTAAGTTTAATATGATTGTATCAGTCTATTCAATTCTCTCTTATATTATAATATACAAATTCATACTTTTGCTTCCTGGTTAAAACTGATATTATTTTTTAACCAAAAGCACCTTTAATTTAAAATCATCACATGCCGACTGACATGCTATAAAGTGTGTGTAGCTTCTTTTAAAATGATAAAAGAACAAGAAATAACAAAAAATATTCCACTAACCAAAATAAAAAAAGGACTGTAAAACAATAAAAAATATATTAACCAAAAAACTAAAAGTAATAATAAAAAACACAAAATTAAATTAAATAAAAAATAAAAAAACAATAATAAACATGTAGTTTAAGGAATGTTTTTTTTTTATTAACGCAGGAACTAGTAACCAAACTAAACTGTAATAACCATAAGCGTTTCTTTCTGCAGCAATACTTAATACAAACGGCAGAGGGCAGTAATCTTCATCTTAAAAAACAGGTTTTTTTATGTTTCGTTCCTCTTTAGTGAGTGTGAAGGTTTTTTTTTTTGTTCTTCTTCTATATGAGACAAATTAGATGTTGTTGATAAAGCATCAAAGCCTCTGGTTGTTTATCTGAAACTTTTTAGATTATAGGATTATTATGTCATAAAAAACGAGGTCTATCTAATGTGTTTACTAATTATCCTTCTGTGACTAAAATCACAATCACATAAGTTAGTACTGCTCTTTATGTGGCATGTGAAATAAAATATATTCTATCAATGCTATACTGTCCCTTTGCACAAAGCTACCGAGCTCCAGAAAGACATGGTGTGTTCTGAATGGAGTAAAAGAACTTGAGTGTCCTGCACATGTCGGAATGTCGACTGCACCCCAGACCTCCTCACTTGATATCACTGCCTGAATTCACTAATCCTATTGTGGGTAAACTAAAAATTTAACTAAACTTAAATCTAATTTAAAAAAAACATTTATTAAAAACGAGAAACTACACAGAACTAAAACACATGTTTGTTTTTTTATTTCTTTTTTTAAAAAATCATGTCTTTAGCATATTGACGAGTTAAGCCTTCAGTGTTTCTTGGCTATTAGAATGTTATCACAGTAAATAATTGTCAGTCTGTTTTGCGACGTGAATGGTATTATTGACTAATTAGTGACTTTCTTTTTCACTGTACCAGTTGAATGAGTGTGCGTTTGCACAGTATCGGTTGCTATTATGACTTATTTTAGCAAGTCATTAGCGCTTGGTGCTAGCTCTGGCTGACTGAGTTGTTTAGGAAACTTCCTGCAAGGACAGAAACCTAAGAGACTCAAAATCACGAACATCTAACCTGTGAGGACTCATAGCACATGGCAAAACCGCTGAGACTTCACAAGTAACACTCATGAGTCCAAGGGTTCGGTGGATTCTAGGGATTCATCCAATGCCCTCTAGTGGAGTGTCATAACTTGAAGGACTCGTGAGACTAGGATCCGTTCAAGTGATTCAAAAGAATTTCAAACTGTAAATGGATTCAGATTTCCTATCTATAATAAGAGCTGCTGCAGAATAAGTGATAACGGATATCCCATAAAAATCTATTTTGGTAACCTAAATTTAAATGATTTTCTTAGAACAATGTAACATTTTATTATAAGAAACATTTATAACATGAACTTTTCTTTTAGACAGAAACATGGTGTATGATTGCACTTTTTTTGGTTTGTCCAATATCACATAAAACATTTTAATCTGACAATATTACAAATATATGCAATAAAATTGAAGCAAATTAAGAACTAGATGATAAAAAGGAAAAATGTCCCTAAAAACAGCTTTTTTTCCCTTTCTTTCATTGTCCTGTGCTGTTTATCTAGCTTTGAGTTATGTTTAGCATTGTTCGCGGAATAGCAGCGTGTATCTTTAACTTTGGTTAAAGCTTGTAAAAATGAAAGAAGCTGGGACTTTGGATTTGTATGTTGTATGAAGGCTGTTAAATAATAAACGGATGTAAGCTGCAGTATAAACCTACTGGACCTGATGTAAAGTGACAGTATGCTCATATAAGCACAGATGGTCACACATTAGGGTGCACTCAATGACTCCTGCCAGTGCATCATGGGTGACACAAGCAACCTGGCTAATAACCTGACGTGCTCCTGTGCAGCTTCAGGTTTTCAGTGAATTGAGGATGCATGAATTGATTCATTCATATTCTTTCTTTTCCAAATATGCAACTCTTTTGCTTTTGCTAGAAAATTCTATGCTGATCCACACTAAAAATCCCCGATAGAAACTCTATTCCAACTTAATTTAGTATTTCTATTACAGCCATTGTTGAAATTTTAAATCTTCCAAGTCATAAGTTGTTATTTAATCTCCTATAAATAATTTTTTCCCTATAAATCCAGAATTAAACCACAGGTAAAGGTACAGTATATATATATATATATATATATATATATATATATATATATATATATATATATATATATATATATATCTATATATATACATTTAATCGAATGCATAATCCAGATGATTTACAGGCATTTGTAGACAAGCTCTTGTTATTTAGCATAAAAAAAATAGCCAGAAGTTTGTGGACACCTTATCAAGACACCAAAAAGTGTGTTTCCCCCCACAAGAATGGAAGCACATGGTTGTTTTGATGTCTCTGTATTTACCTCAGCTGGAACTACAAAAACATACCCTGTTCCCCTATGACAATGTCCCTGTGCACAAAGCACATAAGCTCTATAAAGAAATGTGGTGTTATATGTCTAGTTAAAGTGAACAAACTCAAGTGTTCTGCAATGAGTCCTGACCTCAACCCCATTTTACAACTCCAGACCTGATTATTAATGGATTATGATAAAGTCTGGAATAGGATGTTTAAATGGGATGTGATGATTAGGTTTCCTCACTGCTTTTTGTTCATGTAGTTTACTGTATAATCTTTAGTTCACATTTTGAAAGGAGTCTCAAGTGTCCAGACTTTGTAGCAGAGCTGCTTTAGATGTGTACATTAGCATTCAGAATCCATAGAAGAACCTTGAGCCAGGGGCATTTCCCACATTTAATGTGTAAGGTGTGTATGAAAATTACTCCCATCTCAAATTAGCTATCCATATACAGAGTCCAGCAGATGACGAGTTAATAATTTGTAAGAAATAATTCTCCATACTGTTAGTTAATCATCATCATCATCATCATGCTTTGCAAAAGATTTTGGACTGTTGACTGTCATTACATGATACAATTCTTAAATAAAACGTCTAATTTATAATTTATTTTTTAATTAGCTAGCATGTGTTAATACTGGTTAATGATAATAACAGTAGCGACAGACAAGGATGAAATCGTAGAACCACCCCTGCTTTGAGCCTTTTCTCAGTTGACTTCAAACACAACGCAGTCGAGAACCAGGATGAGGTGCCAACCTATCGCAGAGCACAATTACATTCGCATGACCGTTCACATGGTGTAGACTGCAGTAAGCCCAGAATTCATGTCTAAAGAGGAAACCAGGTTTGCTGGAGGAAACCCCTGAAAGTATAGATAAAACATGCTAATTTCACACAGAGGAATCAAACCTCTATCGTTATATGTGTGAGACAAACCTAATAATTATAACTGTTACAACATACCCAATAACAGGAAGAAACATTCATTGCAACCATAAATTAGTAAGTTTGTTATTGCATTCAGATGTTTTTTTTATGTAAATAAATCCCAAAGCCGAATTTGGGAAGTGGTGGCTTATGGTTTAGGTTGTGGGTTTGATACCAAGCACCACTGTTGGGCCACTAAGCAAGGCCCTTATTAGCTCAGTTATATAAGAGAGATAAATGTAAGTTGTTTGGATAAGGACGTCTGCCAAATGCTGTTAATGAAATGTAAATTTAATTTTAACAGAATAGAAAGAGAAATGGAATCTAGTCGTTACTATACCAGAAGTTGCTGTGACTTTTTATTTGAAGTTTGCAAAAAATTTTTATGTCTTGTACTGTTGAGCCTGTTTAATGGCACATAAAATTGCTGCGTTTACAGAAAAACTTCCGATTCACGAATCATAAAGCTATAAACGTGCCAATTACAGCACTATCAAGTCTCTCACCGGGTCAAGTGCTCAGCAAGGATTTTTTCCCTCCAGGAGAACGTTATCTTCATATATCCTGAAATGTTAGCTTGGCACTTATCAAGCTTTGAGCTGCACGGCATTCCGGTTCAGCACGACTCAACTTGACCTAGTATACCTAGAGGCATGACATCAAAACATAAATTAAGGCTTAACTTCTTTCGGCTGTCCAAACAATTGAGTCATTGGCTGACTTCAAACAGAGACTAAATACCCAGCACATAACCGAGCACTTAAAAAAGCACTAAAAAAAGTGTTGACTTGTGTAAGTCACTGCTACTAACTTTCCCTTTGTTTGTTTAGCGCTTAAAATAATAGTAACTGGGGGCAGCACAGTGGCTAAATGGTTAGCAATGTTGCCACCCAGCAAAAAGGTCCCAGGTTCATATCCCCAGCAGAGGTCATTCAGTGTGAAGTTTGTATGTTCTTCCATTTAGGTCCTGTCTGTCTCTATTGATATACTCGCTTCTTCTTCCTTTTCGGTTATGTTTTTCCGAAATGAGCATGCTTTAAAAAATAGGCAACTGTGAGACTTGCAATCTTATTAAATATAATAGTATGGAAACAAATTCTTAAACCCACATTTTCATAATTAACATTAAATAAAAGGAAAAGAGTTAGCTGACTGAAAGATCACGGGTTCAATTCCCGATGCACCAAGCCGACTCTACCAGTCCATTGAGTGAGGCCCTTAACTGATCACTTGGATAAATGTGATAAATGTAAGTTGCTCTGAATAAGAGCATCTGCCAAATGCCAGTAACGAAGGAACGCTATCAAATATAGCCAAGTAAAGGTAAATGTCTGCGATAATAAATAAACATGAGTAAGAGTAAAAGTAAGACAATGTAAGTAAATGTAACAAAGTAAATGTAACGCCTTATTTCCCACCTCTTCTGACCCCTAAAGTGCTAAAGTAATATAAATACATAAATGTAATAGTTGGCATGGTTCAAGAAAGCTGAAGACGACCATCTTTCTGTTTATTGTCGGGTTTTGTCATTTAATCTATTAAAAATGATCTTAACTAACTAGATTACTCATTCTGTCCTACAGGTAATTTTTCTAAAACCAGTAGCATTCAGTTGCTAGTTACTACTACAACTCATTAGTCACCTGCATCATTAATGATTATGTGTGTCCACACCAGTGCTAAGTGAAATGACAGATGAGTAACGTCTGTTTGTCTTTGCTGATCCAAGCCAGCCAATCGATGACGTCCTCCATCAGAGGTGATAGTAATGTCACTCAATTCTAGGTGACTTCTTACTGCTGTCTTAAACAGCTATACCGCATGACAGAGACGCCTTTCAACCTCCTTCATCATTGTTCCCATCATTAGAGGCAGCATTCTAGAGGAAGAAAGCTCAAAGATCAGAACTGCGGCGTTGCGAAATAGGAAACGTGAGACGACAGAAAACGGTATATGTGTGTGTGGGATAGAACAATTTATTGTAAAAATCTTTTCAATTATGTTTATAGTTAATTGTTTTGCAGTTACGGTGAGTTTTGGATTATGATAGTGGATCATAATCTAGCAATATTTAAATATTTGTCACCAAAAAGATCTCTATCACTTTTTTTCCCTCCAATCACTCCTTCTCTACCTCACAGTGTATAATCATACCAATCCCTGTAGCATAAATCCAAATCCTTTGCCACCTCCATCAGCATTACTTGGATTTTAACAAAGCATGAAGGAGGGTCCAAATGCATGAAGGGGGGTGCTGATGTCTCCAACACTATCTTCTGAAATGCTTCGTATCCCCCACAGTTAAAGGGCATTAAATGTGTGTACCTGCATGTCCTATAAGCACAGTTCCCACCAGGACTTGGTTTGGAGAACGATCTCTCACCTCTCACAACACAATGCCCTCCCCCTGTCTCATCAGCATGTGTCAAAGCTCACAGCTTAGACCCCCGGCGCCTTGGATTTAGCGTAAATGGGCTCAAATAGAGGAATGACAATGGGAAGGTGTGAGGAGACTTCTACAATCCTGTTCCTTTCCAGAGCATCAATTTCCCACCTTTTATTCTAATATAGTCTAGGATTGTTATATATAATCAGTATTACCATGTTATAAACACTGACATATTGCTAGCATTGCAAACAATTTTATGTGAATTATTGTTTTTTTATCATTGCCTATTGTGTTTCGTATTTTGGCAATGACTTGAAAATGTTAAGAAAAACATGTATATCAAATAAAATCAAATGTTAGCAAGGTTGCTCTTTTACCAGCTGTTGAACTGTGTGTTGTTTGCTATCAAAACCCATATGAAAAAAAAAATACTCTAGTAATGTAGAGTAACTTTGCTATAAAACATATGTCGTAAAATTTCCTGCGGTAAATACTGTAGTGTTTTTAACCTTACTTTAATTAACAGCTATCCATCAGTTGTCTAGTCACCAGTAGTAGTAGTAGTAACGCTACTATGGCAAAATAAACAAATTACCAAAAAAATTGCGGAAGTACATTTTCTCCAGCTTTATTATAATGTATGTGTGAAAATCTTCACAGCACCGATCAGAACAAAACATCAAGTCAAGTCAAGCAAAGTCATGTCCCTTTATTAATATAGCACTTTTTAACAATGGAGTTTGTGTCAAACAGAATCTAATCAAATAAGACAATACGGTGTCCACTCACTAATACACTCAGTTCAGTTTAATTAACGTCTGTAAATTAAGAAGCGACAGCAGAAAAGAATTAAAACTTCATCAGTGACAAAATGGAGAAAAAAACCTTGGGAGAAACCAGGCTCAGTCAGGGAAGGTCAGTTCTCCTCTGCCCAGACAAACCGTTGGTTGGCTGTCTAGAAAGGCTGGGCAACTGCCTCTGGGGTATATTGCTTCCGTGCTGAGTAAAAAGTGTATCAATGCAACACACAAAATCCCTCAAATAAATAATACCAAACAAACCGCTATTTTTATAGCACATTTTGTTGCAAATCTACACTCCATTGTTTACCAATAACAACTTTTTACATTAAAATCAAAATAAGGGCCTTTAACCGTAATGACAGCCTTACAAACATGTAGCTGCAGAGAAAAAACATTATCATGATTATTCCTAGCTGGCAAAGATCAGTAACTATGTAGGCAGTCTACTATAAAAATTAACAAGTTAGAACATGCCAAGATGTGGATTCTTCTCCTTTGTGCTTTTTAGAAAGGCAAGTATTTAACAGATACTGGAAGAGTTTGATTTAAGTCAAACTTCAGAGTGTTTACCACTTACTGTATAAGTAGTTCAAAAGACGCTGAAAGCTATTGGTATTAGTCAGCTTAGCAATGAGTCAGAATCTCTCTCTTTTTCTCTCTCTCTTTCTCTCTCTCTCTCTCTCTCTCTCTCTCTCAGGTGTATCCATGGCTACCAGAGCCATTCAGTTTGGTAAAAGAAGAAGTTGTGTGGGTGAGATTTTATCGCTGAGCTGCAGTGAATGCTGGCGGATAAATTGATTGAATCATGTTCCTAAAAAGCACCTAAGTGTAAAAAAGAAAGTTGATTGAGTTGAAAAATCAATTCGAATTTCGTTTTAACATCAAGTCTGACGTGACATTAGTAGCAGAAAGGCGTCTCCCAACAGTACAAGTTGTGCTTATTCGAGTACATTTATCTTTGTGTTCACCTTGCCCTTAAACCCTGGGGCAAATATGCTGTAGATGTTTTGAAAGACAATGGAAGACAATTATTTGCCATTTATTTGACATTTTGTTGCCACTAATTTTGTACTGAGTCACCTACTGACTTTTTTGTTTTGACAAAATGTATTTTTCAGAGATTGGAAAATATTAGATAGTTTTAAAATGTTTTTTTTTTCAGATTTTAGCTGGGTCTATAATTTAAGAAACACCTGGTTGTTGAATGAAACCCAGTCATTCATAAAAACAGGAAAAATTGTCATTCATAAAAACAGCTGCTATTGGCTGTCTATGGTCTTATGGAAAACCAAGCGACTTGCGAACGTTTGTTGGTCAATGACATAAATAATGGCTAAGCAGGCGATTCCACTGAGAAAAATTTTACTCCAGTACCACAAGTTGTGCTTATTTAGGTACAATGAACCTTTTGTGTTCACCTTGCCCTAAAGCTGTGGGGTAAATTTGCTGTAGATGTTTTGAAAGCAAAGACAATGGAAGACAATTATTTGGCACTCTGACAGTACATCGCCACAATTATATACTGAGTCACCTACTACCTGTTTGTTCTATCAAACTGCATTTTTTAGATATTTGTATATATAAGATAGTGTTTAAATCAAGGTTTTTAGCTGATTTTAGGTCTATATAGTCCACACCAGGTTTAAGGATATATTTTGAATAAATCAATTACCAGTAACCTTTTATACTAAGTGTCTATTATGCTATGCCTAAAGAAACTGAATTCAGGAAGGTATTTTAGTGTATTTGTATATGCCTATAGCTATCATAGAGGGGTTGGATAACAGCAATGCTGTTTAGAACAGGACTACAGAGAAATTGCTGAGAAAAATGTAAAAGAAAAACCTCCGATTTTAACTGTACCTAGGGCACTGTGACATTTATTCAGGCAAAATCGGCACATTCTACAACAAACCAACAGGCAGTGTATATATGAATATATACTACACACAGAGGAAGGACAGAATGATGACTCTTTACCTTATAATACCAGGATATATGCAATATTTAATGCTGCCATCAAGCAGGACTCACTAACACACACACACACAAAGAAAGGTCTCCTGGAGAATGTTGTAAACCTTAAACAGTTTATCATATCAAATCCGTCTGTGCATATAGGTAACATAATTAAGCTTGTGCGAATACAGTAACAGTGTGTGCTATATTTATGATGATCATGATTCCTTATGTACCAGTCCAACAAAAAACTAAAAAAAAACTGCATTGGTTCAGATGCTGGAAAGTGAGAGCAGATGTAGACCAGACAGCGCTTTCTGTCTGGCATGGGGATATACCGTTCCTTTGAAGGCTAGACATGAATAATAGATCAGAGGCTACAGAGATTTCTTGTAGCAGATCCTTTCCCCCCAGCTTTTTTTTTTTTTTAAAGATTTATATTGTACTGTCTTACATGTGATAAAACAAGATGGGGGTGTATAATCTATTAAAAGGTTTAGATTTCTCTCACCACGAAGGTTTAAACAATGATCTAGCTTGGACAATAAACAATTAAATTTTTTTTTACAGATTATTATGCTGTGTACTTAGTTAATATATAGATCTGAAGTAGTTGTAATTAGGCTTTAAAAAAGTTTTTTAAAGTTTCTCAAAAAGCTTTGGCTGTATTATAGTAAATTATGGTTAAGAAAACTATAATTCGAACGTTAAAAATGAAATTAATTCAATAAATTTGAATAAATAAATAACCTAAATGAATAAATAACCATTCTCTATTTCTTGAGTGTTTGGCCCTTTAAGAGCAGTATCCACCATGGAGAAACATCTGGCTGTTGAATGAAACCCAGCCATTCATAAAAACAGGGAAATGCCTCGTTGCTATTGGCTGCCCGTGGTCTCACGCGAACGCAAGCGACTTGCAAACGTTTATTGGTCAATGATATAAATGACGTGCTTGATTAGCCAATCAGTGCACGATCTGGTGTTAAGCCCCAGCCCTCAGCTAAGCAGGCGATTCCATTGAGAAATTTTTCAGTCTGGTTGAGTTTACTGAGCGCGCAGCAAAGCGTGCACCCGGAGGGTCGTGTGTTTTTCTTGGGAATTAATCCATTTCTAGTTTTTTTAAATTATTCTTTTATAAAGTTACACTTAAATGATTAAAGCATAGAAAGGTGAGTGTATTTACATACAGTATATTCGCTAATATTAAGGCACGCGTCTTGCATTGGTGTTTGCGCGCGCGCGTGTGTGTTTAGTTTTCTTACGAAGTTTACATTTGTTTATCCTTTGCTCGGCATTCCGCCATTTTCTTTGTGCGCCACCATTTTCTACTCGTTTTCTCAAGCTTGGGGTTTATTTTTATTTGAATATGTAAATGTATAGTTTGGATTTTTATTGTTTAAAAATCAAATTCCGTGTCGCTTTGCGGTGCTGCAGAGTCTGTAGGGTTTTGTATGAATGGAGCGGGGTTTTTTTCCTTTGCGCAGCGCCAAAAGGATCAAATTTCACTTCATTGAAGAAAACAAGAGGGGGGAGGCGCGCAGGGAGGGGGGGATGAGGGGGGTAAAAGAAGGACTGAACTTCTTGAACTTAAAGAGCCTCGTAGATTTAACTCATTCCTGTGCTGCTGCTTCTACTTCATCTTTATTTTTTATTTTTTTGAGCAACTTCAGCTGGGGGAAAAAAGATTTCTTATTATTTATAACAGACAGCAGAGCCTGTGTGTTTAATGTTCATGTACGTTTCATAAACTAGATCAGAGAAAGCAATAACAGTTAACATGGCTGTTTAATTACATCCTATTTTGGTGCACAGCTTTGCCAAGATTGCAGTGTTTTCTTGGCTTTATTGCGTGATAATATAGTACTTGCGTCAGGGAAAAATACACGCAAGCACTCAGATTTAAAGCAACCATGCTGGATTTTTCCTTTTCTCTGGGTTGTCTTTTTGCTCTTGTATCATTATCACAAAGATGTGTAAGTTCTATACTTATTTATCCATGTGTATTCCTGATAGACAGTTAAGTTTTTTACATTTCTAACTTTTGGCACATAACTTTATCCAGAGCGACTTAACATTATAAATGCATCTGATCAGAACTCACAATCCTCCAATCAGCAGTTTAACACCTTCACAGACTCGTGTCTTCTGCTGTTGGATCATGTAAAATGCACATCTGTGAAATGTAAATGGTATAAACTGGTGGTCTAAGATTAGAGCTGCACAAACAAACAAACTAACTGTCAAGGCAACACAACTGATCAAAGCGACAGTTGGTCTGGTCCTGTCATCACGTGCGATGATTACTAACAGCTGCCTGCGTGCTTCTCCTTGTCTAAGTGTCATTTTTCTCGGCTCTTCCTAATCAGAACCTGACAAGTGTGGAGATCACCCCCACGAGAGCCAGAGAGCGAGAGAGGACACGTCTCCCGCTATTATTCCCTTGTTTGATTGTTGATCCTGAAGCATGGACAGCTTTTACGATCAGCAGGTCCCTTTTGTGGTGTCATCCAATGTAAGTTTCTATTATTACTCATTTGTATCTATCTTTCTATCTTTCTTTCTTCTTTCTGGAACAGTTCATAGGTGCACCTTTTGCACTTGTAGCATGTGTCCCTGACATTTAAAAATGATCATTAGATAAGAAAAGATACTGGTTAGTACCCAATTTACTAAAACTGAATCTGTTTATATTTTTATTTTGCAAGAGCAGGTGATGAAAGTTTCTAATCATGTCCATCTGTATTTGTAGAAATGCCATGCCAAGGAGACACCTTGCAAGCCGCTAAGTGAGAGGAAGAGGAAATTCATGGACAGCGAGCTGGCTCAGGACACTGAAGGTAACTAAAGTTACTTGATTAACCTGGATATGACACTTTATTATAAGACACAATCTAAATAAAAGCTTTCTTGACTTCATCTTAACCTGCACCCTTATTTAATGCTTATCCATTCCAGAGCTGTTTCAGGACCTAAGACGACTACAAGAAATATGGATCGCTGAAGGTAGGTTTCCTCCTCCTTTTTCCATCTACATGTCTATACATTTTGCTTTTAAAGTTAATTCTATATGTTGACTGAATCTATTGTTAAGTATAATAAGTTTTTCTTTTTTTTTTTTTTTACTCTAGCTCAAGTACCTGACGATGAACAGTTTGTTCCAGACTTCCAGGACAACTGTGAGTATCTGGGTAGGCAGAGTATAGGATGGATTGTAGAACTGCCAGTAGCTGTTTCTTTGCATGTGATTCATCAATTATTAATGACAGGCTGTAGAGCAACAGTTCACGGACTATAATACCCAGCCATTGTGTACTTTTTCTTTTATATTGCCAGATAATGTTAGAAAAACGGCTGGGAATTAGATTTATAATTTAGTTAAATAGAGTGAAATTTGCTATCTATAAATTATTCATAAGATAGACCGGGGCCACTGTATTTACTCGAGACATTTGTTTTTCAAGGTTTAAACTATTAAAAAGGTTGCGTATCATTTCTCAGTCACGATTAGTTGAAAATGAGTGTACGCTTGCAGGGGGCCAACATCCCACTGCAGTGCTGTAAATCACCATGGCCTTCAGCACTGTGACATTTTAATGGCTCAGTATACAGACACACACACACACACACACACACACACACACACACACACACACACTTCATTATATGTGGAACACTAGGCTTTCTGTTTCCCTTGTAAAGTTTTTTTTAAACCTTTATTTGGCTTTTGGATTTTAAAGTGCAATTGTGTGTGCACTATATTGATCATGTGACTTTGTGAGTACATGCACATGCATAAGTTTGCTTAGGGCTGTGTGTGTTTGTGTGTGTGTGTTTGACACGGGGCTCCAGCTTTGGCAGTAGGCCGATTTGTCACACAGAAGCCTCTTTCAGCATGCCTGGGCAAGAAAGCCCCTGTTTCCAATGAGATCATGTTTTAAGCTATAGATTTCATGACATTTTTTTATGAGTAAATAATAATAATAAAGCACCTTTTAGTTTCGTAAAACTGATTAAAAAGCATCAAAATGAACAATTTACTCCAGAATGCTCTGGTCTAAAAATGCATAAAAGCTTCCATTAAATGTAGTGTTTTTAAAATTTGTATATTTTTTTTGCACAGTTATTGCAATACTTTACCTGTCCTACTAAAAACTTTAGTTAAAAGTTAGTTCAGTTGCCTAAAACGTAATCTCCCTCAGTTTGTGTGGATCTGGTGTGATCTGCCCTTTTTCATGTGCGCCCTCTGGTGGAACAGAGTGAAAATGCCCATGCAGTGTCGATGAGCGTCGGCTTGAGAACGTAAAATAAAATTTAAGGTTAAAAATATGACTAGATTTTTAGTCAAATTGAAAATAAGTATTACGTTTTATTGGAGTTTTTTAGACCAATTAGGTGTATAATTGCTGGCCTATTCGCAGGTTGGATTTTTGTGTTGTAGGTGCAATAATACACACTGATGACCAGAAATTGGCAGATCCTTGGGGCAAAAATTTAACCGACATGACCCCTATAATAATTATGTGCCTGCTGCTCATCGTGGGCTAGACTGAAATCTTTTCCATGCTACTAAAATAACCATTGTCAAAAATATTTATTTATTTAGTGTATTTTATTAACCATAGGTTTTATGATAATCTTAATTATTTATTGATCCTTCTACTTTTACCATCGTTCTGGGGTTCTGGAAAAGTTTGCAAACACACCTTAAAATGCTTCAATGTGACTTTGTAAAAGTCACAGCACCTGCACACAGCTTTCGATTTTATTCGGTTAGTTGACTAGCAATATTTTTCTAGTCTTGATCCTTCTGTTAAAATTAAATCTGTTTTTTACCTCTGTAGTGATGTTCCACGGCCCGCCCCAAACCAAAGTGAAACGGGAAGTCAGTCCTAGCAGAGAATTCTCCCCTTGTGGACAAGAGCAAAGACTCTCACCCTATGGAGAGAAATGCCATTACAATTACAGGTATGTGTCTTCGCATCCCTTATTTTTCCAATCTATGAATGTTGCAGTTATTCTGCAAATAAAAAAAAATTGACCTTTTCCTCTCTGTCTCTCTTTTTTTTTTTTTTTTTTTTTTTTTTTTATCAGTGCCTATGACAGAAAGCCATTTGGTTTCACCAAATCTATGACATCGCCCACCCCCTTTTTTTCGCCCCTTTTCCTGTATCACCTTGCAGCTCCACTCATAACCCAGGACCACATCCCCTGCAGAAAAGAGTCACGCCTCCAGTCCATGCTCAGACACAAGGACTACCAGCCATGACCGGTCACACTAATCACAGGATACAGAGTACCGTTCACAGCCAAAGTCCTCCTTTTGCAGTGCCACACCCACCCATCAGTCACCCAGATGCCTCCTACAATGCTGATCACAGGTGAAAAAGATATAATTGAATGAAAAAAAAAGATATAATAAAATATTAGTTCGCTACAATTTCGTTCTCACCCCTATATACCCAATCAACAGCTGATTAATAAGGTCAGATTATTTGCTACAGTATTGGACCAGGGTTTCAGTCAAGGGCATTGTGTTATTATTAACAATAAGTCATTTCTGAACAAAAACCTTTTTTCATTCACTTTTTAAAAAGTTTTTTTTTTTTCCTTTTTTTCACCTTGTTTAAAAGTTTACACTTTCTCTTTTTTGTCCCCAGATTCCACAGGCAGCTGTCAGAGCCATGCTTGCCTTTCCCACAGCCTGATGCCCGTTCTGGGACGCCATACCCACCACAGAGCACCAACCCCTTTCCACGAGACAACAGGCCGCAATACCACCGCCAAATGTCCGAGCCGGTGATCCCGCTTCCTCCAGGGGGGTTTAAGCAAGAGATGGTGGATCCTCAGTACCAGGAACAGGGTGCCTGTAATGCTGCAGCAAATCGAGTCAGGTCGTTCCATCAGATGTCAATCAAACAGGAGCCCAGAGAATTTGGTATTGATTCTGGTGAGCATCGTATTAATGCATGTGGCTTTAACCTTTCTGTCCCTCCTACGCTCTCTTCCAATCTTTTTAGCAAAGCTTTTTTCCAACATAAAAAGCCACACAGTTCTTCTCTTCAGTCATGATTTACTTATGCCTGGTTATAATTTCTTTTTTTTTATTTTATTGCAGAAATACAGAGTTGCCAGTCATCCTTCGGAAAGTCATCACACTACTATCCAAACAACAACGAAGGTAAAAATGTATACGTTATCTGATGGAACGCAAATAGGCCTGCGCTTGTTTGTCTATTTATTATGGCTATTACTTAAAGATCATAGGATCAGTCATTTCTCAGAGATGTTAAAGCTTTTCCTGTTTTCTCAATGTGCAGGGTTTATGTACGACGGAGAGCCTCACCTTTATTACGAAGACGCTTGCGTGGTGCCTGAGCGGCTGGAAGGAAAGTGCAAACAAGAAGGAGTGAGCTTTAGAGAGGGTCCTCCATACCAGAGACGGGGCTCGCTGCAGCTCTGGCAGTTTCTGGTCACTCTATTGGATGATCCGTCCAATAGCCACTTTATTACATGGACTGGCCGAGGGCTTGAGTTTAAACTCATTGAACCAGAAGAGGTTAGTTTTAATATGCGATTATCTCATTAATATATATTCTCTAGTGGACGATGAACTAAGCGCGTGTTTGTGTTTTTAGGTGGCTAGGCGCTGGGGAATCCAGAAAAACAGGCCTGCCATGAACTACGACAAGCTGAGTCGATCTCTCCGCTACTACTACGAGAAGGGCATAATGCAGAAGGTAAAGGCACGTTCCCGTTCCAATTTTTTACTTCCTTTCTTCTTATTTCAAATCACCAAATCCCCTAATCTGACCTGTCATAAGTTGAATTACCAAATTCTTCCTACCATCCAAATAGCCAAGCTTGATATTCTAATCCACATTCAATATATTCTTTAAATTTTGTATATAATTTTTGATCAACGCCTGAATTTCTCTTGAACACAGGTTGCAGGTGAGCGGTACGTATATAAGTTTGTATGTGACCCAGAAGCGCTCTTCTCCATGGCCTTCCCCGATAATCAGAGGCCGAGCCTGAAGGCCGACCCTGATGGGATGCAGGTCCCCGAAGACGACACGGTTCCTCTCTCCCACTACGACGAAGCCAACAGAGCGTCATACGTCGACAGCAGGGATCAGTGTTTGGCAGGGCTGTCTTACACTGACAGCTACACTTTCTGAACTGCTTTCAAGTCAGTTTGGATTCCTGGAATTCTCTCTGGCCAATGAGCGGGACCAAACAAAGTCACATGGTGATTTCCACATGGTGACGCATTAAGCTGAATTATTGCCATGTATAAAGATATCATGCACATGCTTGTTTCTTTACAAAAACTTTTTTCCTGTATAACTTTATTTTCCCCCATCCTTCTGAACTCGGCGACTGTTCTCAGAAATCACACGCGTTCTCTGCTGTGATGCACATGTCGGGTTATCTGGCAGACTTTTTTGAAATCAATCAAATCTAAAATGGACTCAGTATTTTAAAGCCAGCTTCAGGCTTTCTGTGTATAAATCTTTTAAGTAAATATCCTAAGATGTCATTTTGTGCAATGTTTCTTATGTAGAACTGCATTGTATTTTTCAAATCTAAGTGTGAATTCTAAAATTCTGCACCATATTTTAACGCTATCAAATGCTGAATTTATAAAAGTATGTAACGTTGTAACGGAAGATTTGCTTATTATTCCAGCCACGCAAGTTCAGATGCTTTAATCACAGACTAAAGAAAAGGGAAAGCATTTCTGGTTTTGTAGTTGAAATATTGAAAGTGTAAAATCTATGTATAATTATATAAGTATATTTTTGCAAAGCCTGCATTTGTTTTCATTGTTGTACAAGCCATATACCCGAAACTTTTTTGCTCTAATATCTGTTCATTTATATAGTGGAAACCTGGGCTATGTGTAGACAGACAATCAACAAATTTCTCTTTTAATCTATTATATTCGGAGGATTTATTTACCTGCATTTGAATCAAGAAAACTTGTTCAAATGGATAATTGTGGATTTAAGAGAAATGTATCTGACAATCTAATCCTATAAGCATTGCAGTAGCTGTCTAAATGTAGCCCAGTGTTGAGTTTTGTGCTCAATCTCATGTTACAGAAATATCTTACCAACTGCTGAGCCACAGAACTTTATACTTTTACTGGTATCAGTTAGCAGTTGGTCTTATTCAGCAGTACGTGAGCCATCGGATCTGTAACATGAGATTCGTGGGTAACTTTTACATCCACTATTAAGCTTTATAATCTGTACTGGGTACAATAAACTTTTTTTTTTGCTTCGCTTAAACTTTGTAATGTGATTCTTTGTTATACATGTGATGGTTACAGATTAGCCTGTATGTCTATAAAGACTGTGCACTTTATTCAACCTAATTGCTTGTACATGCATGTTCGATCAGCTGATCATGTAGATACCACATGGGAGGAAAATGTGAAGCTTAGGGCTGTGTATTGGCAAGGGTCTTGCAATACGATGCATGTAACGATACAATATATCACAATATATTATAATACAATACATATTGCAACAAATTTTAACAAATAGCAAAAAATACAACGTATACAAAGCTGTAGGCGCCCTTTGCAAATGCTTTCTTCTGAAACAATGGCTGTATGTATCAGCGACATCTAGAAGACCAGAGAAGGAAGTTGTATGACACAAGTTTTAAATTATGTATTAACACAAATAAGTTTAAACTTTAAATTAAATAAGTATTGATACTAGAGGTTAGAATATCGACCACAAAACTATCATAAAAAAATATCCTGATAGCTGTATCGATATTTTTATATTCTTTCATAGGGCCTAAAAATGCTAGCGGTGCTGCGGCTAATAACTAGAAATTTAAGTGCATATATTACTGAATACATTACATTTTTATAGTTTATCATGGATGCCAAATAGAACACAATATGGACAAAAGTGATTGGGCGGCAGCTCATTCAATCCATGTGTTCTTAAACATCATTTTCCAGGTTTAGTTTTACTTTTACTCCTATAATGACTGACACATTTCTGTGGGTTGGACTGTGACTGTAGAGATTTGCTAAAATATTATTAGTGAGATAATATTATCTGATATTAATGTTGGTTGAGAAGGTTTGGGGTTCAGTGTTCTAGTTCATTCCAAAAGGTGTTTGGTGGGATTAAGGTCACGACTCTGTGTGGGACACTTGAGTTTTGTCCTCCTGGGACATTGTCATGCTGAAACAGGGTTTGGATCTCTTACTTCCAATGAAGGAATTTTGTAATGTCAAAACAAACAAAGACAAGTTTAACAAAGATACCTGGCACTGATTTACCATTGAAGGATGTCTCCATGTTTAAGGTGTCTTTAACCTTCATTTATTTTATTTTATTTTTTACATATTTGTAAATGTAATTTTGCCAGGTTACAAATGGCACCTTGTTAGTGTTGTGACATTAAACATATTTTAGCCTGTGATAAAAAAAAATAAATCACAAATAATTGGGAAAATAATTGGTATAGTTTACATTTCTGCCTCAGTTGTCTTCATTCTTTATGCTAACTTGCTATGCTAACAAGTTAAAGTTCAGAGGTTGCGGCTGAAAGACACATTTGAACAGTTAGTGACGGAGAACATCGCCCTCTGGTGGTTAACCTGTATCTTGTACTCAAGAGCCCAATTTTAAAACACCAGTATTTTTAATGCAATTATAAAAATATATTTATGTAAAAAATATTTATGTAACTGTATTAAATATTTGACCATTTTTAAGTCGTATTGTGGAATTCATTTTCCTGTGTAACTTGAACTTAAAAATACTTCCGGGAAAAGTACAGTAGGTGTGACTGTTTAGATGTTCAGCTGTGTAGCACAGTAAACAAAAACTTTCCTTTTCTCCTTGCAGTGTAAATGCTTTTATTTACTGTTTAATTAGAATAAAAAGCTAAGACAGAGTAAAAACGTATAATATTTCACCTCCGCTTTTGCTTAGTGGCTCACATGATAAACGGTTCTATATATATCATGATAGTAAAGTATAATAATATAATATATACTAATAAAACGCAGAGTAGTCACACTAACAAACAACTCAGATGTTAAAAATACATTTATATTGTGGTTTACTAATTAAACCACACTGTAACAAAGCAACGTTTAACAACTGTAACGTTCCCCACCGAAATAGTTAAAATATGCGAATCGACTCGCAATAGAATCGAATCTTCGATTCAAAAAGAAAAAATATTTCTAAACGAGTCATTACTGTTTTTCAGACAAAAGCATCTCATGTACGCGAATCGGCTCACTTAAAGACAGGAATCGTTTATAACGATACGTCTCTATTCATCACTCTGATCAAAAATCAACTAACGTATGTGAATCAGCTTTACGTGAGAAAAGAATCGACTCGTTCGAGAATCACACAATTGTCTCAGACAAGGCGCCAGATGCAACGTCACAGGTTGTGACGTGTAAGTTGTTAGCCAATCATCATTATCACGAGGCGGGAGTTGTCGAAACATCGCTAGGGTAATTATAACCCCCTTCCGTGAAAATACTTTACACAGATTCCGACCGATCTTCTGTCAAATTACCCCCAGTGTGCGATCATCAGACATGGCTTACCCTTATGGCGGAGTGAGTTTTATATGTACTTCTTTACAGTGTACTGCGCATGTCTGTCGGGCGCTTATTAGACGAACAGAGGGGTTGTTTTGTAGACAGAGATGGGATGATATTGCTTATTTGTCATAAAGCATAATGACAATGTTTAGCTGTAAAAACAATCTACGTGTTTATTAGGCCTTAGACGAGTGATTAAAAAGCAAATTGTGATGATATGTCTATCTGATCAGGGTGGGTAGGTGGGCTAGGGTGGTTTTCCAAACGGGTAAAATCTGTTTAGCAAACGAGGCGTCTGGCTGTGTTACCGTAAATATATATGTATGAGTGTGTGTGTGTGTGTGTGTGTGTGTGTGTATGTATATATATATATATATATATATATATATATATATATATATATATATATATATCACAGTCTAAATTTAATAAAGAGGAAGTGTGTGTGTGTAGAAAAACCCCCTAAAAATTTCACTGTAAAAGTGCATTAAATTTTTTTAAGTCTGTTCTGTACATTAAAAATGGTATCAAAAGCAATGAACCGGTTTGGGTGGAAAATAAACCCTCAGCAAGATTTCTTAAGCACAGTGTTTATTTGGTCATCTTGCTCTAAAAGTAGGAAGTGGCTTCACATCGGCATGTGTGGTTATTAGTATTTTTGTGTTGTTAAACAAATATATATTTTGTTGCTTAACAAATAAATAAAAACATATATATATATATATATATATATATATATATATATATATATATATATATATATATATATATATATTTATGGGTTCTTTTTCTCCCAAAAGATAATAAGACAAAATGGATCATTGTAGAAAAAAATATTTCTCAGCTTTTATTTACATTTGAAGAAAAAGTGGCACATCCAAAATTATTCATACCCTTCTCAATAATCAATAGAATTATTGGCTACTTTATTGGCTATTACAGCAATCAAACGCTTCCTATAATTGCTGACCAGCTTTTTGTATGTCTCCACTGGTATTTTTTGCCCATTCGTCTAGCGATGAGCTCCAACTCTTTCAGGTTGCAGGGTGTCCTTGCCATCACCCTGATCTTTAGCTCCCTCCACAGATTCTCAATTGGATTTAAGTCAGGACTCTGGCTGGGCCACTGCAAAACGTTATTTTTTTTGTGTCTGCTAACCATTTCTTCACCACTTTTGCTGTGTGTTTTGGGTTGTTGTCGTGCTGAAATGTCCACTGGTGCCCAAGGCCAAGTTTCTCTGCAGACTGCCTGATGTTGTTGCTCCTTTTTCATGGTGCCGTTTACTGTGATCAGGTTCCCACCACCATGTTTGACAGTGCGATTGGTGTTCCTAGGGTTGAAGTCTTTTCCTTTTTACGCCAAATGAAGGCAAATTGTGGCCAAACAATTCAATTTTTGTTTCATCTGACCATAAAACAGAAGACCAGAAGTCTTCTTCTTTGTCCAGATGAGCATTTGCAAAGGCCAAGCGGGCTTTTGTGTGCCTTATCTGGAGAAGTGGTGTCCTCCTTGGTCTGTGTCCGTGGAACCCAGCGGTGTGCAGTGTCCATTGGACTGTCTGCCTTGAGGTGTTGCCACCAGCAGAGCCCAGATTCATCAGGATGGCCTTGGTGGTGATCCTTGGATTCTTTTTTACCTCTCTCACTATCCTCCTGGCCAGCACAGGTGTCACTTTGGCTTCCGACCATGTCCTCTGAGATTTTTCACAGTGCGGAACATTTTTTATTTTTTAATAGGTCCTCAGTGAGCTCCTTTTTCTTAGCCATGACTGTCCACAAACCAACAGCAGAGAGCTTCTGTTTTTCACCTGTTGAGTCGATTAAAACAGCTGTTCCCAATGAATCAGGGTAAATAGGATGCTTTAGAACAGCTTGGACTATTTGGAATGGTATAGAACTTTGGATTTTCCCATAGACTGTGACAGTTTGCAAAGGGTATGAATAATTTTGGACGTGCCACTTTTTGTTCAAATGTAAATAAAAGCTGAGAAATATTTTTATCTACAATGATGCCTCTTGTACATCATCTTATTATCTTTTGGGAGAAGCCTGTGTCATTTCCGGTCAAAAAAACTTGCTGGTTGTATAAAAGTGACTTTAAGTCAGAATTTGCCAGCGGTATGAATAATTTTGGGCTTGACTGTATATATATATATATATAGTTCTAGGTTGTGCCTCTCTGAAAATTAGGAGGGGTCATTACTAGAGCATTTACAATATGAAGGAATAAATGAAAAAGGCATTACAAGGCACTGGATGTCTAAAACGGGTTAAAATGATTGTAAATGATTTAAACTCATCAGTATTGTCCACTATGTGGAAATTTTTAATTAAATTTTAATAAAATCGACAGTCAAAATCGTCAGCCATTTCCTCAATATTCCTTACAGCCAAAAGCAGCTTGTATATGCAAATTATCTCTGTGTTCAACTAAAGAAGCTGATCTTCATGTTTGCTATTCAGACAAAAACTGTCTTGAGAAAGGAACGTAGTTCAAGAACCACATTTGTGAGCTGTTAGCAGATTTTTTTTACTTTGGTTAATATTATACTAAAAAGAAACACAACGAAGAAAATGGTAAAGAATTTCAGACGTGGTTGTGGCTGACTTTATCCCAGAGACAAGAGACTTGTCATCTTGCATAGCTACAGCTTAGATAGTAAGCTAAGTAGGTAGTAGGTGGTGGTAGCCAGTAGTTAAGTGTTGGACTGCCAACCGGAGGATTGTGGGTACGATTCCTGGTGTAACCAAGTTACCACCGCTAGGCCCCTGAGGAGGCCCTTTAATGCCCAATTGTTCAGTTGTATAAATAAGCTAAATAAGGTATGAGGGTGTCTGCCAAATGGCAGAAATGTAAAAATTTTGTTGATGAGGGTATAAGCAAGATTTTTGAAGCTGATTTGTATATGAGCCAAAATTACACAAGATATATATATTAAACCCTCGCTCGGGGTTGAAATAAAGTGCCGGCTTGTGTTGTGGTTGACTGTGTGGACTATGAGGAGCTCTGTGGTTAAGATGTTGGCTTGCTTACTGGACGGCCATAAAGTCAAAATCCCAGCACTGCCAAGCTGTCACTATTGGGCCCATTAACCCTTGACTGCTTAAGTGGGGAAATGGTCGGGCAGTGGTTAAGGTATTGAACTGCTAAGTGAAGCAAGGCCCCTAACCCCAGTTGTATAAAAGAGATAAATGTAAGTTGATCTGGATAAGAGCGTCTGCCAAACGCTGTAAATGTTATATACTTGAGATAAATGCAAGTTTTGGTAGTTCAGTGTTTAAAGTGTTGTACTGATGATCAGGAAGTTGTAAGCTGCCTCTGCTGGACCCCTAATTCTTGACTGCTGAGTTGTACAGTATGAATTATCAAATGTAAGATGTTTGAATAAGACCGCCTTCCAAATTCTTTAAATGTATTGTAAAACGTTAACTTTTCGCACATACAAATAATCTTATTGTTGGAATCTTTGCAAGTTCAGGACACAAAGTGGCAGGTCAAAAAATCCATAGTACTCTATTTTCAACTTTAGAACTATAATGCTTCATATTTTGTATTGTTTCCTTTGGCTTTTTCTTATTTGGTTGAGGGTTGAAAATGATAAAGTTGAGACTTATGCTATCAGCACAGCTACCAGCAGCTAGTTAAATTATATTAAACTGTGGGTACTACCAAAAACAGTTACTACTACTAGTAAAAATAAACCATCATTGTAAATTCTCTGTAATCTGGTGTACAAAAAGTGTAATAAACATGTTATTACTGAAGTTACTGAAAACACCAAATAAAAAAAAGCAGAACATTAGCACGTTATCTATTAGGGGTTTCAGTATGATGCTAAATTTGTAATGTTTGCTCTTTTTTTGATGAAATTGTAGCATTTCTTTACACCACCATGTTGAGGATCTGTTGGTGAAGAATGTTCTATCCCTTTTAAGCTGTTGTAAAGAATGGGCACAGGTTGATATGCAGCATGCAAACACGTCTAAACCTGACTATGAAACTGAAAATTCTTTGGAAAAGAAAAAAAAACCGGTTGGGATATTGTTTAGATATTTAGATCCCACCCCAAAAACACTTTGGGTCTAGTACACATACTCTCTATGAAGGTATTATATTGGAGCAAAAATGACTAAGGACGTGTAACCAAGGAATTACTATTTGTAGAAAAAAACATTTATGTATGAAATATAAAGGTAGAATTTTTTTAACAGTTCTTAATTGTTTTATTCAAGGTGCAAACATTGATTCTACAAGTGAGGAAACTCACACTTTTGCTGCAATAAATGGTGCAAACCACATTTACAAACCTGTGATGTAAGTTAATCTACAGTTTTTGCACATTAGTATGTGAATTTATGCAATGATATATGCTCTCTTGTAGCATTTTTTTTTTTCCCTACTAAAAGGATTATTTTATAATTTTTTATTTACTTACACGAGTCAACAATCAGTCAATCTGAGATTAGAAAAATGTTGGCCAATCAAAAAGCTTGTTTGAATTGCGAATAAGAGTAGAAATCGACTGGTATGTTTCGACATCCATCGCAATGCGTATATCTGCAATAGTAACGTTACAGGATGTGCTATGATAAGTGGGGATTATATTTGACTGCACTACAGTTCAGAACACATGTGATTAGTGGATTAATTGAATAGTCTGATAATATTGCAAAAGTTTAGCATTTGCACATTGTTTTAAGGTCTGTGACTGTCTAAACATTTCAAACATTCAGGAACAAGAAACAATCACTTTTATTTAATTAAAGACTATACAGTGCAATTTAGATTTAATTATTTAATTAAAAATAAAGCGCTGTTTATTCGATTTGCAGCTTTGTTCTATTGTGTTTACCTATGCGTATAATTTGTATATTATATCTTCCGTGGCTGCACTTCCTTACAAAAATCATTTCAATAATTTTTAATGATAATAAATTCTTTACAAATAGACCGATTCAAATCAAATATTTTCATATTGCAATATATATATCGCAGAAAAACAACATATCACAATGTCAGTTGCTTCCAAAATCGTGCAGCCCTATTAAATATGATGATCTATGTGCGATGCGACAGTAAACTGGTGGAAGGTTAACAGGTTTTAATCCATATTAAGTAAAAATGTCCAGAACTCATCGTTATAGACATTAGGTTTATCGTGATTCGATTTGATATCGTTTATCAGTCCAGCCCTACCATTACGTATAGAGATTTTAAGAGCTGTCAACATTGAAAATTGGATTGAACTGGATTTCACTAAACGCGCCACCCCACCCTACCCCCCACGTATGATAATCTAAAATCTGTGTAGCACTTTTTTACAGTTTGTTATGGTGACGCTAGGATTGATTAACAGACTAAATGTCTGTTAAATTAGATAATTTTGTGTAATATACCAACTGCATTAGATAAAAATCCCTAATTGTTTATTTGAAACATGATGGTCTAATACCTTTACCACAAGATTGCATCTTAAATTAATGACTGAATAGAAAGAAACTTAAATAAGAACGTATTTTACCTGGAGGGGAATTCATTAGATTTGAAAGAAACATTAAACCTTAATCTCAATCCACAACGGGTTCTAATAAGTTATATACTTGAAATAGAATTGATGCAGTAACACAGATGGGGAGCAGCAAAATAAACTCGCCTGCCCATTTTTATTAAACATGAATTACCTTAGCTTAATCCCCAGGAACCTTAGAAACGACAGGTTATTAAACTAACAAGCATGTAACTGTTGGGTAGTCAATTCTAGCTCCATTATAAACTCAAACTTTTAGCTTCTTTAGCTTTCCCCAAGGATCCGTAGCACAATGCCCTGGCAGTTACTTCACCTGTCAGAGGAGAGGGGAAAAAATTAATACAGTTAATAATTCCATACTAACGTTACACTAAAACTAAAAAACACGGCAGGTGCCGTTTGAGTAAAAGACGTCTGTAGACGTACACATAACATTCTGTATACTGCCACCTGCTTTACGGGAGCAGAATATAGCAAACATATCAATTACGGCCAATGGGATATTTTTTATTGAAAGATTAAAAATATAGGGAAAAATCGAGTAAATATTTTAACGGGATGATTGCGGCATAGAATGGTAAATACAGGTATGGAGTTTCTTTTTCCATAGCAAGGGTTAAAATACCGTCAGGCAACCATATCCAAGTCTCAACTGTAATCATAAAGGTAAACAGACCCAAGGGTCAAAGTCATAATTTCTTAAGTGTCTTTAGAAGTTTTATTAAAACAGCTTCCCGGTACACATTAACATGCTTTTATTTTCCATTTAATGTTTAATGTCCAATCTAATGTTTTTTTTTTTAGTCAAAATGTTTTAAAGATTATTTTTGGTAATAGAATACAATAGATGATAAATGTTGCTGGATACTGTGGAAACCAAATATCGTGTAGTGACACTAATACCAAGCTTTTTTTGGTGAGTTGTAATAAACCCATTTAAATAGGTAAAGATTCAGCAGTTCATTGTTGAATAACTTGAATGACATTAAGTGAGCCAGTCCTGTAAACGTACAATTATTATTATTATTGCTTCTGCTACTATATTTTTAGACCGATGTAGTAAGGGCCATATAAGGTTAAAGTATTTACTGAAGACAATTAAATCATATAATTTAGTGCTCACCCATGTTAATTAATATAGGCATGCTTTCAATATACATTCCACCCAGTCGTGCAACAGCCTCAGTGCACAGTTCTCTCATTGTAATGATTATAGATGATAGAATAAATGTACTGGTTAAAAAAGAAATGATGTCTGTGTAAATTCTGGGTGTTTTTGCTGTTGTGAAGCTGTTCTGTACTTCCAGTTCACTTTTACAAACACGCTAAAACAAAAAAAAAACATGATCTTGTTTTGTTTGGGCAAAAAATATGTTTACAATGAGGGGAAAAATTGATTCCTGCTGATTGTGTACGTTATCCCAATGACAAGCAAATGATTGATCTATAATTTCGATTGTAGGTTTAATTTTAACAGTCAGAGACAGAATAACAACAAAAACATCCAGAAAAGTTATGAATTGATTTGCATTTTAATGATTGAAATAATTATTTGATCCCCTCTCTTAAAGGGAGTGCTCCCAATCTTAGCTTGTTACCTGTATAAAAGATACCTGTCCACAAAAGCAATCAGTCAAACAATCAGATTCGAGACTTTCCACCATGTTTAAGACTGTGCGAGCTGTGCAAGGATGTCAGTGACAAGATTGTAGACCTACACAGGTCTGGAATGGGCAACAAGACAATTGCCAAGCAGCTTGGTGAGAATGTGACAACAGCTGGTGAGATTATTTGCAAAAGAAAGTAACACAAAATAACTCTTTAACTCCCTCGGTCTCTATGCAAGATCTCACCATGTACAGTTTCAGTGATCATAGGAACAGTGAGGAATCAGCCCAGACCTTCATATGAGGAGCTTGTCGTTGATCTTAAGGCAACTGGGAACATACCAAAAAAATACACTTCACTGTGAAGGACTGAAATCCAGCAGCGCCTGCAAGGTCCCCATGCCCAAGAAAGTACATGTGCAGGCCCGTCTGAAGTTTCCAGCGAACATCTGAATGATTTAAAGGAGAACTGGGTGAAAGTATTGTAGTCAGATGAGACCAAAATCAAGCTCTTTGGCATCAAACTTAACTCGCCCTGGTTTGAGGAGGAGAAATGCTGCCTATGACCCTAAAAAAACATCCCCACCGTCAAACATGGATGTGGAAATAATATGCTTTGGAGGTGTTTTGGAGGTGGCCCGCACGATTGACGGGGCCATGTATCGTCAAATCTTGAATGAGAACCTCCTTCCCCCAAGCCAAGGCATTGAAAATGTTTTGTAGATGACAAATGGTCAGGATGACAATGACCTAAATCACATGGACAAGGCAACAAATAAGTGGCTCAAGAAGAAGCACATTAAGGTCCAGAAGTGGCGTAGCCAGTTTCTAGACCTAAATCCCGTAGAAAATCTGTGGAAGGAGCTGCCAGCTATCAGCCTCGAAACCGTAATAACTTAGAGAGGATCTGCAAAAAGGAATGGGACAAAATCCCTTCTGATATGTGGGCAAAACTATATGGACCAACTACAGCAAATGGCTGAACTGAAACGTTTGTGGTGCCAACCAGGGTTTGGCTACCAAGTTTTGCAAAAGGGGTCAAACACTTATTATACTGCAAATCAATTTATTTAACTGTGTGTTGAAATGTGTTTTTCTGGATGTTTTTATTGTTGTTGTTCTGCCTCTCACTGTTAGAATAAACCTAATCTTTAGTCTATTTACTAAACCTAAAAGGAGCGGCAATCCTATTTTGTTTATGGTGTCAACTTTTACACTTGGGTTTGGGTAAAATAATTAACCTTCAAAATGTACGTTTCAAAACCGCCAAACTGATCCGAAATTTTGTACGACTGCCCAAGCTAATTTCTACCTACACAACCTATACAAAAGGCGGGTTGTCGCTTACTGTAGTCAAATGGAGCAGGAGGACAAGGAGATCGGATGCAACAAAACTTTATTTTACAGAAAACAAAATACAACAAAAGAAACAGGCAAATAGAAACTCACAAGCAAACCTTAAAACAAAGGAAAGGAACTAGAGAAAACCAAATGATTCACGTTAAGCATTAGCGTTTAGCATAAGGCACGAGGAGAATCAAGGAAATAACGAGGAAACGAGGAAGAGAACATTACCACACTGGCACATCACAACATCAATGCCAGACAAGTTCAAAAAGAAACACAGGGGAATTTATACACACATAAATAGGGGAAACAATGGCACACCTGGAAACAATAGGAAAGCCAGCAACCAATTACCGGACAAGCACATGGTTAGGAAAATATACAAAAGAGCCAACAGTCGCCCTCTAGTGGTGTTGGGGGAAACTTCACCCATGACCCTGACAGGTAGGAAAGCCATGTTTGGACCAAACATACATGAAAATACATGTATTTAGACCAATTAACTTTATACCACTTAACTTGATGTTTATATCAAAATGTCAAGAGACTTTAAACCAGCAACAAATTTTTTTTTAAACCCAATAATTTAAACTCTGCAACACAACAATGCGAGAAACAACAGCAATCCAGACACTTTAAATGCTGTTGCTTCTTTAAGACTATATTGAGAGATCTTTTATACATAGTAAAATTATTTTAAAGTGCTAATTTTCTTTTTTTAACCATTTGTGCACATCCATGGAAGGGCAGCATAAGTAAGTCTGGATATTTCTTCTGCCTTTCTATAGCAGAACCCTTTCTTCTAAGATTTTCTTTTCTGAAGCAATTGGTTTCTTTTTTATCCAAATCTTTGGAGACACAGCATCTTAATTGCTTTGTTTGTTATATTAACGTATTAATAAAGAAATAATCTGTAAATTCTGTGCTTCAATTTGAATTGTAGCTTTACGATTTTTTTTAAATGGTAAAAGTGTCTACCGTTTATCTTTTATTCTATCTCATTTTTTTTGTCTTGCTTTGTCTGCTTTTGGTCAAAACCTGAATATTTTTTTGTTGTCTGAAATATTAATACCTGGCTATGTTATGAAATTCAATTTGTCATCTGGTTGACCTTAAGCAAAATCATATTTTCCTTTTTTTTCTTTTTCTAAACTTTCTGGCACTCCGATTGGTTGTAGTGTAACTTTGTATATCTGTATTTACCCTACCTTTTTCTCTGTTTATCTTTTAGTATGGCGGTCAGATGCCAGGCGGCCCTATGACCGGTCCTCCCTCAGGATCTTTTCCACCCCAGTATGGTGCCTATCCTGGCAGCTTTGGTGCACCTCCAGCCCAAGACCCCATGTGGGGTTACTTCATCGCCATTGCTGGCCAGGTTAGATTAAAATCAATTAAATTATTCTGTATTTCACACTAACTGATCAAATAAATAACCATATATATATATATATATATATATATATATATATCCTCAACTGCTTTGGCATGTTTTTCAAAAAGTTTTGATGTCACCATGACAGTCAACTGTGGAAATAATCGTTATGTACAAAGTTCCCGCATGTTTTCATGACACTGTCTGCTTATTATACTGGACAAAAATGTTGTAATGCACATGAACACTAGCACCTACGAAAACGAACAACAAACCACCAAGACAGAAGGATACAAGGGGGTATATATGCACAAGAAAAAACGAGGATCACCTGTGACCATACTAACCAATGACAAGGACAGGGGAAAGCACATGACAGGAAGACATGAGGAACAAGGAAGTAAACAAAACTCTGCCGAGGCTAGCTAAGCTAGCTAAAACAAACCATGAACATGAAACAACATGGAAAAAACAAGAACACCAATAGACAAGAACATGAAAAAAAGGTTTAGTTGGCATTTGTGTGTTCCAAAGTTACACACATTCCTCTATAGCGTGAACACATACCAGCACTTCACCACGTTAAAAGCAAAGCATGAGAGGTTATGTCACCCCTGGGAGCAGAAGTAAACTACGCCGGTAATGATTACCAATCCACCAATGAGAATAAAAACAATAGACCTAGTAAAACGTACTAAATCTTTTTAACAGTACAGATTAAATATTGATAAATATGACGAGACACCAGCATATAATTATTTCTAAAGAATATGACAAACCATGGTCTTGTTCTAAGATGGAATTAATGTACTATACATGAGGCTCACAGTGGCTTCTTCTACTGTAGAAACTTCCATTTTACTTCTAATATTTGCTGCCAGTTTATCAGGAAGGGATAATTTTGTTCTGTTTGACTCGGTACTGTTTGAAATGGTGCTTTATTCGCAAAGGTTTTATGGAATATCGCGATGCATCAATGAATCTTTTTTTTCCCACCACTAATATATCTTTGATTTGTAAGTAACAGGAAGTATTAGCAAGTGCAGCATGAGTAAGAATCAGGTAGTTTACATGGAAGTAGCTGAATTTACTACTTTATACTACTTTGCATTTTCTTTATGAATTAATAAATAAAGTAAAGACATTTTTTTTGTCCATAATAACCATCACATTCCCATTACCTCACGACTTTCATGCACAATAATCAATTTAATAAAAAACCTTTTCTCTAACATTTTTAAACAACAGGCAAAGCAGCTGTACAGATATTCACAATTGCAATTTTGTCAGGGGAAAAACTCCCTGAAAATGGAGCACATCCTTATTTGATTGACATCGATAGTGCGATTCTAAATAATTCCCCTTCTATAAGCGCATATTATGGACAGAAAGTGCAACCAGGAACTTCATTCTTGTTTTACCACGAGACTGCCAGGCTCTCATCATCTTACTAGACATTCCATATTCCAGATAAAGTTGGCTTGTCTTTTGTTTGATTTTTACCTCTGAGTTAAAGCTGAGAGACATTAATTCATAGCCAGATTTTTGGAAAGCTTGAATATGAATAAAAGATACCTAAGATACTTCATGGAATATTGCATTTTTGTCTATTTTGTCAATTTCACTAAGAACTATAACTATAAGAATTGTACTCACGCCTTTTCACACATGCAAATTGCTATAATCAATTCAAGTCTGATGTAAAAAAGAAACTTCTTGTTCAGGTGTCTGAACATATGGCTCGTTTCTAGAATTACTACCTAACTGTGTACATGTCATTTACAGGAAGCTCTGGCTTATGTGTTAATGATATTTTTGTCCTTAGGATGGTGAAGTGGATGCTGAGGAGCTTCAGAGGTGTTTAACACAGACTGGCATCAGTGGCACTTACGCTCGTAAGTTTATAAAAAAAAAAAAAAAAAAGTTTAATTTGCAAAATAGACAAATTATACATATATTAATTAATACACTCTTTTTATTTGTTTACAGCCTTCAGTTTGGAGACTTGCAGGATCATGATTGCCATGCTGGATGTATCCATTTCAGAATTCTGGGAAAACAATGATTTTTTTTTTTTTTTATTAATAATTGCTTCTATTTTGATTAATTTTCCACCTCGTAATCTGTAGTTTGATTTATTGGGGGAACCTGCATTATACTGTACATATCTATAAATGTAGGATCTAAATATACAACATAAAATTGCCCTTATTATTGGGTTGCTTTATTATTTGATTATTTTAATGCCTGTGTCACATGGCGTGACAAGAGTTGGTGTTAAACCCAATTTTATTATTTTCCAGTATCGGCTAAAGTGTTTTGTTATGGTATGAGGAAGGCTATTCTTAATTAGGCACTCTTTACAACCAGGATGTGCAAACAAACATCTCAATATACAGAACGTGTAGAACTATGAGACCAGGCAACAACAAGGCTGTACGGAGTGTTAACCTGAGTAACCATAGCTTCCCTGTCAGCTTAAACCAGTATGGCCATTCTTCTTCTTGGGCCACTTTCAGCAGGGCATATCCTCTCAAAAAAACTCGTTTTTACTCTGTGTAAACAATGCACACTATGAAATTCTTAAAGCGGCCATTTCTAGAATACAGACAGCCCTCGACTTACGATATATCAACTTACAATTTTTCGCAGATAAATTACATTTACAGCATTTGGCAGATGTCCGTATCCAGAGCAACTTACGTTTTTCTCTTTTTTTATATAACTAAGCAATTGGTGGTTGAGGGCCTTGCCCAGCGGTGGTGGCTTGGTGGTGCTGGGAATCGAACCTCGATGGTGCTGGGAATATAACCCTGGTCTTCAAACCACTTGGACACCACTTCCCCTGACTGCAGAACCCCAAAAGTATTTTCCAAATTTCGTGCTACTTAAGAAAACGTCACAACAGTGTTGTTTGGTTGGTCGCGCACTTGTTCGGTTAGTGATAACATCTATCCAGCAGGTTAACTTGTTTTATAGCATATTTTGCTATATTACTACCTTTTTTTTTCATTGTCTGGGGAAATGCCCTACTGGTTGAGAAAAGAAGACAAAAACGCTGGAAGAAAAAATGAAAATAATCGCTAAGCAGGAAGCCGGCATGGCTGTAACGAATGCATCATCACTTATACCGACTATACTGATAGCTTGACTACTGACGGGTTTTTCGGATCATAAAGGTTGTCTGTATTTAATTCAGACCCTTTATCAAAAAATTTCACGTTAAATGTTTGGTCAGCACCCGCTGATTTCCTTAACAGTAGCTATGTAGAGAGATTATTCAGGTAAGATGGGCTTCCCTGAGTTTAAGGAACTTTTCACTGCACTGAATGGCTGGAAGCAGAACTTCATGATGGTGGACCGAGACAACAGCGGCAGTGTGGAGCCTCATGAGTTATCTCAAAGCATTAATAATATGGGTGAGTTGGCAAACATCGCTTAGGGTTTAATCCTAATTAATGTCTTAAAATTAAATAAAAATTATTAAAAGAATAAGTAATATGTTGTTTGTCTGTAGTATAAAGATGCCTTAGTGAGTAATAAGTAAGCTCCATGTGCGGTCGGTGCCACGGTGTAGTGGATTTAGGCGCTGGCACCCACATGCCAGTCCCATCCCCTCTTTCTCTATCTCTTTAGTTCCATCCCCTCTTTTTCTATCTCCCCTATTTTATCCCTGTCTTTCCTATAAATAATGGCAAAAATGCCATCAAAAAAAAACTATGTGAAAAGTTAAATTTATTATCAAGGGTACAATGTTGCAAACCAATGAAGCACCAGAAAAAAAAAATTGTGTAAACTGTGACACAAAATAGGAATCTACATTAGTTAGCAATTAAAACATAACAATAAAGCTTTTAATCTTGCCAGGATGCGACAGTAGCAACGAAAAATGCATTTTTGTGACGTTTTTTCTGTAGGGTACAGAGTGAGTCCTCAAGCTTTGGGGTGCATCATCAAGCGATTTAGTCGGGGAGGCAGGATCTATTTCGATGACTATGTTGCCTGCTGTGTGAAACTCAGAGCTCTGACAGGTAAAAGAAAAAGAATGGATTGTGATGTTTGTTGTAAACTCTTTTTTGCTTAATCTAGACTTTTAAGTTCTTGTTGCATATCAACAGGCTGTGTAAGTGTTTGGGGTTGTTTGCATGTGTAGTTTGGGTTTTGTTTCTTGACAAATTCTTAAATCTCTACTTATATCTTGCTATAATGTCTGGCTTCGTACTATTTTATATGTTGTAATATCAAGTTAGCCTTAATCGGGCCTGCTATAAGCATGCGGTAAGATTAAAGACTAATATACTGTGGGAAGCTGATTGGAGAGTCATAAGTTCAATTTCCAGGCCAAATAACTGCCGGGTGCCTAAACACAGGGTGGCCGTGGGTCCTGAAAAAGGCTTAAAATGTCTTGATAAGTTTTAAATATTTTAGTCATACCTTAAAAAAGCCAGACCCAATGAGTGTTTTTACGATTACTGGACAGACCGGTAGCCGGTCGAATACAGGTAGCTGCAATGGGTAAAATAGAGAAATGGCTTGAGAATAAAGACTTTCTGTGGTGGTTAAAGCCGGTATTGACATCGATAGTGCGATTCTAAATAATTCCCCTTCTATAAGCGCATACTATGGACAAAAAGTGCAACCAGGAACTTCATTCTTGTTTTACCATGAGACTGCCAGGCTCTCATCATCTTACTAGACATTCCATATTCCAGATAAAGTTGGCTTGTCTTTTGTTTGATTTTTACCTCTGAATTAAAGCTGAGAGACATTAATTCATAGCCAGATTTTTGGAAAGCTTGAATATGAATAAAACATAACTACAAATGCTTCTTTTTTTGTTTGAAGTGCTAATTTACCAAAATGAGCTAACATTACTTTGCTCACTGTTACTGCAATATACTATTTCAATGCTGTATATGAATAATATAATGTATCACCCTTATCTAAAATTTTTTTCCTGAGCTGTTTTGGGGGTAAAAGTCATTTTCACACCAGTTGTGTTTTTCTACAGAGAATTTCAGAATGAGGGACGTTATGCAGCAAGGAACTGTGAACTTCCGTTATGATGATGTAAGTAGCCTAGACTGTTAATTTCAGTGCTGCAATTCTAACCACTAACATGAATACACGTTTCAGACTTACTGTAATGTTACAGGAAAGGTTTCTTTTCCTGCTTAAACAACCACAGTGTGCTAAGAGTTGTCCAATCTACAAGTGATTATTTTCTATAATGGCACAATTGTAGACTAGTTTTGTCTGCTTTTTACACACTAGCTTTATATTAATGCGCTTATCCATATTGTTTTGATGGTAAAAGATAATATACAAGGACTTAATACAAATAATGTACAGTGGTACCTTGACTTACAAGTGTCCCAAGTTTTTTCAAGATACAAGCCGTCTCTTAGACAAGTTTTTGCTTTGAGTTGTGAGCTTAAATTCGAGTTGCGAGCCTGCTTCAGACACCCAACCACTAGCTTAACGTAGTGAACGCCGTAACATCCGCCCAGCATCCCGTTTATCACTCGATAGCTAGTCAGACATTCAATTCAATTCAATTTTATTTGTATAGCGCTTTTTACAATGGTCACATGTGCAGCTTTACACATGCGAGTGGAGTCGCCTGATCTCCAAGGTAAATGCTGTACATTATACTTAATAGAACCAAGGTTATTGCAGTCCATCCTATTGTATTGTTTTTTTTTATACAATATTTGTTATTTATATATACAGCGGTGCCTTGACTTATGAGTTAAATTCGTTCAGTGATGGAGCTCGTAACGCAAATTACTTGTATGTCAATTAAATTTTCCCCATTGAAATGAATCAAAATGCCATTAATCCGTTCCAGGTCCCATTGTTGTAGAGAAAAACAGTACAATAGGATGGACTGCAATAACCCTTGGTTCTATTAAATATAATGTACAGCATTTACCTTGGAGATCAGACAACTCCACTTGCTAGCGCGCATGTGTAAAGCAGATGATCGTAAGTAGTAGCAGAGGCTCGGCTCAGTGTGTTGTGTGTGTTAGCATAATTATTCTATGGCTGAAAGGGCTACGGTATCTGCCACAATATAGTGGAAAGCATTTTCGTTAGGTTATTATAAGAGTAAGATTAAAACTTATCTCGCAATGTGATGTTTAGAAATACACATAGGAATGTGATGCTTAAATGATGCTTTGCAATATGTTTTCTTTATTAAACAAGATCATCTGCATTATGTATTAGACATGTCTCCAGTTAGCATTTTGTGTTCATTCATCAAGTTTTTCACAAATGAAAAAGGAGGACTGTTTTTTTTTTTTCTTAACATAAGAAGAAGATTGTATTATTTTCTAAAGCAATGAAAGAAAGCCTTGGACAAGAACTAACTTTCACAACTTTCCTTAGTGTGGATAGTTAAAGGAAGCCCAAAGTGACGTTCATCAATACATTCGAAATAGTGTGAGCAATTGTCTGCAAATTACTCTGTAAAATACTGCATATTTTTTTTTTGATGAATTAAGAAATAAAGTAAGTAAGTAAGGAATAAATAATTAAGAAATAATAAAGAAATAAAGTAAGAAATAAATCCCAGTCAGGTCGCAAAAATTACCTACATTTGTTTCCTCTTACAGTTCATCTTGTGCACCATGTCTATCTGATGGATGACTTGGACAGACTCCCTGATTTCTGGAGAAACAGACGTATCATAGTGTGTATATATATATAACCTATAATATAATGTATGTAGCCTATGTAGGCTAGTAAAATATTGTACAATGTGTCACGTTTTTAATAGATTAAGAAATCACTGTTCAGTTAAAAGCATTTTTCTGATGTAAAGCCAATTGTTGGCAGCTTCTTTCTAAAGGGACAGACCACAGCAGTTTTTTTTATTTCAATTTTGTGCCAACGTAATATCTGCTTAACTTGTTACCAATACTAGCGTAAATTTTGTTAATAAATTTACATTTTTAAACCATTCTTAATGATCTGTAAAGACTCATTTATCCTTCTAAAACAAATGAATGTGATACGTGAAGATCTGCTTTGTGTACATGAATTAGCTATGAACACCAAGTTGCCAGTTACTTCCGTACTCCCCATCTACCCATACTGATTTAACCAACTTAAACTACCATGTAGAAATAAAACTTAGTCTAGACAATCTAGACAGAAGGGGTTCCAAACCACTAGGGGGCCTCAGCGAGCTCTGTAGGGGTTATGTCATATTTTCAAAAGTTAACGATCATATTGCATTAGCTAATTTCATCCATGACCAAAAAATGGACAAATTTGTAATTCATCCTCCACGAAAACAACAGACTGTCACTGATTCGCCTTTAGCAGCTAATAGTAATGACCCAGACATACTGGACCCAGGTGAGGAAGCGCTCACGCAAGAAATACTGGAAACACAAATTGTAGGAAATACCAAGAGAGGTAATATAATTAAATGTGAAGGTCGGCCCTAAAATATTTTCTTGGGAAAAACGGGGTCTCAGACAAAAAATGTTGGGAACCACTGATCTAGACAATCTTCCACTCGACCCTTATATTATTGAATCCCTGTTAAAAAATATTTAATTCCATTTTACTTGTTTAGCGCTTTTAACAATGGACATTGTCCAACAGCAACTTTACACAGAATGCAGTAACAGTGAGAAAAGTGTACGTTTATCCCTAATCAGCAAACCGGAGGCGACTGTGGCAAGGAAAAATTCCCTGTGATGAAGTAGAAAGAAACTTTAAGAGGAACCAGACTTCTCATCTGGGTGACACAGAATATCCATTTATTTCATCTTATGGTAATGATTATCACACTGTAGCCTTGGGTCATCAATTGATTTGTTAAATGTGATTTCTTAATGAACTAGTCTTATTTAAGTTACTGTAATTGGTTGGGTTCCACCTGTTTTCCAGCAGAAGTGTGTGTGTGTGTCATCTTTTTTTTTTTTTTGCTAACATGAGTCATTTTTTATTAAAGAGTAGTCTCCATGTGATAATCGGTGTAGGTTTATTTTTATTGTTAATGATTGCACGCCGGTCTGCTTTTGTTCAGGACATTAACACAAATGTCTTTCAAACTTAATAAAGAGACACGTCCAATCGATAGTCTATTGTGCACAGTATATACAGAAAAAAAAGACCACATGTACACTTGATGCTGCTGAAGGACATCACAAAACCGTTTTATTACTCACCACAAATTACAAAATTAACATATAGCTGTATATATTTGTTGCTTACTGTAGTTATATAAGTCTTATATATATATATATATATATATAAGTAGACTATATATATATGACTATATAGTTATCTATACTTATATAACTACAGTTATATATATATATATATATATATATATATATATATATATATATATATATATATATATATATATATATATATATATATATACTTTTTAAATGCTAAAGACGAACAACTACAATCAAGTAGTTCAAAGTGTGCAATACAGGCAGGAGCAAGATGATGGTGATGATGAAGAAAACAGAAGAACAAATGATCATCAAAGCACATTAACCCCTGAAACAGAGGGTTGGATTTTGGTCTGCGGTCCTCATCTTACACTCTTATGTTTATACACTAATGCAACAAAAGAATCCTGGGGAAAAAATGCTCACAGCACTGCTGAGGTCAAAGCGAGAGAAAGCCATCACTATGGTTACGAGAGAGGAAATAAAGACGGAGAAAATGTAAAGGTTAATCAATTTTTCAATACCAGACAATCCTGATGGATGACGTAAGCTGGCTTTGTATCCAGGAAACAAGACTAAACAAGGCTAAGTGCTGGTTGGACAAGTGTGTGTGGGCGTACATACATGCTGGAGCAATTATGAAAGCAGGTTTGGACCCATGAGGACCAGGTAGTAGCTGCTCATGCATAAATGTAGTGTATGTGTGGTTTTTAGGCATACACTTAAAGCTCACTGGGGAAGAGCTTTCAGGATGGCATTGACTTCTTCAGCCACAGCGGTTAGAGCAAACTCAAATTGGTCCTAAGGAGAAACAAATAAAATATATATTTAATCAAAGCCAAAAGCAAAACCGGCATCATTTTCGCCTGTTTCTTTGTAATTAGGCTCAACTTTAAAAAACATTTTTATAATCATATTATTTGGAACATTGGTACTAAAGATACAAACTGGTCAAAGTACGTTTGTATTTTCTGTAATTTTCTCTATAATATCTGAGGTCTGAATACCGTTGCATAAGATTTAAGTGCCAATCAGCTTACGCAAATATGCAAATACAGGCTTTGTAGTACAGTGGAAAAGGAAGGATGGAAATGCAGTTGCAATTTTTATCATATCATATTATCATATCAGAAAATGTATCTTTGCCTGTTTTAATTGTGTATTAATATGGCAAACAATATTTTGTGCATTATTAATTAAAAAAATAATAAAATAAAATGTTTTGGGGAGCAATTTTTCCTTCTTTTCCAACAAAATATGATTTTTTTCATTGTGCTTTCACATTTTTAGAATATATGAAAAAACATATTGATGAAAAAGCACAAGTACCACAGAATTATTCTTAAATGATGTCATCTTTTGACATTATTTAGAAGGCACATAAAGATTATTTTTGTGTCTGATAGCATAATATATAAATATAACTGTTTAATGTATTTATAATTGGCACCAGTAGCAACATTGATCACAAGCCTGCATGTGTTTTTTTGAGGTCTGCGTTACGTTATGTTCTTTGAGTGTGCGCTTACCTTTCTGGAGCCCTGCCGGTCTCTGGTCGCGAATGTGCTCCAGGGTTGCAGCGATATCGATTTCCTTCACGCCTATACCACAAAAACAGCACAAAATATTTCTAAATATATTTAAAAATTTTTTAATTTTTATCCAAAGGTAAATAGGAAATGACACATTAAGCAGCCCTCTCCAACCCCCCCACCCCCTAATATATCCCCGGTATACCCAAGTCTGCACATTGCTGTGATTAAAAAGCTGATTAAGTATATAAGCAGCCAAAGAATTCAACCCTTTTGCCATGCGGTTTAGAACCATGTCAATCAAGATGTATGTTCCAGTCCCGGCCCTGTACCATCACTACAAAAAAAAAGGTGAGTACAGTTATAATAGAATTCCAAACTAAACCCAATATTACAAATTACAAAAGCTACAAAACCGTAAAATTAAACCATTAGGGGCCGTTTACATGCTTAAAGGGGTCATCGGATGCAACATGCACTTGTTTGAACTAGACTGTATGTTGCCACCCTATAGTAATAAAGATCCACCCAGTGGTTTTCTTTCAAGTTGTTTTCAGACGCCTGCTTTTGCAGATGTCAGCCACAGACCCATGTCACACAGACCACCCCCAGGCCCATCGTTGCCCCATTTAATCGTGCCATTGAAGATTAACATAGACCTGCCCCGAGTGAGATGTAAACTGTCGCCATTGATGTTTGCGTGAATTATTTCTCACCAGGTTTTGTTAAGAAGTTACTCCTCCTAAAAATCAGATCAGTACCAATAATTCATGTTTCTGCTTCACCTCCAGAAGAAGTGTGTGTATTTTTTTTACGAATCTTTGCAAATCACCTTTTTTAATAATGTTAAAAATAAGTTTCATGATGAATGCGGCTTAAGTGTAAACTCTCAGATAACATTGTAATCCTTTCTATGTACAACATTTTTTATATAATTACTGTTAATAAGGAACGATGCGTTAAGGTGATTTACATTGTCGGTAAAGCTAACATGATAACAATACATTAATACTTTTTTTACCGTCCCAATAAAAATTTATTTAAAGTATATTATAGACTTTATATTAAGAACCTAAAGAATCCTATCAACCTGAGCTCATTTTTTCCCAGACGAGTCAGACGAGTCTGTGCTACAGGATAAAAAATTCCCAACAGTTTTCAGAATTCTGCAAATGCACCGCGGGTCATGTGACAAGAACCAACCAAACAGCTTTCTTACCTTTTCCGTTTCACTAAAACCTCAACAGAAAAGTGGGGGAACAACTGATCACTGCATTTTTTTTCGTTTCTACATAGATAAATTTTGTAGCAGATTTATATCAAGGTTGGAAATCTATTGTTGAAATTTCCTTGTTGTAACGCTTTGAAAAGCAGGCATAAGCGGCACGCCTAGCATTTTCCACATGTTTTTGGGGCGCTATATGTGAACAGCCTCTTTAATGCTCATCAATGCTGGATTTACTTATTATTGTAAATATGTTTAATTTTTTTTTCATCATAGCATATTGGAGGATTTATGTGATATAAGGTACATCTAATTCTTCTAATACTTTTAGGTTTGGCTTTTAGCTTAGACCAGATATGTTAAATATTTCCACACAAACAAAAAATCCTGTTGTTTTCTAATTATTTTAAATGCACTCAGCTGCTACTTTATAAGGTACATCTAGTTTTACTTTTTTTTTTATCAGGTTTTTCAACCACCGGCATGTGGAACAAAGTGCATTATGAACAGTGAAGTTAGAGCACTTGAACACCTTAATATTAATGAAAAATGGAGAGCGGTTACAGACAGCGATGAGGGATAAAAGGATAATTGCGGATGCAGAAAGAAGAGTGGTAGTTAATTATAGACTAAGTGGTCCATCTAAGCAATGGTTCACTTTGCACATCCAAAATATTCTACTGTATGGTATAAGAAAAAACTAGCATACATTTATGATCTTCTTCTACTTTTGGCTGTTCCCTTTTAGGAGTCGAAACAGTGAATCATTTGTCTCCACCTAACCCTATTCTCTACATCCTCTTCACTCACACCCACTAACTTTATGTCCTCGTTTATCGCACCCAAATACCTCCTCTTTGGTTATCCTCTTTGCCTTCTTTCTGGTAGCTTTATTTCTAACATCCTTCTACCAATATATTCACTATCCCTCCTCTGTACATGTCCAAACCACCTTAATCTGGCCTCCCTGACTTTCCCCAAACACTCTAACATGACTTTTTTTTTTATTAGGAAATGGAACTAAGGGGAAATGAAACAAAAATGTAAGCGATTGTTTATAATTATTGGATTTCACTTCTATACCCAGGTCAAGATTAGGTCTCTGTTTGAAATTGTATACTATTTAAGTAAGTACTAGATTTCAGTAAGTATGTACTATTTATAATAGTATGGTTATGGGTACTATAAATGAACATCAGACTTGTTACATCCACCTTGTCGATATTGTCACATGACATCTGACATCACAGCAGTGCGAATTGAAAGATGGATAATGTTTAACTTAAATGATGTTGAAGGAGTATAATTTACCTACCAACTAAAAATATCCTAATGTATGGTATATAAAACAACTATACAGAACACGATGATGTAGTAAAATCCAAAAGAATATTTTAAAAAAAGCATTTCAGTTGATCTTATACTCTGTATGGTTTGTGTTCGTAATACAGTTGGAATTTCTATTGAAATGACAATGCTAAATACATACTAGGATAACATAAGGTTCGTAGTTCATAGCTATAGTCAGTAAATGTATAGCTATAAAGACACTAATACCAAACAAACAAGCAGGAAAGCTAATACAGTGGTGAAAAAAACATGGCTGTAGCAGTCGTTATGTTTGTGTACCTGCAGTGGACAATAATTGGGCAGGAACGTCCTCGGTAGCATTTATTAACCTTTCTGTGTAAAAAATAAGCAGAGGGAAACAAAATTAAAGGAGAAAAACATCCAACCATTAAGGAACAATACATTATGCAACGTTCACATTCATGTCACACTTTAATTTAGCAACGATTCAAAAGGTGAACAAGACCCGTATTTAAAGACTGAGGACATTTATATGCACAATAAGATATAGAATAATCAGATAGATGTCATTTTAACAGAAAATAAATATCGTAACTATGTATTTTGGCAATGAGATATTTTTTATTTTGTTTGGATATTTTGCTCCGGATAAGGGTGTCTGCCCAATGCCGAAAATTTATATTGTTTTAACTAAAGCAAAATTGAACTATATTATATTTTCCAGGGCGTCCCCCTCCTGCCGTTTGCCCTATCAGAGACGACTGGGATGGGCTCCAGCAGATCCCGTGACCCCGAATTAGGGAATAATCAGGTATAGAAGATAAATTAATGAATGAATATTTCTGTAATGAGTGTATATTTTATTTGTCTTAAGTTAGGTGTTTATCTTGGCTCGCTTTCAGAAGTTTTAGATATATATATTGGAATTAATTAATCTCACTTACGTTCTAGTAAACTAGCACAAGGACATGCTTTTGTTTGTTAGATTTTTTTTGGTAGATTGGTTTAAGCCATTTTTCATTATTACATGTTATTATTTATATATATGAAGGCTGTCCAAAGTTCTGTACAGATCAAGATACACAAATAAAAATTAAGATTAAAAATTAATCTATAAAGCAACAAACATGAAACTAAAGAAAAAATAATTAGAAAAAAATTTGCTTGCCTGCTACACGTTAAAATATTAATGCAAAGAAAATTCAGAATATTCGGTATATATGATGAGTTTAATAATCTATTGGCATGAAATGATTCGAGATTGAGTCATAATTGTAAACAAACAAATACAAATTCTTGTATTTACAAATCTTAACAATTCCTTAAACATAGCTGAGATTTTAGTAGCTGAGCCTTTGTTCTCTATTCTTTCTAACTAGCCAGCATAGTATTTTATACTGTAACATTTATATATCAGTTAGACTGATAATAACTCATGAGACGTAATAGAAAAAAATGTACGTCCTGTGCTGTGATCAATATTTAACTATCTACTACTGTATATCCGTATAGACAGGCTTCACCATTGAAATATACTGTTTCTGCATGCAGAGGCACTGAATGGTGCATAGTTTGAAAGGGAAAGGTTTGAGTAAACGCATGATACAGAGAGATGGGATAAAGAGGAAGAGGATGAGCAAGATGAAGCTTTGAGGCGATGGAGCGTACCACCAGCGTTGCTCTTGCTGCAGCCACACCTGTCCGTGCTCATTTTTGTGACTATGCAACTGGAGTCAGATTACTAGCTGCAAACCACAAAAATGACACAGACAGCTGTGTATACCACGGGCCCTGCTGCGCTCCATCGCACGTGGAAAGAAAAAAGACAGACCAAGAATCAGACAGACAGACGGATGGACAGAGAGAGAAAGAAAGCAGAGATTCGAAGAGGCAGAGTGATGCAGAAAATATGAAAGACAGATGGAAAAAAAACACACAGAAAGAATGGTGTATGAATAATGCAAATGTTTGCGCATAAATGCAAGTACCTGCGAAAGTCCAGCAGAGGGCGCGTAGAGGTTGGTATACCCGCCGCAGGCCAGCTTAAAAAGTGGAACTGGGTTAGGGTGCGGGTCTCCTGCGTCTGCACGTTTTTTAGGTAGAAGCTCCGTACCAGGAAGTCATTGCACCAGATGTGCTCTGACACCAAGTTCACCTGTGCGTCATGTGATGTTTACAGTCAGCTTACAATTTTATGTCAAGCTAGCAATCAAGATATTTCCCCTGATTTCGAAAGCCTTTTAGAGAAACAGACCCAAGCACCTCATAGATGTGGTAGAGGGATGAGCCCTCGTCAGGCCAATAGCGATCACACTGCTTCTCTCCATCCTCAACAAGCGCGGTCATCATCACTATCACCGTGCAACCGTTCTCCCAGACCATCTACACCAAATAACACACAACCACTTATCATGAATAAACATGACACCTACAATTTTTCCAACTGAGCATTATTAATTTATTAACATTTATAGTAATTAATAGCTAGTCTATTTTTTTAGGACAAAATGAGGCCGTTTGAAAGCATAGCAAAGAACGATGCTAGGCGCTAGTTTTAATTTTATTTTATTGCTATTTTTTTTAGCTATTTTAGCTGTTTTTTATTAAGAAAAGGAACTTCAGAAAAGGAAACAAAAAATTTAAGCGATTGTCTATAATTATTGACCTTTACTTCTACACCAAGTTTAGGATTAGGGCTTCGTTCGTAAACATATACTATTTAAGTTTGTACTACATTTCAGTAAGTTCGATTTAGTATTTTCAATGAAATTCGGATTACTACATCCACCATATTGATATTGTCACATGACATACACAATAAAAAGTATAAAAAAAGTTAGATAACATTGAACTTTCCACGAGACTTAGTGCCATTGTGATGGATGCCATCTACTTCACTTATTGGTCCAGTCCCTTTTTTAGAAATAGGAAGATTCGGCAACTCTTTCATAAAAATATTAGTACTGTCCCTAGTGTCCCTAGTGTCATTAAAGAGTAATTAAAGTTATTTTTTTTAAAATTGTTACACCGATTCTACCCCAGCAATGTTTTTTTTTATTCAATAAATGCTACCTGAGATTGAACCCCTCTGCATTTTTTTGTTGAGTGGAGGGTGAATCTGTCCCTCAGTTTTTTTTTTTTTTTGGGGGGGGGGGGGGGGGGGGGGGGGGGGGGGCGGGGGTCAGGGGGGGGTGGACTGGGGGGTGACAGGGTTTGGAAGAGATTTCGTCTGTTTGTACTTGCTGCTGCGTTGTTATACAATTTGTCTTTGGGACGTCTTCTTATTGTAACAAGAAATATTTTCTGATGAATCTATTAATTTTTCAAATTTTACAAATTTTTGATATGTAAATGATTTTTTTGTCTATAAATCCTCTGTTTAGAATATTTAGCAGGAATTTAAAATATTATTTGGAGACTATTTCCACTTTCAGCAATCACAAAGCTTTAAAATTAATAATATTTGTGCTCTTTTATTATTATTACTACTTTTTGTCTTAAAGTTAAATTATTAAGTTAATTAGTACAGCTTGTTAATTGTTTTTCTTGTTTTTTTTCTGACATATTACCCACTGTTTATAACTGTATTAATATTGTCAGTTACTGTTATTCTGATTATTTGTTTAATAACTTAATCATTTTTTCCTTAAGTCTAAAATACCACCCACAGTCCTTACAAAAATTACAAAGAATAAATTATGTTTATTAACATAACTAAATTATGTTTATTGAGTATACAAGAAAACAATGTTTATTTTCTTCCACAGGCATGCTTTTTTTGTATACTGTATTTCACATACTAAGGATACTCGCCTCGCATACTCAATTTCGCCTACTATATTGTAACGTCACGGACTTCCGGACAGGCAAATTCGCGGAGAGCTACTTTGCGTATTTCCAGTCAGGCACGTCCATGGTTGCAACCAAGCGCGGTTGCCAGGCAACGCCGCCATGCCGCCTAATCAGCGGAATACAATGCACCTGATCGCGCGCCTATAAAAGAACAAAGAACTAAGCAGTCGGCGTGCGGTCATTTAGGTAGCACCAGGTATGGGGCACAGCCCTGGTATAGGAGAGAAAGAAAAACGAGAGAGAGAGAGAGAGAGAGAGAGAGAGATAGAGAAGAGAGAGAGAGAGAGAGAGAGAGAGAGAGATAGAGAGAGAGAGATAGAGAGAGAGAGAGAGAGATCGGAGAGAGAGAGAGAGAGAGAGAGAGAGAGAGAGAGAGAGAGAGAGAGAGAGAGAGAGAGAGAGAGAGAGAGAGAAAGAAAACAAAGGAGAAAAAGAGATGAGAAAAAGGGAAAAAGAAAAGGAAATGTTAGGAAAAGCTGTGAGTTGCTTTTTGTGTGAAGAGACTTTTGGTTGGCTTTATTATTTGGGTTTAAACAGCAGAAGAGATTTTAGTTTATTTATAAGTTTGAGGTGACGACTGTAAATGCGTCTCACACACTCCAGCACCAAGCACACATTCCTTTCCTGTCTTCCATAGTTCCCACCTGAACATCACTCTCTCCTCCTCGGTTCTGCAGAAGGGTTCTAAAATACCATTAAGTGCTCTCCCCTTGAGGGCACCACTCCTCTCCCCTTGAGGGCACACACACTATATAGTATGGAAGTATGGTTCGGTATTAAAAAAAAAAAATGCTGTTTTACTTTCAATAGACTTTCATTATTAACTTTCTCTGCTATGCATGCTTAATCAGCTGAGCTTGTGTGTTTTTAGTTTACATTTTTAATTTGTGAAAATACATGCTATGACAGGTAGCACAATTTTTTTATTTTTTTTCTTCTGTACACCAAGGATGAGAATAAAAAGATGAGTAAAAGGTTGGGGTAGTGCATATAAACAGTGACGTACTTCGTAAACAGTCCTTGTCCAAATGAGCATTTTAATGTTATGTGCAAATATTGATGTGTAGAGCAGCTTAAAGTTCAGTTTTCCATGTGTGAAGTCACATGTGTTTCAGTGCTAAAGAACGCTGAGCAATGCACATCATTTAAAGCTTTATTTCACACATGCTGTAGCCTTCCTGTTAGGTTATCCCTTCTTTCCTTTATACTTTATAACTCCTTATATATTCACTGCTATAGCAAACCGCATGATGCTGCTTGATGGCTCATTCCATTTCAGCGCTTTTCGCATTCTAATTTCTTGGTTAGTACATACTGTGCAATAAAGTTTTGGGAAGAAAAAATAAATTGTCACATCTACTTTACAGCAGAGTGAAATTTATTTCTTCGCATATCCCATCTTAGAAAATTGGGGTCAAAGTGCAGGGTCAGCTATAAAACAGCGCTCATGGAGTGGAAAGGGGTTAAGGGTCTTGCTCAGGGACCCAACATTAGCTGACTAGCGGTGGTAGGGCTTCTTTCTGGTCTTCTAATCAACATCTCAGCACCTTAACCATTTGAGCCGCCACTGTCCCCTAACAGATAACCAAGCGGTGGGTCAGTGGGTAAGGTGATGGACAGCTGAGGAACTAGGAACACCAAATTGGGCCCCCAAGCAAGGCCCTTAACTCTTAACTGATCAGTTAAATAAAAAAATAGATGAAATGTGAGCTGTTAGTATAAGAACAGATTTCAGGCCAAATGTTATGTTTGTTACGCTGCCCTTATTCGCCCTTATTCACAGCAACGATTGTCTGCTAACTTTTAAAAAACATTTTAAGAGACAGCATTTTATTCAGGCTTTTGTAAAAAAATAAAATATTTTATTTTATTGAGTCGTTGCACATTATTTGTATATACAGAGTTTTTGTTGTGTGCTTTTGTCTTTTATGTAGTGATTTCTATTTCATTCTGTTATTGTAAGGTGAACTTGACCGTTTCGAAAAGTGCCAATATATGAAATGTATTATTATTAAATGACAAAAATGTAAAAATATTGTGCAGGTAGGTGTGTCTCTAGTATCAGCCCTCAATAACAGTCAGAGGTAAAACTCTTGGTTTTTAAAAGGTTTTCCAGAATAAAAAAACTTCAATAAATATCAGAACTATTTTTTCTTTCTCGTCTTATTATTTTTCTATTCTCAAGCAATTGGTTTACTTCCACCAGTCAACTCTTCGTTATTATATAACAGCTACTAAGTGGGAGTGGGAACACTTATTCCTCCCAGACAGCTTTTCACACCGCTGCTCATGCTGTGTCACAAGGGCATTTAAGGCATTTAAAAGCTAACAGATGGCCATGATTGGCTGGTGTCACTGTAACTGACAGGAGACAGAACCCATAAAAAATGTACCATCCTTAATGTCCAAAAAAGATGGCTAATTTCACTTCCTTGTCTTATGGCCACAGATGACTGGACCACCAGAGTGAACAATTTTCTGTTTGGGATCTCAGTATCCTTTTATTAGCATCTTTTTAACAAAAAAAAAATGCAATTATTCAGTATGTGCTTAATTAGCAGAGTCCGACCTGCTCCCGAACTACCCTAGAGCTGCATTTGTAATTCTCCAATTCCCTTTTAATAATAACATCCTTTTGTAGTAGCGTGTTTGCAATGAGACTTGTTGTTTTACAATTTACTGATTATGGAGACAGGGCTACCAGTCGCAAACGTTATATACACATTTCTTGATGGGAAGAGGTGTATAAAGTACCCTAAAGGAACACTTAGGGGCAGTAAAAGTATAGTTATTTTACTAGAAAATGGGTAAAGATGGAGAATGTGGTTAAGATGTTAGACTGCTTATTGGATCGGGGTTCAATTCCCAGCACCACCAAGATGCCACTGCTGGGCCCCCGAGCAAGGCCCTTAACCTCCAATTGCTAATTATTTATCCAATTGAATAAGGGCATCTACCAAATGCTGTAAATGTAACTTAAGTCACCATTTAGAATATTACTTGAGTATGTATAACTATATGATATTGTACAAAGTATGAAAAGTGTTTTTTTTAATATTAAATTACAAAAAATACAACATACAAAAGGAAAAATGAAGAAAATTGTTCTATTTTAACTTCTATTTTCTTTTTGTTTAATGGCAAATGATAGTGTTAAGAATAATAATTATAATTTATTTAAAGAACAAACAGTACAATTTTGTTTATTCAAACATTAGAAGTCTTAATTAAACAATTTTAAATGACTACTGCCTTCCAAAAATTTGTTAAATAAAAAAGCAAACGTTAAAATTTACATTTACAGCATTGGGCAGGCGGCCTTATCCGGAGAGACTTACATTTATCCACTGCACTACCACGTGACAGGGCTTTACTGACTGTATGATACCAGGCCAGGAAGTGGTCACATGATGAAAGAACGACTCAGGACATGAACCAATGTTTCCTGTATCCCGAAAAAAGTATGGGGAAAAATTGAACTAATGGCTTTCCGTGATGTATAGATATGACGAGTCATATTAAGGACTACTCTACTTCTGTTGTAGTAAGTAACGAATTAGCTTTGGAGAAATGTATCGTAAAATTAAAAGTATACATTTTATTTAGGAAATGTAGTGGCGTAAAAGTTAATTAAATAAAAATTTAAAGATATATATAGATATATATATATATATATATATATATATATTATATATAAAACTCATGTTAAGTTATGTGATGAAATATTACCACTTCATTACATTTCACATCTGGTTTTGTGATAAATTTCGAATACATTTGCTATTTTTGTATTCTGCTTATACTAGTATAATCCGGTTATGTGCATTTGTTGTCATTTGGAATTGGGCTTTTACTTCCAATAAGTTAATAACATGTTTAATTAAAGTGTTTTTTTTAAAAATGTATAAAATAGACGGTAGAATACATAGTAGGCTACATAGAATAAGTGCATATTGTGTAGTTTGTCATTTGGGTCTAAATTGTGTCCAAATGATTTATATTAGTGCAGACATTCCAAGTAATGTTGCATCTAACTTGCAACATGTAATTGCAAGTTAGAAATGTAATTCACATACACCTAAAAGGTAGTTTTATTTCTTTTACATATTAACACTCCGATACAGTATACACACACACACACACACAACTGACCTGCCAAAAATCAGAGATGGTATGCGAAAGTGGTCCTTGGGTGGCGATATACGCTGGCATTCTGGGGTCGTGCTCGATCTAAGAGGACAAAAAAAAAAAGAGACAAAAGGTTGTGGGTCAGACCCTTAAGCTTCTTTAGGACCCTAGATTGTTCGATTATCCTATCGCCATGGCAGCAAGCTATTCATGTGATCAGTGCACAAGAAGGCTTAATAGTTGAGCTGCTGGTGCTACAACAGAACAGTGGGGATTCCGCACCACCTCCACCTCCTTTAGCCAGAGCTACATCAATGCCATGGCAACAGTAAGTTGGGGATTCCGAACCTAAGGCACACCTCTATGATATAAATGGATTTTGTTACGTTACCCACGAAATGTAGATCGTAAGCAAATGGCCTGAAGGTCTGATTGAAGATGGCAGTGGCAAAATATATATATATATATTTTTTTTTTTAATATAAAAGACATGCACAGTCATTGGTAGCTAATTATATATAAAAAAAAATTCTTCAACCTACTATGGTGCTAGCGTTAATGTAGTCAGCTCTTGAGGGGTTAACTTCAGCCTTCAGTTTCACCCGGGAGTGATCATCTGTACAACACAGTTACACACAATTTACACCTGCGGAACAGCAACATTATATTTTTACAAACAAAGAAAAATTGCTTCGTTATAAAAATGGGCTCACATGGTACAGCATCCGGACAGCGATTCTTCCTAATATTTGAATCATTCTGAGCGACAGACACAGTGCTGAGTTCCGCTTGGTAGGAACACAACGCCTCCCACTCCTTCAGTAAACGGTCCTTATTTTTCACATGGTCCTCCATATATGCCTAGAGATAAAACCTCTTATACTCTAGTTTGCCTCTTATACATTTGGAAAATGGTTGCTAGAGTAAAAAAACAAGGCGATTCTGTCTTTGTGTACCAGTATCATGTGGCCAGTGGAGATGTCCATGTTGGACTGCGCTGGCTCCTCGCACCAGGAGGGAGTGCTGCTGTGTGAGCTGGGGCTGGCTTGAGGGGCATCACTGAACTGAGATGATACGCTACTAATCCTCGAAGTATCCGTTCCTCCTCCTACTACTGCTCCTCCGGTCCCACCCCCTCCTGTAGGGACCCCACTTTCTGGCCTTCCTGAGGAGGATTTAGCAGCCATGTGCTGCCTACAAAGATCCTAAAAAGTAGGCGAAACTAATTAAATACCTGGGGAAAAAAGCAAACCTTGAACTCTTAATGATAGAAAACAAAAATAAAATATAGTTCAGTCTAATGGTATGCTTACCTGGTACGCATAGTGTGTGGCACTGCCTGCTTCTGGACCCAGGCCTAACTTCCTAGAAGCCAGTTGCTGGGCATGGCTTCGCAAACATGCTATAGTTAGTGAGCCCACTAAGAGCCCACCCACACAAGCCACGCCCACAAACATAAGAAACACCCACTGGCTGCTTTTGTGCACACGTGTTGCCATGGGCAGCCCATTCTTATTCTGTAAAAAAAATCAAATCAGCATAATTAAGGAACACTTAATTAAAACCTGGATAATCTAATTATAATTACCATCAGGTAATTGCTGCCGCTAAAAGGCGGGAACATTTTAAAGCGATTCTAAGGGCCCACACACTTTGGTGGCCCCCAGAGATTTGTTTTATTAGTAGTAACAATGCAGAATGGATGTGGTAGGGGCCCAACCTCATATCGCCTGCCCCCGATTACCATAATAGGAATTTTAACTCTTTATAAAAGGTAGTCAATAAATTATAATCATAACGTATATTTACAGTAACATAATACATATGCAAATTACTTACTTGTATGAGATTTAGTAAGGTGGATGATCAACATCATCTAAGTAAAGATTGTTAAATAATAATGAAAGATTTCTGTGAGGAGACATTTTTACGTATTTCGTCAGGAGTCTTTGGTGCATAAAAACGTCGGTAAAACCGCAACCATAACATTTTCCCTTTAAAAGGCACAGTTTATCTATTACATATTGCCTTTAGGAGTAAAGAAAAGGCTGCTAAAGAAAATGATTGTTTATACCTGATAACAGCAACTAATTATTTTTGTGGATGTTACACAATATTCAATGTAACGATAACTCTTGAATAAATAGAAATGTCAATAAAATGTCACCTCCTGATGCCAGATTCCAGCATTATTTACATCTGTACATTATTAAAACGTTTGTCTTTGTTTTATTAACATCTGTGTAATTACTTTTTGTACAGAAACCGTGGACAGAGAGATTAACTGAATTATGCAACAGGAGTCATTTGTTTTTTGTGTGAATGTCACAATAGTACAATGGCTCCTAAATCTGACTCTCGAGTCTATTCTAATTTCGTACAATTGCATGTATATTTTAACTAATGTAGTGGAATTAATTCATGCTTCAGTAACAGACGAGTTTCCATGCACCTCTTTTCAGTGGTTGAACGAGTTAAACACTTGTTCCATCAAGAGACCACCCAGGCTACTCCAATCTGCTAGACATTTTTTAAAAGAAACGGATTTAAAGGGGCGGGAAAACAGGGAACAGGAACACACACACACACACACACACACACGCAGGACCGACCGAGCATCTTAAAAGGAGGTTGTCTGGGTTACCAGAAGCCTCACCCAGTTGTCTGGGTTACCATGAGCCTTTACTAGGGGCAGCAGTTGCCATGGTAACATCCGAAATGCCTGATGATGGGCCTTTGGCCCTCAAAAGTGACAAAAAAGAATGAGGAAAAAAGTGATGGATGAAAAGAGTCGTAATAGAGCTGACGTTCAACTACATCTACTGGTAAACACACTGAACTGCAATGAATCGTTCCTAGATCTGACCCGCCGCTCAAGAGAGATGCTCTGGTTTTCTATTTCTGCCTCTCTATTGGTATGAGCCAGACCACACAGGCGTCGGGGCATTACATCACCACCATGTTCGTGGCAACTGCGCTGACCTTGTTGCCATAGCAACCGCCTCACCTGACATCACCGTCTGTGAAGACATTGCAGCGAAGTGAGATGAGTGCACGAAAGGATTCCCTTACCTACGTCCTACAACTTATTTCCTGATTTTAAATGTATAATGCATGATTATAGATTCAGGGTTTGGATTCATTTACTCTTCACTCAAAAATCTGACAGATACATTCAGCTATCTGTGCCATACGCATTTACTTTTCATATAATTGGACTATTAATGGATGGAGGTGTTCGGATTTGCATCTACATATATAACTATTAATTTGGATAGTATATAAAATTCCATTCTTTCAACGATTTTTAAAAACAAGTACATGCATGTATAAAAAATTGTGAGTACTATAATGTAAAATCATTAAAAATGCTATCTTTATCCATCCACTGAAATTTTAATACAAATTATAGAACAACTACATAAACCAATGAAAAGTAGTACAGGAAGTTATAAACTCACCCAAGATACATACGCAGCCCCTTCGTGTTTAAGAGAAATGACTGCCTGTGTCTTTGATGCAAACCCCAAGCGGCGGACAAACGTGATGCCCTCTAGAGATATATAGATTTTTTTTAGCCTTATTCGCCAAATTAAAGTTACGTAAACATAAACTAAGCTTTAACGGAGGACAGAGTAGACATTAGGGACTAAATAAATCTCTGAAACGAAACACCGGGCTGAAACAGAAGAGCTTGTGGGACCCCTTCAGCTTGGCCGCTCGCGAATGAAATCCCGCGCGCGCGCCTGTCAGTTTGACACTTATGAAGTCGTCGTCATGGCAACAGAGAGAATGGTGACGAGGCGGGATGAAAAGGGTGGGGGGCGTTAATGCCTTTTCAAAGAAGCTCAGCCAGTCTTTGCATGACATGAAATGAAAGAGAGAGAGAGAAACTAAAAAAATACCTAATATGTGCGTACAGACAAAAGCTATTTAGTGCTATGTATGCGTATTATCTAAGCAGTTAAATATAGATAAAGATGTCCAATCCGAATCAGACGTATATAATTCTTAGGCAGTAATTGGGTTTTGTGTCTGAAGTTGCCCAGTTGTAAGCTTTGAGACATAAACCTGTGCTTTGGCCGCTTATTTGAATGATCGATAGGCTACCAGTCACGGAGTTCTATGTTGATCAGATGAAGTGTTATAATGTGGGAAGTGGTGGCTTAGTGGTTAAGATGTTGGACTGATAGAAAGACAAGAGTTCGATTCCCAGCACCACCAAGCCACCACTGGGGGGCCCCTAACCTTAATTGCTCAGCTGTATAAAAGACATTAACTGTTAGTTGATCTGGATTTATGGAGTCTGCCATATGCAGTAAATGTAATTGGGTTGTTACACATTTTGCTCTCAGGTTTTTTGTAAGGAAATAACCTGCAAAGTGTTTTGAAACAGCTATAGTATCTACCGTATATCCAACTACACAAAAAAAATTACCTCTTCAACACCTGCCTGGAGCACCTTCAGCCCGGTTTCAGCCTCTAAAACGTTCTTCTCAGCCACTGCTTAAAAACATTAAAAAAAAATATCAAAAGACATCAATCAGAGTTAGCCGTTTTACCAGCTACCCGTGGTGGTTCAGGTGTGTTCAGCTGTCAGATACCATTTCAGATCAGTGTGGAATGAGGGAAGAGCTCATCGTCTCTGATTGACTGAACACACCTGAGCTGAGGTAGCTGGAAAAACAGGCAAAACAAAATAACTTTGGTTACCCATCCCTGACTGAGAATAGTACAGATCTAATGTGTGATTAGTTATTTGTCATCATGAAACATTATTACATCATGTTCTTCCACACTCACCAGGCTTCTCCGCAACTTCAGCATCTGACAGGTTCTGGCTTTTTGGGTGAGCTGGGAACGTGAGAGCTGGACCTACCAAGCTGCAAACAGAAGGTAATAGTCATGCACATGAAACAAGAACAAAGAGGATATGAGAGAGGAAGTAAGTCACAAGGGGGATCAGAGGGTCAGGGAGACACAGAGATGAGCATGATATTATTTCTGTCCAGCACATGGTTCTCCAATAGACCTCTGCCTCAACACAGCTTGAGCTCAAAATACAAAAGGTTTAGAACACAAAACGTTGCTTCTGTCCTATCATTAAAGGCAAAAAATGCCTTTTGAAGCAATTGAAAAAAATCAAAAATCTGTTTCTTTTACTAAGCATTCAAATCTAATAAAAATCTTGTAAAAATTATGCACTCATTTAAAAAGGATCTTTTCTGAGCGTTATAATAAGCCAAAATAAACACAATGTTCCGACATGTGGGCTGTGAAGAAAAAAAAAAAAAGTATGAATAAATCAGGGTTGCCTTGTTTTTGCTTTTGTGAGTCTATTTATATAAAAATAATTTATACTGCTGCCAGTCAAAAATGAAAGCTTGACTATTTATTTAGTCGTTTAGACAATTCGTTGATTAAATAAAAAGGATTGCAATAAAATTACAAGCCAGAATCAGTAAAGACATCATAATGCTCAAGACGATTTTTCTACTATTTTCAAATACAGGCATCACATAATATATAAAAACCCCCAAACACATACAAAATATCTAACAAATGTAAAGGGTTTTGATGGTATTATAAAGAATAGGATGGATGAATGGATGCATTAATAGATGGATGGATGGATGGATGTTTGGACAGGAACCTTGCAATAAGTTATTTAAACATCACACATAGCACATGTTTGAGCTGGAAGTGGCAGAGCTGAAAATGTTGAGGTTTTCTTTTGAAGTGACAAGGTTGGACAGGAACGAGTTCATCAGGGGGATGGCTCATGTTAGGTGTTTTGGGGAAAAAGTCATGCAAGCCAGATTGAGGTGGTTTGGACATGTACAGAGGAGGGATAGTGAATATATTGGTAGGAAATAAAGCTACCAGACAGAAAGCAAAGAGGAGGTATTTGGATGCAATAAATGAGGACATGAAGTTAGTGGGTGTGAGTGAAAAGGATGTAGAGAATAGGTTTAGGTGGAGACAGATGATTCGCTTTGACGACCCCTAAAAAGGGAACAGCCGAAGGAGAAGAAGACACATAGCACATGTCTGTACCTTTTGTTTGTTACAATATATCCATACTCTTCCTTGTAATTGGTTTGATTCTTTGCTGGTGCTGTTTTAGGGACTCCTTTCCACCCCTTTTCCTCTCCCTTCCACCCTTTGTCCTGTTTCATCAAAGCTGCAGAAGAAGCTACACCGCCTTCCTCTTTAATATCGTTGACCTGTAAAGATCCACCACCAGTGTTGGGATTATTCTTTGCAGAAGAGGAAGCTGGGAAGATGGCGGGTACTGGAGCTTTTCCCACCATGTGAGTCATTTCTCCTTCACTGATCTTCATCTTCTAACAGCAAACAGATGAATCGAAACTCAATTTGGTGATCATTTCATGTAGTTTATAAATACACTTATTTTAGATGGACACAACAATAGCTACAGTGGATATATAGACCACAGATTTACAGATCTAGCTGGTGGAACATGGGGTTTACCAGTTTCTGTGGGGCCGAAGAATCAACAGTATGATCTATGGAAATAAAAGTGTAAAAGAAAAAAATGTCTATCAAAATCAATTAAACTATTCCTCCCAGATGAACAAATAAATAATAATTGTTTGTACACTACCCTGATTGTGTGAGATTGAAGGTTCGCTTTGGAGGAGATCCAGGACAGTGAAGAGACGTTCCATTTCTCCAGGATTCAGATGAGTCAGATCAAAGCCATGTTGTAGTAGAAGCTCATTCAGACTCTGTTGATTGGAGTCTAAACAGAAAAGAAAAGGAATTTCTAAGAGGCAGTTGCTTGTATGTGTATTTAGCATTCAAAAATCATTTAACATTCAGTTTTTGATGCCATATCCTGGGATGTCTAAAATTCGCCTTCACCTACACTTTTAGTTGCAATTTTCCTTCCCTTTTCTGTGCCATGACCTAAACAGGGTCACATGGAGCCTATCCCAGGGGCTACTTGAGAAAAAAGCCATACTATACAGTGGTATTTCCAGCATGAGCGCATGTTGAGAATGCATGTCCATCAGAGTTTCCCAAAGAAATCCCTCAAAGCAGGGAAGAACATGCAGAGTAGAAGGAAGAAACAAAATCCCTCTCCTTAGAGATTCGAGGCAAACATGCAATCTAATAAGACAGCAAGGCTCCTAGTTTCATGTAAACAGATTTGAAATCATAAATATTGTTTAATATTTATGACTTAACATCCTGTAATTTGGGGAAAAGCAAGCAAAACGTATTTTTAACTTGCCTGAGGAAGACACTGAACTGAATGGAGCTCATAATGGTGAACTACTTTAATCATGAGCTTGTGAACATTACTTCCTGATTATTTAAACTAATTTATAATATTATATGATTGTAAACAGAGAACATATATTCATTTAAACTTTGGTAGGAGTCACAATTTCAATCTGTAGCCAAATAATTTGGCGGGGGTAGTTAATGTTGTAATTAATTGGCTATTCTTTATTAATTGGTCATAGTAGTTCTTAATGACAATCATTTTTCTTTAGTAATTATCGAATAACTAAGAGGGAACTACCTTTTGTCCTAAATTAGCCATTACTTACTGCTTAGTTAATCTGGCTTTTATATTAGTTAACAGTATTGGTTTTAAGTCAAGTCAAGTCTCGTTGAGTTCATGTTTATTGTCTTGTCTTTGTCACTATTGTTAATAAACTGCACCATTGGGTTGTAAAATACTACTGCCTCAGTGGAAATTCATTACAATTGGTGATGTAGTATGATCTATTTCCTCCTAAATAGTTACGTACTACAGACCTACTGTCGCCACCATCACTTGGAGACAATAAGGCAGTCTCCGAATGGCCATCCGAACAAGACCACGGAAACTTTACCGCAGCATGAGTAACCTACTGGTTTATCTACTGGAGAACTGACCCCGCCGACTAAGCCTTTTTCTCCCAAGGTTTTTTTTCTCCATTTTGTCACTGATGGAGTTTTGGTTTCTTGCCGCTGTCGTCTCTGGCTTGCTTAGTTGGGGACTCTTAATATATAGATATCAATCAAATTGACTGTTTTAATAAATGTTTATTATTGTTGTTTCTGATGTATTTCTGTAAAGCTGCTTTAAAACAATCCTGATTGTTAAACTTGACTTGACTACAGACCATTAGTCTAAAATATCACTGTTTGTTTTGTTTGGCGTGACGATCCTTCTTGAGCATTTCATTGTTCATTACATTACAGCACAGTGAAATTTGTTTCTTCAGATATCCCAGATTAGAAAGTTGGGGTCAGGGCGCAGGGTCAATGGGTTAATGGTCTTCCAACAGTGGCAGATGTGGTTTGAATCCTGGTCTTCCTAGTCCTTCAATCAACTTCTCAGCACCTTAACAATTTGAGCCAACCCTGCCCCTAAATCAGAGGAGCGCGTGAACGCAGTACTACTAAAAAAAATGATGCAGTCGAGATTCTGACATTCGGGGAATTTGCAGGGGTCAGCATAACCGGAGTGCGATGATTAAGCCTCGCACTTGGTGAACCACTTTCTTGATCATTGTATCTCCCCTCCCAGTTAGGTATAATAACATTCATCACATTTGTTGATGAGAAATGTAACTTTATATATACGTTTTTTGAGCTGATTCCTCTACCAGCTGATTACCTATACCAGTATGTTCTATTCTTCAAATAGGCAAATCAGTCACATTGTAAATGCTAGTTCTAAAAAATATATACATAAGTATATTAAATTTTTTCATGGCCTCTATATATGCTGCATGTTTTGCAAGTCTTACAATCAAATAATCCAGTTTTCAGAGCATACTTACCCTCATTATAAGGCCTAAACTCTTTGGAGGGCTTCTTTTTCTGACCCTGGTTACTGGCTCTATTGCCATTGGAAACATAGTCTTTACTGTACTCTAGTGGAAAGTCCAGCTCCTGAAAGTAAGGTGAAGTGGATATAGGTGTCGCCACCCGGTGGCCAGTGGTGGGCTGTGCAGGAGAGGAGAGTATAAGAGACATCAGATCCTGCAGTAGCTGTGAGTCCTTATCCAGAGCATTAGGGCGAGGCCTTGCCACTCTGGAGGAGGATGAGGGATACATGTTCCCATCCACCAGGTTTAGAGAGCGTTCCTCTTCATCTTGGTAACCATACTGCTAGGTAAAAATATAAACATTTCAAATTTAAAAAAAAAAGTATTTAAACAAAAGGATGTGTGTGTGTCCATGTACACAAGTCTTAACCTTTTGGTAGGTATAAGGTTCCAGGCTTTGCAAATGAAGGGAGGACTGAGGAGGATCAACAATCATGTAGTCCATGTATTGCTGAAGTTTGGGGTTTAACTCCTCTGCTGGGCCTCCCCCAGACCTGGACAAGATGAAAAGATGATAAACGTTGTCCAAACTTTGCTTGTAAGTCAAATCACTAGTGCTCGCACCCGGGACGTCCTGGTCTTCCAATCAACAACTTTGCACCTGAATCATTTGAGCCACTACTGCTCCCACCACAGCCACTGCCCACTACCCACCACAGCCCCTCTTCAGTTTCATGCTCTACTTGCCTTCTATATATATATATCTATCTGTCTGTCTATTGTAGGTTTGGGTCATCAATATCAATGGTTTAAAAAAGGAATAAATACATCTTCAGCTGAAACAGAAGGAAAACTAGCCAAGACAAGATTAATACATTTTAAAAGAAGAATACAAACAAACAAAATTAAGATTTATTTTCTATTATTAAACTTTTTCAGTTGCTACTGTTAACATCTGACGATGTTTGTTATGGATACAAAAGTTGTCCATTAGATGGCTTAAGAGTTTAATAAGGACCACCCCAGTAAGTGACCTTTTAACATGCATTCTTTAGTGTTGTGGACGAAGTTAGGTGGTTTCGGTGGATTAAAAGAGGTAGAAAGCCAGGAGATCTGGAGACTGATGATATTTCCTTGACGCTTAGTACCTCTGGTGCTCAAAGCCATAATGAAGTCCCAAAACAAAATCGTACATGCTTGCAAAACTAAATTTTGGGAATATACTTGCCTTTCTGTTTGCTTTTGCTGGGGTGGAAGAAAGACAGAAGGAAACTAATACAGGAAATAGATAAGGATGACACTGGATACTTCCCTAGAGATGTAATTTACAGAGATACTGTATGCAGACATCAGAGATGACAATTGGTATGGGCTGAATTGAAAAATTAATTGGTCTATCAGGGAGGTCAGTCCAGGTAGCAGCACTGCTGGTAGGTAAATGGACTGGGAGAAGGATAATGCTTTCAGGTCTATTTAGCTTTTCAGTATAAACTGCATTTACACATTTGAGGGGAAAGTATAATGAGAACTGATGGACTTCTAGGATCGATGGTAATGTGCTTTAAGACTTGCCAAAATGTAAACATTCGTGGTACCCATTCGAGTAGGTACACTTTTAGACTTTGAAAGCCCCAAATCAATTTAAGTAGCAATTATAACAATTATATAATATAATTAAAATCACAATTGGCAATACAACTATTAAGTTCTAACTGAAGATCCTATTGGAAATATCAGTGATTTTCTGCTATTCTCACTTGTAACATAAGGATAGTACTGACTGACAGGACGAGGTAAGAAAAATTGTTACGCAACGGATCCAGAGTGTTACAAATGTCTTGTAAAATGATTACTGCCGCTACCTAGACACAATTTGCGCAATTGTAAATCGAAAGTGAAAGTAAAAAATTGCACGTAATTAAAGACAACTTAACTACCCAACTATATTTGTGAGAGAAATTGGTTTACTTGCATATCCTAGCTAAGGTCAGAGTGCAGAGTCAGCCCGGTACCCCTGGAGCATCTGGCAGGTTAAGGGCCGACAGTGACAACTTGGTGGTGGTGAGGCTTAAAACCCGATCCAGCCCGAACCGTAACTGCCTTAAACCTTTGAGTAACCACTGCTCTTGTTTGAGCCACTCGAGTAACTGTACGCTTTTGTGCTGTTTGGTCACTTGTTACATAGGGTAACCCAGACATTCTGCCTCCTTCTTGGCTCATCTTGGCTAAATGAATTGCCTTGCTTTTAAATAAAATAAATACTTGTTGGGGAGGGCAGCAGGGTGGCTTAGTGGTTAGCACTGTTGCCTCACTGCAAAAAGGTCCTTGGTTCGGTTCCTGGCCAGGGGAACCGAATGTTTACATGTTCTGCCCGTGCTTGCGTGGGTTTACTCCCACAGTCCAAAAACATGTATGTTCGGTTAATTGGTGAATCTAAATTGCCAATAGGAGTGAGTGTGTGTATGTGTGACCCTGTGATGGACTGGCAATCTGACCAGGGTGTGTTCCGCTTCCTGCCTTTCAGAGACGGCTGGGACAGCAGATCCCCGTGACCCCGAATTAGAGAATAAGCGGGTATAGAAGTTGAATGAATAAAATACATGTGAGATTTATTTTAAAAATAAGCTGAAACCAGCACTGTATACAAAAAAACACCAAGTGTTGAACACTCCAGAGTCTAACATTAAAAAGTCCTAAGAAATCACTGAAACTATAACTCCTACTTGGAGGAGGGAGCGTTCTTCATAACCGCTGACAGTGGGATCTTCTCAACCATGCTAAGTTCCTTATCAATGATCATTTGCGTCGCTTCATCTTGCCAGGTCAGACCTACCAAAAAAACATATTCAGTGTCAGCAGATTGAGTTTATACTGTGCACCATTGTGTATCCTTATGGCACTGAATAACACTGATGAGGCTAATGTGCTAAAAACAGTATTAAAGACACAGGATCGAATAACCATTAGGAAAACGTGTGTAATGGACCTTTTCTCATGAGCATTTGCAGTAAAGTTTGGAGTCTGTCCAGTAAGCCTGCAGTCACCCTGTAGCGAAATCTGTCCTGCTGCTGTGTAAAGCATTGCCCAAACAACTCATCTGGAAGGACAGAGACAGCATAGAAGAATGCTTGCACATCAGACACATAGCCATGATACTAAATGAAATAATTTGCATTACCTCATTTTGTACAGAAAATAGAAATCTTACAAATGGAAATTAGTCATTTGGTAGCTTCTGGGACATTATTTCAGGGACATTATGTTGGTTTAAAATTGCCAAGAGCGGGACATGATTATTTTTATAGTCCCAAAAAAACAAACTTATTAAATTTTAGGCCTGCTGATTTACAATGATGGGATTCCCACTGTTTTTCATTAGCGAGTAATCACACAAATCAATGTTCTAACGCCGTTACAGTAAAGTTCTCTGATGCCTAAACACTATCAGAAGCACTGACCTACATTTATAACCTAAATTCTTATATTTGTTCCATTAAATTGTATTAATTTATTGTCTGTATACAAATAAAATTGAATTGAATTGAATTAAATTGATTTTAGTTTCTATGTGCTGCCATGTTAATCTAATCTGCCCAAAGCCTTCAGAATCAGTAGTGCTGCCCATGTATCTTACTATATAAGCAGTGGCAGATGCTAATTGGTTAATATTATTAAAGGCTTTTTTTTTAACCAATCAGATTTCAAATTGGAATCTCCAGAGCCAGCTAGCTGACCCACAATAACGCCAGCATCACGTAGATCAGAGTTAAATTGTTATACAGCCCAGTTCGACTACCGAAACACGTTTGTACAGTTAAAGTTCGTATTTTTACGCCCATAATGGCTGACAGAGTAGGAGAAATTGACTTGATCTCTAACATGCTTAAAAAGGTGGACTTTTCAGGGAAAAAAAGACACTGTTGCTAATTCTGAAGCTAACTAGCTTGTCTCAGCCCAGGAAAGAGTTTATTCACCACCACAAACAGTAATGCTGGCTTACAGTCTTTAAATGTATTATATATTTTATTTATATCTTTAATGTTTTTGTGATGTTATTAGATAAATATTAATTCTAAACTGCTCCAGATGATGTATGTGGTACCGTTGTGGTTGTAGTGTAGAGGTTTGGAGTCTCAACTGGGTTTCTTGCTTTAACAAACATGGTTTTTTACTCTCAATACCTGAAATGTCTCTCTGTCTTCGATGCCAGAACGTGTTATATTGAGTTTTTGTATAGTATTTATGGTTTCTATAATTGTAACGTGATAGTGGTGTGGCATAAAATGTGGCGTTACTATAATTAAAACTGAAGCAGTTTTAATCCAGGAAAAACTCTCTCAGCCATCTAACCTGCAAATTTTGGGGCTAGGAGATGCATAACTGATGATGATGATGATTAGTGTGTGTGTGTGTGTGTGTGTGTGTGTGTGTGAATATATGTTGGGGGTGGGAAACCACATAACCAAATTAACTACATTTGGCAAGACAGGGAGACTCATATGACAAGACCCAGACAATATTAACAAACATTGCGCACATGGTCTATAACATAAAAACAAAGTTGCCCTCTGGTGGCTGGATTTTTTTTTGTCTTGTGAACATTGTGCACTCCTGCACCCATGTATTGAGAAAAAATATTTTTGGCCGGTGCCGTGGTGTTGCGGATTAAGGTGCCCACAACTGCGCTCCAACGACCGGGGTTCGATTCCATCTTGGGTCCTTTGCAGTCCCCCTACTTTTATCTTACCTATTTAATTTCTGTCTGTCCTATAAATAAAGGCAAAATGCCCCCCCAGGGCACTTTTTGTTGATTTGCACCCTGTTTAACTGTTGTGCTTCTAAGTCTTCTGTTGACTATTAGTCAAGTTTGTTTATTTATTTATGCTTGATGCGTATTTATTTATTTATTTATATAGTAAAGCTTTTAAAAATCTGCATTTTCTGGATTTTTTGGGGTAAAGTGTGTGTGTGTGTGTGTGTGTATAAGAATGGGAGGGGTGTTGGGGATTGAATAGGGGGGCGCAAATCTACAATCTGGCCTAGGGCACCACCAGAGCCTGATTTAACAGACGGTCTAAGTTGAAGTGTGCATGTAAGGGCAAATAGAAGGACTGAAGAGTGTTTGTAGGGTGAGATCTAGGAAGCTATGTCATATGGCAGATTAATCGTCTGGATGCTAAACAGAAACCAAATGTGTATGTAAAAATAAAACAAATACTCAAATTATGCAAATGAGAACATTTCCCTACAGGTGATATAATGAATTCAGAGCTACAGTAAGATGTATACTAAAAAAAAGTTTAATGCACTGAAGGCTTCGGAGTTGATAATATTCCTGAACTTCCTGCAGAAATGTCACTGTGACTCATTCTCCCTCCTTCCCTCTCTTCTACACAGAACTTTAAAAGGAAAACGTTCAGTGATGTAACAGTTGCCATAGAAACATTTTAAGGTCCTCGTCACCGGGTAACACCAGGTGATCATAAAGGGCAATGATTATGGATTTATTTGTCTGACTTTTTTGGGTTTTTTTAGAAAGTCATGACAGTCACAATGTTAAAAGCTTTGAAAAAATCCTGTCCTCAGTCCAATCCTGCAAAAAAAAAAAAGAGGGAAAAATCCCGTTCCAAAATCCTAATCCTAATCTTGTGATTAATCGTCATTTTGTTTCCCATAAAATCCAGCAGGATTCCAGAAAAATCAGTTTCTACGACACATACAATTATAATTCACGTCTGCAAAGAAGATCAGTTGAAAAATGATAACAGTGAAACAACTGTCTGCTTGCATACTCACCATCCCAACAGACCTGCCCACTGGAGCAAAGACCCCCATCAAACAAACAGCCTGAGAGTGTGTGTGAGAAAGAGAGCGAGAAAGAGGGAGAAAATCAGTCAAATAATCATGTAGACATAATCAAGTGACAATAGACACATAATATATATGCATAAAATAAATAATTCCAAGTAACCAGTAGTGAGAAGGCAAGAATGTCGACCACAGATACACTATAGTGGCAAATGTTTGTGGACACCAGACCATCAAAACATCTAAACATCTTGTGATTCTGACCATAGGGTAAAAAAATATATATAATGTGTGTGTGTCTGTGCTCATAAATTAGCTCACAAATTACTTGCAATTTTCCCCAATAAAAAGGAATTGAAATGCTATTAATCAGTTCCAGGTCCCCAAAAAACATTTTTGTTACATGAATGTACTGGAATAATCTGGTTTTATAAAGTGTAATTTACAGCGTTTACCTTGGAGATCAGACGACTCCACTTGCTAACGCGCATGTTGGACTAGCTATTGAGTGAGACACGGGATGCTGGGCAGATGTTACAGCGTTCACTGTGGCGTTCGCTATGCCAACTAGCGGTCCAGACTCGGGTTCCTATAGCACGAGCCACAGCATACAAAGACATTCTAGACAACGTTGTGCCTCCAAATTGGAGTGGACTCATTTACGGATCTGATGGTGAGGTGTCTACAACTTTTGGCAATAAGGTGTATATTTACATTTAAATTTTTGGCATTTACCCTTCAGACACCCTTCCTTTATCAGAGTCACGTAGATTTATCTTTGCCCAACTGAGCAATTAAAATTCAGTTTGGTGATGCTAACAATCGAACCTGATCATCTTCTAATCACCAGTCCAACACCTTAAGCACGGAGCTACCACTTTTTTCCACAAAATTGTTTGTGGAAACAAAATATCAGGCTGTTTTACCGAAATTACACTTATTATCTGTTGTGTTTGTGTTTCCTTATTCAGTCAGCCAAAGTGACCTTTAAGCCTGTTTTGCTGCCTGCTGTAATGCAGGTGAGAGTTAATCACAACATGTGACGGACCACCTGTCCGTATCAGTAGTAAATTTCCATTCAGTAACCCCAACCCTTAACCTCAATAGCCTAAACCAATTCACCTCACAGGCTTATCAGGTAATATCAGTCATTTGGTACCATAGTAACAAACAAACAGTGCTTACAATACACATGGTCACCATCTGGAAAAGAACAAACATCACCAGACCTTGTTAATATAATAGAAAATATGGAATTCGAAATACACAGAAACACGGACATCCTGTACCTGTTCCCCTGTTCGGGATGGTGTAAAGTCCAGGGATTATGTATGCAGATGTACAGACTTCATGTATAATTAATTTTAATTACTAAACTAAGTTACAGAGTGGGAGTTTCCTGACATTTTCCTCTGTGCTCTGTTTTTAGTACTGGTAGTGGGCATCTCCGAGCTACAGCGCTCTTCTGGGGCTTGCTAAAAGTGTATTTGTGCAAGAGACAGGGATGAAAGAAAGACAGAGAGGAGAAAGAGGAGACTAGCTGAAGATGCTAAAATTAATATAAAATGCATTAAATGAATATAAAATCCTTTTTTTTTTTTTTGCATAGATTCTTTAAATTCTCTGGTGCTGTACTAGAAGAATAGTGTATTTTTTGTTGATCCTTTGGTTGATATTTATATAAAGTGCAGTCCAAAATCTCCCACTGATGTTCTAAGATGTGCAATATTTCCAACATGTTTATTCTTCTTCTATATTTTTTAATAATATATTTTGGTTTCTTTTAAATTCTACTGTGGAAGTCCAACAACCAGTCGTTCTTGATGTTCACTGACCAGCATGTGTGAGACAATATGTTAAAATATTCTATTCTATTCTAATTTTCATAATTGTCAAACAAGATTGTGCTCCTTATGGATAGCTCCAACCCTAATCAAACACACCTGAACTAACTAAATGAAGATAAAAATGATGGATAGAGACACCCAACAAATACCAGAAATGTAACTGTTAATGGTCTTTCGTGATTGGTGCTTGTCAGAGTGTATGACAATGTCCCCATGTCACACTTTTTAGGATTTAAGTAGTCATAATTTCAGACTGTACGACAGTCAAAACGCGCCAAAAATGGACACGCACCAAAAAAACTCAACTGGAGTTTCACGTCATCAATCCGTGACTCGTTCACTAACCCAAGTTCTCTGGCTAAATGGTAGTTAGCAGCAAACAAACAGCAGTGCCAACACACCATACATCCATACACCATACATTGCACCATGCAATCATCAGGTTTGCGCTCCTATTGGTTCTTAGGTTTGTAAGTCTCAGACAAACAAATAATGGCCAAAATTATACAGTGTAAACCCGGTTTAAGTGTAATGTAGCTGTTACCTAAATGAAGTTGGACATTTTTGCTGTAAAGACACTTAAAATTGATCCTCCAGCCTAAGAGAGCCTCGATGTCTCAATTACCAGTCTCACAAATGCAATGCTTGGATTTAGTACAGTGGGGCTGTAATAAAGGAAAGCACTCGGCAAATAAACAACCCTTAATCGTAATTAACTAGAGCTCTATGTTCTGTCCAATTGTTTATTCATCAGTCTGACCAACACAAACGGATGAATAAACGATGGTACACAAGGCATTTAATCTCCCATTCTTCTTTCCATGGGTACACAAACATTATTAATAGAACCTCGGATGCAAAAATTCATTTTTCTGTTTCTATTCCGAACAGAGACGTCCGCCAACATTCCTACACTGATAGTGTGAACGGAGACAACTCGACAGAGATGAGTCAGCCAGCAGAAGAGACCAGATTTTACATACAGATCACAAACACATGCTAGAATCCGAGGGTCTCTCTCTCTCGCTCAGAATAACACAAACTAATAGCGTGATTAGCTAACTGGTGTAACATATGGTTTTGGGAGGAGAAAACAGAGATACACACAAACAAAACTCACATATAAACACAAGCATAGAGCTCTTATAGGCCAGTCCTGTGTGTATGTGGAACCAATAGTATTGCAGTCTCTATCCATGGTGCTGAAATGCATCTGCACAGCTATGCCCTGGCAGGTAAACGGTGTTACATTTTATTTACATTTAGAGAAATGGAAAACAGATGCGTTACAGTTACACCAGGAAAAGCTAGGATTTTATTCAATGATATTATTTTAGTAGATGCAGATAAAGTTTCCAGAAAGCCGCACCCCAACTTACATCTCTGTTTAGATTCCTACACAAAAAACACAAGACATCCAAACATTTAACAAATCTGTTCCCGAAACCTAACAAAATATAGAAATTTTTAGCCGTTTTTTTAAGCGTTTTTTATTAGTTTTCGAGTGAGATAAGATGATTTTATTCAATCTTGTCTGAATTCTGTTACGGGTTGTGTGATTAAGGTTCTTATTGTCAGATTTTAAAAAAAATAACCACAATCTTGCAGAAAATTGGGATGTATAAACATTGTCAAGATGTTTTTCTTTTTGTTTTCCCTTTTTTTTTACATTATTTTTAGAAATATAAAGACTTTCACATAATCCTATTGATGGCTAATATAGACATCATATTATATGATCCTGACCTGCAATTAAAATAGTTTTAAAATCAACCCAAACTTCATTTAACCCTTGTATTGTCTTCTTGTCAACCAGGCAAATTTTGTCTTCTTGATTTACCTGTTTGTGCCACTGATTTTTAAAAATTTCAAGCAGAATCACCCAATTCTGGGTTACAGCATGTTAATTTCAAGCAATTATATAATAATAAAACCGTATTTCCAAAATTAAAAGGTGGCAAATTGAACCCGAAGGCCACAGAAAGGATAATATGCTCTATATAAGAATGCACAAACACTCTTTACTGCTGCACAGACTAAACACATCAATGACTGGATCAGCTTTGCTTCATGGATGAGTCATGGTGCATGCAGAAGAGCCTGTGGAGGGAGGAAAAACGGATGCCATCTTTTATGCAGAAACTTCTCTCTCTCTCTCTCTCTCTCTCTCTCAAAAAAAAAAAAACAAAAACAAAGAAAAAAAACAGGCTAAGCTATTTAAATAGCTTGCCTTGCAACAGTTGTTTACAACAACAAAGTCTTTGCCAAGTCCTGACTAAACAGGAAATGACACAGGTCCTGTATAAATTTAGATTATTGGATATACAGGGTAGAAGCGTATACGTTGCGCATATAATAATAATAATATTCATAATAATAATAATAATAATAACAATAATAAACAAATGTGTCTATGCACCAAACAGTATTTTTAGAGCTTACTGACGTCAATTTGATTCTGTAAGTTTAAGTCTAAGCTTTGCGTTCAGGCTGCAGTCACGATAAACGCATGCATACGAATGCAGGAGAAGAAAACAACATGAGAGAGTGTCTGAAATTCAGTATGAAATGTAGCTAGTATAATAAAAATGACTGCTATCATTAAGAATCCCGTTTTTCCAACTTTAGTCTAAAGCTGTACGGATGTCTGCGGGGTTGTTTGCGCGCCTCCGGCTTTTTTTTTTAACGCAGCCCCGCAGCCTCTCCGCTAAAGCAGCCGCTTGCGTGTTTCATGACGTACCGTATGTGGCAGAAGTGACGAGATGCTGACATGCGGTCATCACAGCGACCAGAATCCAGAGGCGCACCGACTTCATGTTTACACCCAGTGGGTTCATACGTTCACTTCGACATACTGACCAACGTTGGTTCCAGTCCCCAGAAAGGAAAACACTCAAAATACGGGGTTTCTGTAAAAGCGCACCGAAAGCGAGTGACTGCCAGAAAGCGTGAAAGGGAGGGATGAAGGGATGAAGAGTGCAAGGGAGGGAGGGAGGGAGTGACGGAGGAAGGGCAGAAAGAAATCACAGAAAAGTTGCCTACATAAGGATTATTAAAGAAGGTGCAAAGTGATTCCCACACACACATCAGTAAGGATTCTTATTATAGGATAAACACCTATGACTTTTAACCCCTTATTCCCTTAACCCTACATTCCTAAGGGAATAACCGGTTAATAAAATCTAGGGTTAAAGGAATAAAGGGTTAAAGAAATTAAAATTTAAGGTAATAAAGGGTTAGGGGAATAAAGGGTTAATCTGCGCCCACTGTAGCTTCAGTTTCCTGTTCTGTCTTTAATTCTTTAGTATTGTAGAGTAACTCTACTATATATTGTGTAAAAAAACGTATTGTGGTAAATACTGTAGTGTTTTTAACCCTTACTTTCATATAGTAAACTGCAATGATGATGTAATTTATTATGGTTAGTCTTTTGCACGTTATAGTGACAATAAACAAATTACTACTTTTATTACTGTAGTACATTTTCTACAACTATATTATACTTTTATGCAGGGGCACCACTAGCAATTTTGGGACCTATGAATGAATGGATGAGGTTGGACTCCTGACCACACCCAAACATATATTATTACATTATTGCTGATACTGTTACTACTGATAAGACCATTATAAGACCAGGATCTTTGGGGATCCTCAAAGTGTGTGGGCTATTAATATTGCCCTAACACACCCGTCTTAGCGGTGCCTTTGACTGTGTGTGATAATCTTCACAGCACAGATCAGAACAGAAAGTGCATTAATGCAACACTTTATAAAATTCCTTAAATCAATAAAACCAAACATGTTAACAAACCTTTTATTTTTTTATAGCTTATTTTTGTCAAAAATTTTCTCCACATCATTTAACATTTGTGGAATCAATGATCTGACATGGCCGTCCATTAGAAATGGAATCTCGCCAATGTTTCATTACCCAACTCTGTTTCCCATAGAGCAACTCCTAAAATATTGTTTATCAGTTCCCCACAGTTCTTTCTATAGGATGACGGATACATTAACCGAGCGTAAATACTATAAAAGGTTTAATAAATACTATAATATGGCACAATATACCACAGTCTTCTAGTTTTTTTATCAACTTTTATCAATTTACTAGAGTTAATACTATAGTACGCTACAGTAGGATGTAGTGAATGCTCTAATATACGACATCTTCCTGGAGTAAATTTTTTTTCATGTGGGCATCCACCACAAGGATTATTAGGTGTCATCTGAGATGCTTTCGCATTTTTATATATATTATATAGACTAGAGACTGTTGTGTGTGGAATTCCCAAGACATCATCCAGGTCAAAAATATTTAAACCAGAAATGAGAACATGTTGCTATCTCTTCTATATTACACTGCACTTATATTGTTCTGGATTAACCGTAACCATAAAATACATACAGTACATGATGAACTCATGCCACATAAAGTAATCTGAAATGCTGCTGCCCAGTTTATATTTGCAATGGAAAAGAAAACTTTTGGCAAATAATTACATTGTTCTGCCCTTTTTGCTTGATTTATGTCAGACTTTTGCCTGTATATTTTTTTTATTAATGCAGAGTGAGCACTAGCACTCAGTAGACCAGTGCTGCACAACTGTACCCATGAGAAATGGGCCAATGCAGTAAAAAACACAGTATTAAGGCAGATGGTAAGGAAATGCAGGATAATGCAAAAATGCAGCATCCTAGACTGAACATTATTTATACCAGGGAGACCAGACATATTAGGAGAGGTCTGTTAATAGACACTGTTTAATAATAATAATAATAATAATATTCAACTTCATTGTCCAAGGTACATGTACAGAGCCAATGAAATGCATTTTTTGCATATCCCATCTTAGTAAGTTGGGGGTCAGAGCACAGGGTCAGCTATGATACAGCGCCCCTGGAGCAGGAAGGGTTAAGGGTCTTGCTCAAGGACCCAACAGTGGTTGACTTGCCGGAGGTGGGGCTTGAACCCAGGTGTTTCTGGTCTTCAGATTAATAACTCAGCACCTTAACCATTTGAGCCCACCCTGCCCTTTACAGCATATTTTAGTTAATCTGACCAGCGGTTTAAGTGTTGGTCTGTTAACTGGAAGATTGTGGGTTTAATTCTCAGTACAAGTTACCATTGATGGGCATCTGAGCAGGGGCCCTAACCCCCAATTGCTCAATTGGATAAATGAAATACATGTAATCTGTAATCTGACTAAAGGCGTCTGCCAAATGCTGTAAATGTAAAATGTTACAGCTTTTAACTGTAGTAAAATAAAAGCAAGTTATGGATCTTATTCTGCTTAAAGTGTAGAAAAAATGATCGGTCAACAAAATAGCCACTGCCATGTCAGGATCACTGCTGTGCGGCAAATGGTCCTCTGTGTAAATATATGGTCAGGAGTAGCCCTATGGCTTATACGTTAAATTGATTAGCATCAGACATTGATTACATACCTACAATATACACCAACCAGGCATAACATTATAATCACCTGCCTAATATTGTGTCGGCCCCCATTTTACTGCTGAAACGGCCTGACTCTTTGATCCACTAGAGCTCTGAAAGTTTTGGCATGGTATCTGGCACCAAGCTGTTAGCAGCAGATCCTTTACGACGTTTGATTAGATTTGTTTGTCCACCACATCCCACAGGCGCTTGACTGGATTGATTAGATTGTTTCTGCTGAAAGAGGCCAAAGGCTTCAAGGAATACCGTTTTTATGAAAGGGTGTACAGTAAATGCTTTGCAACAATGCTTAAGGTGGGTAGTAGGCGTCATAGTAACAGCAACATGGATGTTTCCCAGCAGAACATTGCCCAAAGCATCACAGTGCCTCCGCTGATTTGCTTTCAATCCATGGTGCATTCACCGGCACTTGCAACCAGATTCATCAGACCAGACCAGACCATCTTCTTCCATTGCTCCATGGTCCAATTCTGATGCTCAACTCCACATTGTTGGAGGTTTGCAACAGTGCTTAGGTAGGTGGTATCTGTCAAAGTAACATCAACCTGGACAACTGGACCCAAAGTTTCGCCAAAGAACATTGCCCAAAGCATGACACTGACTGCGCTGACTTGCTTCCTTTGCAATTCTGGTGCCATGTGCACTTGCAATCAGCCAGAAATGTTTCATCAGGCGAGACCACCTTCTTCCATCACTCACTCCGTGGTCCAATTCTGATGCTCACCTGCCCATTGTTGGTGTTTTTCGCAGTCGACAGGGGTCGGTACAGGCACCCTTACTAGTCAGTGGCTAAGCAGCCCCGTATGCAATAATTTGTGATGCACTGTGTATTCCGATACCTTTCTATCAAAACCAGCATTAACTTCTTTTGCAATTTGAGCAACAGTAGCTCATCGGTTTGGTCGGTCACACACAGCCTTCACTCCCCCCCGGTCCACCAAAGAATCTGTTCACCACCGTTCTTTTATTGGACCACTTTTGATAGATACTGACCACTTTAAATCAGGAACACCCCAAAAGAGCTACAGTTTTTGGATATGCTGTGACACAGTCTTCTAGACATGCTTCATTAATCTCGCCCCATTTCGCCGCTTTTAATGTCAACATTGAGGGCAAAATATTCCCCTGATGCCTAATATATTCCACACACTAGTGTTGTTCACTTTACCCATCAGGGGTCACAATGTTATTCCTGATCGATGTACAGTCAAAAAGTGGAAAGACCTGTGATTATGTCCATGTACAGCTTGGATTAAAAAAAAACCCTTTATACTATTTAATCAAACAAGCCAATACCTAACAGTTTTGGATTATTTTAACCATTTGTGAGACAAAGAGTCCTGTTAAAAAAGTCAGGTCTAAAGCAACAGCCAAGGAGAGTTTTTTTATTGTCTTTAACAATTCTATTATACCAGAAATGGAAAACAGCCTTGGATTTAACACCGGAATCAGATCTCAAGTCCAAAAAAATTCTAGTCCATATGACTACAGTGCTTTAAAGAAATACATAATTGTTCTTGGAATCATGATTTTACTCTGCATCCAAAAAGCTTCTTTGGACTTCTGGTGTAGAATAAATTTTACAAATTTAAAACTTGATTTTCCAAAAGTAGATCATTAAGATGAGATGGGGATATTCTTCGTTTCCGTAATTGGATACACATCTGGCCATCTGTCTGGTTTAGCGGTGTCACATCTAGTCCACCACAACCATATCTCTCACGGATGGGAAGTGCTGGAAGAAGCCCTGCGTGCAAAGCATACACAGAAATGAGCAGATTCACAGCCTAAAGTGATACATTTAGTAAAGTAAACATTATGACAATCAAATCATAAATACACACACATACACACAACACTTTTGATGATAAACTCTTTACGTCATTTTGATGAACACATTACAACTGATCTGTGAATTACCATACGTACATAGTAAACTGATTCCGACTGGTATATAGGGCTCATGGAGATAAACAATAACTAACTTATCACTAATGCTAATTGTCTCCGAACATCTGGTAAGCTGTTCTTTAATGACTTGGATTTCCAACTTTTCCAGGATGTGTGTGAACCCTGCTGATTTTTGTATGCATTATATGGATTTATACTGTATGGCAGAAAGGAACCATGTACTATTTTCCTTCTAGTCCAAAAATAATCACTAAATAGTTAGAAGTTAGTTCGAATCGGTTTTGATGAAAACTTCAGACAAGTGGAAAGACCTTGAATAGAGTTGTGGACTGGAGAACACCAGAGGTGCAGCACATCTCTCTGATGGAGTGCATGGCCAGCTGTGGAGCACCGATATCCAGCACTGGAATTCCCAGCCGAGCAGCCAGGATGGGTCCAATGGTTGTTCCGCAGGGACTGTCGTTCCGCACCATCACGTCCTGGGTAACAAACACACAAACACGTCAACGACTGCGGTGGGATTTTAATTCCGATATGCATCATGTAGCATATCTATACCTGAAGAGGAACATCTATTCTGCCTGCAATCTCTCGTAAGATGGAGGCAGTTACAGCAGTGGTGGCATATCGCTGGTTGCTGTTAAATTTTATAACCGGACCCTAAAACAAAGAACACAAACATTTAACCAACAGAAAAAAAAAAAAAAAATGTGCAGTGATGCATATGAAAAGCTTTGAATACCTCATGGAAAGCAGGTCTGTGATTCTCCTCGTGCTTATCTCTGACAACAGAAACAAAATGCACTCGTTATCAATCAATATATATTCAACGACAGAAAATGAAAACGTTTATAGTGTTAAAGCTCTAATCCAGTGGTTGACAACCTATTTTAGACTAATGCCCCCAAACCAAGCTAAAACCCCCTTACTGCCCCCCCACCAACATCCCTTGTAGACTAGATGTTGTTTTGTCCTAAAGGCAAATTATTTAATCAGATAGTGACAGTTATTGCATTGTTAGATTAAAAAATAAATAAGAAATGTCCTAAGATATAAGAAATGAACAAAATTAAAACATTTGCATAACATTTTTTAAGTAAATTAGTAAGAGCAAGGAGCCTGTTGATTTGCTGCTGTTTTTGTAACAAAGGTAAGTGAAATAAAGCCATAGTGAAGATAATTCATGTTATATTAGCGGTAGGGCTGCACAATATATAAAAATTATCGAAATATCGCCAATGTGAATATTGTGATGTGCATGTCGCAATGGTTTCGATTCCCAGTACAACCAAGTTACCACTGCTGGGCCCCTGAGCAAATAAACTATTAGCTTTTATAGCGAGGTAATCTGAATGAGACGAGCCAACCCGAAGCACTCGCAGCTGCCGACGACGATTTAACGAGTAGCATCTTAAAGATATTGCGTTATTTGGGTTTTTAAGTCAATGAACACATGCAGATCAAAGCACACAGTTTGTATTAGCTGTGCTCAGCGGAAAAATCTTCACATTTTCAATATTCGTATTTTGACTATATTTTTTAAAATACCGTATTGCGCCACCCTATTTTCACAAAGAGCCGTATAACACACCGTTTCTTTAGCACCCGCAATTAGTGTTCAAACATTTCCTCTCACAGCCGTTAACTAATCAATCTGGAAAATGATTAACACAGTAACTGACTGGTAGTTTGGGTGCAGAGCATGAGCCATATCAGCACTGATCATAAAGGACTTGGGCATGGCTTCCTGAAAGGCTGTGAGATTTTTATGGCTGGTTGCCAGGCGACGCAGAATTAGTTCAGTCAGATTCGACATTGCGCCCTGAGCACTCTCTGACCCCACCTGCAGAACAAAGGTCGAAGATAACACATTAAAACATCCATATTATTTTTTTCCTGCATACAACTATAATTTAACATATTAAAAAAAAAAAGAGATCAATTCTTTTGCTGACCTCTTCATTGTCATACAGAGTGACCATGCGGATATTTGGGTCTCCTGAGAGAGAGGTCGGAGTGCTCGAGTCGATCAGAGCCTGAAGCAGATTAGGTCACATGACACTGTAAAAGCAGCATTCGTTTCCTAATTACATGAGTGGAGAAATAAACACACACTAACTTACAGTCAGAGCACAGAAGCAACTGTGAAGGTTGTCCAGCCGGGGAGAAAAAATGAACTCTTCGTATAAACCTCCGAGTGCCTGGAGAGAGAAAGACAGGTTAACGATTTTACTTCCCTTTTTTTTTTTTTTAATTTTGGTATGCAGCTGCGAAATGTGAGCAGGAATAAATTATTAGATTTTTGTGTAATTGTTGAAAAATAAAAAAAATCTCTATGTTTTTGATGCTGATGCGGTTGATGATGCTTTCATGTAACCAGAGGGTGGTGCTGTTGTGTGGTGCACCAAAGAGAACAGAAAAGCATTATTCAACAACTACAAATAAAAGGCTTCGTCCGAAATCGCATACTTTGTGTAGACACAACATTTACGCAATTACCTGCTTTTCTAACGGGTGGTCTAAATTTGGACGTACTACATCCACCATGTTGATATTGACATGTGACATTCGACGTCACAGCAGCGCAAACTTTTAAAGTTGCAATTTAACTACAAGGAACAATCTGTTCTTTGAACAGTTAAAGCTACTTAAAAAGTGCTACATCGCCACTTTCACCACTTCCGCAAATGGCGTGTTGTCTCTCCTGCAGTTTTATGGGATAGTTAAGTACTAGTCGTATGTATACTTTAAAATACAGGCAGAAGTAGTAGGTCATCCTTTTCGCAAGCTGTTATTCGCATACTAAGGATTCGGACATACTACTAGTCCCGCAAACTCAGTTTCGCCTACCGAATAGTATTTTTTTACGCTCTAACGTAATGATGTAATTCGAGCTGATGCATAATTATACTAACAAGTTTATCATCCCAGACTGCGACATTATATTATCAATTAGTTTTGCAACTGAATACAGGTACAGGCAGTGATTTACTAACAAGGATGTTATACAAGTCTTCAGATTATTTGTCCAGAAGATCTAGTTCGGTGCAGACGGTGCTGTCAGTTAATCATAGTAGACAGTCAGGTACTGTTGGTTTGGTAGCTTTGCGCTAAATCACGCATTCGGTTCTTCAATCAAACCTGTCTCCATGTTCAACACCGCGGGAACCGACTCTTAACTCGAGAACCACGATGGCTCTAGTAGTGGGCGTGTACATTTGTTATCTTAGCATTTACTGTCTATCAACTTAACGTAACGAATGTATTTCACTCAGAAACTAAGTCGAACATATTTTTATTGTTTTATATTATTGTGTCACAGGGATCTGCTTATACTCCAGCAGATCCCTGATTAGGAATAAGTGGGTAGAGACAATGGATGGACAAATGGAAAATTAAAAAAAAAAAAAAAAAAAAAAAAAAAAAAAAAAAAAAAAAAAAGTTACCCGTCTCTATTTTCTACAACAGAATAATTTACTGTCATGGTCTTTTTCTCAGCAGAGAAAACAAAGCAATTAGGGCATGTTTGTGTATTCCAGCCAGGAATAAATCTATTCCACTGATGACTTCAGAAAGACAGGATCAAATGGTGCTGCACGGATGAACCCTCGTCTGCAGTCGACTTTATTATTCCCTGGACATTTTGGACAGGAGAAGCTTGACTGCTGCTGTAGAAAGCCTCGAACACGTCACGTCTGCCCTCCGATATGCTGTGGAAAAGAAACTGCCCTGTCAGAATTTCCTTTGAGGACTCACCGCTGGCTGTGTGTCTGCCAGACACAGCTCGAAATCCAGCAGCACATCAGACTTGACCCTTAGCTCATTACTGAGCAGCTGGACCAGAGCCGGGTGGTGTTTATCCGCCTGGCAAAGACAAAGAAACTCAATGTTCTTAAAATGTCATGGTGATGTTGGATGGTTAGTCAATACTCAATATTTTCATTAGATTTGCATATTTAAAGCAGTTTGGGAGGTGGTAGTACAGTGGTTAAGGTGTTTGACTGCTAATTGGCAGATTAGAGTTTGATTCCCAGCACCACTAAGTTACCACTGCCCCCGAGGAAGAAGAGATAAATGTAATGCACAGGCCGTGCCTATTGAAATATTTTTTTCATTTATTGTTTACAACAATTTAAGTTACGTCTATAACAAAAGGGCTTAATTAAAAACAGCGCCAAAAACCGACTAAATTAAAAAAACTGCAATTGTGCCTTGACTTTCCACAAATGTTAACATTACAAAAAATTTGCGCAAGTTTCAGCCGATGATATATTATATTTCCAAGAAAAGATTTAGATTTATTATATTCTAGGACAAGTGACAGTATTAATAAAAATACAGTATTAATGACCGTATTAATAAAAATAAGTCTGAGGTAACGTTTGCACCGGGGGATAAAATAATTTAATTGATGGACAAATAAGAATTTTAATAACTTAAAACCAAAATAGTCTTTTTGTGCTGTAAAAATGATTTATTTAGAGGGGTGAAGTCGTAGTACAATGTTGGTAGCACAGTGGTTAAGGTGTTGGACTATAAATTGGAAGATCGTGGTCACTTGGCCCTCCTACACGCTTTAAATTAACCCAAAATAGACTCAATCGTTTGTTTTGATAAAAGTTTTCATTTGTGCTGCTTTTAAAACCAATTTCTTGCATACGATGGACACTTTACTATCCCATGAGGCTGCGGCGCGGCAGAGACGACTCATCGTATGCCGAGTGGCTGAAAGCCTCGACACGACACTTTTAAAGTGCTTTAAGTAGCTGTAAGTGCCTAAAGAAAATAAACAAACATTGTTCCTTGTAGTTAAATTTTACTTGTTAAACATTATCTAATTTTAAATCCGTGACATCAAATGTTACGTGACAATATTACCATGGTCGATGTAGAACATTTACATTTTATTCACACTAACTGGTAATTGTTCTAAAATAAATAGTAAATAAGTAGTACATGATTTCGGGGCAGAGCTTCAGTCCCTGACTACACCTAAAAAAAACTAAAAAAAACTATTACGTATTAAGGGTTAAACTATTATAACCTAATGAAGGAACTTAGAAGATAGAAAGACGAATGTCTAATTGGATTTGGTATTAAGATATTTTTTATATAAATTGTAACCGACTGCTTTGGTGTTGTTTTTTAGTACTTATTAATTAGTGTCTTAACTTTACTTAGACTAATCATCTGTACCAATAGATGTAACTTCTTTAAAAATAGGAATTAGTTGTCTTACTGTGGAAACTGCGCTGCAGGCATCACTGGAGGAAGCAGCAGAAACCCCGGTCTCCAGCTCTGCCTGGATGGCCGTGGCCAGTAAAGGCACCCTGAATAACACAAAAGCATGCTGACTGTTATGAACACAACACACACTACACTGAATTATACTCCTTCTCCCTCTAGCCTGCTATTCGCCATGCGGACTCACAGGTGGTTCTCCTTGTTGGGGCCAAACGAGTCGTTGATGTCTCTCTGCAGGTGAATGGCCAGATGTGGGATCCTCAGGATGGGCCGCTGGATATGCACCAGACGTTGCACCAGTTTATCTCCATTCTACAATCACAAACACAAAAATTAAGAGCTTACATTTCAAACACAAGCAGGATTTATTTGATTATTATATATGATATATATATATTTATATATATATATATATATATATATATATATATATATATATATATAGTATATATATATATATCTATTATATTTATATATATCTATATATAATATATATATATATATATATATATATATAGATATATATATATATATATATATATATATATATATATATATATAGTATATATATATATATATATAGATAAATGTATATAATGTATGTATATATACACACATACATACACAAATTTTATATATATATATATATATATATATATATATATATAAATAGAGAGAGAGATTAAAGATAATATATAATGTGTATATATATATATATATATATATATCTGTATATAATAACTCAGACAAAGTACCTTGACCATGACACGGCCGGCGACGGTGAGATCACGATCGAACCATGTGTTCCAGATTCCTCCGCCATAGCATTCTACACCGACTTGCAGGCAGCCTGACCGCGTCTTCTTGGAGCGCGGCTTTACCTGGACACACGCAGGCATGTTTCTATTTTTTTTCTGGTAGTTCCAGGGCTTTAGCCTTATGCATCAGAATACATCTAAAACACCAAGTTTACTGTAGGATCTACTTTTGGTTTGTGGGTAAACAGTTTATTATAAATTTTTTTTTTTTTTTTTTTTTTTTTACACAAGTAAAGAATGTGATAACTTTTATAGGTGCACACACAGAGAAACTGATCTTACCCGAAGACAGGGGCTGTCCGTGTGTGCTCCGATAATAGAAAAGCCGTTGCCCGGTTTGTACAGGCTGCCCACAGCAAAGGCAATGATGGTGGAGTAGTTCCGGGTCACAAAATACTGCAGAGCCAAAAAAAACAATAAAAATCAAATCTTTAAAATTATTATGCGGAAGCAAAACACTGAATAATCATATCGTCATTTTTTATTAATTATCACACTGTTTTTACTTTGTTTTCTGGTCAGTATGTCTACCTTGGGTTGTTTTGCTGTGTATGCAGATATCCAATACGGGTCAGTTTTAAAAGATGATGTAAGCGGATCTTCAAAAAAAATTCGATATATTCACAATCAGAATTGGGCCTCAAGACCGAGGTATCATCATTCCGTAACAGTGTTTAGTTTAGTTTCTGCTGTCAACTAAATATCCACACACTTGGGCCTTCAGTGAGGATTTACCCGACTGATACACCTCTAAATACCACCACTATCACATCACAATCATAGAAACCATCAATACTGTACACAAACACAATATAACACTGCGTGACATCACAGACAAAGAGACATTTCACGTTTTGAGGCTTAATATGATTTTTATGAAGTAAGAAACCCTGTTAACACAACTCCAAACCTCTACACTGCAACCACAACTGTGCCACATACATCATCTGGAGCAGTTCAGAATCAATATTTATCTAATAATTATAAATAATTAAAATAAAAAAAATAAAAAACATTGTGCATTTAAAGGATGTAAGTCAGTGGTACCGGTCTGGAAGTGGCGGACAAACTCTTTCCCAGACTGAGAGAAGCTAGTTATCTTCGAGGTTAGCTGACCTCTCCTCACGATGTGTACCTTATCTGGAAAAGTCTAGAACTACTAAGTATGTCCTAAAACAAGTTAATTTTTTCCTTATTTTTTTCTTCATCAGCCATAGTGGGCATAAAAAATGCTCATTCTATTTATTGTGTGCAGATCGCTACATACTTGTTTTGCTAATCAAACTTGGCTGTAACCGTTATGCGCTGATCAACCAATCAGAAGACGGAAAAATGCTGACGTTATTGTGGGCCAGCTAGAATTTGAAATCTGATTGGTTAAAGAAACACTCCCATTGCTAATATAGGTTAAGTAACCTGGGCAGCACTACTGATTCTGAAGGCTCTGGGCAGATTAGATTAACATGGCAACACAAAGAGGCTGAAATCTGATTGGACGAAAATAATCCAACATTCACAGACACGTACTGGAAAGAGAAACACTACGAAATAAAGAGAATAAACTGTTGGGAATAAATTAATACAATTTCAGGGAACAACTATTGGAATTTAGGTTGTAAATGTAGGTCAGTGCTACATTTACTTCTGATAGTGTTTAGGTCGGCAGGGATGACCTTACTGGTGCTGACTGCATTATACACATTTGCGCGCGCGCGCGCGCACACACACACACACACACACACACACACACATATATATATATATATACATACACACCAGGTTTGCTGGTTTGATATCCCAGTGTTCGGATTCCTTTAATTCTGTAAATCCAGCTTTTAAAAGACGAGTCTTGCATTCTTCAACCACTGCAGAAGAAACCGAAAGAAAAAAAAAACAGGAGAGATTTACACATGATGGAGGAAGACTTTGGACTTGATAACTTATCAAAGATTAGATCAAGATCTAAGGGGTAAAAAGGGCAAAGAGCAACTTGTGTTGATTTTCGTAAACTAGTGAAAGACAGGATCATTGTCTAATCCAATAGATAAAGAGTTTAAACTCAGTGATTCTTATTAAATCCATGGTCGGTTATGTAATATTACATGCACATATAACATCTTAAAGATCGCTTTGATTTCTAACTTTAACACTGCTTTTCCTACCATGATATGGTGAAACTCCACGATTTACGAACTGAAGAAACTCCTTGGCTGCAGACTGAACCGCTTCTTTTGAGGTTTTCATCATGAAAGACTGAAATAAGCAATAAACAGGAATACACACGTTAGATGTCGTCTCCTGTGATGCACAACACGTCCTGATGCTTTTACACCTGAACTCACCTGCATAAAGCTTCCGATCAAAATTCCAGGTCAGCTGATAAACCAGCAATAAATCAGTTAATAAAACACAGACTCCCTCTACGGGTTATAGAATAACTGCTTCACTGACGCTCTGGCTCTTTAGTGCCATCTAGTGTTAGGGATGTTTCCTTTAAGCGGCCATTAATGATGGATTGGCATGAAGAAAATTTTATAAAATTTTATAAAATCACCCTAATAATAATAATGATGATGATTTTTTTTTAGTTAATAATGATAATAATGTTATTTTGTTTTTAGTTTTTAATGATAATTAGTTCAAATATATTTGATTTCTATTACAGCTGTCCTAGCAGGACTTCCAGTTGTCACTTTTTACAGGTTCAACATACAAACAAGTAAAAAACAGTAATTTATATTAACTTATATAACAGTAACAATACAAATAAAAAAAAAAATTTTAACCAGGAAAACTTTTTAACGGGTCACACGCCGGTGACTTCGGTGCCAGTCCCAATCCAAGTGATGTGTGACAGGGGAATATCAGCTAGAATCAAGGGGAAGGTGTACAAGACAGTGGTGATGATGTATGGTTTAGAAACAAGAGACTGGTGGAACAGAGCTGGAAGTAGCAGAGCTGAAGATGTTGAGGTTTTCTTTGGGAGTGACGAGGTTGGACAGAATTGGACAGGGACGGGTCATGTTGGATGAAAGGGAGAAAGTCAGGGGAGTTAGATTGACGTGGTTTGGACATGTACAATGGCGAGATAGTGAATATGTTGGTAGAAGGATGTTAGAAATGAAGCTACCAGACAGAAGGTAAAAAGGAAGACCAAAGAGGAGGTATTTGGATGCGATAAACAAGGACATGAAGTTAGTGGGTGTAAGTGAAGAGGATGTAGAGAATAGGGTTAGGTGGAGACAGATGTGGCGACCCCTAAAAGGGAACAGCCGAAAGGAGAAGAAGACGACAAAAAGTATTAAAACTACTGGAAGTGGAGATAGTATAGAGAGTAATATTATGAAACCTCTGTTTAGAATATTTAGTCTTTGCTAAACAGAGGTTTTATAGACCAAAATGTGCATTTATGTATAAAAATTGGCCAGAAAAATAAATAGATTTATTAGAAAATATGAGTCATTTTTTAAAATAAAAACATTGCTGGGGTAGAATCAGTGTAGCAACGGAAAAGATACCTTCTTAATCTTATTATTAATTAAAATATTTAAAAATCTGAAAATGATCGATGATTGTTGTGCGTCTTCTGTTATCTTGTGAATGAAAGATCTGCAGGCTGAAACACCATGTTGATGAAAATAACCAGGAAGGACAGGAAGTCTATACTAAGTCATTTTGAGAGATGAGTAATTTAACTTCCTGTTTTGTTAGAAAGGATTGGGTCTCAATGAAATTGTACTCAGGGCAACAAAAGTGTATCCTTTCTCTCACCCTTACATAATGTTTTAAATTATAAAATAAATTTACTCTCTGTTAAGGCAGCATCATCGTCATGATTATTATCATCATCATCATTATTGTCGTCATCATCCATTTGTCTTCATGATAAGCCATATTTACACAACCTGTTTCAACCTGTTCTATTTCACTTCCCGTTCCAGTGGGGTTTTTTTCGTTGTTTTTTTGTACCAACAATAAGATGTAAACTCATCGATCAGAATTTTAGTTTTCATTTCCTGATCTTTGTAACTAGATTGTAGACTCTTTTGTTTCCCTAATCAATAATTGATTGTTTTAACCAACAAATCCTTCTTTTATTTTTTTCTATAGACATTTTTCTAATAAAAATAAACCTAAAACAATAAAGTCTACTTAATGTAGGTTTTCTTGTACACCATATTTGCATATTATTTACATTTTAAATTAAAATTGATGCTCTTTACTTTTTCAAGCTCTGCTGAAACACCGTTTGCTTGTGCCTGTTAATAAGCTCTCATAAGGGTGTCATTAAATGATGCATTCAAACAAATTACATGTCACATCTGATGCCACAGCTCCTCTTTTTTAAAACACTAAGTTTGCCAAAACTATTTAATTACATCTCAAAGGCTTCTAGTAAGAAGTATGTGTCTTTTAGATCCTTACATTAATGACTGGGATTAAAGAGGGAAGTGGTGGCTTAGTGGTAAAGGTGTTGGACTCATACCGTAAAGGATGGTGTTCGATTCCCAGGACCACCAGGTCACCATTGCTGGGCCCCTGAGCAAGGCCCTTAACCCTTAATTCCTCAGTTGTATATAAAAAAAGAGTAAATTTAAGTCGCTCTGGATAAAATCGTCTGCCAAATGCAGTAAATGCAAATGCTATTAGCATGAAAAAATACTATAAAGTCGAACAAATTTTGTTTATTCTGGAAATTTTTACTTTGATTTTCTTTAAAATTGTTTCTGAATATCTTCAGCCTAATTTTCAGTACGCAGATGATGATTCAACTCTAAAATTCAACTTACAGTATTAAATCATAATTATGTTCAATGTTCAGCAACCAAGTTAGTTCCTGTTACCACATCCTGTCCACATCATAGCTGCTATAAATAGTTGTTCTTTCATCAACTTATCATTTTTTAAAATTTTTTTTTTAACCTTGGAAAGGAATAATACAAGACCTGCAGATGTCATGTGACAACGACGCTGCCATTGTGTGAAAATGATAGTACAGCTTAATAAAAAAATTCAAACTGTGTAAAACGATCCTATGGGAACTATTTATTAGTATTCATGTCAACGGCTTTGTAATTAATTTAACACTTTTTTGACCAATTTAACAGCGCTTTAGTGTAAAAATACCATAAATGAGTATTTATTCAGGTTGCATACTGAACGTTTAGGTTTTGCCCCTCTTGTTGGAGGTAAAAAGGCAGATTACGCTGTGTCACTACAGCCTGTCTGTAAGTCTATAAAAATAGATCTACAGTTCACTCCTAATTACAGGAACCAGTGTAACCCTGCTGTAATCAGTGTGCTACCCATAACATGGCCACTTTAATAAAGAAAAGAAGTCCACAGTGGATTAGGATGAGAACATGTGTTTGCAGTCTGTTGCCTGGATGCAATCAAATATTTAGAAACATGACCTGTCTCTCTCTTTCTCTCGTCTGTCTCACACACTCTCTCACACACACACACACACACACACACAGGTTTTTTTTCTACTGTCTTTCTTTCGTTAAAAATAAAATTTAAGCTAACTAACGTAAATGAAACAAAATATATTTTTATCACTACATTTTTATTCGTTCTTAAAAGGTTCAAGAACTTGAAATCAACCCAGCGCCCCCCTCCCCATTAATGAAATACACACACGTGGATTAACAACAGGGGGCTAATAGTTTTTCTTTTTTTTCCTTTTTTGTACTTTCATGCCGTTGCTTGGCTGCAAAAGACGATTTAGAAATATGACTCTTCCTCTCTCTCCTTTCTATTTCTCTATTTCTCTCTCTCCCTCTCTCCTTCTTGCTTTATTTTTCTGTTCTCTTTCTGCTCCTTCGCTCTTTATTTCTCATTCTCTCTTTCCCTCTTTTTCTCTTATCCTTTATTTTCTCTCTCTTTCTTCCTCTTGTTCTTTCTCTCTCTCTCTCTTTCTCTTTCTTTCTCTCTCTATTTCTTTCTTCTTTTCTCTTTTTGTTCTCTCTTTCCTTTACCTGTCTATTACACACACACACACACACACACACACACACACACAGACCTGTAGCAGGTTAAAAGCTGAATAGGTCTAAAGTCCAAATTAATAGGAAAAAATTATTCAGCCAAACATTGTATATAAAATATATATTGTTGAAAAAAAACCTATGTGGAAATGTTAAATAAAAGGATATACTGAGGAGAGAAACTGTAGCTAATATAATGATGCTGCCAGTTTAATAGTAAAAGTTAAATATATAAAACAAGCTGGAAGTTTAATGGTTGGAATTATAATAAAAAACATAAACAAAATCACTCCTAAAAGTGTTTACAGCACACAGCTTTACAACAAGCTTGAGAATAATCTAAAATTACCCAAGCCATGAGACAGGGGTGGGCAATCTCAGTCCTGGAGGGCCGCAACCCTAATCAAACATACCTGAACCAACTAATCAAGGTCAAGCTAGGTATACTTGAAACCTACAGGTAGGTCTGTTGAGGCAAGTTGGACCTAAAATCTGCAGGACACCGGCCCTCCAGGACCGAGTTCGGACACCCCTGGCATAAGCAAAATAAGCGGCCGATAAGGGCTCCCGAGGCCACTAGGGGGCTCCCAAAAGAAATAGACAATTGTAATTATACAAAAATGCAATATTAAATTTCAATTTACAATATTGTGTTAATGGGAAGCAGAATGTATAGTAGGGTAAAAACATTGGTATGATGTAACCAACACAACTACAACAAGTAAAATTGGTAAAAGGTGTCTTAGTTTTATAGTGTGGGAATAATCGAGTCATCTTAGCAGAACCGATTAGTCATCTTGGCAGAACCGAGGGGATTTTTTTGAGGAACTTTCTGATTTGTGCTTATTTTACAGTAAGATTATAGTGATTGATGATTATGCTGTGATGTGTTGTGGCTTGTTGCACTTGAACATACAGTATTTACAACTGATGTAAATGCTGTGTCATTTTTTAAGTATGAATATATAGAATATGAATCCTGTATTAATGTCCTCCTTATTTTAAACACTTAAACACAGAATAATTTGGCAACCCTGCACTTTGTCTTCTAGGGACCTCCTCTGTAACTGTGGAAGTTTTACAGCTCTACCTTATATAGAGGTGGGAGCAGAAGAAAGAGATGGAAGGGACAGGGGGAGGGGGGTGAGAGAAATACAGAGAGAGGGAAAGATAGAAGGTTAGTTTACATCCTCTGTCACCCCTGGTCTCTGTGTCTTTTTGAAGACTTACAGAGAACAGCGTAATTCCAAAGCGCTATCCCAGAATGCCTATAAATAGACTATGGCTTGTGGCGAACTATTCCGATTGGCTGGTCCAACCTTATTTGATTGTTATACTGAACTTGTTGCTGGCATTAAATTAGATTTAATGACTACACATGCTGGTAGCTTTAGACTGGTACACCTTGCTTGAAATACCAAGCATCCTTAACTAGCTAGATAGCTAGCTAGTATGTCACTTCACCTGGCTACTCCTTCTTAACTATGGATGAGGTCATCGGCCGTAGATGCATCATGACAAACGACATCATTCACAGCTTCCTGTGTTTACAGAAGTGGAAGCCGAGGCACATGGATCTCGCTCTTCTAGGAGAGACACATCAAGCATCTTTTCTGCCTCATGCCTTTCCTTTTTAAGGCAGGGTCAAGCAGACCTTACCATCAGCCTTGAGTGTAGTATTCTGTGGCTCTGCCCCAACAATGCTGGAACTACGCAGACTAAGATGCGACCGATGCATCGATAGGCTGTGATGTAAGAACGTCGGAATAACATGATGGGGTTGATGACAACCTAAGGTTTGTCAGATGATATAATCATGTTAGGGGGGATAAGAAATAAATTGCCCTTATCTGAATCAAGCAAGGCTGTCCAAAGAATTAGTAAAAAGAGAAATTATGATATGATTCATTCTGGACTAAGCAAAAAGAAATGAAGAGCAAGATTTTTTTTTTTCCTTACCCTTCAATCTCAGACCTAAAATCTATAATAAGCAGTTATATAATAAACACGATATCAAACTGCGTGATATAGAAGACGCTTAGACTGAAAGAAAGAGGAGGGAGAGAATAAGTAAAAACTATGGGATGGGAGGAGATGTGATACGACTGTCCAAAAGGCTTTAGGGAGGGGGATACACAAAAAGGGCCTGACTTCTACAAATAGCCACAGCTGTTGATCGTCCCCTCACTCCTGTCCTCTTTCGCATTTTCCTCTTTGAGTGTGTGTGTGGCTGATCCGTTCTTCCGAAATGAGCCGTGCCTCTTACGCCTCCTCCCAGTCCTCCTCATACCGACGTGCCTTTGGCGGGCCTGGCTATACCTCATCTCCCATTACCCGCTCCCCAATGCTTGGCCGTGGCTCTGTGGGCTCACATGTTAGCTCACGGGTCTACGAGGTCAGCAAGACATCCACATCATCACCTGGGTACACCAGCTACCGAGCATATTCCCATGGCATCCCGGCTCTTTCGGCAGGCGTCTCCCGTTCTTACGCCGCTGGCATGGGTGAGACACTGGACTTTAGCCTTGCCGATGCTCTCAACCAGGAGTTCCTGCAAACGCGCACCAACGAGAAGGCTGAGCTGCAGCACTTGAACGACCGCTTCGCCAGCTACATCGAGAAGGTACGCTTCCTCGAACAGCAGAATCAAGTGCTGACCGTGGAAGTGGAGCGACTGCGAGGCAGAGAGCCGGCGCGTATCGCTGACCACTATGAAGAAGAGATGAGGGAGCTGAGACGCCAAATAGAGATTGTGACCAATCAGAAATCTCGAGTTGAAGTGGAGCGAGACAACCTGGCTGATGACTTGCAGAAACTCAAAATTAGGTGAGGTAAAATCCATATTTTACACAGTTTTACAAAAGATAAATTAGATATAATAGAATAGACAGGTGTAGTGGGGCAGGGGGTTAAAGCCCCGGCACCCACATGCATGATTGTGACCCGGGTTCTATTCTGGCTCGGGTCTTTTCTGGTCTGTCATCTTTTTGATCTCTCTCTCTTCCTATCGATAAAATCAAAAATGCCCCCCTCCCCCAGAAAAAGATATACTAGACCAGTGAGAGTGTTTGAATAAAATACACAACAGATACACACCAAGACACTTCCAAAGACTCCCAAGAAATCAAAAAGTTTTGTAGGTAAACTCCAGCTGTTTCGAGTGTTTACTAGGAGACAGAAGAGAAACAAATACACAAGGGACTCGCTTGCACTGTTGGTTGTGTAAAAAAGAAATTGTAAATCTTTCAGCAACAGTGTAGGTCTATGTTTTCTTAGGAATTTGCAAGTCAACTAGTTGCACTTGTTAACCAGAGTTTTCATCACCAGTTTTTCCCCTATTCAGGACTAAAAATCTTTTGCCCCACTTCCAATAGGATTGGGTACTCTGTGTATGTTGTGAGACGGCGGGAGGACTCCTGTCACTATAAAAGGAAAAAAAAAGGAACTGGCTTTTGAAATGTGTGTATCGTCTCTGACTACAGGCTTCAGGAGGAGATCGCACAGAGGGAGGAGGCTGAGAACGACCTTGCAGCATTCAGAGCTGTAAGTTTTGCTCACAACGTTTTATAAAAACCCTCAATCATTAGAATTATTAGCACATTAGCATATTATTGTACATTGTGTAGCATGGGGGAAGTTGTAGTGCAGTGGTTAAGGTGTTGGACTGCTCATTGGAAGATCAGGGTCCAATTCCCACCACCACCAAACTCCCACTTTTGGGCCCCTGAGCAAGGCCCTTGATTGCTCAGTTGTATAAAAGAGATAAATGTAACTATGAGGTTGATCATTTTTCATTTAATGTTTGCAGGATGTGGATGCAGCTACTCTTGCTCGCTTGGATCTGGAGAGACGTATTGAAACCTTGCAAGAAGAAATCGCCTTCCTGAAGAAGATCCATGAGGAGGTCAGATCAACTGAAGCACACACACATATATAATAATAACTTTTTACTATTATTCGAAATATTAACAAAAAATTAGACACATTTAAAAAAACCTTAATTGCGAACCAATAAGCTTCGACTGTAAAAAGCAGTCCATTTGTATATAAGTAAAAAATACACGACAGTATGTGTGTGTGGGTGTGTGTCACCAAGCTTGTTAAGACACACTTATCTTTTCATTTCTGTGTGTTTAGGAAATTCGTGAGCTGCAGGCCCAGATGCAGGAGACTCAGGTGCAGATCCAAATGGACATGTCCAAGCCGGATCTGACTGGTGCTCTGAGAGACATTCGTGCTCAGTATGAAGCCATCGCTGCCAAGAACATCTCAGAGGCCGAAGACTGGTACAAATCCAAAGTAAGGCAGAAAGAAATGTATTCAAGAAAACATTATTTGTGCTGCCGTGACGATATACAGTATGTCACGTGACTATGTCAACATAGTGGCTGCAGTGCACCAGTCAGGAACTAACTCAAATGTATCATGCGATTATGGATGCAGCCCCAGTCTAGGGTGTCCCCTACTTTAAGCTTTAATATAGAGTCCAGGCTCCGAGTGATGTATACGCAGTACACAAAAAAATATGGATGGATAGATGAAAATAACAATTAAGTATTAAATCCTAAACAGAATCTAATGACAGTATTTAACCACCAGGTGTCAGACCTAAACCAAGCAGTATCCAAGAACAACGAAGCGCTGAAGCAAGCCAAGCTGGAGACCATGGAGTACCGACACCAGATTCAGTCCTACACCTGTGAGATTGACTCGCTGAAGGGCACGGTGCGTTTTTGTAACATGCCTTATTAAAAATATCTGCAATGGTCATGGACAATGGTGAAGGTTAATACTGTTTCTGATTCCCAGAACGAGTCTCTGATGAGGCAGATGCAAGACATGGAGGACAGACACGGGCGAGAGGCGTCCGGCTTCCAGGACACAATTGCTCGGCTTGAGGCGGAAATCGCTAACATGAAAGATGAGATGGCGCGACACCTGCGCGAGTACCAGGACCTGCTCAATGTCAAGATGGCCCTGGATGTGGAGATCGCCACCTACAGGAAGCTGCTGGAGGGAGAAGAGAGCAGGTAAGAGATAGGCCCCTGTCCCAGTAACCATACTACGCCCTATGGTCTTCCACATAGCGTGCAATATTGGAAGTGCACAATTATTTGACAGTTTTAGGTATTTGTCCATTTTGTCGCTTTTTTTTCATTGGTTTAAAACGTCACTCTGGGTGATGAATTCTGGGTAATATCCTTAAGTGAAGTCCGCTTAGACCCACACTTACAGAAAGTGTGCACAAGAAGGTGGGACAAAGAAGCTTACCAGCGAATTGGGACACCCTACACACTTGCACCCCTTAGCAGAAACACGTAAACGAGGGGTGCAAATAAAGGTGCAGGTGCAGGTATTGCGACAGGGGCAAAGAGTTAAATAAACAGAGGTTCTCTCTGATCTGTCCCCCTGTCCACAAAACAAAAGGTTTTAGTAACTTTGTTGAAAAGGTGTTGAAGTGGATCTTTGATTTCATAGTGATAAAATTAAGAAAATATAGTTTAAACTTTACATTATATTATTATTTGTTTTTTTAAATTGTGTCCAATTTCCCCAACAGGATTACGCTGCCCATCCAGACTTACTCCACCATTAACTTTAGAGGTAAGAAGAAGAAACAAGAAAAAACTCTTTTTGCAGACTTATAATGATGCGACTGAATGAACAAAATATTTAACACAAGTTTTTGGCATCTGCCAAATGCTGCAAATGTAAAATCACATACAATTGGGATGGTCATGTGACCAATATTTTTGGGCAATATAGTGGTAATTTTCCCCCCATTTTTTTTTTTTTTTTTTTTTTTACTGATTTTTATAAAGCCGATCCGTCTAATTATTTGACGCACATTAGTGTATGTGGTAGTAGTAAAACCGAAAGCAAAATAGTTTATTACTATTATTATTATTATTATTATAAACCTAATCATAGAATTTCCATTGTCTGATAAATCGCATATAAAAAATTGCGTCCAACAAAACACAACCTACTGTGTTAGTTTGTTACTTAACATAGTTTGTCATATGCATGAGATTTAACAGTAAAGTCGTAGACGTTCTCCAGTTTATCAAACACTACAGATATTAAAATTTTGATGTGTGTCTCTATATATATTATTTCAAAACTTGTCCATAGACTAAAAATGCCACACAAAAAAAAGCGAATTATATGCACCTGTTATACAGAGACCAGCCCGGAGCGCCAACAGCGATCCTCTGAAATGCACTCGAAGAAGACAGTGCTCATCAAGACCATCGAGACCCGTGATGGCGAGGTAAAACATGCACATCTTTACACACACCTTATTCAGTTGTCTTAATCTAGAGGTCGACCATTTCGATTTCCCCAATTAGAGGTCGACCGATTTATCGAGTTCTATGTCGAATACATCATTTAAAAAAAATATTGTATCGCATATCGAATATCGCATCTTTTTTTTTTTTTTTTTACTATTTTTCAGCCCTACTACTAACACTAATATACACTATACAATATACACTAAAAAGTATTTCCATGCATGAGTCACATCCATACGAGTTTTCAAACATAAAAGAACAGATTAGGTTTTGCATTAAGTCTATAATAACTCCCTACCTGGAAAAGCTTTCCACTGGATTCTAAAGTGTGGTCTGGGTAAATTAATTATTTAGCCGTAATAGGATTATTGTTGATATAAATGTTGGATGAGGAGGTCTGGGGTGCAATCAGTGTTTAATTTAACCCGAATCTGTTTGTTGGGGTTGAGTTGAGATCAGGACTTTAATTCTTTCTACTCTAGCTTGTCTTTCCCAAGCTCTCTTTCAGCACAGGGACATTGTCAAGATTAAACCGTGTTTGGGTCTCCAGTTAACCCTTTATTCCTCTAACCCTAAATATTATTCCCCCTTTATCCCCTTAACCCTTTATTCCCTTAACCCTAAATTTTATTAACCCTTTATTCCCTAAAGAAATGTAGGGTTAAGGAAATAAAAAGTTCCATTCACCTTCCAACACCTTAACCACTGTGCAACTGAAATAATAATATTTTAGGCATATAGGGTATGTTAAAGTTCCCTTTCTGAGCAAAACTTGACTTAATTTGGACCATTTTCAACTATTTTCGCCTAAGTGATCTGCGTCGTGGTGTGGAGAGTAAAGCCTCCAGTTCGTTTCCGGCTCAGGGCCCCTTTTGGTTCCACCCCTTTTTTTTCCTGTTTCATCTCAAAATCTGTTCTTTTAATAAAGGCAAAATCTGAACATATATATATATATATATAGTAATGTGTGTATATATATTGTACTATATATATATATATATATATTTAACTTCATTGTCATTGTGCAAGGTACATGTACAGAGCCAATGAAATGCATTTTTCGCATATCCCATCTTAGTAGGTTGGGGTCAGAGTGCAGGGTCAGCTATGATACAGCGCCCCTGGAGCAGGAAGGGTTAAGGGTCTTGCTCAAGGACCCAACAGTGGTTGACTTGCCGGTGGTGGGGCTTGAACCCAGGTGTTTCTGGTCTTCAGATTAGCAACTCAGCACCTTAACCATTTGAGCCCCACTGCCCCCACCACTGCCCCTTATATATATATATATATATATATATATTAAATAAACAATGATGTAAATGTCATAAAAAACACCTTGATATAATAAACCTTACCTACATTAGTGTGTGTATCATTGGCTCACATGCCTACGGGAATCAATAAATATTTTATTTCAAACTGGATGTTTATATCTCTGAACATTTTTTTTTTTAATCCAGGTGGTGAGTGAATCTACACAGCACCAGCAGGACATCATGTAGAGCTTCACCCGAGGACCTGATCCACAAAAGCCCACAAGAGGTTTTAATAAAATCAAAAAGGTCCAGCCGTCATATCCTGTGCTTATTTTTTTCCCCGTTACTCCAAACACACAGCTTATCTTAAACATGAGCACTGCATCTACAGCGAGGGGAAAGGAAGACATTTAACATTTTGCTTTAAAAAAAAAATAAAAAAAATCTGTGTAAAATCTATGACGAAGAATCGTTCGACCCAAACCGTGAGATAGAAAAGTTGAGAAGGGGAAAGGACAAAGGACAAAAAACGGGGGGGCGTTGATAAGTACTGTAGGTAAACAAAAATAGGGCAAAAGAGAGGACAGGAGGGTAGGAAAGTGTTGAAGAATGAACTAGCTGTGAGATTTTATTTTATTACAAAAATGATCAAGACACTAATATTTATAACAGCTACAAAATGGTTTAAAGTCTATTTATGTCATGTGTCAGTAAGAAAATATCAGTTTACATTTCTAAACATGTATTTTGCCATTAATTGTAATTATCCGGTGAGATTTTTGTTTGCACAAGGAGTCTGAAACCAGTGCTCCAAACAGATATCTGATCATCATCATCATCATCATCCAGTCTGTTTAAACTGAGATGCTTCAAAGCATCTTCTCTAATGACTAATAAAGTAAATACGCATTAACAGCCCTTTTCTATGTGTGTGTGTGTGTGTGTGTGATGTGTGTGTTTGCTAAGAAGCCAATTTAACCGATTTTTACGCAATAAAAACATATCACAAACCCACATGTTGGAATCACATACTTTATCGTAATATCCAGGTTCATACAAACACATGCTTGATAATTAGTAGAAGAAGATGAGATCGTAAGGTGCAGGTTTTGATGAGAAACGTTTACTTGATCCTTCATGACCAAATTCGGCTGTCGAAGCAGGGCAAAATGGTCATTAATGCAAATAAATAAGCTGAGTAAATAAATCACCTCTGTAGTCTTATTAATAAAAAAAATCAGTCCAACAAGTAAGTCAAATAAATAGTTACGGTCAATAAAATAAGAGTAAATATGCTTCTATGTACAAAAAACGAAAGTGCGGCGAGTTCGACTACATGGTATAGCTACAGGATTGAAATGAAGATCAACAGGTGCGCTGGAAGAGCAGGGTCTTACAAAAACACACAAATGATCCGAAATAAGAAATTTTGTTCTGGATGGCGTCGGTGTCATCACTACACTTTACAACGACACGGCGAAAGCACAGCAACGGGTGACGGGAGCTCGTAGGATAATACCAGACCAATCTGGCAAAGTCCCAAAAAACATGGACGACAAAAAAAAAAATCCTTTCTTTCAACTCTGTTATCCGGTTCTTGTGCCACTTAGTTCTAGTTTCATCCTTGTACAACAGTTTGCAGTGTTCCAGCCGTCCCTGAGTATCGCTTTATACTACCCTCCTGTGAGAAATTGCGCTTGCACTGCATCGGAGAGTCTGCTGTATTATGGCTCTTTCCCCCTTGTAGCCTCGTTAAAACGAGACGGAGGAGCAGGTTTCTCCTGAGACAGCCTCCCGCTGCAGTCTTAAGGCAACACCCCCTCCTTTACAGCTATTTGGTATGGTTCACGATGCGGAAAATATGAGATGGTGGATTCCATAGATTTACAATTCAGCACCGATAGAGAACGTCCTCATTGCGATAACGCCAGATTGATAGGAAACGTTTGCGGGAGATTATGTTATGTCTCGAAAAAAATACAAATAAAAATAGGGCCTTTTTTTTTTTTTTACAGATATTAACCTCATCATTCTAAAAGTGACTTTTATACCATGGCACGGGCGTGTGTATAGGTGCGTGCAGGTCTTTAAGTTTTTAATCAACATGCTTAGACCTGTAGTTTCCCCCCCCTCCCTGCTTATTGTCTAGACAGTTCTTACAGCTGTGTACACACAGGTCAGGTGAGATCAGATCAGAAACAGCACCAGGACAGTGAGACGATTGCAAGTATGGGTCGTCACACTCGAGGGTTAGGACCAGCCCCGGAGGTCAGGGGGACGGTCGAGCCGCACTCGTAGTCCACTTCCACGGCGGTGTGTGCCCCAGAGAGTCGCGCCCCGGGATAAGCACACCCTTCCCCTTGCCGCTCTCGGAAACTCTGGATGTAGCTCTAAAATCGAAAAGGGGAAGAAAATAAAGGAGTGACTTTAGAAAATGCACACACATGCTACAGATGTATGAACTGATAAAGCGACAGGCAGATGTTTATCAAGGATTTGGCAAGGGACATAAGACAAAGCAATAAATTACTTTTTTTTTTTTTTTTTAAGATTTCTCAGTCCAGTTCTAGAGATTCTACTGTACTGTAGTTTTAAGAGAAATGTAGAAACATGGTTTCATCTTATACCGCGGTATAAAACGTTATATTAAATGTGTCTCAGCGTTACAGAGAAAATAAAGCTCGAATGGATGTTGCAGAAAATTTGCAGAGTTGGATTACTGTCAGTGAAGGTGAACCTACTCGCTTGGATTAAATATATACAGTCGAAAATCGCATTCTACTTAAATATATCTCACATTTAAGCAGGGATGAACCGATACAATATTTTTACAGACGGTACAAGCTGCGATATTTTTTCCTGGTACTCGCAGATATCATTACCGATACTTACACTTTTTTAGTTTTTTTGGGGGGAATACTTGTACATTTTTATTTTAAGTTTCATTTTTGAGGTTTATTTCAGATTATTTCTTGTTAAAAACACCGTTATATTTTTGCGAAAAAAAACCCCAACAACTTTGCCGTCTGCTGTGCATGTTGTCATAATTAATTTTGATATATTTCACACACCGCTGAGCCTGATATTATGTTGCTGCTGCCTGTCACTTTAAGTCTTTAAGTAGCTTTACTAATTTATTATCATCTACCTAATCTAGCTGTGACAATGTAGGTCACATGACAAAATTAACATGGCCGGATTTCATTCATACTACCTGTAATCATACTATATAGAACTCACTTAGTAAAATGAAGTAATATGTGTTTTTAGATACATCAATGGTGTTTTCATGGTGAAATCCACTGACAGCACACGCCTATAAGCTACACCAGGATTGGTTGTTACGTGGTCACAAGCCACAAGAATGACTACAGACTACAGGTGTGGTTTTAACCTGCAACCTTCTGCACTATTCTGGGCTATTTTTTTAATAGAAATATTCTGAGCAGTAAGTTTCCAACAAGAAAACATGCACTTTAGTTAACAGGGTGAAATTTTTTTGTCAACATTAATCTTATTTTCCAAACACATAGCTTTTTTAACTTCCTGTGTGTTTTTGTGTGCCTGCACTCATATCATACCGGCGAGAGGACGTCTCCATCGTAGCGGCGGACGGGCTGGGGTTTCCTGCGGTATGGTGGTTCGGGGTGCATGGCTTTGCCCGAGTGTGTGTGGTGTTGTGACTGCTGCTTCCTTCTCTTCTTTCGACCGCAATCTCTTCTCTCCTCTTTCTGTCGGATACGCATAAGCTGCACTCGCCTCTGCTGACGGCTTATCATCACTGATACACACCCGAAAAAAACAACACATGATTAAATTTGAATTGAATATATTTAGTGCGACAGTATTCTTCATTCATTATTACATAAAAAAGATTAGCTACACACGTGCTACAAATTTTTAAACATAACGTACAAGACACACACACACACACGTGCAGATCCCTGCTGGAGATGCATTTTAGAGCACATTGACAGACCGAGCCATCTGCCACACTGCCCACACGTAATCACACGCACACACTCACTCTCCGACACACTCATTCACCCAGACAGCTTCGATAAGACATTCTTAAAAATGTTCACACACACACACACACAGTATGCACATATACACATTATTCGGATGACCGCACAAACAAGCGTGATTTGTTTTTGGTTAAGATGTAAAGCATGATATATGTTTTTTTTTTTCCAGGCATGAAAGGTATGCAGGCTATTTTTACGTGTTTAACTGAAACCTCGGCAAACGCATTAAGTGCTCGTAAAGATGCTGAATTCTGGAGACAGGGTGATAAAAACAATAATGCTGGTGGTCAGCTTTTAGGACAATCGATTAGGACCTTTTAATGCTTTATAACCAACTGCTGCATGTGCTCAAAATGTACTTATCTACTATACACACTGTACTGAGCAGAGGTGGGTAGTAACGTGGTATACTTACTTCAGTACATTTACTTAAGTGGTTTTTTTAAATACTTTTAAGAGTCGGCCTTTACTTTTACTCTAACTAGTTAATCCCATAAATGTTACTTTTATTTGCTACATTTGACTGTGTTCCGTTGTACTATTAAATGTCAGTAACAAAAATGTAGGGGCAGTGGTGGCTCAAATGGTTAATATGTTTTTAAATATTAATAATTAATAATTTTATATTTTAAAGTTTTAAAAGTAAAAAGTTTTAAAAGTCTTTTAGTTTTACTTTTATTTAATTTAAACAACTTTGTCTCAACTTTGGGTTGTACCTTAAATAGGTCTGGGGCAGCACTACAGATCAAGTAAACCGTTTAATGAAAGACATCGCATCTGTTTTTTAACTTTATGTTTTAGTAACAGAGAATTTAAATGGGTTGCCTGGTGCTACCCACAGTGTTCGTCGGGAATTTCCAAGCTATGAAACTGAAACCCAATGAAAAGTAAACGAGGGCCTTTTTTTAGTATGAAATGCTTCCTGATTGAAACCCAGTGGGAAACGCCACTGGTATTAGTAAAAGTACTAGCTAGTAGTAAAAGTAGTTGTTGTAGTAGTACACAGGATTTAGTAGAAGATGACAAGTAGTACTGTGGTTGATTTTGAGTAAACCAAATATAGGACATAAATATCTACACAGACTACACATATTACAGGTATAAACGTGGCAGAGTATGTCATTAGTATCTTATTAGTACCGCTGCCCAAGAGCATGTACATCTTCACGGTCTAATTCCCTTTTTTAAGGTTTACATACGTCATGTATTTAAAACCAAGTGTCACATACTGTCTAAGGTTGATTGTGCAACCTATTTTCCTTGCTGCCATATAAATAATTCTCACCTTTAGTGTGGGAGTATCCCTCAGCCGTCACCCGCCACTGCACGAGCGCTCCCAGCAGAGCAAGGACAGGCCAGGCTCCAAGCACCGCCCACGTCACCCAGCATTGAGATCGCGCCGGTACAGCCTTCACTCGCTCGTAGATGTAGCGCACTAAGGCAAACAGCTCCAGAAAGTAATCAGCTGCCACAGCGATGACCGCTGCCCCGAACGCTGCCGTAGACAGGGTGGTGAAAAAGCGCTGCCACTGCAGTGTAAGAACAGCAAACAGCATGCCCAGGCCCAGCAGTACCCCAAGCGGCACCCACACTGATCGCGGTGGTGCTGAGGACAACTCCTCCATCCCCACCAAAGTGCCGATACCTGCCAACAGACCCAGCAGCAGACCCACCATAAAGAGACCAACGCTGCGAACCAGCATGGTGACCAGACCGCACAGTGTGCCGATGCCCAGCCCGATCCCTGCGCTCGCTTCAGCGCTCAGCTGTGTGTCCAGCACTCGCTCCTTGTAGCACAGCAGAAAGACCACCACTGAGCCAAACATCAGGCCTGTCAGGAAAAGCACGGCCTTGAAGCACCGGTAGCCTGTGAAAGAGAAAAAGTTCTAGCTCTATATTGTCCATCCTTTTGGATTAAATACTCTACTAAAGTGACATGATTGCACCTAAGGTACATTTAAGCGAAAGATTTTTGGACACCTGATCATTACACCTACATGTGATTTGGCAGAATTGCCTAAATCTACCAAAAGCAAGAGTAATTATGTTTTTCTTTTCCCATTCACAAAATACCTTAATATCGGGAAAGACTAACTCAAAATTACACACGATAGTAAAGAACTTCTTTACAGTGCACGGATACCCAATACTGTCAGACTGAACAGTAAATTATAGACAGACAGTGACGCAAAATGAAAGCACGGGAACATCTCCCTACTGCGATCTTGTGACTCTTATGATCTCATTTGCATGTCAACGCTTTCACCACCCACACCTCTGCATGTGTTTAAGTGACAGACTAAGCTTTATCTCTACTGAAAACTAAATGGAACTACTGTACAATCTGGCCTTTTATTTACAAAATGAAAGCTTAATTTGGACTTTTGGTCTTTGCAGAATGATTAGAAATGCTTAGCTGCACAAAAATATGAGAGCACTTATATAAATCACTGAAATAAACGGATATACAAATATTGAAGAAAACCTAAGCAGCCATCTTTACTGAGGAAAAAGTTTCTTGCTTAAGTAAAAGTCTAATCAGAGGTTTTATTCTATCTGGTGTGTCAGGACATACAAGGTACAGAGCTTGATGTTTATTTACCATACACATAATTCGAAAGTGAAATTATCATTATTTTGTAAAAAAAAATTATATCACTCAAGGCTTTCTGGACCTCCTTCATATGTCATTGGCCCAGAAAGAGAGAAGTTTGGAATAAAAAGACAAAAAAGAAAAAAAATGTAGCTCTAAAAACAGGTCAAGGACTGAGTGAATTACAAGGCTGGATTCCAAAATCTAAAATCCACAATATTTGTGGCACAGAATGTATAAATATCACTCCAAAGGCTTTAAACTTTATGTGATTAGTAATACGTCCATAAGTATATAAACGGACATTTCTGTCACACGTACCGAAGAAGCAGTAGATAATACCGAACAGGCAGCACATGGAGCAAACCACGGATGGAACCACGTCATACCGCCGATCCGTTCCCAAATCGCAAGGGTCCAAGGGCTCGGGACCGGCTTCTCGAGGAGGCGGAGCCAGTTTGAAGGTCAACGTCTGCAGAGTGGACGTCATGGTGACTGAGGTGTGCACCAGTAAAAAGAAGCACCAATGGCAGGATCTGAGGCGGGGAACGGGTAAGGAAAAGGGGGAAGGAGGCTTTGAGATTAAGGAATACCTCGTGTCCACATGGATCTACCTGAAGATACAAAACAATGATTATGAGCTCTGATTAAAAACAATTAAAATACAGCAGTAACACACCATAGTGTCTCTTTGTTTTGTTTCTCCCATTTTCTCCACTCTGGTTCTCCAGACATGATGTCATCATCTTTTTCCTCTTGTCTGTCAGTGAAAGCCTTTAAGCAGATCACGATGATCCGTTTCTTTTTTTATTTTTTGAATGTGATTCATTCAAACCCACATCACATGCTTAAAAAATGAGTCAGCTTAGAAATGTATTTCAAAGTCAAGACACTTTTTCAAGACAAGTTTTCAGTGCATCAATGCTGGCTATACTGTGTTAAAAATAGAACTGAGAGAACCATCATCTATTCAGCATTAACCGTTATTACCAGGTTTTAATACTTTAGGCGCCGAAAACTACATTTCATAATCGAGTTTCATCTGTGGCGAATTTAGAACCAACTGCAAAACTAAGGAAAATGTTCTTTTTCAGCTGAAAGACATTTCTGTTTTTCTTATTCGTACCAAAGTATCGATCAGATGCTTACATCAGCTCCACATTGACACTTCGTTTTATTATCTCTCGGCTGACTGTGTCTTGAACACACACAGAGTATATATTCTTGTGTTAAGGTAAGTATTAGCTTAGCACAATGAATATAATAAGAATCACTGTAAAGATGTAAGCATGTTTATCTCTACATTTGTTTATATCTTCATTCACTTAAACATTTATTTTTTTAATCCATCCCTCCATCCATCCACCCATATCCAACCATACATCTCTCTTTTATGTCTCTCCGGCTATTCCTTAAATCTACATACACTTGTTCCATGCTAATTATTCACCAAACATCTATTTATGGTTTTTTTTTATTTATCCATGGTTTTCCTATCCATCTATTTGTCTATCCACCCGTCCACTAGAGTCATTTTTTTTATTAATCCTAATTTGCAAGCAGTTAGCCTGAACATCTACTATTCATCTTTTTATGTTGTTTTCTCTCTATTATAAACTCATTTATTCTATCTTGCCTTAGATCTATTTGTATCCTATCCCTCCTTTTTTGTAGCTTATCACTCTATATGTTCACCTATTTATGTTTTTAGCTAGCTATTTATTGATTTATCCACCTATCCAAAAATCTGTCTATCTATTCATCCATCCATCCTCTCCATCTCTCAGTGTTTCTTTTTCTTTTAATATTAATAAGTATTTCTCCTATTTTTATATCCTTTTATTTCTCTCCCTCTTACTTTGCCTTGTTTTTTTCTTTTGTCTCTCTCTCTCTCTCTCTCTCTCTCTTAAACTTATTCCCCACTCATTATTTACATTTTTCTTTAGTTCTTATTCCTGTATTCCTCATATTCTATCACAGGTCAGTGGGGGCAGAAAAATGTTGTTACTTGTTGTAGCTCACCACAACACAGAGTTACAGTCCTGTCCTAGGCGCTGTAGCACATCCTGTACATTCAATCCTTCTACGATAACAATCTCCAACTTCCTGTCTATTGCCATAACAACCACACAGTACTGTCCTCGGCTGTCTGAGCTGACCAATAAGAGGGCAGTTTAACCTCCCATAGCAACAGCCTGACAGCCAATCCAGAGGGGGGCCCATCTCCTGGTGGTTCGTGTCTCGATTTGGTGCTTCCAATCAACACACGAGCAAAGAGACAGAAGCGAAGCTGTGATTCGCCGGCACGCATTTTAAGTACACTGCCAATATGGCTGGTGTTCAGCAACAAAAAACACCACTAAACCATAAAATATGAATGAATATACGTAAAAATGTGTGAATTTTTTTAAGGGACAAACAAAGAGAATATTTACACTTGATATTAGGGAATGTAATGCACATATTTACTTCATGCCTATAGGATTTGCTTACAAACATTTGATAAGGTTTGGTCTGATGTAAGATCTAGCAAAAAAAAAAAAAAAATGAATTAATAACCATACACTTTTTTTTTTTTGTTTTTAAGTAACACAAATCTTCTAGCGCTTTGTTTTAAAATGAATGTCTACATTTCGTAGACGGCAAAAAAGTCAACAAGTAAACTATCTTAATACATTTTATTATATTTTTCATGTAAAAAGTGAACAAGTGGCTTGTCATAAATGTTCACATAATAGCTAAACCCTCTCCCGACAGCATGGCATCAGTGTCACTCCTGTGTCAGGCGCTATTTTCTGAAATGATAAAGGAATCGATCATCAAAAAATGAAAATTCTCACAATTTAAAATATTTGGGATAAAATCTGAGGGTTCTCTGACCCTCCTACAGACAGCAAGGTAACTACCACGTTCAAGGCTGTATAGAATTAATAAACATGATTTTATTTTATGATTGTAATTTTATTTTTTATTTTTTTTTCTAATTATATATTTTATTCATTCATTCATCCGTCTATACCTGCTTATTCCATAATTCGAGGTCACAGGGATCTGCTGGCGTCTATCCCAGCCATCTCTGAAAGGGCAAAAGGAGGGGGACACCCTGAACAGCTCACCAGTCCATCACCAGGGCCACAAACACAGACTCACACTTACTCCTATGGGCAAATTAGAATCACCAATCAATCTAACATACATGTTTTGGACTGTTAGAGGAAACCGGAGAACCCGTAGTAAACCCATGCAAGCACTGGGAGAAGATGCGCACTTCACAAAGAAAGGCCGTATTCATTTTATTTCGTTTTCATCTTGTTTCCTGATTTCCGGGCATCAGATTTCATCAAAAATAACTTAAATTGTGTTCCGAAAATGAAAGACGGTCTTCCGGGTTCAAAACAACACAGGGATGAGTAATTAATGACAGAACTTTATAATTTTTGGTTAAACTATCCCTTTACGTTAAATCTCAGCATGGCCGGTCTCGAATACATTTGACGGGGGTCCATAATGAAAACTAGGAACTAAAGAGCAGAAGGATGTGATATTGTTAAGCCGTTAAATAAATAAAGTGTGTGTGCCGCTAAGGGTGGGTGGAGTTAAAACGATTCTTTGGGGACCCCGAGAGATCTATTTTATTAGTAGTAACAGTACTAGCAGTAATGTATTAAAAATTATTTCATGTCCAAAATTGTATGTAATCACAGAGCTACTAGAAATTTGTCAAGATTCAGCAAAAATTTGAGGACAGATATGACATCATAAGTCATTCGTCCCCCTGTTTCCACATGACTTAATCATCGTTGAATTAATCATCGAATCTTATATGATTCAAATGATGAAAAACGTAGAAAAAAAGAGGGTAATATATATAGGATGCCCTAACACACTGATACACATTTGTTCTGATATTTTCTCCTAACCATGTGACCCAGTTCTTGGAGTGTTTGAGTACTACTCTGCTGTTCACTACTACTCTCTTTTCCTGTCCTGCTCTTCCTTAAAGGTGCAGTACGAAATTAGCATCTTGAAAAATGCTAATTGTAGCTTGACAGCACTAAAAGTGTATGTCCCACCTTCCGTGTAAATCGCCGTCCATAGCCACGCCTCCTGACCGTGCACAGACTGGACAGCCAGACACGTTATTACTACAGTAGATCACGTGTCGTTCATTGGTGAGAAAAATGATAGTACCAATATACCAAACATAAATATAGTACCTAATTACACGCTGCTGCTAATTCATAAAGGTACACAAACTGTGTAAGCTATGCGTTACTGTCCAATCACATCACATTTCTACCTGTCTAAAAGAAATACTGCAAACATACTACCATCTTTCAGACCCTTTGACCTCTGTAGTCGACTTTAATTTGCGTTTTTGCTCTAATTTCATCCAGTATTCTTTTCCCACAGTACGTGAACTATGACGTGTCCCGTCCGCGTGAACAGGTTGCACAGACATGTAGGAAAGCCTACCATAATGTTCGGACCGAACCTTTTAATTGGATAAACATTTCTTGGTTGTACGTTTCACAGGGAATAAATAAATACACACAAATACATTTAAGCCTCTTAACTTAATGATTGCTATCTGGATTTAGAGAGACTTTCCACCAACAGAACAAAAAATGTATCTGAAGAAAATCACCTATTGTACCTTTAAGCTCTCTGTCATTTCGTTCCAGAAATGCATTTTTCACTTCCTTTTTTTTTTTTCACCTCATGGATCAGATGAGACACTTTACAACTCATTGACGGGGTGTTTATTGCGTCACACATGACCCTGTATCCAAATTAGACGCCGTAACCAAATCAGGACTTAACAGTGCAGAACCTATTGACTTGTCTGTGTCTGTGTGTGTCTCTCCCACTCTTTCGCTCTCTTTCCCTCTCTCTCACACACACACACACACACACATACACACACAAACACACCTCATCTAATATCATTTCTTTTTTCATGTTATGTTGCTAAATTTTATGTAGCCCAGTTTTCTTAAATTATCACATATACATTAACATTAATGACTTGGTGTTACTACATGTTGGCCAAAATGATAAGCACACTAGTATTTTCACCAGATAAAAATGTCTTAAAGTCATCTTAAAGTTATCTTGTTTCCGTCATGTTTCAGTAGGAAATATCAGGTTACATTTCCAAACAGTTATTTTGCGATAACTTATACTAATCCAGTGAGATTTTTGTTTGTACAAGAAGTCTGAAAACAGCCAGTGCTTGGTCCTGGAGGCCCGGTGTCCTGCAGAGTTTAGCTCAAACTTGCCTCAACACACTTACCTGTAAGTTTCAAGTCCACCTAGCAAGATCTTGATTAGTTGGTTCAGGTGTGTTTGATTAGGGTCGGAGCTAAACTCTGCAGGATACCGGACCTCCAGGATCGAGATTGCTCACCCCTGGTCTAGACTGACATAAAGAAACAGACCAATCCAGAAGAACTGTGTCAACATCTCCAGGAGGCTGCAGGAGACCGATCACCGAGAGCAAACGCTGCTTAAAACCCAGAAATGGTCATACCCAATGTTGAATCGATTGATTTGAAGTGCCTAAAACTTGTACAGTACTGTAGCTTCTGGATGATGATGATGATGATGATGATGAGATCAGATCTCTGTGTGATGCACTGTCTGTTTTCCCAAAAAAAAGTTATTTATAAACCTCCCCCGCCCATGCTGATGGTAAGAACGTTGAATTTGTCAAAGCTGTTAGATAACAAAATCAAAGTATTACGGTGTTATTTGTATTTCACGTGATGTCCATTAAAAATTTACAGACGTACATGTTCACTGATATTTCCACTACTGACAGAAAAGAAATATTTTAGCCACTACTGTATTACCACCAGTCCAACCACTGGCCAATGGTGGCTCAGTGGATAAGATGTTTGACTGATACCTGGAGGATTGGGGTTCAATTTCAAGCACCACCAAGTGGCACTGTTGGGCCCCTGAGCAATGCCCTTTACCCCCAACTGCTTAGTTGTTTAACAGAGATAAATGTAAGTCAACCAGCCAAATGCTGTAAATGTCTTACTTTTATGTATAGATTCGATTCTGGGCAAAATCTTCCAACGCTGTCCTCTGAGGTGGGCATACCAGGGACATTGTTTACTTCTTCACTTGTTTAAATGTATTTAAATAGACAGATTCCTCAGCAGAAACACACATACACACACAATCAGATCAATAAGGCTGAAAGCAAAAGCAGTGAAGAAGATTAAGTGGATTTCGGTTGAGCTATCGCTCCATTTACCCCCCCCCCGACCCTTCAGAAATCGATGAGTTAGACTACAACTGCTGCGGTCCAAAAGAGATTTCTGTCATACACACTGTCTAGTCCTCCAGCTTTCCACAATTTGAACTATTTTTTTCCTTCTAGTACCCCTTCCCATTGGATTTATCTGCCTATATAGTCTATTTATCTGCATTTAGGTAATAAATATAGACAGTTGTCTTGTATCTGTGAGTTCGGCAGACCGCGAGTGCTCCATGTGTAGTAAACAAAACCACGTTCTTTTATTCATTCAGAAAGAGCGGCCACTGTGGAGCAAATCCGTGCGGTGCTGCTCACATGTCTACGCTTTTCGGTCAACGTGATACGGGACAGGTGCGACATTTGCGTGGGGCCTGATGATGTATTGTGCAATCCGGGCCACCTGCTCCACCTCGGCAAGCTGTTTCCTCCTACCCGGCTATCTGTGGGCTCGTCACACTCACGACTGCCTAAGTCATTCTCCTCAGCATGAACAGACTATGAGATAAGCCACCTGCAGTACACAAAGTGTCATGGAGCTGCGTGTTGGTTGAACAGAACAGAACAGGCCGGTTTTGTGTTTGCGAGGATGCTTGGTCGTGTCTGGAAAAAAGGTCAATTTTTCGGACTAATTTGGCTGTAAAGCAGAGCAGCGAGTGTGTGTCATGGTGTATTGTCCTGCCTACGGCATCATCTCAGGTTAATGTCAGTCTGTTTATCTAAAGATTTACTGATTCATATGTAAAGAAAATAAAGTGTGGAGTCAAGTATCAAATGGCCAATATCAGATTGTGACATTGTGAGATTAAATCACGACAGTGAATTAACGAGCAGTAGTTAAGGAGGAAATGCCACTTTAGTATGAAGGTGTGTGTGGATGCAGAGCCAGGAGTCAGGAGTGGCAAGATGATGATGTAAACGCCTTTAGCCAAATCGATTATAAATCAACTCTTTGTAGTTAAGCGCCAGTGCGAAATAATGGCACATGTTGTATAATATTTCCGACGTATAGTACAGTGCGGTCGCACTGCGAAACATCTGACCTGTGTCGGATTTAACACCACATATAGAAGTGGCACAGATCGGAATGAAAAAGATCTGATTTCATGTGGTTTGTGCTGTTCACACTTATGAAAAAACATGTAGCCAAACGTAGCCGAAGAAAATCCACTTGTCAATAAAGACAATAAGTGTAAAAAAAGGGAGGGAAAAATTAAGAGTAAGGAGCTTTTAATGGAGGTAAAGGGAGATTTTATTGACTTTACATATGGTATCAAATCATTTTTAAGAATAAAAGTATCCATGAGTAAGTGGAGGCTGCATTAAACCACCCAAGCACCTTCTAGTCAAGGCGTTTACTTAATGAAGACAGAGACTATCTGTTCATGGTACAATGGCCGGGAGTAAAGTGAAGGTGCGGCATGTAAAACAGTCATACTCTGAGGTCTTGGTAGGCTATCTAGAACAAATGAGTAGCCTAAAAACAGCTATACGAAAGCTATTTGAAAAAACTTATTGAAGGATTTCGTTAGCAATTGGCTAAGAGCAAGATACTAAATTCGGACAAAGCGATACATGTGATGCAAATTAACACAACATAACAACATTTCTACATTGAAACATGATGGTGGCAGCATGATTTCATAAACAATGCCATTATAACTAGTACAAATATCTTAATTATACCATGGCCAAATAAGTAACCAATTGCGAGATTACAACAAACCAAAGATGGCAACGCAGCGAAGTAAACTTTTAACGATTTAGTGTGGCGACTACCAATAGGAGTGCACATGACACCGATTCACCGATAATGCAGGTATCATTTTGGCTACAGGTGGATTTCTTCCATAAAATAGCTTGCTATTATATCAGCCATTTGTTTCACCCTCCGTCGCTGACTCAATTTAATTAACGCTATAATCTTAGACAGTAAACATTTTAGATATTTTTTTAAATTGATGTCAACTTCGATCCATTCAGAACAGTAAAGATTAGCAAATTTTTCTCCCTTAAGCTTGACGTAGGAACATCTTTTCCGTTCCAAGCATGCTTAAAATAGCCTAATGTGTCGTGAAGCTAGTCTCTTCCTCTGTCCTACTGCGAACAGCAGAATTCGCTACTCTGTGTGGGTAAGTGTGTGTGGGCAAACTAGGAACACTGCCAAGCAGAAGAATCCTGGGCGGTAAAGAGGTGGGTGGAAAAATCAGTGTGGGATAAAAATGGACTAAGAACATGAATGAAAAAAAAAAAAAAAAAACAAGAGACAGAACGTGAGAGAATGAGAGAGAGAGAGCGAGATGGAGAAGAATAATGTAAGCAAAAAATTTTCAATTTTTAAAATTAAACGACTGGACCTATAGAATAAGAAGGAGGTAGCGGAATTTCTTCACGATGTATCATCACTCATCCACAATTCCTCTGACTGTCTTTGCTATCTGCCAACAGGGATAAACAGAACATGCCGGCCTTACTGACCATGACCATTTTCAACAGGCACATTTGTATCGTCAGGGCTTTACTGAGTCATTAGGAACAGTTTGTTTGCTGCCTTTAATGGCTCTAAATCTCCGGCATCGTCTGAGGAGACTGCAGTTATGTTTATGTGGCTCGATATCACAGCCTCGACTATGTCCTTAACTTTTGGTATTCGACTTACTGCTTTGGGGAGTGTCGTAGATTTCAAAGCTAGGGATAAACATGTTGCCTGCAAATTATTTACATTGAAATAATAACTGTATTATTTATTTTGCTTAAGCTTTGTTTGTCTATTGTTCTTACAACTTCTTGAAATGCTGCCCCCCATCCCAGGTTTGGGGTTTTTCTTTGGGTATTCGGGTTTCCTTCCTTATGCCTTGTAGGTAAAATGGCAATAGGATGCTTTCCATCTTGTGCTAATAGTCCTAGGAATCGGAATGCAATGCAGTAACACAGGGTAGAGACTAATCTTGGATAGTAGTGTACACTTACGATATTTAAGGACATTTCAGCCTGTAACTTATTAAACTAGGGCTGCACAATATATCGTTTCAGCATCCACATCGCAATGTGTGTATCTGCGATAGTCGGGACGTGTGGATTAATTGCACTAAGTTTAATAACAGTAAAAGTTTAGCATTTGTACATTGTTTCGAGGTCTGTTTAAAAGTTTAAAGCATTCAGGCGCAAAAAAACAATCACTTTTGTAGCTTTAACAAAGATTTTTTTCTTAAATTTCAGTATTGAAGCAAGTATTTGAAGCTTTGTTCTATTACATTTTATGCATATTCACTTCCTTGCTAAATCACCCCAATCACTGTAAAATAATTCATCTGGTAAATTTTTTCCATATCGCAGAAAACCAAAATATCGCAATGTCGGTTTGGTCAATAATCGTGCAGCCTTATATTAAACTTCACCATAAAGTGCTCTATCTTATGCCGATTATGATGCAATGTGGCAACACGAGTTCAAGACTGTTAATTAAACAATCTAAAAGGAAAATGTTCTATAAACAGGCTTTAAAATAAATAAAATAAATATGTTCTCCTTAGAAAATTGCCAGCACGAGACATTAAGCCTATAGGCACGCTGAAACAAAAAGCATTGTAGTGCTGCTCACATCCCATACGTACAGCCAGATTTAAGGTTCTAGTGTTTGCATGTGTTTTCAGCATTGCAGTTTCAGCTATGGTGGATGTGTGTGTTCAGTTAACAAGATTCTGCAGCATCTGTGGCTTACGCTGTGGACAGCCGAAGGGCGGATTAATAGCATTATAATCTATCTCTGTCTCTCACCAACTTCCACTCAGACTAACTTGTAACACTAGCTTTATTGAGGTGGTTCCACTTGAGTGCCTGGAAGCTAATATAGTGCCATCTTTTAGAACAAAGTATGTTTTTTTTATTTTTAATAAACACAAAATCCACATGCTTTATTGTATATCCATCCTTTTATTTCTCTCTAGCTTTTAGCATTTATTTCTTCCTCATCTTTCCAGCCATATTTTCCTGCTTAATATTAAGCGCTTTGGCAAGTTTTTCGCTCCCGGCCGTTCTTACATAACTTTAAAATCTTTCAAAGTTTTGCGCCCGACACCTCCACACATCTCCACAACACTCCCTTACTCACACACATGCACTTAAGCCTAAACAATCTGCACCCTTGTTGCTGGCAGTCTGCTGAATATCCTCGGTACAGGTGATGGTTGAAGATTAGATGTTCTTTTACACGACATGTTTGTGACCTTTTCAAAAGCTTTTTGGAACGCAGTGGGAGCACCTGGAGGGATTATGGAGATCACAGGCTTCATGTATGTGTATCATCTTTCTTTGTGTAAGCCATGAAGCCAGCTGGAGACTGTGGCATCGGTGAAGACAGGGGGGAAGAAAAGTCTCTTGGTAGAAAGATGTGAAAGGGGATCCTGAGCTTTGAGGGTTTTTTCTTTTCAGGTTTAGGTTTGGGAATTATCTGCAACATCTACAGTCTGAAAAATCATCGAAACACTGAGTATTAATTCACAGACACGCTTATCCAGAGTGACAATTGGGGAAGTGGTAGCACAGTGGTCAAGGTGTTGGACGGCTAATTGGTATATTGTGGGTTCGATTTTCAGCACCACTAAGTTACCACCATTGGGCCTATGAGCAAGACCCTTAACCCCCAATTGCTTGGTTGTATGAAAGAGATAAATGTAAGTCACTCTGCATAAGAATGTCTGCCAAATGCCATAAATGTAAATGCAATTGAGGGTTAAGGGTCTTTCTCAGGGGCCCAGAAGTGGCAGCTCGGTGGTGCTGCTAAGCACTGAGGCCACAATCTTTGATCAGCAGTCTAACACCTTAACCACGGAACTACAATTTCACCATAGCTATTAGCGTTCTCCGAACAAGCTTCCAGATACAGTTTCTCTCAAAGATGTTTTTATTGTATTCAACCAAAATATTTTTAGTACTGCTAAATACGGCCGCATAAAGGGTTCGTATTACGCAATTTATTAATCCAGATAATTCCATTTTTTTAATCTTCACTGAAGAAAACGATTATGCTGTCAGTAAGAAAAACGTAATATTTCTCAACCGAGAGTGATTTCGTGATTAGTCATTTCAATAATAGAGTTATTTGGAACAAATGCGTGGTAGAATCAAACAGCTGTAGTGCGTTCTTCGGGAGGTCAGTTTTATTTGTAAAATATGAAAAACACCTTAAATCATAGTCGATATATAAGAACGAACTGTGGTAATTTGACTTAAATGAATAGCCTGTAAACGAGGGGTGAAGTAGTTCCAATCACTTGGCTTGTTTACACTTGGTACTCCGTGATGTAGGCTCTTGTTTTAGCCCAATGTCACAAACATGTTTCTAAATTTGATATTACTGTGTTACACATTCTCTTAGCTTAAAAAGACTGGTCTCACTTAACAACCATGTTTTCTATCTCCCTGTGTTAATGCACATCTATGAAGTATCACATTAGAAACGGATGGAAATTCATCTGCAAAACAGTAATTTTGACGCTCGCTTGAGGTGGTTTTTGACGCGAGTCGAGGCTCTGTGCAGGACAATTGAGTTCTTCCACACAAACCGAAACACACCATGGGTTCATGGGGCACATGGGCATTGTCCTAATAGAACAGTATTTGGGCCTCTTAGTTCCAGTAAAGATATAATGTAATTCTACCAAATACAGGGACATGCTGGACAACTGTGTGTTTCCAACTTCATGGTTACAGTTTGGGGAGGAGACTGAGAGACGGTATTGCGGCATGCTGGACCTCGCAAACCTGTGGCCATAATAGTCATTTCAAGCCAAAACAAACTGGTGTTTGGCTTATTTGGCAGTGTGAAGAGACATGTGTTGGATTATACATGTGTAGCAGGATAGTTGGAATTTGCCTGTGGACACGCTCCGTATTGGGCTTGATGTAGTCAAAGGGGGTCATGTACTAACAGCAGCCTTCCGTTATGAGCATGGAGTCGAGCCAAACTCAAAATGTAATGCAAGTGTGCCAGGGCAGATAGATAGCCTACCAGCTGCCCCTTTCCAAGAAACTACAGTATAACTTTTTTAGGCTATGCAAGGAATTGAATTCAATAGAATACTTAACACACTGAGGAGTAATTAAAAAAGAGATTTATTATTCCTCTCTTATACCACATTACTTTTACAAATATTGCAATATTTTCTATTACTGTACAAGACTTGTCCATGTTCATAGTCACAAACATCTATGGTAACGTCCCAGAGCTATTGCCTTCCAGTCTGTATCCCCACCCTGCCCATAAGGCTATCTCATAGAGAGGAAAAATATATATCTCCATGCTTTTACATTTTCTTACAAATATAGTCGGGTAGTTATATTGAACATACTTTTTTTTTTACTTTTTACTTTCAGTTTTAACTGGCTAGGAAGTTGTAGCTTAGTGGTAAAGGTGTCAGACTGCCAACCAGAAGATTGCGGTTCAAGTTACCAATGAATTAATAAACTGTCAGTCAGGATAGGGGCAGCTATCGAATGCTGTAAATGTAGGTGGAAGGAGCGGCAGTAGATAAGAGATAAATGAATATAAACACACTTTACTGATGCTCCCGATTTGTTTCTCACCAATTTTCATTACAATCCTGACGTGATGGGTGAAATCTCACGCGGCAATCTTAAACATGTGACAGAGAATTGCAAAAATCGCTGACATCTGGAATAGGATGTTTAGAAAGTTTAGTTTGAACCAAACATGGACGTTTTGTCTCCGTCAAAAAGAATGTGTTTTTTAATTTGGGCTGCTTAAATTCATTTCGGACTACCAAAAACCCTGCGTGAAGGGCTCCCTGGAAGCCCTGATCATTAAACAAAATCTAGAACTGTGTATCTAGCACTCATTGTCGCTTATGTTACAGTAGCTGTCTCCATAAAGACGAAAAAAACCCACAGTTTGTGATATTGTTAAAAAAAAATAAATGACCACCTTCTAGAAGAGCAATCAGCCTAGGGAAAATTAACCCGGTTAAAAGTATACACTTTATATAATGAGCTACATCACATGTGCGTGAGAATCAGGGAGATCAAAAGAAGCAGTCTGTTCCTCTGACAGTGACATAATCTCTTTCTGTTTGTTTTGCTTTGTCGTCCACGCTTCTCTCGGTTGGCATGTTTCAACAGGTTCCCTCGCAAACAGATCTGGAATCTTATCAAACACAGGAACCGACTATTGCGACTGCTGATGTAGGTGAGGAGACGTTGAATCTCATAATAAATCCCGAAGGATATGTTTCCAAAAGCACTTCACTAATTTAAGAATTAGGTTATAAAAAGACTTCAACTAAAAATGAGAGAAATCGAACCTTATAACCTTATTAAGTCAAGTCACCTTATAAAAACAATTATTGGCACCTGTATATTTAGTACAACCTGTTTTGAACGGCATGACAGTATTGAGTTTTCTTATATTGCCTGATGAAAAATATGACCAAATGACACTGAACCTTAGTACGTTCATCTCTCATGGGTCCTTTACCAAGAATACAGAATTATCTGTGGTGGCTCAAATGGTTAAGGCGCTGAGTTGTTGATAAGAAGACCTGTGTTCAAGCCCCACCACCGCTAGCTTGAGTTGTTGATCTAAAGACCAGGAAGACCTGGGTTCAAACCCCACCACCGCCAGCCAGCCACTGTTGGGTCCTTAAGCAAGACCCTTAACTCTTCCTGCTCTAGGGGCGCTGTATCATAGCTAACCCTTCGCTCTGATCCCAACTTACTAAGATGGGATATGTAGAGATACAATTTTACTGTGTTGTGAGAAAATAAAGGCATTTTACATTTTTATTTTACATTTAATTTACTAGTCCAGGAGAACAGGGTAGTTTGAGTCTGCAGTCATCTGATCAGTTTCGTGTGGATTTATGTGTTAGATGATTGTTGTCATGCTGTAAGATCCAATCTTTCTGGCATGATTTTAATGATGATTTTAATACAAAATTATAAAATTTTCTGCTACGTCATGAAGTCTATTGTGCCATGAGAAGTTTCTGAAGATGTTTTTATGCTCTTGGGAGGTAAATAATCCAGAAAACTGTTCATCTATGTGAACAATAAAGACTACAGACAGTTTGGCTGGACCAATAAAGGCTTTTTTTGTGTGTTTTTTTGTCTTTAAGGCAATTTTTCAGTGTTTCGACCCCAAATTTTAACCCCTCAACTGATGAATGAACACATTTCAAGGTTATATATTATACTTTTTTAAATAATGTTGATTTTTAATTAAATCCTTAACTTGTTTATTTATTATACTTGCAATAACGAGGGCATTTTTTATTACATTTTCTCCAGGGGTGCCAAAAAAATTAGATTTCTAATATATTCAAACAAATTAACATTTCTAGCATTCGGCAAGGGCCCAGTGGTGGTACTAGGAATCAAACCCACAACCTTCTGCTTAGGAGTCCAATTAGGAGACATTTAAGGTTATTCTGTGACACCCATAAGCGCTGTCCATGCTTATAGCTACCAGTAAATATAATTTCAGTCACACAAATGTACACACACACACACACACACACATCACTGTTCAAAAAAAGGGGCACACTAATAGTACCATGCACTGAACACTTCATCCCTTTGATGTATACACCCTATGTAGTGCACTTTAAAAGACAGTAGGGAGTCACGTGGCTTTGAAACATTAACGCTGCGTTCACATAAAGATGTCAGTACGAGTTGTTCGGTACAGATATGCGCGCGCTACCTTTTAACCGGAAGTCCTTATAAAGCATAGTGAGGTGTTTGACACTTCAAGGAAAGCGTTCTTCTTAAAGTGTCGTAAAGATGTGTGTCGTTAACAAAACGGTGGCATCTTTAATTCAAACGCCAAGCATTTAATAATATACAGTTATTTAATTTACTCGTAAAAAATATCAGCATACACACATTTGGGATAATAAATAAAAGGGTAATAAATAAAGACTTGCTCACCCTGACAGACTTTAAGCATCCTCTTGTACTCCCCGTCGCTCGGCCTGTGTCCTTCGTTGCAGCTTTGCGCAACCGTCAAATTCCGCATCATCTCTCTGGGCCTCACCTTTTCAATGCAACTCCTCTGTTCTGACAGTAAAAAAAATAATAACCAACACTAAATAACTATAAATGACCGGCTAAGTTGCAGCAGCGCCCACTTCTTTCCCACGATCTCCGCCTTCACTACTGTTCTCACTCTCCGCTCCAGTTAACACGGCGGCGCATTGACAGCACCAACACAGTGTCGGGTTGACATTCAGTGTTCATTTTTATACAAAAAATAGCTACATTGTGCTAAAATGTGAGCTAAAGGAGCCAATAAACTAACTAATATTAACCCGACAGACTTCTGACTTTCTGTAGTCATCCACACACATAACTATGGTCTTTACCGAGCTCGGTTTAGAGCGTACCATTTTACTCAAACTCACGGGGGACACCGAAAGATGTAGGGCAGCGCCAGGAGCGCAGTTAAAACCCTGATTACAGTGTAAATTTGATCTACTAGAGATATTAATCATAAATACATTAATATACACATTATGCTAATGTTTTTAAATCATTTCAAGTTATTTCCGTTAAACTTATGGTTGTAACCAGACCTAATATATAGGAAGGACGTGTGGACTGACGTGTGGGTCACGTTGTTAAGTTAGTCAGTCTGATGATAAACGCTGGATAAATATAAGTAACAAATAGCTTATGATTAATAGACTGACTGAAAAACAATTATAACCGTTTTATAACCGTGTTATAAACAATTATAACATTTTTTTATGCAGTGTGTTTTTGGACCCTGATAGCAGTCTTGGGCCCTATACAAAATTATGAGGTTGGGGCCCCCTTCCACAACCATTCTGCATCAAATATACTATTGTATTACTGCTAGAACTGTTAGTACTAATAAAAGAGATCTTTGTTGGACCCCAAAGTTTGTGGGCCCTACCAACCCAGGACCCACTGATGAGCTTTTATAAATGGCGTGGACATTTTTGGAGGTTCCCCCTAGCGGATTTGGGATCTGTAGCCTGAATAGAAAAGAGTTTGGGTCCTGGACTAAGACAAGGTTCAGTGGATCAACTTACAGGTGAATCAGGTTTATTTAACCATAAAGTTAGATATGCCTGGTGTTACTAAAAAACAAAACAAAAAATATTTTATGAGATAAATTTAAAGAAACGTACAAGAAATTCGAAAGTAGCAAGAGTACAAATGTGGTGGTGTTTTACTAATGTGCAATAAAAGACCTATCTTAAACCCAGATCAGAAAAAAAGGTAGTCCATCTGTTGCCAAGCATAATTTGTCACCTTGTCCAACATGTCCAAAGAACCGACTAAGGACCACTGCTGTTAAGATATTATTTGTGTGGTAGATGAGGTGCAAAAAAGGCATGCTGATCCGGTAGTGTGGGTAGAACAGGAACAATTTGTTTCAGGCACAGCAGCGTTGCTGTGTTTTTAAAACACCCTGTCCCCTTACTGCCGCCTTGTTGATACACCATATGGATGCACAGTCAGAGACAATCACTCATTAATAACCATGGCAACAAGGCTGCAACCTTCATATTCACATTGCTGCAGGTATGTGATAAAAAGACTGTCTGACTAGAAATACCTGATGCTGTAAGCTCTCTTGAGTAGTGGTGTATTAAACACTTAAGGCTCCGAGTTGTCAAGCTGTTGAATCTATGAGAAGGACCTTTAGTCTCAGTCTTCTTCTTGGTAGAATGACTGACCCTGTGCTCTGACCCTAAGATACATAAAGAAAGAGAAATGTAACAGAATTATTGAGCTGCTGTTAAAGTGCATCGTTTACACTACCGTGTTTGAAGGTATAAAGTAAATAAAAATTTCAATTTCATTGAGTAGAAGTACAAAGTTGGTGTAATTATTAAAAAAGGCTACAGACATTTATACTACTTTAGTGTTCATGGTATACGTTGAGAAACATTGTGTTTGGACTACTGCTGCCACCTAGTGGTTGAAAGTAGCGTAAGCGGCTCATAGGACTAGAATAAATTTGAGGATTATAGATCCTGCTTGCTGATAATAATGTCATGGGAATTAATGTAAAAAAGGATGTTTAGAAAGGAAGAATGTTTATAAAGAATATAAAGAATATTTATAAAAATGTACTAATTAAAATAAATGATTAATTAGTAAAGAGGAAAGCAGATGCATAGGCTACAAGTGGGTGGTAGTGAACAGGTGTGTAGTAATAAAGGTGAAAACACAGTATGACAGAAGAAATTTACACTTAATTATCAGAAGTTGGCGCATTTCTTCCTCTCTGGTTCTCCATAAGGGAAGAGTAGTGAAACACCTGCGAGCTTCATGCAAATCTTCTGCAAATGAGGTCTAAATAAAGAAATGAGGTTCGTCCCTTTCCTTCCTTTTCCTTTCCTTTCCTTTTATTTCTACAACCATCACTTATTCTCGTATAAGCCGTTATCACACCGATAAGCTGCTTTGCATCAAACGGTGAGGTGAGTACCGGAAGTCTCAGCATCCATACTCCAGGCTGGACCCCGAAGCCCCGCCCATACAGGTGCTTGCTCCGCCTCTGGTGGTCTCACATGACTTGGCTTCGTCCAAAACCAAATCCTATAGCATGTAAAGATTACTGCCACCTATTATGATACAGGTGACTGGCTATTAGGCCAACAGTTTGGTTTGATTTGGGACGTAACCACAGTTCATCACTCACTGATGTGGGTGGGGAAGTTGACCGTCTATAAAAGTTCAGTGTTTGGGTCGCTTTTCTTTGCCCGGTACGGATGGAGCGCAGCGGTCGTGACATCTGCGGTTTTCTGAGACCAACTTTAGCAACTTAGTCTACTTTTTCTTTCTTTTCTTTTTCTTTTCTTTAAAAAAAAGAACTTTCAGGTAATTGGACTATTTTTTTTTTTTTACAGTGTCATTTTAAACCTTTTTTTTTATTTGATTGTAGGTGATAAATGGGAAAATGATGCTGTAAAAGTGCGCTTTGGGAAGAACGCACGCAGTGAATGGCGCAGTGCGTCTGTCATCTCTACACCTGGAGATCATGTCAACGCGTTCACCTGTACTTGCTTCACGTTGAGCCACGCGTACAATACGTGATCATTCAGTTTTGTTCGTTCGGCTCGCGTTACGCAGGTGCAGATTCACATCTGAATCATTCCATTAAAAAAAAGAAAGAAATTTGGGATACTGTGGAAAGAAAACAAGTTTTTTTTGTGGTGTGATGAAGAAAAAAAAAGTTTTGATGTAGTAATCATTTGTTGGTTTATATGAGGTCACTTAAACAGTTTATTCTAACCAGTATAATAAAAATTATAGGATGGTATAATTAGAAACCACTTTGTTTCCATGTGTTAAATTATACCTACCTGCAGTTTAGTGGGTTTTTTAAACTCTTTTTATAAGCAGCAGATCTCGGCTATGCATAGTAATGATCTGTTTCTTTTCTATTACTGTAAATGATTGAAAAAAAAAAAAAAAACACGGACGACTTTCCGTACCCGTTCCTTTGAACAGGTCTGCTTAACAACATAAAATGCCCCCCCTGGAAAACGGCTTGATGGTTATCATTAAAATGCATCATCACTGTTAATCTCCAGATGTGTGCACGCTGACTTCACACATCAGGGTCAGTACGTGCAAAGGCCTAGGGTTTCCATGGGAACAGGAGAGTCAGAGCAGAATTGGTCGGCAAAGTGAGAGTAATGTGTAAACTACGCTAATAGAAAGTAAACTATTAACTAGTGGAGTCCAGCGTCTCTCCTTTCCCACCTGGCAGACCATCTGCCCAGGGCACTTAAAGCAGCCCCGGTAAAGGACTAAGTGCTCTGTAGTCATGGAGTCCATATCTCCGAAGTCATGTTGATTCAAATAAATCACCATTCATTGCACTGTACACACAAACACACCTGTCCGCTTTCTCAGTCCAGCCACGCTCAGGCTCCTGTCATCCACCAAACAGACCAAGACACTGACATAAATGTTAACATTACATTTGTTCACTCATCACACCGAAAACTCAATGTATATTGTACGTCCAAGCAAAGCTTGATAAATAATCCAAACTTCATTCGAACCTAAAGTCACTGTTCAGAGCAGATGTTTAATTTATAGCCCGTTATTAGATCAGAGGGTTGTTCCCCCCCCCCCCCATCAATGACGTCTTTTGCTTAAGGCCATCGATTTTCCTCTTTAGCTAAAGTGGCTTTGTGGGCCATGTGTTGCAGCAAAAGACCTTTTCCAACATAGTTAATGAAATATTATCTACCCTGTGCCCTGAAACTACTAGCGATGTGTTATCATAGGGTGGATAACGATTAGCCCTAGATCCAGTTCTGTTAAACAAAATGGGATGTTTAGGTTAGGAAACCATGTAACAGCATATGAGGACAGAGTGTTGCTGAGGCAGATGCCGTTTACCTGCCTGCTGTGTGAACTGTCCTCTGTTTTTGCACATGCTCAGTCTGGGATTAGTTGCCATAGAAATAATGAACATATGGTGCAGGTACACTCACTATTCAAACCAATGCCTGAAATGGAAAAGGCTGAAAATCCTACAACATCTGGGGATAATTTTTTTAATTTGTTTGACTCCTTTTTACATTTCTTCTGTAAAAAAAAACAAGAATAAATAAAAAAAATGAACAATACAATATTACGTGCAATTATATTCTTATTCTTATATTATGATGTAACATGGCAGCACTGAAAGTAATCAATAAGGTGAGAAATTAAGATTACACAGTACATATAAGGGCAGCACAGGGGCTTAGTGGTTAGCATGGTTACCTCACAGTTAGAAGGCCCGGGTTCAGTTTCCGAGCATGCTCCCTGTGCTTGTGTGGGTTTACTCCGGGTACTCCAGTTTCCTCCCACAGTCCAAAAACATGTATGTTAGGTTAATTGGTGATGCTAAAATGCCCATAGAAGTGAGTGTAAGTGTGTGTGTGGCCCTGTGATGGACTGGCGACCTGTACAGGGTGTACCCCTCCTGCCTTTCTCCCCTTCAGAGACGGCTGGGATAGACTCCAGGAGATCCCTGAGACCCCGGGAATAAGGAAAAAGCGGGTATAAAAGATGAATGAATGAATGGTACATATAGCGACATAACCATATATGGTTAATTTAGAACATCCCTAAATATTGCTAATACAATGTACATGAAAAATACAATAAAATGCAAAGTATACAAATGTGAAGACTATGTTACATAATTTGAGGTGTGTACAGTATTTACCACAAATTTAACACTACAAAAAAGATAAACTGTCTGAATAAAAGTATTGGAACACCTGATCATCCAGTCGGTGTTCCGGATTTAGTCTGTAACCTCAACACTTCTATAAAAGCTTTCTGTTAGCTTGTGGAACATAGCTATTAAGCATTTCTCCACTTGACTGAAGTATTGTAGAGTAACTTTACCATGGAACACGTGTAGTAAATTTACTGTGGTGTTTTAAAACTATACTGTAGTGAATTGCAATGATGCGGTAATTTGTTGTGGTAATCTTACTACAGTTATTACAGTAATTCTATTATAGTAAAATAAACAAATGACTACATTAATTACTTTACTACTGTTTGTGTGAGAATCTTTACAGCACATATTCTCTGGTTCATGGTGGCTCATGGTTAAGGTGTTGGACTACCAACCCGAAGATTGTCGGTTTGATTCCCAGCTCCGCTGAGCCCCTGAACAAGGCTCTTAACCCCCCCTGAACAAGGCTCTTAACCCCCAATCTGCCAAATGCTGTAAATGTATCAATGCAACACACACATGCAATTCTTTAAAGGAATCAAAGCTAAAAACATGTTAACAAACCGTCTTTGTCGAATCAATAAGCTGTGGATTAGAAATAGTAAGCTGGTCTTTTACACTCTAACACAATAGCAACTCTGTTTCCCATATATCACATATTGTTGATCAGTTCTCTACAGTTCTTTCTTTAGTTTAACCGAGTGTAAATACTATAAAAAACTAAATACTTTAGTAAAATACTAGAATATGATCCAGTTTACCACAGTATTTACTACAGTTTATCAATTCACTACAGTTTTTTCAATGATGTAAACCTTAAAACGAGTGTAAATACTATAACATACTAAAATACTACAATATAATACATTTTATCACAGTCGTCTACAGTATTTTACTCGAGTAGCTTGTACAGAGTACTACAGTATTCACTACAGTTGAACAATTCCCTACAGTTGATACTATAGTACACTGCAGTAAGATGTAGTAGATACTGTAATATACTACACTAGAGTCAATCTTAACGTATACTACGGTATTTTTTTATGTCTAATGTATTGTACCTTTTTTATATAAGGATTACAGATCTTTTATTATTTTTAATGACTGTGGTCAAATTAAAAAAAATAATTCGAAAATTAAATTAATTAAAAAATAAAAATAAAAATCTAAATCAGTCAGAAGTTTGTAATTGTTTGTTCATTCTGTGGTTTCCTCAATTCAATTCAATTCAATTCAATTCAATTCAATTCAATTCAATTCAATTCAATTCAATTCAATTTGTATGTCTATTCTGTTAAAAGATGCCAATAATTCTGAACTTTACAGCGTGTTCTAGTTCTGGAATTTCCTGGTTTAGTTGTGTGATTGATTTGTTGGATATGTCGGTGTGATAGAAGACATAAATGATGAGTCCTTGGCGCAGTGCTTAAGGTGTTGGACTACTAAGTTGCCACTGTTGGGCCCCTGATCAAGGCCCTTAACCCCCAATTGCTCAGTTGTATAAAAGAGATAAATTTAATTCGTTCTGTATAAGGGTAATGTATAATGCCAGAAATGTAAATGTACATACTGAAGTATATCCTAAATTACACTATGGTCTTTTTTATTGTTGACTGAAGAGGTCTGGAGTGCAATCACTGTTTCGGTTCATCTTAAAGGTGTTCATTGGTGTTGAATTGTACAAAACAGTTAGTTTTTTTTTTTTTTACTTTATCTATAACGCACCGTGTCTTTATGGATCTTAGGGGCTTTGTGCATAGGGACATTGTCATGCTGGAACAGAGTTTGGACCTCTTGGATCAAATAAAGACCAAAAAAATACATTGTGTACAGACAATTGTGAGATTCCAACACTTTTCTTCTAATACAGAGATTGTAAAATCTAATACAGCGGTAAACGGATGATGCTAAGCCTCCAAATACAGAGCTAACGTGATGAACATAAAGAAATATATGCTATAGAGAAATCAGGAAGTGAGAGTGTAGATATCCTGTGTTTTATGACTACTTTTACTGTGCAACTCTTTTACTGCTGCAGGGTTGCGTATCAAAAATATGCAAATAGGACATTTGGCAGTGAAATAGATGTAACGGTTGTGTGTGTGGTTTCTCTAGGTGCATGTGTGTGTGTGTGTGTGGTGGGGGTTGATGTGTTTACCCTACTCTTCTGTTTCAAACCCAAGGACAGTCCAGTTGATGATCAGCAGATTAGAAATATGTCACACAAAGAGGATGAAGATGCAAGAACGAAACACAAAAAAGTGTGTGTGTGTGTTTGAACCAATGATAATCAGACCGATAATGATGCCCCAAACCAAAATGAGATCTGTCACCATGGTGGAGATGAAGTTCCTTTAATATTACCCCATCCCACTCACATGCATACATGCATTCATGCATGCACAGAGGCAGGAGGCAGCAGGAGAGGGCGCAGATGTGTAAATAGACCTGTTTGCTTTGCGTATACTCTGAATGGCCTGAGCAGGAGGAGACAGGTGATCTCTCTCTCCTCTCTCTCTCTCTCTCTCTCTCTGTCTTTCTCTGTCTACCTCACCAAGCAGCTGTTCGGGGAGACTGGACTGAACAACAACAAGACAAGCCTAATGGTGCTGACTTCCCTAGCGCAGATCCGGGTCACCAGCGATGCATCACTGAGAGAACGACAGAAATGAAGCATTATTATTGATTTAAAATGTAAATATATCGTATGTGAAAGGCAGAATTCAAAAAAAAAAATATTGATACCTTCTCCACTGGCCACTACTTTGAATGCTTATCTTGTCTGAATGTGTGTGTTTGTGCTTGTGTGTGTGTGTGTGTGTTATGTAAATGCATTAATTTCCTTATAAAATGAGCCCTGAAATGATCCAGGAAGACCATCGTGCTAAAGTTTCTTGCTGATCAAAAAGACTTTTGTGTCTTACATACATTATACATCACTCAGAAACTTACCGTTTTCCTTACACATGCTTTAAATGGTCACCATCTGATTTTTAACATCCTGTTCTGGATTTATTCCTCTTTTCCTGTCATAACAAGATTCCCGCATTTAAGGATTAAGCATTTCCAGTCCAGTCCAAAGCATGGATGAGGAGTTGGATGAGGAGGTCTGGGATGCAGTTGTTATTCCGGTTCATTCTGAAGGTGTTCACTGAGGTTGAGGTCAACCATAACACACCTCCATCCATAACACGCCATGTCTTTATGGAACTCATCGGCTCAAATGAAGGATAATTATAAGGGTAAAACATATAAAGGCATCCTTTACAATTGTGTACTCATTTGTTTGTGACAACAGATTAAAGTACATATTCACACAGGTTTCTAAAACAAGATTAATAGTTAAATGCATGAATAGATGAATGCGGGTTTACAAATGTTCAAACTGTAATCAAACAAAGCCCATAATGTGGAACAACTATTTTAGGGGGCCCTAAGCAAAATTTTATTTGGGGCCCCTCTGTGCCGCCAATATATGACTAATTAAGGTCAATCTTTAATGACAATTATAGGTGACGATGGTCCGATGGTGAGACTAAAGTGGTGGTGCGATATCTGGAAATCTAATCTGGACTTTTGGACAGTTTAGTCACCTGCACTTTGTGTCCTGCGCCCCGTCTATTCACTGACATAATCATATATATATATATATATATATTATATTTATATTTATAAATTATATTTATATATATATTTATATATATTTATATATGAAAAAGAGAGAGAAAGAGAGAGAGAGAGAGAGAGAGATGTAGATAGATATAGATATATAGATATATATATAAATAACCCAATCTCTTATTTTATGTACGCTTGTGCGCCCCTGGTGGCCACTGAGGCGCTAAACAGCCGCTTAGGATTTAACAGCGTTATGAATCATTTCATTTAAAATTGCAAGCCTTTTTTTTTTTTCAATTTTCTTTTTTGTCTTTGTCTTTTTTTATTTCTTTTTACAAAGCGTAGTCATACTTAAGGTCAATTTCATCTTAAAGGAAATTAAAAAATGTATAGAAAGTTATGTGGGGGTCAAAATGTGAGTACATATTTTGGAAACACCCTGTAAAATATGTTTTCATAACAGTGTAAAAAAAAAAGTAAACTAACTGAATTTTCTTGTTTTTACAGTCAGTGAATATATATATATAATATATATATAATCTCTAGAATGATCTCAATGCTTCACAAATTAAGCAAGAGTGAGCAAAGATAGTAGAAGTTCTGAACCTCATAGAAATATTTATTGGCCAAGAGGAGGTGGGTTTCAGCTGATATTTGAAAATGTATTAAATGTATTAAAAAATACACATTATTATTATTATTATTATTATTATTATTAGTAGTAGTAGTAGTAGTAGTAGTAGTAGTAGTAGTGGTGGTGCTGGTGGTAGTAGTAGTCATAGTATTATATTCTTTTTGTTGTTATAAGTAGGATTAGTAATAGTAGTAGTAAAAATTCACTTAAAAACGCCTTTCAAAAATATTCTACAATTTGTTTCTAATTAGAGATATGAATAGTTACAATAGGATATTAAAAAAGGTGAGTATAATATAAATATAAGAAAGATAAGTATGTTTTTTGTCTGATTCCACTTTAGTGGAAAAAAAGTTTATAACTTTGATATAGTTCATAAAGAAAAAGACGTGTTATAATAAAACATACACTGCCATACAGTATTCGGAAATAAGCTTTTTAGAGGGTAACCAATATGACGTCATAGTATCGTGGGCGGGGCTTAAAGCATGCGAATATAGCATGTTTTTTTCTTGATGTAGAGTTTTTATGTCACAAAAAATATTTTTATTTGTATGAAATTTATTGTTTTAAAAAAATATTTTTGCTCTAAGGGTTTTTTAAATCTACTTTTGAGCTACCGTGAATATAAGCGACAATCTTGCTCCGCAGCGCCCTCTGCTGCATGACATTAAACCCGGAAGAGAACTTTAATGCTGAATACTTTAGGTTCTCAAACTTCTCTACACTATTTTTTATGCATTATTTACCACAAAATATCTTATTTATTTATTGTAATATTAAATACTAACAATTCTAGTTTATATGAGGAAAAAAGTTGAGAAACTTATCCGTTTAAAGTTGCAACTAAACATCCACCACAAGATGTCGCCAGCGCCTAATGAGTAATTATCTAGAAGGTATAAAAAAAACCTGCACTCATTAAAAAAAAGGCCTCAGTGATTATGTAATATTTTTGATATTGCTATGTTGTAAACTATTTTGAGAAATAAACAATCAGATCAACAAAGAGCCAGAGCTATATAGCCTCCATAACATTGTCTTTCCCCAAACTGTTGCCACTCAAACATAGAGTTTTTTTAGAATGTCTTCATATGCTGTAGCTTAACATTTTCTCTTCGCTGTTAAAAAGGGGGTAAATGGTATCCCAGGGGCAGTACGGTGGCTTAGTGCTTAGCACTGTTGCCTCACAGCAATAAGTTCCCGGGTTCGATTTTTGGGCAGGGGGCTTTCTGTGTGGAGTTTGCATGTTCTCTCCGTGCTTGCGTGGTTTACTCCCGGTACTCCGGTTAGGTTGATCAGTAATTCTAAATTGCCCATAGGCGTGAGAGTGAGTGTGAGTGGCCCTGTGATGGACTGGTGACCTGTCCCAGGGTGTACTCCGCCTGCCTTTCGCCCTTTCAGAGACAGCTGGGATAGACTCCAGCAGATCACTGTGACCCCGAATTAGGGAATAAGCAGGTATAGAAGATGAATGAATGAATAAATGATATCTCAGTGGTTAGGGTGTTGGACTGCTGAGCGGAAGAAGTTTAAGGCCCAGGACCACCAGGCTGCCACTGCTGGGTCCTTGAGCAAATCTCTTAAACCTCAGAATGGCTTGATCGTTTAAACACTAAAAAATGCTTTGGATAAGGTGTCTGCCAAATGTTGTAAGTTTAGCTGTAAATGTAAGATAGAGTTTCAGCATAGCGATGCCCTTCAGCACTGGGAAAACATGGTGTCTTCTGGCCGAAGTGTAAAAACTCGAGTATCCTGCTCGACTCAACTTTGTGAAGAACTGAAACACTGACTGCACCTCAGACCTTCTCACCTCAACAGTAATTCTTAAACTCACTAATCATTTCATGGCTGAATGGACATGAATCGCCACAGCTAAACTCCATGAGCATGTTCAGAAGTGTGGCGCTTATTAAAACAGCAAGATTGAGAGTAAATCTGTAATCAGATGTTGTAAAAAACATGGTGATGGATCAAATTTTTAGTACAGTCATGTTTTCAGTTTGTGCGTTAAGTTATTAATGGCTAATGTTTGGACATACTGTATGTTTTGCATTATATCTATCTATGTACAGTACAGCCTACAATGTGACGGAGAGCATGGAGTTTACGGTACCTCAGGGGTCTTGGGGTACAAACAGGCGCCAATCACAAACACACAATTCTACCACTAACGTACTATTATTCTGAAATGTTGTTTAATTAGACCGATTTGTTTCATATTGTTTCTATTTGCACAATATTTGCTTTTCTGATGTCAAAAAAATACTCTAGTATTTTGGAGTAACTTATAGAACTATAGAACATGTAGTAAAATGTAACTTATAGAACTATAGAACATGTAGTAAAATTTCCTGTGGTAAATACTGTGGTGTTCTTGATCTTTACTGTAGTAAATACTGTATATCAGAGTAAATTGCAATGATGGGGTTATTTGTTGTGGCAATTCTACTACAGTTATTACAGTAATTCTGTTATAGTAAAATAAACAAATGACTACATTGATTACTATTGTAAGTTTTTCTAAAATAAGATTATACTGTATGTGTGAAAACCTTCACAGTACAAATCACGGCAAAAAAAGTTTGTTAATGCAATACACCCACACACACACACACACACACACACACACACACAAAATCTTTCAAATAAATAAAACCAAACTGGTGTAAATACTGTGGTAAACCTTACAAGTTAATAGAGTAACCTAGAAGACTGAAGTAAACTGAATCATATTATATCATTTTACTTATGTTTTTCATTTGTTATAGTATTTACACTCGGTTAATGTAGACGCCAAACTATAGGAAAAACTGTAGTGAACTGATCAACAATATATTAATAGTTTCTATATAGAAAACAGTGTGTTACATTAACATTTGGCAGACGGTCTTATTCTAAAAGTTACTTACATTTATCTCTTTTATACAACTGAGCAATTATGGTTTAAGGGTTGTTCAGGGGCCCAACAGTGGGAACTTGGTGGTGCTGGAAATCAAACCTTGATCTTCCAATTAGCAATCCAACGCCTAAACCACAGTGCTACCAGCTGTGTACTACACCAAACTACAATTACAATACAACTTACTAGAGACAATCTTAAACTACACTGCTCCAAAAAAATAAAGGGAACCCTAAAATAACACATCCTAGATCTGAATGAATGAAATATTCTTATTAAATACTTTGTTCTTTACATAGTTGAATGTGCTGACAACAAAATCACACAAAAATTATCAATGAAAATCAAATTTATTAACCCATGGAGGTCTGGATTTGGAGTCACACTCAAAATTGAAGTGGAAAAAAAACACACTACAGGCTGATCCAACTTTGATGTAATGTCCTTAAAACAAGTCAAAATGAGGCTCAGTAGTGTGTGTGGCCTCCACGTGCCTGTATGACCTCCCTACAACGCCTGGGCATGCTCCTGATGAGGTGGAGGATGGTCTCCTGAGGGATCTCCTCCCAGACCTGGACTAAAGCATCCACCAACTCCTGGACAGTCTGTGGTGCAACGTGGCGTTGGTGGATGGAGCGAAACATGATGTCCCAAATGTGCTCAATTGGATTCAGGTCTGGGAAACGGGCGGGCCAGTCCACAGCATCAATGCCTTCATCTTGCAGGAACTGCTGACACACTCCAGCCACATGAGGTCTAGCATTATCTTGCATTAGGAGGAAACCCAGGGGCAACCGCACCGGCATATGGTCTCACAAGGGGTCTGAGGATCTCATCTCGGTACCTAATGGCAGTCAGGCTACCTCTGGCGAGCACATGGAGGGCTCCCCACACCATTACTGACCCACTGCCAAACCGGTCATGCTGGAGGATGTTGCAGGCAGCAGAACGTTCTCCAGACTCACGTCTGTCACATGTGCTCAGTGTCGAATTTGGGTGCCAGTGGTTAATTTGCCAATCTTGGTGTTCTCTGGCAAATGCCAAACTTCCTGCAGGGTGTTGGGCTATAAGCACAAACCCCACCTGTGGACGTCGGCCTTCATACCACCCTCATGGAGTCTGTTTCTGACCGTTTCAGCAGACACATGCACATTTGTGGCCTGCTGGATGTCATTTTGCAGGGATCTGGAAGTGCTCCTCCTGTTCCTCCTTACACAAAGGCCTCCTACGGCCTCCTCCACGTCTCCTGATGTACTGGCCTGTCTCCTGGTAGCGCCTCCAAGCTCTGGACACCATGCTGACAGACACAGCAAACCTTCTTGCCACAGGTCGCATTGATGTGCCATCCTGGATGAGCTGCACTACCTGAGCCACTTGTGTGGGTTGTAGACTCCGTCTCATGCTACCACTAGAGTGAAAGCACCGCCAGCATTCAAAAGTGACCAAAACATCAGCCAGAAAGCAGAGGAACTGAGAAGTGGTCTGTGGTCACCACCTGCAGAACCGCTCCTTTATTGGGGGTGTCTTGCTTATTGCCTATAATTTCCACCTGTTGTCTATTCCATTTGCACAACAGCATGTGAAATTGATTGTCAATCAGTGTTGCTTCTTAAGTGGGCAGGTTGATTTCACAGAAGTGTGATTGACTTGGAGTTACATTGTGTTGTTTAAGTGTTCCCTTTATTTTTTTGAGCAGTGTATATTACAGTATTTTTTCATGCTTCATGTATTGTACCATTTATGTATGTTGGTAAATAGATTCTTTTATATCTGTATATTGACTGGGGTAAAATTTGTAATGGAAATAGAAGAATGGAAGAGCTTCTATTAAAAACAGTCTAAAGTTTGTAATAGTTTATTCTATGGCATTTATCCAAAGCAAACAATTACCCAGGATGACGTCCACATCGTCAACCTTCATCACACACAATTTGGGCTGCTTATTGTTTTCTTGTTCCTTTTATTGGTGCATGTGTTTTTCCCCTTTCCAAAGCTCAGAGTACCTCCATGTTCTGTTCTGTTCCTTTTTTTGTCCCTGTGTTCGCTGCCAGATATCCCCCCCTTCCCCTACTCATCACACCCTTGCTTACCACTGCCACTGTGTATCTCACCCTTTTTCTTAGTCGGCTTCTTGTGCTATCGCTAGCTGCCATGGCAACGCTCTGCCAACAATTCCCCAGAAGACTAGAGAGGAGAAGGGGCAATGATAGAAATCTTTCTTTACTGGGATTATATTTGAATCCAAATTGTCATAAGAGAAAATATAACACAGCAGCACAGCAGCAGTTATTTTGAACCTGAAGGAGGCACAGGTTGTCTTTGAGGCAGTGTGTTTTTGGTGGAATGGGTTTACCAGATGTTCTTAGGTATTTCAGAAGGAATAAAACATGACATAATGTGCTGTTATAGAAATACAATCGAGTGGAGTAAAAGAACTTGACTGTCCTGACTCGGACTCAACTCCACTGAACACTTCTGGGATGGACTAATTTAATGACCTCCTCACCTAACACAAATATGTACCAATACATACAGGATGTACCGATAGTGGTTAACACACTAAGTTGTTGATTGAAAGACCAGGAAGACCTGGGTTCAAGCCTCAATGCTGCCAGTCAGCCATTATTGGGTCCTTGAGAAACCTTAACCCTTTCTGCTCCAGGGGCACTGTATCATAACTGACCCTGTGCTCTGACCCCAACATTCTAAGATGGGATATGTGGTATTTGTGACAAATAAAGACATTTACATATAAATGTAATAGTCTGGTGTTCCAAAACTTTTGTCTGCATAGTGTTCAAGGTGTAACTTTTACTTTCTTACCTTCTTGGTGGAGGACAGTTACAACTTTACTTCTAAAAAATATATACAAATGTAAAACAAAATCTGGTTTAATCAATCTGGTACTCTGTTATAGGTCTCTTTGGATCAGCTGTTACTATAGTAACAATAAATAATTAAACTGAACAGAATAATATAAACCTGTTATTGGAATCAGAGCAGCTGTTCTGAGAAAAATTATTTTAGCCCTTCTGGATCATCATGTGTTTGGGTAGAATTTAAAAAATACAATTGAAGTGTGAATCAGGATTTAGAAAAAATAAGATGGCACCCCCAGGGTGTTAAATTTGCCTCTCACTATTTTGCACAGTAAACTGAAATATCTGAAGATGCATAGTCTGTTTGGGTGTTTGGATAGATTATATTCTATACAGTTCTTTGATGGATTTTTGTGGATGTTTTACACCTGCAGAAGACTTTGTTAAAATTAAGATAAGATCAACCGAATTCTTTCCAAATGCTACAACTTCACCTGACTACGACATCCATAAAACATCTGTTAAAATTCATATTCCAGGTTTAGTCTCCATGCCTATAGAAATGATTTTATTGATTTGGATATTTCATACAGCTGCGATAGTATAGTCAGACTGGAAACTAATGTCAAGTAAAGACTGCAGTCTTGGGTGCAGTCGGTTACCCTAAAGGACCCAACACACCATAACACACCATGTTTTTATGTTCAGGGTTCAGAGTTCAGGGGCTTTGTGCATGGGTGCATTGTCATGAAAAAGTCTTTGGGTCTCTTAGGCTGCATTTGCACTGCAGGTCTTGATGCCCAATTCCGATTTTGTGACTATATCCAATTTTGTGATGACCCGTATCCGATATTTGCAAAACAATGCAAGGTAGACGTACTGATCAGAAAACGAATATAAGAAAACGATATCAATGGACGAAGATGAAATATTTATTCAATATTTTGCTTTTTGCACCAAATTTAAAGATCATCAAAACAATGCAATCCTTTATTGTTGCAGCCTGTATAAATGTAATACTGATTGCTAAGCTATCATATATCGCTGTTGGCGTCCACCTGAGTTGACATCATGTGCCATCGTCGCTTATTTAATGACGTTTGACTCACATTGACAGGTGAAAATCCGATCTGTCTGCTTCCACTGCAGACACTAATGCACATATCTGATTCCATTTATTCCCATATTTAAATAGAACCGATCTGAAAATATCGGAATCTGTTTTATTTTTTCCGGCTTTTAGGTTACATCCCATCGGAATTGGCTCATTTTTACTTATTCTTTCACTAATTTCTGTGAAAAAAATAATGTCATGCTACATACAACTGTATGCTTTAAACTTTCTGGCAACTTTGGGAAAATGTCCACAAACTTTTGCTGTACATTTTTATACAAATTGCAAGCAGGGCTCAAAATATATTAGAATATCTCTTATTGAGTCCCAAATCTTCTTTTAGCCACTTTCTGGAAGGAAAAAACATGGCGGATGTTGCACACCTGCATTAGAAGCAAGTGGATGTGCAGAAGATTGAATTATGACTCACATCAGAGTGACAGAAACTCTTGTGACTTTGTGCTGCTAGGTGTTCCAGTAGAACAGCATGGCTACTTTTCTTGTTTGTACGTCTTTATCGAGTCATTTGAATAAGCAAAACAACTCCAGAGACCAGTCATAATCACTGAATGGCTTTGTGCTTGTTGTGTTCTGTGAGGAGTTAAACTAAGAGCATGACTCCCCTTCGCTTATGTTACCTAACCGGTGTGTGTGGGTGAGTTGTTTTTGTCTGAATACTAAAGCTGCATGAATCGTGAATCAGTGGGTGAAATTTATGAATGTAATAAAAGCACATAATTAGAGCCTTTTTATGTTCTTTTAGAATGTTACTAAGGCAGTCAAAAATGATCATACGTATATACTTATACAGGGGTCGCCAAACCCCACCCCCACATCTGAACAATGCCAGAGACATATTTGGAAAAAAGGAAATATGGTTTATTGATGTCATATCTTTATTTAATAAAAGTTATTAATTTATTCATTCATCTTTTATACCTGCTCATTCCCTAATTCGGAGTCACAGGGATCTGCTGGAGTCTATCCCAGCCATCTCTGAGGGGGGCGAGGGGCAGGAGGGGGGACCACCCTGAGCAGACTGCCAGTCTATCACAGGGCCACACACACTTACACTCACTTTTATCACCAATCAGGCTAACATACATGTTTTTGGACTGTGGAAACCGGAGTACCCGGAGTAAACCCACACAAGCATGGGGAGAACATGCAAGCTCCACACAGACAGGGCCCTGCCCAGGAATCGAACCCAGGCCATCTTGCTGTGAGCAACAGTGCTAACCACTAAGCCACCGTGCTGCCCCACTTTAGTTAGTATAGTAGATTTATTATTTGTTAGATTTACCCACCAACAGAACAATACATTCATCATAATGTTCCATAGTGATGTTCAGGTGCGACTACACGAAAACCAGGAAGGAAATTCAAAGTCAAGTCAGGTCACGTCACATCACCTTTATTTATTTAGTGTTTTTTAACAATAGAGATTGTGTTAAAGCAGCTTTACAAAATCAAATCAAATGAGACAATACAGTGAAAACTCACTAAAACCACTCAGTTCTGTTTAATTAATATCTGTAAATTAAGAGTCAAAGCGACACCAAAATAAGCAAATGATTGTGAAAGGAAAAAGTTGAATGCAGGAAAAGTGGACAGGTAATTATTTAAATAAATGGTTGTGGGTTCCATTTTTTATTGTCTCATTTGTCTGTATGGTCATAAAAATAATGATTTAAATACCTAATTACCTAAATTATTAGAACTAATTAGACATTTTAAATCATAATAAAATCTCCAGAATAATATCATTTTCTTTTAATGACTTGATTTTAATTATATTAGTGGAAATATTTTTTAAAAAACTCCAAAGAGGCTACTGCTGGGCCCCTGAGCAAGGCCCTTGACCCTCAATTGCTCAGCTGGATTTAGAACAAAAAGATGTAAAATGTAAATGTTTCCATACAGGAAGTGGTTGCTCAGTGGTTAAAGTTTTGGACTGCTGATCGGTTCAAATCCCAGCAGCAGCAAACTGCCACCTCTGGGCCTCTGAGTAAGGCCCTTAACCCTTAACTGCTCAGATGAATTAAAAAATAAGATAGATGTAGGTCGCTCTGGTTAAGGGTGCCTGACAAAATGCCAGAAATGTAAATGTGAAGTAATTTATTGATGCATTTTATCACGTTTAGTTTTTTGTGCTGGTTGTTGTGACTTTAAATAAAGTCTTTCTTATAAAATGAACAGCAAAGTTACTTCACCCCAACAGGAATTCTTGCCAAGCAGGGCTGGGAAATTTATCTTGTCCTTCTATTGTTGTCTTGTTTTAAGGAAGAGTGAAATGTGGGGAGAGGTCTTCGTTCCAAACCGGCCTCCTCTCGATTGCTCTTCTGGTCATGTTTTCTTCTGGGACCAACATTTAAAACCATATCCACCTTTTTCCTAAAAGATTCCTAAAAGATTAAACTTTAGGTGTTAGATTATTTTTTTAACGGTTTATTAACTAAATGGAAAGAGATATCATGGGAGAGAAACTGGGAAAAGACATAATTGTTTTTAATTGGTTGAAACTTAAACAATGCATTTCTATTTAAGGCATTTGGCAGACGTCCTTATCCAGATCGACTTACATTTATCTCTTTTTAAACAATCGGGGGTTAAGAGCCTTGCTCAGGGACCCAGCAGTGGCAACTTGGTGGTGCTGAGAATCGAACCCAGATCTTCCAATTAGCAGTCAAACACCTTAACCACTGCACTACCACTTCCACCAATGGCTTTAAATAGATAAAGATAAACTGGTTTGGGCTGTAATATTATTATGTTTCTGAAAAAATGTATTTAACTTAGTGAACTGTTTGTTGCCTTTATTGTGTAACACTGCAACTAATTATGTAAGTTCTCTGTTTGCAGTGTTACAGAAAAAGCTAATTTAAATTAGGTGCATTTCCATCGAGTTGTTCAATTGGCTGATGGTGGTATTGGTAACCTAGTAACCAACAGTAAATAAAATGAGATTAGCCATGTGGGTTTAATTACATTTACATTTGTGATATTTTGTCCTTATCCAAAGAGACTTACATTTAAGGGTTAGAGGCCTTGCTCAGGGGCCCCAATAGTATTAGCTTGGTGGTGCTGGAAATCGAACCCTGATCTTCAAATTAGTAGTCATCCTAACCATTTCCCCTCACTAGGTTATTCGGTAAACGTGTTTCTGTCTACCTTTATTCACATTAAACGTTTTGCGCACAAGTCAAAAAACACCTCCAGGGGGTGTAAAAACGTTCTTGCGACACAAAGTTTTTTTGCCCCAGTTTTGCCAGTTCGATCACTCGTTTCTGATGCAATACTTCAAAATCTGTATCAACACAGGATAATAGAAGCATAGTGAATGAAAACCGCTATGATGAATACAGTGAGATTTACAGGGTAAAGAAGGTAGGACAGTTTACAGTAGGTACCTGGGGTCAACAGTCCAGAGCAACCGAGAGAGTGAAAAGAGGTGAAGAAGAGAGTGCAGGCGAGTTGGAATTGGTGTCAGGAATGATATCTGGCAGAAGAACATCAGCAAGAATTAGGGAAAAGGTGTGAAAGACAGTGGTAAGAGAAAGCAGCCATGTTGGATGGTTTCGAGACAGCTGCACTAAAAAAAGAGACAGGAAGCTAGTTGAAGGTAGAAGAGCTGAAGATGTTAAGCTTTTCTTTGGGAATGATGAGGTTGGACAAAATTAGGAACAACTCAAGGCTGATTTTTATCCCAAATCAGTGAGTGCAAGATTCTTGTAATAAAAAAAAGCGCTTTTCCTTATACTGTAATGCTATTGGAAAATATAGCTGAATCTGATCCCAGCCACTGCTGGGCCCCTGAGCAAGGCCCTTAACCCTCAATTGCTCAGTTGTATAAAAATAATAAATGTAAGTCACTCTTGATAAGGTCTTCTGCCAAATGTTTTAAATGTAAATGTATTTGTCCTGAAAGCTGTAGTTTGGGGATCCCTGATTTTAAGGAACAGTCTGATTAATTCTTCTCCTTAAATAAGGCACCATGAGTGATTCTGAATTTTATTAAAGAGCACTATCAAAAAACTGAGTGAAACTTATCCTTAGTAATCTTATTTTCTTAATTAGCTTTATTATAAGTTAAAAGCTGTACTGATTGGGCTAAAAAACAGTTTGAGTAATTGCCATTTTTATAAAGACGTATGTACAAATAGGCTGTTAAATGTGTTTGTGATTGACAGTTGCAGTGAAATATTTCTCTATGACCACAATGTACCATTATAGGTGTTAAAAATACTCCTGATGAATCATTTAATTAGCGCAGTAAAAAGGTTGGGGAGTTATAGAACTTAATATAGGTACATAAAATGTACATACCTGAAGTTTTTCTACTAAATGGGTCTCTGGAAAAGATGAGACACTATCTGTATCCAAGGCAATGAAAGTGCATCTTCTTAATGCCGAGTATATACCTGTGGTGCTCCTCCACATTACCCAGTCCTCCATCAGTGTGTGTGTGCGTGTGTGTGTTTATAAATGTCAAGTAAAAATGTCAAGCAAAAGAAGCTGGTAAGAAAAAGATTCATTGGAAACGGCTGTTATGTTATAAAACATTGGTTATTATTACTACAACTACTATTAATAGTTTAATTAATAGTAATCATTTTTATAGTAATATTAATAATATTAATGAATATTAGTTTATTTTACTGAAAAAAGCTAATAATAATAGCAGTAATATACTTATGCAATTAAAATGCTTAGAATATTAATAAGTATTATTACTATTATAATTGTTGTCATGATAATTACAATGTTTGTTCATTAAATAACATAAATATACAAAAATAATAATAACAATACTATTATTATTATTACCAAGGTTTTGGTGCCACAATTTTCTATACACGTCTGTCCATCTAAGAGACGGTGTTACTGAGGAAAAAGGTTTGGGAAAACAATAATTGCAAAACATTTGACAAAAAAAAATTTTAAATGACAAAAATCCTTCACGCGAGCTTATAAATGAATAAAACTGACCAGTGTTTCTGTGCCGAGAGATAAACATTCGTTTCACAAAAACATCCCTGTGTGCTTCAAATCTGCTTTGTGGGAATAACAAGGATTAAACACCGTCCGATATCATGGAATATTCATTCAGTGTAATTCAATAACACTGACACCGATACATTATAGATTTCTTGTTTTTGAACAATCCTGGAAAGGGTTTTTTTATGTATTACCTAAATGGATCTTCAAAGCTTAGCTTTAATGATGTACTAGTTGTACATTGATTTTTAATTGCATGTTACACAACCATATACATAGTCAGTGCTTAATAAATGGTTGCTTATTTAGGATTCTCTATAAACACTATGATTTATTCATTACTAGATCTCACATCTGTGAGAAATGAAAGAAAACTGCCCCACACATCCTATAACCCTTAATGAAAAGGCTGATAACACCAATTATGAATTATTGATAGAGCAATAGAGCTCCTCCTCCGAGGTGTCCAAGCAAACCGCGTCATTTAGGATGACTTCACATCAGACTTATATAACTGTAAGACTGCACGGATACATTCACAACAGCACGGTACTATACTGAGACAATCTCGCGTGATGAGCCAGACATAAATGTAAACAAGCTTAAGGGTTCAGGAGAACTCCATATCTTGTGCTTTTGCTTGTTATGCTTGCGTTACAACATGTTCAGTACCCGGTGTACCTGTTAAATCATGGCTTTAGCTTTGCTGCATCGCATAACCCCTAAAAGCTTCATCCTGCATCCGAGCGCGTTGCCATAGTGACGCGCGGGAATGCAGAATTCCTGTGGCCGGTTCCGCAGCTCCTCCGTCACAGTGACACCTCTATCAGACTGCACCAAATTCCAGCCAATCAGTAGGATGAGCTACCGACCCACGTGCTCTATTCACAAATTCTAAAAGGATTCAGAACCTTACTGCTTTATCTTACTCTCACAATGAGTCACGAGAACCCCTGCCATCAGTCTCACACTGCCTAGGTGCATCTGTTGCAAGAGCCTCGTGCTGATGGAGCAAAGGGGATGTTTCTGTATTACATTACATTTGATTTCTAGGATGCATACAAAGATAAATTTTACTTTTAAAAAAATATGCTGTTATAAAGGATGCATTAGAAATTTTAACCAACTCTTTATTCTGCTGTAAACATGATTGTTTTGGAACTGCGCATGATCTCATACACGTGTCTAGAATATGTGACCCATAAATTAACCCTTTTCGTTTTGGGGTTAGATAAACTTCAAATGTAGCATTTTAGCTGGTCTGAAAGCAGATTAGTTATTTATTTTTACCCTAAAAACAAAAGCTCAAAAGCGGGATTCTAAATAGAGTAAAAGTTTCAGCACCACGGTCAGCGACCATCGAGAACCGCAGCCTGGTCCAACTTGTAAATAATTCAATGAATGGATAAATAAATAAGATTCATAGTCTAAAAAAAAGTCTTAGAATAAGCTAGACATATGCAAAAATAAGACATCCTCTTTAATACTGTTATATCATCAACGGATTAGGTTTAAGATTAGTGTCAGGGTGCTGTAATAGTCTTCATCCGCATGATTATCTCTCCATCGTGACAAGGCTGTCCTGTGCGCTCCAAGGAAAGACAGAAATATCCAAGCAAACTGTTGCTTTTTATATGTGTATGTGTCAGCAAACCCTGCCTCATTCCAACCTGTTTAAACATGACGACACAATATGATTAAGAAAAGAAAAAAAAGGGACCATTTTAAGGCTCAATGAAATAAAAAGGACCCCGATCATATTTGTTATTCATATATTTTCAAATATACAATATAAAACATACGTTTTATATTATAACAATTGGCACATTGGACGGTAGAGAATGGTTTCTTGTTGCAAAATAGGTACATTCAACGTTTAAATAGATACATAGCATCAGGGAACACGTGAGCAAAGTGTTTTATGCGTGTGTGTGTGTGTGTGTTTGTGTGTGTGTACGTGTGTGTCGGAGGCCAGCACCACGGACCATTCAGAGTCGATGATAACATCGCGTCTATTCTCTATAGCGCAAAAAAATAGTTTCGACTGGATAAAAGATCTGAACACTGACGCACAAGCTAACATTTTATACACCTCTTACTTTAGCCCGGCACCAGGTAGCATTTTTCTTTTACCATTTTTATCTTTAGAAGTCACAACAAAGATACACTTAGAATACTTTAAACATGCAATTATAAGTAAACTAGAAGTAGACCGCCAGATAACTTCCCCTTCAGGTGACATTCTCGGGGTCGACATGGTGGTTATTATATACATATAATAACATGAACCCCTGTCTTGGAGATGAGGCCTTATTTTTTTTTTAATCACCGGCAGTTACATGGCGTGAAACAGACATCACGCGTTCTCCTGTTCTCGGGCCCTTACATTCAATCCATCCTTCATGGACGGGGTGTAATAGGAGCTTAAGAGAGAGCTTCACTCTCGCGTTAAAATAAAGCTAGCGATCCAAAGTGTTTGTCCATTTAGCGTTAGTGTCTTTCGATCCCCCTTCGTTCTTGAGGTCTTGGAAAACCTCGGTGAAGAAGTGCGGATCGGCGTTGATCTGCAGCATTTTGGCACTCATTTTGTCAATGATGCGCAGCGAGCGCTCCCAAAACACCTCCTTGTTGGTTTCCACCAAAAAAGGCTTGAGCGGGTAGGAGATCTCGTTGCCCATGTAAGAGTAGGCCAGGTACAGGCAGGTGAGGAACGTGGCCTGCAGCTCGTACTCGCTGCTGATGTCCTCAGTCACGGCTTCCCGACACAGCAGGTAGACGAACACAAGGTTGGCAGGAGTGATGAAACCTTGATCCTGCCAGCCTTGAATAAGCAGCGAGCGGTCCACATTTCGGAACCACAGGATGATCTCGTTGGGGCTCAGCTCTTTCAGCTTGTAGCACCTGCGGCACATGAAGTCGCTCAAGCAGCGCAGCAGTTCGCCAGTGGATGCTTGGACAATCACGCGTCGGGGGGAGATTATCGAGCGGGTGCTGGCTTGTCTCTGGACAGGGAGAAGCTGTTTTCCGTTCTGTGAGCCATTCTGGGTTTGATTGGTGCGAAGGCTTTTATCTGGAACAGTCGGAACCGGCACTGCTAGCGGTCCAGGCTTTTTGCGCTCGGAGCCTGACTGTGATTTCTTGAGATTTTCGGTGTTCAGCTGATCCACAGGGTTACTGATTTGAGAAACTGGAGGATTAGGGTTGACTTTTTTGGCACTCTTTTTCTTGGCCGACGCGGCCACTAACCTCTTCCACGTTAGGGCAGATATAAGAACGGAATGGCGCTTTAGGCTTTTCTCTGTCTTGCCACTGGCACCGTGTCCCAGCTCTGTTTTGTCGTCCAGAATCCCTCCTTTCCTGGAGGTGGGAGAAATAGAGAGCACCGTGCCCATCGTTGCGGTTGACGACCAACACCCACCGGCCTGTTGGAATGCTATGTCTCTCGCCTTATGTCCCGTAAACTGCCCCGGGGAGCTGCGCCTTCAGAGTCGGAGATTCTCGTCCATTTACGGCTCACCGGACCATTGCATAGACAGAGAGGATTTAAAAAACGACAGATGTGAAATCGGAGAGATTACGGTGTCTATCAAATATGTGAGTCTGCACCTTTCACGCGCGCGCTCCGCCACTCCTTCTGCATCCCGTTGCGCGCGCAGCCTTTACCGAGTGCGAGAAATGGGCAGGACCTGAGATGTGTAGCCGGGCAAAAACACACGCTGCAAAAATCTGTAAGACAGGATAAGCCTCCTTACTCGTCCAATCCCTGGTCCATACACCATGATTGATAAATATTTCCACCAATCCAGGAGGGGCTACAGTTAAGCAGCGTCTACCAATTTCATAGTGGATTATATAGCTTACACTTTTTTTTTTGCTTTGGGTAACAGTTCCTTTTTGGATTTTATCCAAAGCCAACCAAAGTGGTCCAGTGTTAGACAAAAGCAGGATGACGTCATAGCTTAGTCCATGACCTAGAACATTGATTTAATGACGTGCACTTTAAAAAATGACCCAGAAATTACAGAAAAGTGATAAAACGAAGAGAAAACAAACAAACAGATTTACAACACATGTCTTTCAACTTGGGGAGACTAAAATACAATAATATCATTAAAAAATCTTTTGCATCTGCATAGGAAAAAAAAGTTTCTTACCTACAAGGAGAAAAAGTACCTTAAATATTGTGATATATCACAAAGCCTTTTATTTTAAATGCACCTGCTGCTACAATCAGGTGTAAAGCAATGTAACTGGTCTCAAAGCAAGATTAACAGAGCCATACAATTCCTCCCTCTAGTGGTCAGTTTATATTACTGACATTTTAAGCAGTCTGTAAGAGAAGGCATTACAAGTGGACTGCCTGAACATTATGGTCACTTAAGACAGAGAGTAAGACATTTAGACAAATACAAAACAGGATGTAGAATGATTAATTTAAATGAACCATTTTTGTATGAAATAGCAAATTTAATATATTTATCTGTAGCAAGAGGGTCCTCCACCATAAAGTGAATTAGCTCTTGGTTCGATATTATAAACTTTATTGACTACAATAACATTTTTTAAAATCCCTGTACTGGAAACATGTTAGTTAATATTTAATTATTTCATAATTTATACTTACCTAAAATAATAAAATTTATTTTTTAATTTCAGTAGTATTGATGTCCTAGCAGACGGCAGTATTTAAGTTATCACTAATGGGCCCCTGAGCAAGACCCCTTACCCCCAATAGCTAAGTTGTACGAATGTAAGTTGTTCTGGATAAGGGCATCTGTCAAATAATGTAAATGTAAATATTTAACTAATATTAGTTAGTTAATAGTCTAACGGTTGGAAGTGGCCTTTAACCCAGACAATATAAGACTGCAGCAGTGACAGCATGTGACTAAAGCAACATAATAACCGTGAAGGTTTTAATGAGAATGTAATGAACTCTATATCATGCAGGATTTCTGTCGTTTGCCTCAGACTGATAATTACATTTACAGGATTTTGGTCAGGCACATTTACATTTATCAATTGAGGACCTGATTTGATGGCTCATTTTGTGGCAGGCTGGTGGTCCTAGGATTTAAATTTCCATCCTTTATATAACATCTTAATCATTAAATCACTTTCTATGTAGTCGGGGGTTTAATGCCTGCCTCTGCACTGTGTTTGCATGCTTTTGAGTTGATATACTGGTTTCCTTTTCTAGCTTAAAGACATATGTTGTATAATTAATAATACTATAATATTACAATAATACTCATATACTTAGCAAATATTTTTTATCAGCAATAACCTTTTTTTTTACACTCTCTTTACATAAAACATTTTGTTTTTATATAATAACAGCATTAATGTCCCAGAAGGTGGCAGTATTGCATAGTCTAACTATAGCCAGACAATATGAGACTCTTATTGTCCTTAAATACCAACCACCCACCCCCAGCGTCCTTTTAAAGTTCAAAGACATGCTGTATGTTGTAAGTGAATTGGTTTATCTCATTTATTTAAGTGTGTGCAGTGGGTGGGCTACACACAACAGAAATACAGAAAGTGAAAAACATAAAATTATATAATATAACATTTAATAATTAATATTTTAATCTGTAATAATTAATCAAACTATTTAAAAAAGGTTTCTGCCAAGGTATAATTGCACTATCCTGCTGAGACCTACGGAAAAACAGAGTCATCCATTTTTATTCCATTTTAGGGACTAGTTTCTATCATCTCAGCCAATCAAATGACATATCGATCGAAAGCCCAGGATGTCCTCTGGACAGTACAAAAGAAAGTGATAGAGAAAATAAACCCAAATGTCCACTACAGAAGACAAAAGTCAGTGGGTGGGGTCTCAAGATTGACCAGAATTTGCTTTAATTTACGTTTAAGTCTTTGGAGCGTACACACAACAAGTCATTAAATTATTTTTACATAATGAAACATAACGAATAAACCTTATTTTGGTAATACAAAAAATACAAAAAATACAAAAATTGTTAAACACACCAACATACAAGGATTAAATAAAATGCATCCTTTTTTTGGCCTGCATAATTTAGGCAGATTTAGGATTTCCTTAGGAAACCTAATACTCACATGTACCAAATGACCAAATGCATTCAGGTAAAAATGAGAAGAGAGAGGTTCGGGCTCGGAGTATGCTCATTGGCTGGCCCTGTCTCTTGTAGTTATTTGTCCTTTTGATATAATGATGACCTGAGTTTTGTCGATGGTACAAAGAAAGAATACTTTAATGCCTTCAGCAGAGTTTAAAGGCAGATGTTGACCTCTTTTCTCACAGTACATCGTTCACATTGTACCATACAACACCACTGAAACTGGCACTGGCAGTTCTCTTCATACGCAAGAGTGTGTTCCTCATGTCCTTTGTTACAGCACAGCCAGTCACAGGCACCGGGCCCTGTCTCTGTACCGTTACACACCCGACCCCGTGTCCCTTCGGAGCCCACCCTACGACTGGCCATGCAGAAATCCGGGGACTCGTCTGAATAAATGAGACTATGAGCACTCAGGGGAAAGACTTCCTTGTCTAGGGGGACGAGGGATTTACCGTCGTTGCCGCCCATGACACGGACTGCCATTCGGAAGCTCTGCATGAGATGATTTCCAACCTGGCGAAACAGAGGCAACTTCCTCCAGCAGCTGCGGAGCGTGCAGGAGCCAGAGAGACCGTGACATTTACATTCGGTTCGCATATTGGTCTTGACAGCCTGTCTCACACAAACACACACACACACAAGCACGGTTAAAAAAAGGAACAGCAAACTGGGAATCAGCCAAATGTTCCCCTTAGGGCCAAAACTGTTAAATATTCCTATTTTTGTAGTGATTATTTGTAGAAAAACATGATGCTAATGCGCCCCCACCTCCCTCAACCACCACCACCACCAAGCAGCACCACAAATCCAAATCTGTCCACTAAATATTCACTTTTTTTACAGTTGGCTGTAGTATAAAAGCTATATTATAGACTATATTTTTAGACCATTTTCCAATTTTCCTATAATGATCATTATTATTAAAAGCCAATTTTAAAAACAATTGTATTCTATATTTTACTTTTCTTTAAATGTTTATTCAAATGCTTTGGTTCAACTAAACTTGTTTCTATATGCAACACTATTCTTTCTTTTTATCAGCAAAAACAATAGAAACAATAGGGCAAGAGATGAGGTGGGGTAAAAGGCGCCTTTGATTTTTATGCTGTTTTAGACCACTAGATGGCATAAAAAGCCAGAATGTAGCACTTGCTCATGCATCTAGTTTTTTTTTGCACTTAAAGATTCAATCAGTTTGTAAGGTGTTGGTGGTCAAGGACAGGAGGACACAACTAGAATCGTTTTGCTACATATCTTTTTAGAGTCACCTCTTTTGTTTTTTAGTTGTTCATGGAATTAATGTACAAAGTTGTGCAATAAATGATAAATAAGTAAAAGTATGCTAGTTGGGGTAAAAAGTGCACCTGTTATCGGTGATAAAGACGCAGCCTTAGTGTTTAGGCCCGTGTGTGAACTTTAGCCTGTCAGTATAGATTTACCTGAAATGATGTTAAAGTTGCTGACACACATTTGTACTTGTTAAAAAATGCTTCTGCATTATTAATATATTATTTTGTCTGAGAACTTATTGGCATGGGAGCCTTGTGGATTGCGCAGTATGTGATGTTATGTCTCATGTTTTATGTTAATGTTAAGTTAATATTTTCCATTTGATGTGTCTGTTTCTTGTTCATGCCTTTTGTTTACTTCCTGTCATGTGATCTTCGTTCCCCTTGTGTTTCTGTCATGTGATCCTTTGGTCCATCTTTCCTGTTTCTATTACATTTACATTACATTTAAAGCATTTGGCAGATGTCTTTACCCAGAGCGACTTACATTTCTCTCTTTTATACAAGCAATTAAAGGGTTAAGGGTCTTACTCAGGGGCCCAGCAGCGGTGGCTTGGTGGTGCTGGTAATCAAACCCCGGTCTTTCTTAACCACTGCGCCACCACTTCCCCTATTAGTTTTCATTGGTTAGTTTTGGTCATGTGTCCCTCTTTGTTATTTTTTAGTAGCCCTTGTGTTTCCTGGTGTCTTTTGTGGATGTTTTCTGTACCACTGTGGTAAGTCACGTTTGTTAGGTTTAGTCAAGTTTGTTACTGTCAAGTTAAGTGATTTTGCATCAAGTTAAGTTAGTTAAGTCAAGTTTATGTTTGTTGTTCTGCCATGTGCTTCTAGTTTAAAATAAAAAACTTGCCCAAATGAATTCCTTTTAATTACGCTATGGGAAGAACAAGTTTGATTCCTGGCTCAGGGACGTTTCCTGCCGCATTTGTCTCTTTCCCACCACATTTCTTGTTCTATATTCTGTCCTCTAAAGGCAAAAATGACCAAAACATATCTTATAAACTCTATTTGGTAAGTAAAGATAAACTGCATTTATTTTTAAATAGTTAATTTAAAAATCACTAGGTTTTTAATTTGAATAGATAAAGTAAATAATTTGGTTAAATAAATGTTTTGAATTGTTAATTATGACCATGAATAATGAAAAATGTCCCATGTTTTTTATTAAAAGTACACAAATACTTCTAAAATTGTCATATCTATAGTATTTATTGCTTAAAGTAAATAATTGTATTTTCATTTATTTCTTCTAAAGTTTTAATAATGAATAATACATTTTAAACATGTTTTCACTATACGTTACTTAATATTATATTTGCCTCAGTAATGGGGTCTATGAGGTAAAAGGAATCACTTTCTCTAGTTGTTATATTATTCTTTAAACAATGTTTTAATCTAATTATACATTATTAAAACAATAAAAAGGAAATATTCCTTAAGATGTGCCTTTATCCCCATAATCCCCTTTTAATCATATGCACTAGCAGAGCTTTAATCAGCATGATATATTTTTTTAACCCTTAAAACCAATTTTGCTTCATATTGCTCAACCGAAAGTGTACACAAATGAAATAGTTGTAAATGGTGCACCTATGAAAAAAAACATTATCATAACAACCGGCTGTTAACCAAAACAGAGATCCCGTTAAAGCAAAAACAGAGTTCACTAAAGCCCGGAGAGGGACGCACACTGAGAAATGTTGTTGGTTCAACAATACTTGAGTTCTCTGTAGAGGGGGCTACCAAACTCTGGGAACTTGTACTGGACCCAAAACACAAGAGTTATCCTAAAAACAGTGGCCTCACAGTCTGGTGTTGTCTAAGTAAACAGAGCTGCAGAGTTCCATCCCAGCACGATTAAAGGTTTTATGGTGTAGTTTTCAGTACTATAAGCCATAACCACCATAGTATTTTTTAAAATTAGCATATATGCTACAATTTGACTGACTTAGATAAAAAATTCTTTTACCGTATGACTTGTTGAGCATACAGGGGCACCTCTTAGCTTCTTAGTCACTGATTAAATACTATAAATTTATAAATACTACTGACTGTGTGGACTTTCTGTATGTACTTTCTGTATCTTCATGGATGTCCAAGGGATTGTCTTCTTTTCTTTGGATCTCTTAATATGATAAAAAAAAAAAATTATAATAATTTATCTGTCTATCCTTCTCTGTTTTTTAGCATACATGTGCTATGTCTAAGTTCCCAATGATCCTGACTACTTTTCTATGCATACCTGCCTGGTTTATCCTTAGGCCCTATTTCTGATAAAGGTCTCACATTTACATTTATCTCTTTTTTACAACTGAGGGATTAAGGGGCCCAGTAGTGGCAACTTTTTGGTGCTGGCAATCAAATCCTGATCCTGCAATTGGCAGTTTAACACCTTATTTACTGCACTACCACTTCCCCGGGACACTTTACCAGGTCTCAATACTTGAAGGTGCTCAAGTGTTACTAAAACTGGTCCAGTGTGGACTACGTAGGAATTGTACCACTTGGAACCCCTGCTGTAGCACTGAATTGCTTAATGAACACAGCGTGTAGGCTTATATACAGTGTGAGTTGTGCAAAAGTTGGTAACACAATTTCATTTGACCGTTATATAAATCTGATAGACATAACTTATCTCTTTCTAATGCCCCTAAAGCTCTACCACTACCAGTAAAACATGCTGTTTCCATACCAGTCTGCCTGCCTCGTTGTTGTGCAGATCAACCAGGCTCCTAATATCACTCTTGCCTTTCCGCGTTCTGGTGTCCATGAACTGTCGGGATATCTTGTAGCCAAAGTCCACATCATCTCCGCAACCTCCCCACTCCCAGCGTTGGTCTTGTAGTGCAGGGACAGGACTCCCCAGAGCCTGCTCTTTGGGGCTATCAGAAGAGCTCTTAATAGCCAAACAGCCACACTGTAGAAGGTCGCCCTCGCTGCAGGCCCGTGTTACTGCATTTAGCACACCTGCAGCCAAGATGCCATTTATAAAGGCTGTCTCCCGAATATCTAAAAAGAACGTAAGATGTAACAAAATACAAAATACATTGAAATAATAATCTATCTATCCTATCTATCTATCTATCTATCTATCTATCTATCTATCTATCTATCTATCTATCTATCTATCTATCTACCTTTCTGCATGTCTGCATGTCTGTCTTTCTGTCTGTCTGTCTAGCTGTCTGTTCACCAAACTATCTATATATCTGTTTGTCTTTCTTTCTATTTATCAATCTATGTATCTACACAGGGGGTATATCGGGATATGTATGTATTCTGTGCTTATCTGGCTTGCTAAGACTTGTCTAAATGCACCTTTATTTGCCAGAAGGGTGTGTTTTCTGGCGGAAAAATTAAGTTCAGCAAGGAGGGCTAATTATCGGTGTCAAATTCACATGGGCTGCATTCCATTTATCAGAATTGTGCAAATTACTGACCTTTTGCATGTCACATTCCTGAAAGCTCTGCTCATGCAGGTGTGTAATAACGAGAGAATGCGTCTCATTTCTCAATAGGAAAACTTGGCTCGAGTTGCAGGCTTTATCAGGAACTCACACCAAGACAGTATTTTACTTCAAATCAAATAGAAGGGATAGAATATAATCATTAATCTTTTGGAGATTTCTCACCCTCTCATGGCCCATGTAAGAACTGAACGAGCCACACAAACTTGTTTACGGTTATTTTAGCCCAGCGAATCACAAATGGTGTCCAGGGTGTGGAAGTTTCCTGCACCTGATTTTACTTACTGGCTGTGAGTCGAGGTTAAGAATACTTTTGTTGCATAGGATTAGCATCCATGGTTTGCATTTCTATAATGCTTTTACATGCTCTTGTTGATTCATGTCTGAGAAGTCTCTAGCACGTACATCACACAAGTAGCATCTTGCCCCATGGGCACAGGAGTGACATTAATGTTGGCATTTATCAATTTAAAAAAAAAAATCTTTAGCTTCATTTCTTAAATAATATGGATTGTTAACATATTATTCTAAGCCTTTTTTAAGAAATCAACAGTACAATACCATCTGTGGTAAGGTATGGGTCGAAAAACTCAGTTGGTCTCCCTCTCCTATCAGTCACAAAGACACTAGTCAATCATGTCTGTCTGAAAGGGCAAGAAAATCTTTTCTCTAGGCATTTGATGCAATTTTAGCTTCACATATCAGTTTGTAAGGAAAGATCTAGAGGATGAGTGATGTTAGCTTGAAGTTACGGCTAATGTTACATTTTTAAAGTGTTTTTTTATTTGTAATGAAAAGCTTTGCATGTACACCATAAGATTAGATGTTTTTGGACTCGTTACGAGCATAAAAAGGGGTATTAGTGGCCTAAATGGTTAAGGCGCTACGTTGTTGATTGGAAGACCAGGAAAACTTAGGTTCGAACCCCAGTGCCACCAGCTTGCCACTGTTGGGTCTTTAAGCAAAACCTTTAACCCTTCCTGCTCCAGGGGCACTGTATTATAGCTGACCCGGCGCTGTAACCCCAACTTTCTAAGATAGGATAGGCAAAAAAAGAATTCCCACTGTGTATATGTATCAAATACCTTACCTACATCTCTTTAATCTGTGCCACAAGTTTGGAAGGACACCCTTGTCTACTCCAAATGTCCAAGACTCCATGTCTTTGTATATTATAGCTTTACATTATTTCTTTATGGAATCAAAAGGACCAGCGTGACAATGTCTTCCTGCAAAATCCTTAAAAACAAGGTTCCCCAAAGTTGCTGGAGAAAAACGTGTGTCCCGAAACTGAGCCCTGACTCTTTGAAAAGGAACTAAAACACAGACTGCACCGCAGACATTTAGTGCCCTTTTAAAGGTGTGGAGCTGTTAATCTAAATCTACATCCATAAACCAACAATTGTTTTCTGACTCAAATCTTTTGGCACATAATTCAGTATCTCTCTAAAAAAACCCCTGCTGTTATGTGCCGTATTATGGTAAAGAATTTCCTCATAACTTCAGGGTCTGGGAAGGCCACTGATGATGTGAGTAAAAATTATACTGGAGCACTGGATAATGGCCAGACTGACTACGTCCATGTGTCTGATGCCTCACTAAACTGTGACTAATCTTTGACTAAATTGGTTGGTTTCCTGTAGTTAAGCATCACTCTGCATATTAGGACCTCCCACCCCCACCCATCCACCACATAGTCTCTTACTGGGAATTGTAGCAGGTTATATTTCCAAGAAAATTCTTTTCTTCAACAGACAGTTGCCACTTTCAAAATACAGGAAATTTCTTTCGAATAAACAAGGAGTTAGGTTTTATTTTAGTAGAACTTCTCTGATAGTTTTCCAGTGAGGGTGTCCAAACTCAGTCCCGGAGGGTCGGTTTCCTGCAGAGTTTAGCTCCAACCCTAATCAAAAACACCTCTACCAACTAATCAAGGTGTTGCTAGGTAGAGTAGAGTAGTTGTGTTGAGGCAAGTTGGGGCAAGTTAGACCTTAACTCTGCAGGACACAGGCTCTCAGGTACAGAGTTTGGACACCCCTGATTTAAAGTGTTTAAGGCAGATGATGGTGATTAAGGTTGCCAAATATTCCAATGAAGTTAAATTAGCACAGCCAAACAGAAATAGACCCTGGGATTTGAGGGTAACATTTAAAACTAATTTTAACCTTGTTTTTATTTTTTCCAGGAAACTTATGTTATCTGACAGGAAACACAATCCCACATTGCTGAAAAGGAGATTTACCTTGTTGCAGGATCTTGCTTAGACTCTTGGCATGACCAGTACAGTTCCAGCGCTGATAGCGAAACTGGTGTTGACATTCGTGTATGCCCAACCGCGCACCTTTGGCAACTTTTTGGATGATTTCGGGCTGAGTTTGACACAATTCAGTATATGCACCTCCTGTAGGCTTACTCCTTCTGCAAATACTGTTCGGGTCGAGCACAAGAGGACTGCCCATCACACTGCAGTTAGGGAAGTGGAGAAAAAGGACTTTCTTACACATAAAACAGCTTTCTGAATATACTAAAATGCTCAGTGCAAGTATAAGAAATAATGCAGAAAGAATGCATTCTTTTCCTCTTCTTTCATATTTCTGCTTATTTTATTGCATGTTGATATGTAATGGCATATAATATGTCCTCTAATTTTAGTGCGTCCTATAAATGTTATTGATTGATGCATATCTGCAACCAAAAGGCCTGTCTAATCTTTTCCTTCAAATAATATCAGTGCTTTACTTTACTGCATAACCCACAACGTTTTCTATCCTTTTATAGGAGTTACCCGTCATACTGTATGGCGTACTATCCTAGCTAACACATTAACACAGTTTTTTAAATATTCTGATTTGGAAACATGATTTGCTTAATATTGGTCCCATATGAAAAAATACTTTCCCTTTTTTTGTTTAAGTAACTTAACCCTAGAATATATGTAGTACAATTTCCTGTGGTAAATCCTGCAGGGTTGTTGAACCTTATTGCAGCAAATATATCAGAGTAAATCGCAGTGATATGGTAATTTATTGTGTTAATTCTACTACACATATTACAGTAACTTATTATAGTAAAAAATAAACAAATGACTACATAAATAACTACAGTAAATATTCTACATTTATATTCTACTGTATGTGTAAGACTCATCTTTAAAGTACAAATCAGAACAAAAAGTGTATCAATGCAACACACACACACACACACACAATTCCTAAAATGAATTAAACCAAACAACATGTTAACAAACCGTTCGTATTTTATTGTTTATTTTTGTTGAAAATCTTTTGACAAATCAAAAGTTGACATTGCCGTCCATTGGAAATGAGATTCTGACCTTTCACCCTGTCCTCCATTAACTCTTTTAATATTACTATTAGTATGTTTATCAGTTCTTTCTATACTATGGCATGTACGTTAATACAAACTAAATAATTAATTAATAAATATTATAATATAATCCAGTTTACCACAGTCTTCTAGTTTACTCTAATATCTTATAAAGTATACTAGAGTATTTACTACAGTTTATCAGTACACTACTATTAATACTATACTATAGTACACTGCAGTAAATACCGTAAATTCTAAAGTATACTATGGTTTTTTTTTCATGTGGAGCAGAACGTTTCATAACAGTTATTTCATAGTGTTCTTCTGATGTTCTTTTCCAAACATCTTAGGAACATAAATCGGATACGAATAATACGTTCCAGGAACGTTTTATCTTAAATGACAGGTATATACTTTATATTAACATTGAATACGGTAATAAGAACAATCCATAAACATGATTTCAAGAACGTTTTGTCCAAACATTTGGACAACGTTTAAAGAACTTTAGCAAAATGTTGTGGTAATCCTGCTCCTGTGTTTCAATGACATGGAAACTCTTTCTGTCAAACATCTGGTGCGTAGTTAGGCTCGATTTTCTGTACTTTACACCCACCTCACATTTTGCGCATTTATCAGCCTAGAATTAGTCTAATAGTATATAAAGTTGATCTTACCACCACATGCGACCGGTGAGAGTGAAGACGAGAAGAAGGTGCACTTGTGTCGGGAGCATCATCCAGCAAAAGAATCGTTCAGAATAAGTAAAATTCACCTGCGGCTGTTTTACACAGGTGACGGTAAATAGCAGAGAACCTTCGTTTCATCCACCGCGCAAGTTCAGCGTATGGCGCACAGCTGGATAAAAGATGACGCAGAAGATAAGATGTCCGATTAGTACACATATTGGGGCAGAAGGGCACATGGATAGCACCCCTATCCCAATGAAGTATAACAAAAAAATCTCCAGCGCAGATTTATGTCGACGCGCAAAGATCCGCCTTCGTATGGAGGCGTTTTGCACCAAATGACTCCTCAGACTAAGTTTGGTTTAATGACGCAGGATAAGAAAAAACAGCTGTGCAATTTTGTCACCCAAAAAAAAAGAAAAGAAAAACGGAGTAGAAAGGAGTTTTAGTAAGGTCTCGTTTGCGTTATGATGTCAGTTCTGGTATGTGTTTTTCATATAAAAAAAATCCCTTTACTGTTTGTTGACCTTGGCAAGTCCTTCTAGGCCTCCAGCTATGTCAGTGTCTTGTGCTATCAAGCTGAGCTAAAACGTGAGAACTTTGCACACCTAAGAGAACGAATGTCAAACTCTGATGCCAAATCCTCAATCCCCCTCCTGAAATATAAGGGTAAAAGGAGGGATTGGATCCTCCCTGATTTATCTTTACTGATCTCCCACTCAGAGGATTAAGTGTCAGCAAAAGGGCAGAATATTACCCATGAGGGGCAAAAGAAATAGACAGCGAGGAGTTTAAAATATGGTCTAAAATGATTATGATTTGCCAACAGCTTGTGTTTTTCGATAAAAAAAAAAAGTGGTCTTAGTTTACAACAGCAGAACATTTTGCAAGCGAAACTCACTGTAGGTTGTGAAAACAAAAAACCTTAGTTTATTTTGCTTTGATAAAGGATTCAAGAAATAAAATCTGTGTTAAAGCCTTAAAAGATTTCTTATATCTATTTATATGGTGTTTAAAATTAGGTGTAAATAATCATCGTGGTAGCGCAGTGGTTAAGGTGAACTGCTAATTGGAAGATTGGGGTTTGATTCCGAGCACCACCAAATAGCCACTGCTGGCCCCCTGAGCTAGGCCCTAAATCCCAACTGTATAATGCAAGTAACTTTGGATAAGGACGTCTGCAATTATAACAATTATAACACATAGTATTAAGATAGAGATCCTACCTCCATAATCAAGTGCTGCCATGTACTGTAGCACGGGGTGTCTAAACTTTTCAAGTAATATCTTAAGTATTAATTATCCTAATAAGGATAAAAATGTAGCTAAAGAGAAGGCGACGCTGAATGTACAGGTGCCAGCATAATAACATTTACTCTTTTCCAAGAACAGAGTCTGCAATCTGCTTTGTCAACAACTTAACAACATATAAAAACAAAAAATGTCTATTAGCAAGCCTTATATATATATATATATATATATATATATATATATATAAGCATTTCAAGGATAATAGTAAAATAACACGTTTTGTTTTTCTTCAGTAATAATACTGATTTAGTGTAAAATGGACAGAAATTGGACCAAAAAAAAAATCACATTATGAGGACAGGTTAGAAAGATAGAATTGTATAGTTCTATAGTTGTATAGTATATACATAGTCAAAGGTTTGGACATGGACATCATACACACATGATTTTTGTATATCCCATCCAATTTTTAGTTACAATGCTATTAATTTTCCATTAGATTTGGGGTTCAGATGTGTAGATTTTGTGTTCCTAAAACCACAAAGTGTTCATGAGGTCGGGCTTTAATGTTGCATGAAAAGGTTTGGAGAACATTCAATTTGGAATTTGACAAAACAAGTTCTATTAAACCTCAGTTTTTGCACACAGACAATGTCGATTATTCTGCGACTTTGTGGTAAAAGATTGGAGAAGGGTTGTTTATAGGTTTGATAGTCGGGTGTTCAAAGAATTTTGGGCAATATAGTGATCAAAACCATGGCGTCTGTGGTATCTTACTACTTTTGCGGAGAAAAAATTGTAGGCCTGATAGTTTTTCAGCTCATGTTTATAATTGGTCTCATCTTAAATTGGAAGACAGAACTGTATTCTAGTTTAGCTTCACAGTTTATATGTGTCAAAGCATCACAACTATGATCCAGGTTAGTATCTAGCCTAAAACAAAGAGCCTATCATACTTGACTAGGGTACTACCTAGTAAATGTGTACAGTCAATTCCCAGCACCAACGAACTGACACTGCTGGGCCCCTAAGCAAGGCCCCTAACTGTTTAGTTCAATAATGAGATCAAGTCTCTCAGGATAAGAGCATCTGCCAAATTCCATATATATTAATACACATCATCATCATCCATTATTTCTTCATCCTATTTTATATGGAAGAAAGGCTTAGCGGTTAGCACTGTCGTCTCTCAGCAAGATGGCCCGGGTTCAATTCCCTTGCGGGGCTTTTCTGTGTGGAGTTTGCATGTTCTCCCAGTGCTTGTGTGGGTATACTCTGGTTTTCTCACACAGTCCAAAAACATGTATTAGGTTGACTAGTTAATTAAAATTGCCCATAGGAGTGAGTGTGTGTCCCTGTGATGGACTGGTGACCTGTCCAGGGTGTACCCCTCCTGCCTTTCGCCCTTTTAGACACGGCTGTGTTAGACTCCAGCAGATCCCTGTGACCCCGAATTAGAGAATAAGCGGGTATAGAAGATGAATAAATGAATGGTTCTGATCATAGAAATGTGTAAACATACTCATTGCCTTAGTTTCAGGTTTGATTATTAAGTATTTCAAATTATTAATTATTATTTAAAACCTCCTGTTATTATCTGTTCCGTCAGCCGCTCATCCTTTACTGCTAAAAATCTGCATTTTACAAAAGCACACACACTAGCATAACTGCTCAATCTAAAAACATACCGTATCTTATTACATGAAAATATGAAGGCAGATCTATTTACAGCCCTTAATAATTTTTCCCCTTCTCTTGTATGAGCCTTAGAACAGAATCCAAAAATAAAGAAGCTGCCATGGGTCAGATGATGACACCCACCGATGGAAGGTGGGACCGTACTGACATTATTTTGGTGTAAATGTCCTGCATTAATTTCAGAGACTGTAAACAAGTGTCATATTCAGATGCTTGTTATGAATGGACAATGTCTGGCTGGGGGCCCGACTGCTCTATGATGGCTTCTGTTTCTCTGCAAAAGTCCCTTTTCTGCTCCATCGACCTTATAAGTGGGCTGGTTTCTAGGCAATTGAGTGAAACTTATGTGAGCGGAACAGTCGAATAGCAACTATGGAATGGTGCATGAAATGATATCAAGCCAGAGCTACATTTCAAATGTGGTTTGTCAAGCTTTTGATATAATTGTTCTCCAGCACAGATTTGGTAGACATTTTTTACTACAAATATAACACACCATGTCTTTATCAAGCTGAGGGGTTTTGTGCACAGGGACATTGTCATCAGCCCCTTGGTTCCAGTGAAGGGAAATCTTACTGCTTCAACATAGCCTATAGAGACATTGTAGACAACTGTGTGCTTACAAATTTGTCACATGACACATGACTTATGTGGATGTGATGGTGAGGTGTCTACAAACATTTGGCCTTCTTCTTCTTCTTTTCCTTTCAATTGTTCCCTTTTAGGGGTCGCCACAGCGAATCATCTGTCTCCACCTAACCCTATTCTCTACATCCTTTTCACTCACACCCACAAACTTCATGTCCTCGTTTATCTCCTCTTTACCTTCTGCCTGGTAGCTTCATTTCTAACATCCTCCTACCAATATATTCACTATCCCTCTATGTCCAAACCACCTCAATCTGGCTTCCCTGACTTTCCCCAAAACATCTAACATGAGCCGTTCCCCTGATCCTGATGTCCACAGACTTTTGGCTATAGAGTGTATATTTACATTAATGGCATTCGCCGGATTTCCTTATCCAGAGACATACATTTTTTATTTTTATTTAACTGTACATGAAGAATTGAAGCGAAATGTTTAAGCGCATTTGTATGTCTGTTAGATTTTTTTTATTATGTCTTTCCAATGTGTCTGAACATTTAAGCGATATTTAAATTACATCCATGTCCAGAACTGCTGTTTCTACTCTTGTTGGGTTTGTCAAATCACTGCCATCTGCTGTCACAACACAATTACTACATTTTCTGAAAAGAATTGGTTCCAGTGCTTTAAAGGACTTAAAGTGAGACCTATAATGACCGTTGAGCGACAGCAGGTAAGAGTGAATAATCCCCACAGATGAAGCCGGCTAATGAGAGTAAAAAGCTTCAACACAGCTTAAAGATGTGAAACACACAAATCCATTTAACATTAAAGAAATTACAGCAAAATATATGTTGGCTTGTTTTTAGATACATTGACATTTTTTTATATGTGTGTGTGTATAATGTGCCTTTGTCCTGAATGTTACGCTCTGTTATAATGTCTACATGTCTTGTAAAAAACTGTGTTTCATGTTTCATTCTAGAAGCACAGTGGCTTAGTGGTTCGCACTGTTGCCTCACAGCAAGAAGGCCCAGGTTCAATACCCAGACAGAGGCCTTTCTGTGTGGAGTTTGCATGTTCTCCTTGTGCTTGTGTGGGTACTCCGGTTTCTTCCCACAGTGATCAAGGAAGGCAAAAAGAAGGAAAACAGTTAAGTGACAATGTAATCACACGGTTTGGATTGATTAAATGAATAATGTGGAGTAAAGCATGGACTCCGGCAAGACTAACTAACTAGGTCAGCATAACTAAAAAGGAGAACCAGAGGGAAACACACAGACATGAGGGCTCCCTGATATGTTAAGCAACCAGCCGCTCTCATCATCAACACCGTGATCAATAAGAGAGGGGAAGACAGCATCTAAACATACCAGATCACCTTAATACTCAACACCCATGAGTCCCCCAGATCTGCTCCTTTATCTAAGGGGAATCAATACAAAATGCTTGATTAAATAAGTATGTTTTTAACCTGGACTTAAACACTGAGACTGTGTCTGATTCCCGAACATACATAGGGAGGCTATTCCATAGCATTGGGGCTCTGTGAGAAAAGGCTCTGCCCCCTGCTGTAGTTTTTATAATGCGCGGGTACTGACAGGCAGCCTGCATCCTTTGATCGAAGTAGGCGTGGCGGAACGTAAGACACTAGAAGTTCGCTCAAGTACTGCGGTGCAAGACCATTTAGAGCTTTGTAAGTTAAAAGTAGTATTTTAAAATCGATGCGGTGTCTCACTGGGAGCCAATGCAGTGTGGATAGGACCGGCGTGATGTGCTCGTATCTTTTAGTTTTAGTGAGGACTCTCGCCGCTGCGTTCTGGACTAACTGAAGTTTATTAATGCACCTAGTTGAACATCCAGACAGTAAAGCGTTACAGTAATCCAGCCTGGATGTGATAGACGCATGAACTAATTTTTCGGCATCAGTAAGCGACAAGATATTTCTTATTTTAGCGATATTTCTGAGATGATAGAACGCTATCCTGGTAATATTGTCGACATGGGCTTCAAATGAGAGATTGGAGTCTAAAATCACACCCAAATCTTTTACTGTTGCACTCGGTGAAACAGAAAGACTGTCTAGGGTTAAGGTGTGATCAGGAAGCTTACTTTTAGCTACCTGTGGTCCTAGAACCAGAACCTCCGTCTTGCTAGCGTTAAGCAAGAGGAAATTGCATAACATCCAATCTCTTACTTCCTTCACACATTGCTCAATATTATTAAACTGGCCTTTCGCATCAGGCCTTGATGAGACGTATAACTGTGTGTCATCAGCGTAACAGTGGAAACTGATATCATGCTTACGAATTATGTTTCCCAGAGGCAGCATGTAAAGAGAGAAAAGAAGTGGGCCTAAAACCGAGCCCTGTGGAACACCATACTTTACAAGGGAGCACGCAGAATAATCACCATTTAAATCTACAAACTGGTAACGATCGGTTAAATAGGACCTGAGCCACGCAAGAGCTGTTCCTTTAATTCCTACTAATTTTTCCTAATCTGTGAAGAAGAATATCGTGATCTATAGTGTCGAAAGCCGCACTAAGGTCAAGTAATATAAGCAACGAGACACAGCCTTGGTCGGATGCCAGTAAGAGGTCATTAGCTACTTTGACCAGTGCCGTCTCTGTGCTGTGGTGAGGCCTGAATCCTGATTGATAAAGTTCGTGTATGTTATTTCTTTGTAAATAAGAACATAGTTGTTGCGCTACTACCTTCTCTAGAATTTTAGAGATAAACGGAAGGTTAGATATCGGTCTGTAGTTTTGACAGCTCATTTTGGTCAAGGTCAGGTTTCTTAATTAAAGGTTTTAATAACTGCTAATAATAAAGATAAAGAAACGACTGAAGAAGATAAATAAACAGACTCTCTCACTCTCACCAAAATAAAGCACTAACCAAGGGGGAGTAAATGTAACAAATAAATTAACCTGACCTCGCTTAGTCATATCTATCTTAAGACACCCCTTCATTCTGAGACACATCTGTTTTAAATTAGAGGCGAAAATAATAAACCCATACACTTTTCCTTCCATGCGTCATCTCTTTCTGACCTCTCCAGATGTCTCTGGTCAGATGAGTCTTCAGCTTGAATACTTTTCATCAAAGCATCTGATTGGATAAACTCTAACAGAGGAGCTACTACATAACTAAGGCTTGATTATTACAAATATTACGGTAAACTAGATTTGTCTGTCATTCGACTTGGATCATTTGGTTACTTATTCAAATTCTAATTCTAATTTTGTCACATACATGATTATACACAGTACAACAATGTTCTTTAAGACTCTCCAATCTATAATAGGGATGAAAGAAATAATAATTTAGGGTTAGATTTTTAAAAATTTTATTAAATTAAAATATACAGGAAAAAATAGAATAAAATAAAATAAATTCTGTGTGTATTGATTATACAGAGGATAAATATAGAGAATGTGGTAACAGAGTGACCAGTGGATAAAGTGACTACAGTGAAGTTTAAGTGAAGTTCTGGTGTGTGTGTGTGTGTGTGTGTGTGTGTGTGTGAGCCCGGTTTCAGGTGTTTTCCTATTCTAAAAATAAGACTACCAATCTTTAAATTTAGACCTTTTTACTAACAAACTGACTGAAGCTTTTTTTATCAATATAAACAAACAAATTATTTAATCGTATTTTTGGGCATCTAAAAAAGGAGAAATTGGTTAAATTATACGGTTTAATTTTAAGATAGAAAATTGTATTAGGTAATCATGTAATCATTTTATCTATAAATTTATTAGTCCTGGTAAAAAAAAAAAAAACATGTAGAAAAATGTTTTAGCCTTAATTTCCACTTTAATGAGTTTCACTTTAATATTGTTTGTGTGAGCTTAAGGTAAGCAATAAATTCTGCATTCTACACTACATTAGACCTCACACTGTCATGTAAAAAAAAAAAAAAAAAAAAAAAAAAAAAGACATGTAGCTATTATAAATCGTAATAATGATTATAACAAGAACATAAAAGGAGGGTCTGTTCCGGCTGGGGGTTTACAGTTCTGAGAAAGCTTTGCAATTCCTAAAATACACCCCCTGCTAAGGCGAGGTAAGATGTACCAGATGTGACATACGCTTAGAAATTTGTGAGGAAAGTGCGGTGAAAGGCTTGCAGATACGGCTGAAAATTGTAACGTGTTAAGACGCGTTTTTAGTTTAAAAAGGAAATTTAAGGTTAGGAGATTAAGAGAGATATTAAGGACAGCTTAATAAATGTGTGTTTATAAGTGTGTGTATGTGTGTATTCAACTGGATAATAAGTAGCAGCTTCTCTTTTTGCTCCAAGCTATTTTTAATATACACTACAGGACAGGGTCAAAACCTTCCCACTGACTAGGGTCAAACCCCTTTTAATAAGCAGTGCCTATAAACTTTCATTGCTTGGTTCTTGGTCCTGCATGTTTTAGTGCTTTAGCTTAAACACACACACTCAAGACGTACCTGTTAAGTAGCTGATTAGCTGATCAGGTGTGTAAGAAGAAAATTACAGGGAAGTTGAACTTAAAGAGATGGGAACCGTGTGTTTCATAAAGTTTCTCACAGAAAATAGTACTAAGTGGTGCAAATAGTGGTTAGCACTGTTGCCTCACAGCAAGGAGGCCCGGGTTCGATTCCCGGCCAACTTATGAACCTTGCATGGGCTTTAGGGGCCCAGCAGTGGCAGCTTGATGGTGCTAGGATTAACAGTCCAACACATTAACTACTAAGCTACTACTTCTCTTCTAATTCTCTGCTGGTAAATAAAATGTCATATAAGCTCAGTGGTTAGGGTGCTGGACTGCTTACTAAAAGATTAAAGTTTGATTTCCAGCACCACCAAGTTACCACTGCTGGGCCCTTGAGCAAGGCCCTTAATCTCCAATTGCTCAGTTGTATAAATGAAATAAATGTAAGTCGCAGGGGATAGGAGCATCTGCCAGATGCTCGTAGTCAGAAATTGCTCATTAGCCCCTAGTTAGAAAATTAGAATTTATATCATACAGTTACAGAAGGCAGACAGACAGACAGACAGACAGATAGATAGATAGATAGATAGACGTAAATTTTCTAACAGCGTTAAACAGAGGATAAAAAGCTTTTTTAATGTTTTTTGGTATGTGTTCTATTATTTTGTATTGAAACCATATAAAACATCTTAAAAAAGACTTGCAGACCTGTTTTTTTTCTCAAGTGTATAGATAAAAAAGTGCTTTGCTGATGTTCTAGAGCACTGCAGAAATTGTATGAGAACCCAAGGGCATATCTGATGAAAATAGTTATTCCGGACATAAATCAGACTTTATGTCAAAATATAAATAAACATTTTTAATTATTGATTAATTCACTGTTGACATCAGATGCTGCTGCTGCTTCTACTCCAAAGCACCACCCTCCCTCAGCTGGCAGCGTGGGTCGGGTGACGTCGGCTTGGAGGCGGAGCTCCGGTCGGTGACACGTCACTAACTAAGCGGAGACGTCGTCTTGTCTTCAAGGCGTCCAGAAAAGAGGCTTTGTATCTTTCGAGTCGCTTTCTGTCCTCCGAGAGCAGCTGGCTGTGTGTGTCAGTAGCGGGCGCTAGAAAGACAGGCCGGGCGGCAGTTCATCAGCTATGCGGATTGCGACGCTGATCTCTCTGGTGAGGCCGATCGGCCCGGTGGTGGTCGGCATCTCTCTGGGCTTCACTCTCAGTCTGCTTAGCGTCACATGGGTGGACGAGAGCTGCGGTTACGGCGCCGTCGGTGTGACCGAGGAGGCGCTGGTGGCTGCGCCTGGGGGTGCAAAGGGTGCGCGCAAGCCGAGCTCGATCTCAACGGGCAACGCGGAGGAGGACGACTTTCAGCCAAAAATAGTGCCGTATAACAAACCCGTGCAACAAGATCCACCAAAGAAAGTTTTCAGGTAGGCATAAGTGGCGTCTTTGCTTGTTTCTGGAGTTGAATCGATTCTTTATAAACGACTCCTTAAATGCAGTCCGGGCAAAACAGTTCGCACCAACAGACGTGCAAGAAAAGGGGCTTTGTTTTAATTTTCATTAAATCATCCCCCTGTGCTGTCGTATAAAAAAACCCTTATGATCTTCTCAGTGTCTAAGAATTCTTATCATTTATTTTTGGATTAAAACTACTGTGACTTTTTTTTTAGTAATTTAAAGAAGTTGATTCTCAATGCCAATCACTATTTTGGAGCGTCCACACCCTTCTGCCACAGCCTCACTGCCTCCTCTCCACATCTGTTCTCTCTCTCTCTCTCTCTCTCTCTCTCTCTCTCTCTCTCTCTCTCTCTCTCTCTCTCTCTCTCTCTCTCTCTCTCGCTCTATCGCTCTCTCTCTCACTCATTTCACAAGCCGTAAAATACATTAGTCTCAAGAGGAGTTTAACATGGCATATTGTTTTCAGCAAACATCAACAATCCTCTGGGTTTCCACACTGCTATGATTAAAGTCATTTGATCTAAGCGTGTTTGATGTCTGCTCTTCTCCTGTTATTAAAAGGATCTCAGCATCTTGGTGTACACCAAGTTGTTGGTTCACTATCCAGAGGATGTGCTGGATTATTTCTATTTCCAGTCTCTATCAAGGAAAAAGACTTTCAATACAATACTAATACTTTTCTTATCTTCTATCATTTTTTTTGTACTTTAGGTAACAATTTGATGCCTAGAGAAAACAGATAAAGATGAGACAGAATCAAGGTTAGTTGTAATTTAATGTCATGTAAATGTTTTTTCTTATAGAGCCAAGTATGCCAGCACGGAGCTGGGAATTCATGAACGTCTCTTCGTAGCAGTCATGACCTCCAAAAACACCCTGAACACATTGGCTGTGGCTGTTAACAGGACCCTGAATCACCACCTAGACGGCCGGCTTATCTTTTTCACCAGCTCTCATAACCGCAAAGTTCCTCACGGTATGTTTGTGGTGGCCCATGGCCACGAGCATCCTGTGCCTAACATGGTGCAAACGGTGAAGTATCTCCTGGAGCACCATGTAATAGAGTACGACTGGTTCTACATACTTCAGGATGACACGTACATCCAGCCTGACCGACTCAAGAATCTGGTGGGCCACTTGAGCATGGATCTCCATTTGTACATGGGCCACCCAGGGGAGTTCATTGGAGGTGAAGCCCAGGGAAGGTACTGTCATGGAGGCTCAGGTTTCCTCCTGTCCAGAGCCTTATTGCTGAAGCTGAAGCCCTTTTTGGAGCGCTGCTGGACTAACATAGTTAGTGTCAGGCCTGACGAGTGGCTGGGGCGCTGCATCATCGATTATGTTGGCACTGGCTGCGTGAAGGAGTATGAGGTAGGACAGGTCTATAGACGTAGACATAGAAGTAAATTGTTGGTTTGTAAAAACCTTTAAAATTTCGAGTTTAATTTGTTCCGTGACGGAGCTCGTAACTCATATTACACAAATGTCAAGTCAGTTTTGCCCACTGAAATGAATTAAATTGCTATTCATCTGTTCCGAGTCCCCCAAAAATAACCTTTTCTTAGTTGCAATAAGAAAATAAGAAAAATATACTTATAAATAATGAATATTATATAAAAAACAATACAATAAAATGTACTGCAATGAACTGGTTTTATTTGGTATAATGTACAGCATTTACCTTGGAGATCAGACGACTCCACTTGCTAACGCGCATGTCTGACTAGCTATCGAGTGAGACACGGGATGCTGGACGGATGTTTCGGCATTCACTGTGGCGTTCGCTACGCTAAGTAGCGGTTGAGTATCTGAATCTGGCTCAGGAACCGAATTTTAGCTTGCAACTCAAACTAAAAAAAAAGGTCTGAGAAACGCGTTGTATCTCGTAAAAAACTTGTTAGTTGGGACACTCATGAGTCAAAGTCTAAAAAAACCAAATGAAACATTTGGTCTTAGAAAGTATATATAAAGACAACGTACTAAAATAAGCACAACACAATGTTACCACCTGCTCTAAAACTTGTCTGTTTGGTGTAATAAATCGATACTTTTAGTCTAAAAGAGCATGCGACACACGAGTCAAGGGCAGCGGCCATTTTGTTTCGTTTGGCTGTTGCCGGTCTGCCACTGATGGTGTACAATGTTTTTTTTTTTGTTTTTTTTAATTGTTTTTATCATCCAAATCACAAGAATCTGTAGCTTTTTTTCTTTCTTAATGATGTACAACACAAAGATTTTTACTCAGTGTCTCACTGTAAGTTAAACTGTCCAGAAATGATTATCGTTTTCGTTGTGAAGTTTTTCATGATTCCATATGATCTCATTCATCGGCCCAGCCCTAGCTTTCGCGCTAATTTTAGCAAAAGCCCTGAAGTTTACCTCAGTTTATAAGACAGATGTGGATGAGGCTGAGATTTTATTTTAGATTTGGCAGTAATTCAGTGGATTAGGTAATTATAATGTTTTTATTTTATAAAAGCTTGCAAGGTTTCAGTAAACTAGAATGTATTTATTGTTGAAAATGTTTTTGTTTTTTTTTTGTTCATGTCCAAAGGTTTATTTTTTGCAGACCACCTTACAATTATGACTCATAATTTTAACGGCCCTTTCATTGCAGCTATATTTTCTCCCGCATGCATTTGTAATTATGTTGCGTTTCAAGTTGTGTTGCTTTATGACTTTCCAAATACCCAGCATGTCTCTTGACTAAAAGACTGTCTCTTGACTAAAAGACTGTCTCTTGACTAAAAGACTGTCTCTTGACTAAAAGACTGTCTCTTGACTAAAAGACTGTCTTTACTAGCTACTGCGAATTCTCCTTACTGTATGAGGCCAAGCTAAGTTGTAGGTAAAATAGCATCTAAGTATAGAGATTCATATGCTGTTCACGTTGCCGTACCTCCCCCCCCCCCCCCCCCCCCATGTCATCCACGTTTATACTGTCCACAAGTGCCTTCATTTTTAAAGCCCGTCTCTGGTGTGTCAGCAGGAAACCACAATTCCCACAGGTCTTTGACTGCAATGAGAAGGTGTCTTGTATCGTATTCAGATGCAGTAGAGCAAAGTGCAACGTTTCTTCTGACTTATGAACGCTAACAGTATTTCAGGGCCAGAATTTCCTATTTCTGATGCATGGAAGCAGTCATGAGTTTGTGAACCTCTGCACAGACTTGTCGTACATGTCCCAGAATGCACTGCTGTATTTATATCGCATGCTGTTTAAATTGATTTTCCAGGACAAAAAGCTTAAACTGTATTACTCTGGGTTAATACGCGAATCCACTGATGGGGTTGTCATTTAGCCTCTTAACCTGAGTCAGGTGAAATTATACGTTTTTCAGTCACGAGTTTTTAATTACAGACAGTAGCTGAAATTTAAGCTCAAACGAATAAAACGGTAATGTAGCGAGCAAATAATTATTATGATGGTATTCATACACGTTTAAAATCTATTTCAGTCTATAATTTTGATTAAATCAAAGTATATTGTTAAAATTTATAGTAATAATGCAGGTAATTTATTGCAGCTTTTGCGATTTGTGAAACATTCCAAATTGTTTATGGTCTAAAAGGTACGATAGTTGACTATTTTTTTTTTTTTTTTGTGCTGGTTGAAAATCTGCACACATCCCGATGACAATTTATTAAGTTAAGCGATCTAAACATATTTACGTGTATTTATATATTCTGTTATATATGTTTGTCCAATCAAAATATCATAACATTATGATAGGCTTTCCTACCTGCCTGTCAACATTGACACTGGCATTTTGTTAAACGTTTTATTTGTCATAATTGTGCAACTAATTTCCGTCAATTTTTGCATTCGCTTCCAGCGAATTTGAAGCTGCAAACTGTTGGTGGCAGCGACTTACACAATCAAAGGAAGAAAAGTATGTGCTATTTATCTCAAATAGGCTACTAAAAATACCATAGAAATACACACCGGTATTCGGTATGAACTCCAATACCACCCAGCACTACTTCCTGCCCTTTGGCCTGCCAAAAGCCGCTAAGTTAATTAGGGTAATTAGGATGTGTTTAAAACGGCATTCTTGCTGTCAGGACGGGTTGTACAGACACAAACGTTTTTCATGGTCATGTTTTTTTTTTCAGTTTTTCCAAGTTTAGTGATCGAAAGCTACTCACTATTGTATTGAATTTAATATTTCATTTTTTTTTGTCTTGACAGGGTCTTCATTATAATTACTTTGAGATGAAAAACCCCCTGGACCTGAGCGGAGATGAAAGCCCGGACTTTCAAGACGCCCTCTCGGTTCACCCGGTCAGCAGCCCGGAGCAAATGTATCGACTGCACAGATATTTCACAGAACGAGAGCTACAGAAAACCTATGAAGAAATCAAAAAACTTCAGGTGAAATTCGATTAATCTTTCTTATCCATCTATCTCTCTATAATAAGTTGTTTTTTTTTCTGTATCTTTCACTCCTTTTTCCTCCTCCTTTTCTGTCCATTTGACTGAACTTTTATAAATGAAGTATTTCACACAAATTTAAATCCATTCCTCATGCAACTATGAACCGATATGAAAACCAGAGGCTTGTCTGTGGCAAAAAAAGAAGCCATATCAGGGCTCAAAAAAATGGGTTGGAGATGGATTCCAGTCAGTGAACAAACATTGGACAACTCGGAATAAAAAAACCCACTAGTGAACTAACCACCAGACCTCAAGCAGGTTGGCCAAAGAAAACATCATTTGATAACACACACACACAAAAAACAAGTCAGTGACCTCACGAACACCTTTTACAAGGAATGGCTTAAAGCAAGGGTGGGCAATCTTGGTCCTGGAGCGCCAGTGTCCTGCAGTGTTTAGCTCCAACCCTAATCAAACACACCTGTTTCTAGGTAAAACTTACAGGTAGGTGTGTTGAGGCAGGTAGGAGCTAAACTCTGCAGGTGCCCTCCAGAGGTTAGCTCCTACCTGCCTCTAAAGTATCGCAATCCAGAATTTTAAAGCAAAAATATATATAAAGGCAAAAGTTGAAGCTCTACTACACTGATTCAAAGGCAAAAGTGTCGTATCAAATGTTATATGTTGGCTATTAGCTGAAAAAGACATCTCCATGCAGCAGATCTTGATTTCTGCGTACAGCTGAGAAAACCCCTGGTGCCGTTTTTGAACATTTTAGGTGCTCTGTTTGAGTTCTCAGCTAGTTAAAAAGAAACTCTATATTTTATATATATATATAATATATATATATATATATATATATAAAGCACAAAATTAACGCACTTAATCTATTACACAGTGTTGTCTCGGATCTCGGAAGTTTCTTTAGGAGATACACACACACACACGCACATGAAAGATCAGTGAACGTATATAAATATTTCTTTAGATTCGGTATCTTTTAAACTGTAAATAAAAAAAAAAAACCTTTTTAATACATTAACTACATTTTTTTTTGAGCAAATATATGGCCTCATGTCAATGTTATGAATCTACTCAACCTATATTTTCTTTAAAAGACATGTTTTTATTTTCTTTTTTAATCGTGTCTCAGCTTCATACAAGGACCAAGTTGGGTAAAAAGCCAGTTTTGTTTTTATTAACGCGGATGTACAAGAAGTTTGCCTATCCTTATCTAAACACGTTTGAATCTTTGCCATTCAGGTGTGATTTTTCTCTCGTTTAGAGTAAGCTGTGGATAATAATCAGTCTGTTTGATAATAAACTGTTATTTTATTAGGGAATAGTCTAAAATCCTAAAGGTTCACTGAGTGGTTTTTTTTTTGCCAAAACTTTGATACAGGACAGTGTTGCCAGATTGGATTGAAGATCTCCAGCCCAACTACAGCATCAAAGCCGCCCATTTAGAAAATATTCCAGCTCAAACTGGAAAAAATAAATATATAAACTCCCTTCCGATGTATAAAAAATCAGCCAAAATTTTATCAACTAACCCAATGCATTTTTTTTTCAGTCACTAAGCATTTTTGTTGTTGTTTTTTAAATGGACGGGTTTTACGCTGTAGTTGGGATGGAGATCTTCAGTCCAATCTGGCAACCCTGCTGCAGTTGTGTTTTTTTTTTTTTAAATCTGTGCACGTTATAAAGCTATATTAATATGAAACCTATTAATATCATAAACACAAGCGAATGACGGCACTTATTAACCTAATCGTCAGTCGATTAGCATAAATCAACTGCTCACAAATCTAGAACAATTCTTTTTACAAAATTTATAGCAATTAAAAAATATTTGAGTTTGATTGACTCATCCATGAATATCATATGTCTTCATAACAGTAAGCTTTTATTAAAAACAATGAGCATGTGCACATGTTTGTGATAAAGTGCAACCTGTTCACAATTAGTCCGGCTGCAGAGAACCACACAAGTGTACAGTCTGTGCATGTGACATAATGTGGTGTTCGTCTAAACTGCTTTTAGGTGCGTTATTGGTGGCGCCACCCTCTGGTTACATATAAGCGCCACCGTTGCAGTAAAACAAAAAGGATTGTTTGACCATAATCGCACAACCTGTTTGATATTCTATAATTAAATTAACTAATCGACTATTCAAAAATCGTCCTTATTTTATATGACAATTTTATTATATAAAAAGTTTTTCCATGTAGCTTAACATGTCTTAACTGGTTAGCTTAAACACAGTGGAGTGTAAAGGCAAACAAAACACTACACAGGTGTTGAAACACTATTTTACAGGCACACTTACATTTCTTAAGTCTGTTTCAACATCTAGATGTTATAATTGTGACATCAAAAGAAACAATTTTGTTCAACCGGCTCTTCACAGACATCCGTAATGTTTGCGTTACTCCATGCTAAAGGGGCAGTGGTGGCTCAAATTGTTAAAGCTCTAAGTTGATTGGTTCAAGCCTCACTGCCGCCTGTCTGGCACTGTTGGGTCCTTGAGCAAGACCCTTTACCCTTCCTGCTCCAGGGGCGCTGTATTATAGCTGACCCTCTGCTCTGACCCTAACTTTCTAAGATGGGATATGCAAACAAACATATTTCACTGTGCTGTAGAGTATTTGTGTAACAATAACATTTACTTTTCTTGATTGTGGTGCTTCCATTTGTGTTTTCTGCAGGCAGAGATTAAAAACATCAGTCACTTGGCTGCAGATGGGAACAGGACCACAGCATGGCCTGTAGGGGTCCCGCCTCCCTTTGAGCCCAAGAGTCGGTTTGAGGTGTTGCGCTGGGACTATTTTACCGAGGAGCAGCTATTCTCCTGTCCCGATGGCGCGCCCCAGTGCCAGCTGAGCGGTGCCGACCGCGACGATGTGAACGATGTCATTAAGGTTGCTGTGGCTGAGCTGAATAAGAAATACTCACCTGTTCTGCAATTGAGCGCCCCACAGTTAGTCAATGGATACCGGCGCTTCGATCCGACCCGCGGCATGGAATACACACTGGACCTCCAACTCCGGGCAGAGACTGAATCAGGCGCGGGGCAAGTGGTGTCTCGGCGTGTCCATTTGCTCCGGCCGTTAAGCCGTGTTGAAATCATTCCAATGCCATATGTGACTGAGGCCACACGCGTACATATTTTGCTGCCTCTAACTAGTGGGGAACGCACCACAGTGTTGAGCTTCCTGGATCGCTGCGTCTCAGGTATGTTTGAACCAGCCGAGAATGCAATACTCAGCTTTCTTTTTCTGTACACCCCTGCAGAAGCACAGAAAGTGAGCACTGATGACATTTTTGCAGAAGTCAAGGCCAAAGTGGCCGTAATCGAGCGCCGCTTTCCGAACGTCAAAGTGCCATGGATCAGTGTGAAGACGGAAAACTCTGGGCTTCTGCGTGTGCTGGATGTGGTATCTAGAAAACATCCGGTAGACACTTTGTTTTTACTAGCTACCGCCGACACGACGCTCAATTCGGAATTTTTAAACCGATGTCGTATGAATGCTATCAGCGGCTGGCAGGTTTTCTTTCCTATCCATTTTCAAGACTTTGACCCACATGTGGCATATGCAGGTCAAGCTCTGCCCACGGCTTCGGAATTGGTTCGTGAGGCGGGCCACTTTGACCGCTATTCTTTTGAAGAGGCTTGCTTCTACAACGGTGACTACATATCCACTCGGGCACACATGGAGGGCGATTTGCATGAAGACGATGAGCTGCTGGAGAGCCTGGACACCTACGACGTCTTTATGCGCTATTCCAGCCTTCACGTTTTTCGTGCCGTGGAGCCAGCGCTGCGACAGGATTACCGGAACCACACGTGCGATGCACGGCTGAGTGAGGACTCCTTCCACCGTTGTCTCCAGAGCAAACGTGAAAGCATCGGCTCCCGTTCCCAGCTCGCCATGCTCATGTTCGAACAAGAACAAGGCAACAGCACCTGAGCTGCAAATTGAGTTGCATTGCAGGAATTGGAGACTGGTGATAGGCTACAAATTATTTGAAAGAACACCACGATGCCTCCGTGAGCATCCTCGGAATAAGCCACCACTTCATAACCCAGCAATGGGCAGAATAGAAATCTGCATCTGCCGGAACCTTTTTAAGAGTATGTGAAATATTTGTGGGGGTTCTGAACTGAACTGAAAAACGTCTCTCTCTGGTGCCCCTGGCCAAAGCCATAATTATCGCCGAGGAAACTTTTTCAGGGCTAAATTTGTTTACAGCAAAACTAAAGACCTCAGAATAGATAAAACCCATTTAGTTCAGCAGCCAGTTCTAAGAAAATTTCTGAAAAGAAATGCCTGTGTGCTCGTTTTAAATGTATTTCTGTCTTGCTTGCTATGTTTGTTCAGGGGGGCCAACAACCAGTTCTGCCTTTTCCTTATGGCACAATGTATTTTACGACTAAAGAATCTGGGGGGAAAAAAAAGAGAGTGCCGCACTGTGCATTTGTTTCGACGTTGTGTTGCATTTGCCCAAACTTTGTTACTTGGGGGAAATAAGCAACACAAATGCAGTACTTTTGTAAGAATGTGAATGTATACTTGTGTGATTGACTTGCCTGACTTTGGCCTCTGTGGTACCAATATCTTGTTGAAGAAGATTATTATTATTATTTATATATATATAATGCAGCATATATTTGAGTATATATATATATATATATTAATATAACAGGTAGCTGCTGCTCTAGCTATTAAGAAGGCGCGGGGTGGACCTGCTGATGCACATTAACACATTCTGGGTTCGACGGCTGTCAGTCACTCAAAGAAACATGACAGTAAATTTTAATATTGAGACACTGAATGTTTCCAATATTAAAAAAGTTGCAATAGCAGAACAAAGTTAAATGTGTCGATAGTGTGGCACATTCCTGTCAGGAGTTTACAGGGTCTTGCTGCAGATGGGAATTTTCTGACTCGGAAGATCCTACCTTCCTGCTGTAAGCTGTCTGCAACTATTAAAATAAATAAGGGTGGTTTGTCTGGTGGTTTATAAATTGTCACACTTTTTTTATACACTTTTCTCGCCCATCAGTGTGAATACTTGCATGTTAGGGTAGAAATTATTATTCAGGTATGCATCAATTTCTCAGTTCCCACTTGAGTCATGAATACTGCAGAATTTTCAGCTTCTAGCTTTAAGAGCTAATAAAGATGCACCCCGTGGTGGAATTCCTACTAGAAATGTTGGGATGGTGTCATCAACTAACACTATATAAACAAAAATATTAGGACACCTGACAGTCATTTCCTATAAAATGTAAACTTGGTATTCCAGCTTTCATCTAATTTTCACTCCTATCAGAACCTTCACACTTCTAGAAAGAATTTCTACTAGATTGTGAAGTGTGACTGATGGGATTTGATCATTTAGCCATTAAAGTGTGAGTAAGTTCAGGTACTGATGTTGGGTAAGATGGTCTGCGGTGCTGTTGGTATCCCAAAGGTCTTCAATGGGGGTTAAGGACAGGAATTAAGATGATCAAAACAGTTAATAAACTCATAATTTCTCATAGCTGACTGGTTTCCTGACGGAAAAAAAAAACGTTTTTATTAAAGCACCCATGTTTTTTGTGCAGCATTTGTACACGTTTACATGATCATATCCTCTTTCTTTTGAACACAGAACTGATTATCTATATTTAGGGTCGATCTGAAGACACAAATATATTAAAAAATTACTAGCAAACAGTCGCTATATTTAGTAAAAAACGGGGGGAAATTTGGTATCTATTGATCATCAATGCCTGAAAGAAATTTATTATAACCTCAGCAATGTTGAAAGAAAATTGCTATGTACGTATGATTGACAGGTGGGTAAAAATGAAAGAAGGTAGGATAAACTATCAGTATAAGCAGATTTAGTCTGCTGGAAAAAAGAACAGATCATACAAGAAAAAGGTTTCCAGTCATTTCTGGTAAATTCCTGAACTCTCTTTATCGAAATATTGTCTTCCCAGTTGGATACTCAACAGGAATTTATTGGAACTGATTGATTTTAATACACGTAATAAAAATGACCTTTTTGATGTCCCAGAGCCTGGAAAATAGGGGGGCCCCCCTCTCAAGTAACTAAGGGGGTTGTGTGTGTGGAAAGTTCAGGTTTAGACAGTTTTAAAAAAAAAATAATCCTCAGTAAAATCTTTCTTCTACTGGTATCGGTACCGGTGTAAAAACACTTATGCCATGCAAGGCAGACTGGAAACTTTGTTTTGCAAAAATATCAAGAGTTACAAAAATCAGTACCAGTTCTCGTACTATGTCTTTTGTATTAAATAGTATCTGTGCTTCCCTAGTTTTTTCATTGGTATCATTTTATTTCCCAGTAGCCTACAAACAGCATTAGGAAGTATTAAATATCAATGTAATATTTGCATTATATGATTGCTTACCAAGGTGGAAATTTTTGCGGAAGTGTGGCATTGATAGTCCTGCCATGCTGTGTGCAGGGTAGAAATTTACCTAAACTTGCATTAAATCTGATAGTTTTGCTACAGTTAGGTTAAAAATAAATTTCCTGTTATAGGCTAACCTGCAATTTTTGTAAATTCTCAGTTTATTTTAATAAGTTCCAATGAATTCCCAGATATTCCGGTTAATTCCCTTGTTTTCCTGGTAATCCCCATGGAAGGTTTATAAGGTCAAAATAATTAGGGTTATTTTTGAAATTCTGTTTACCCACTTGAGAATACAAAGGCTCAAGAGTAAAGAATTTGATCTCCAGGAGGTTTTGAGCTTCATCACCAAACATGCCATAGTTTCCCTGAGCAAGAACAACAACCCTGTTGTTCGATGCTTTGCATAAAATCAGCAGCTCTAATGAGTGTATTCCAAATACCCCCAGTTTAAAAAAAAGTGTCATTTTTTAAAATGATTTCTTATCAACCTTTTGGTCCAGTGCATCAGCCCCTGCCTTACCTTTATCTTCAGTAGCAGCTACGTGATGTTTTATCGCACAAAGGTTTGACGATAGAAAAGACACTCGGATTGTGTCGCACGCGGTTGTCCTATGTTGGATTTAAAGAAACGTTCTGCAGATTTTTGTAAAATGTGGGATAAAACGATATCCTGTAATCGTGTCCCGTTCTTTTGTAGTTTTAATAATAGTCACTAGATGGCATAAAAGGCAAATACATCATTTTACTAGCCTCGCTCATCATTTTTTATGCAACCAGTATGTCTGCGAGCATCAACCTTTATTTGGTTTAGTTGTAAATTAAAACTGTCATTATAAGTAAAAATAATTAAGTCTTATTCACTTGTTGGATGGGCGAAATTAAGAATTGTGAAATGAATTTATGATTCTGTCCAGTTAGTTAACCTTTTCTTCCTTTTTCTTTCTTTGAACCAAAATGATTTTTATTGATTTTTTTAGCTTGTATGTGCTCTTTACAAAATGAACAAAATAAGAGACTAGCATCTTTGTTACACCAAAATTAAAAAAAATAATAAAAAACGTGGTGAATCATATCCCATATCCACAGGCAATATTTGAGCAAATATTGATTTTCCTTTGATTCTAGGATGAGCTGTTATAAGTATCTGACTCCCAGAGGCACTATAGGCTATTGTTTTATTCTAAGAAACATGACACATGGAAAAAGTAACAAAATAATTTCTCTTCAGCCAACTCACTTCAGCCCTGATGGCAAAGCTGGCATTTTCATCATGACTGTAGTTGACATTTGCCAATAAAACAGGACCGCGTTTCTTTATAAGCTCTGTGAGAACATCTGGAAATGAATCGGATGATAAACGACGGTTAGACATTCTCATCAAGTGCCCTAAGAAATGATGGGTTTTATACACCAGGCCAGATTGAACATTTCTGCTGCAGTTACACTCATTTCTGGATGTCCTTTCATCAGGACTGAAATTAGAAAATGTCCTTAAGGTAAATATGCACTGATTTTACCTTGAAGACGCTTTACAGTCTAATTAAAAATAAACGAATGAATAATATTTCATCTAAAACATGAAATGAAATGAAAAAAACTATATATTGCAATAATTAAAAATTATTTTTTGATATTTAATAAATAAATTCTTATATATTATTATTATTATTATTATTATTAAATTCAAAACTAACAAGATTTGGGAATTTTAACTTTTTGTGCTTGTCCTCTTAGAAGATTCATCTAAGTCTAAAAAAAAAACGTTCTCCAGATGCTAAGCGTCTACTGAAAAACATCATTTACATGCAGTATAAGAGCATGTGTGAATCAAGCTGGCCGTGTTCCATCAGGAGGATGCCAACACGACCGCATGCCGATGTAACGGAGGCAGTTTGACCCCCCCACTATCTAGCCACAAACCTTAAACTGGCTGAAAAGGGACATTCACGCTGACTTTGACTCTGGCTGCAATTTTTACAGCTGATAAAATTAAACATTTAATTCCAGTGTGTGTGGTTCCATCCAAAAGCCGAAAGTCGAAGGAGAAATTATTATAGACATTAAGGGGAAAAAAAATACTACAGAGAAATCATTTCTTAGCAAGCAAAGTCCTGCTGCCCGGTGGCTTGTGAGTGGTGGTTTGGTAACGCTGAAGCTGGATATACGCTGGGGGGTTGAGTTCTCATCCCATCGCCAGCCTCCTATTGACACAAATAAGTTTTTTATATTATTGTATAATATACAATATAGTCTAGCTAATGTATTTCATGAAGTTTCGTGTTATATTACAAACTCAATTCCAAGAAAGGTTGGGAAGCTGAAAAAAAAGGTTGGGAAGCTGTAAAAAAAAAATCTGTATCAAAACAGAATACAATGATTGGCTCATCTCATCAACTCGTATATTATTCACAATAAAACTTGGTAGGAAACTTTGAAACAAATTAAGAAAGAGATGCAACAACAGGCTGGAAAAGTTAATTGGTGCTAACAAGGAAGAGATGGAAGAACATTCTGTAACTAATAAGGTTAATTGGCAACGGGTCAGTAACAGGATTGGGTTTAAAAAGAGCATCTTAGGCCCTGTCCACACTTACAGGGCTATTTTTTTCCTTCTTTTGTCGAATTAAAGTGCCCATATTGAACAAATTGATATGGTTCTTTAGGGTCTATTATATAATTTAACCCATTTTAGTGCATTTAACCCATTTTAGTGCATGCTGACAGCCACTGTTTTAAAGCATCTAAAAGGGTAAGTTTAATCCAGTGTTACCATGTTATCTTTAATGACAGCGCTTGACATCACTTTAATGCATCGTTTATTATAAATGTAACAATAATTTATAATTATTGTCGCAGCCATGCCAGGTTTCACACCCAACCAGCGCTCACCGTTACTCAAGTATTAACCAGATACACCTGCACCTCATCACAATTAGCAGTTCAACACCCTAACCACTGAGCCACCACTTCCCTATCTGTCGGATATGACCACACTTTATTTCTTACATGCATCAAGGACCATCACCTGTTCTCTGGTTAGACATTTGTCCTACCTCAAGCTTTTGATAGGTACTAACCACCACTACTGTATCAACTGTACCTGAAACTCCACAAAACCTGCCGTTACAGAAATGCTCTGATTCAGGTAATTTGTCAAAGTAATTAAAACTACGTTTACACTTGACATTTTTTTTGTATAGCTGTTTACATTTCCAGTGAAAACTGATCACACTCATAAACTAACCCATCAAAATGATAAACACGGAAAACATTAAAGGCATCTACAGTAAATGTTAGCCGCCTACATTTCTACAGTGATGTGCTGCAGTAGACAGTGAATTAATGAGCAGTCGTTAAGGAGAAAGAGGATAAGTATGAGGAGGAAGGTGGTAGCGCAGTGGCGGGGTGTTGATCTACTAATTGGAAGATTGGGGTTTGATTCCCAGCATCACCAGGTTCCCCAGTTGTATAAAAAATGAGAGGTGTAAGTCGCTCTGGATAAGGGCGTCTGCCAAATGCTTTAAATAAAATGAAATGAAATAAATGAAGAGGGAAAAAAATGTTTTAAGCAATTTTGATTTTTTTAATTCTCACGAGTCTTTCCTAGATTTGCTCAGTAGTGCTAGGAGACTGTGAGAAAATGTTCCTTGTTCAAGTAAAACAAATAAAATGTTTGACTATCCCTCACATCCCTGGACTTACTTTGGGTTTAAATTCCTCTAGTCTGACTGTTGCGATGGTGCTTGGTGTGAGCTGGGCTCTAAGATTCAGGTCACGGAGATTCTTTGTTCTCTGCCTCTGGTTCCTTTGGCTTTGCTGGTTTTGGTACTTTTGTGGCCTCAGTAGTTTTTTGATTCTGTATTTGATAACCTGAAAAAGAAACAAAAATAGAATTCAAGACTGTTATGCAACTAAGAGAGAGAGAGAAAGAGAGAGAAGAGAGAGAGAGAGAGAGAGAGAGAGAGAGAGAGAGAGAAAAAAGCCTAAGTGACTGAAAAAAACTGTAATACAACCCAATCTTAACAATAACATTTAATCAACAGTGCTTTCACATATTTCAAATATACATCGCTTTGCATAATTTACAAAGAAAACAAATAATAAAATTTGAATAAAAAAGGCATTTAGTCTGGAATATAAATATAAATTCTCTCTCCCTCTCTCTCAGCTTCTCTATCTTTTTTTCCCTTGCTACACATGCTATTCCTGAGATACCACTGATCCTAACCCTTCTGCTCTCTGGACCTGCCTAATTCCTCTTGATGCCCTACTTTTTGGTTAAAATTCTCCTCACTTACAAGCTACTTACTGCTGCCGACTATAAGGATGTTCCCACATGACCAGCCTGGAGATACATGGGATAATTGTGGATAGTCCCACCTAAAAACGGCTTTGGATTGTAATTTTCATGAACAGATTTGCAGCGAAGTCTCTGTCAGGATATCCTATTATAATTAAGCAATTGTTATTTTTGAGTCTTTAGTACACAGTTATAGAAAGGTAATAGTTTTACTTATGTGAAGATGGGGTACCTCTGGGTTGTGTATTGGGTCAACTTAAGACTTAGTATTCTGATTTCATATATTTTTCTAAAGCTGTTTTATGACAATGTCAATGTAAAATTTTCTCGCTCTTTCTCTCTCTCTCTCTCTCTCTCTCTTTCTCTCTTTTCCAATTGGCTCCCAGCTCCCAGCATGTCACGTTGTATTCAGACGTTTCCCATGCCTGAAGTTAGCATGTCATAATGTTCCACATTTCTGTATTTTTTGAAGCAAGATATCTGACCAGACACAGCACACACACACACACACACACACACACACACACACACGGCACTGACTATAAATTCCTCTTACAGGATTGTCAGCGTGACTCACACATCCTCAGAGGCAGTCTATTCGAAAACATTTTATGTCCTTCACCTTAAGTTTCTTTTTTTTTTTTTTAAATGATTACCCAAAGATTCCAGGCACCGTAGCTTTAAAGAAGGGTGCACTAGAGTGTAAGAACAATGATCAACTGTACCTCGTAGATGTAATCGAGTATCTCTAATATTGTGAGAACACTGGCTCCAATGAAAAGTCCCATCTGTCCTCCAATGTCCCCTGAATGTCACACAGACAAAGAGAAAGCTTTATGTAAGAGGGAGAACGAAAGCACAAGGAATCATTGGAAAGCATGGCGTAACGTCGTACTTTTAATGATGCGTGTAATGATGTCATTTTTTTGCAGTCCAATTGAAAGCCTTTTTTACTCTATGCTGCTCACTAAAGTGCTACTTTAACAAAAGGAACGATTACAAATACCATTTCAGATCCTTGTGTGCTGTTAACGGATAAATGGTGTGTGAACTGTGTCATAAGAACATCTCAAGCGTGTGTGTGTGTGTGTGTATGACAAAAAAACCCTACCTAACAGTCCGGCTAGGTCATACGCTTTCTTCTGCTCGATCGTTTCGTAGTTCAGTGCTTCAAAGTAAATATCCAGGACGAGGAAGTTTTCCCTGCAGTGTTGGAGATAAGCAGTAAAAAAAAAAAAACCCCTCTGTGATTCTTAATAGAACCCTTTGCCTAAAAAATGTCGTATATTGTGTGGTTATAAATAAAAGCGAATACAGAGAGAAAAAAATAATTACTGGAACAAACATAATCTCAATTTAGAGCAATCTGTTTTAAAAGCGCTACTTCATTTAGCCTATGCATGGAGGAGCCAAATTACATTTTCATTTTCAATATTGCAATTTTACGAACAATAGTAAGGGAAATTAAGAGAGAGACGTCGTGAATATCAGAGAAGCCCGGACAGCGGGAAGATTTTTTTTCCCCTAATGTATTTGAATACATAGATAATTATTATTTAGGAGGAAGTCGTTTCTGGCATATTAACCAACCAGAAAATGGTGTTTGTGTGTATTGGTGTTCTTGCTGGTGTTTCTAAAGCCCAAATGTTCTCATAAGATGTGGAAAACTGTTCAATTCTTATAACTGAAGGTTTTTTACTTATGTATGTTTTATTTCTTTTAAAAGTCAAACATATTTTAGTTAAATGATGCCAAAGATTGAGATTAACCACCAGGTGTCCCTATACTTTTGCTCATATAATGTCATATGTGGTTTTTGATCATCATATTTCATATTTATTCTCACTCTTAATCCTATAATAACGTCCACACGGAGACTTTCCACTGAATTGTAAAGTGTGAGATAGACACAGACAGACAGACAGACAGACAGACAGACAGACAGACAGACAGACAGACAGACAGATAGATAGATAGATAGATAGATAGATAGATAGATAGATAGATAGATATACAGACAGACAGGCATACAGACAGATAGACAGATGGATAGATGGGTAGATACCTAGATATACAGACAGACAGATAGGCAGGCAGTTAGACAGACAGACAGATGGATAGATGGGTAGATACCTAGATATACAGACAGACAGATAGGCAGGCAGTTAGACGGACAGACAGACAGACAGACAGATGGATAGATGGGTAGATACCTAGATATACAGACAGGCAGATAGATAGATAGATAGATAGATAGATAGATATAGATAGATAGATAAACAGACAGACAGACAGATAGACAGATAGATAGACATAACTGATGTGTATCTTTGTGTTATTTTTAACATACTATTCCAAATTTTACCACCTGGTAAATTCTCCACAAACTTTCGGCTATATATTTTATTTAGGTGTTTCCAGAGCAATGCTATAAAAACATTAGCACGCATGCTAACTCACCTGATGTACTCCTCGGTTTTGTGGTACTTGCGAGAGAGGAAGCGTGCCGACCCTTTGCTGGGAATTTTAACCATCGAGAGCTCTTTTCCATAGCGTGTGACGTTACATGGAGTTTCACACACACACGAATCTTCTGTGCTTAACTCCAGCAAAGCTTTATAAACAACAACACGGGAGATTTATCATTCAAGCGCATGAGTATAATAACTAGAGATCGGCTGATTTATCGATATTTTTCTGATATTTTAACCTTTTTTATTGTTGCATCAATATGTTGCGCCATCTTGTGAGCATTTAGAATAGTGCATGCAAGGCTGCCATTATGCACTGCATCGTAAACAGAGATGAGTTTCTTGGGTTTTTTTCTACATTGCAACATAATTATAAGTATTAAAACCACAGTTTTTAAAATTCAAATTGGTTATATATTAAATTTTTTATTTTATTTTATTGAACATTTGTTAAAATTATATTATTTATTTGTGTATTTGTCACCAGTTAATAATAATAATAAAGTTAATTATTACAAATTTAACAAAGTTAATAATAAAGGCCCTTCAATAGCAGTGCATTTAATTATTTTTTTTTTTTAATTGAAATTAAAGTTGTATGGTTTTGTTTGGAAAAAATAGCTAAAATTACAGTATTAAAAAAAAATGCTTGCTCATTTCAGTACTGTTATTATTGCCCCCCCCCCCCTATTGCCCCCCCCCCCCCCCCCCCAAAAAAAAACCCAAAAAAACAGAAGCAAAACAATAAATAATATATATCTCTTTTGCTTATCGGTTTTTGGACGAATAAACAAAATGCAAAAACACTCGGACTCGGTCGATCTCTACTAATAACAGTGTAGTAGCAGTTAAGCAGTTAAGTCAGTTCACATATACTTACATTTAGAGCTAGTGACATTAAGTGCTAGGTAAATAAAAAGTTTCTTGATAAATCCTTGTTTTGGGATCTTACCAAGCGCTCTGTCTGCACATTTAGCTTTCGCAGGTGTACAAATATCAGCGTTTCCTGCAAAAAGACATTCGGGATCAGAATAAACCCTAGAATTAATGATGCAAACTCTACTTGTGTGTGTATGTTATAAATACTGTAAACGGAAGATGATGAGGAATATGATGTATGGAAATATAACTCGATTGTAAATGGACGATAAATAGACGTGACACGGTCTGTAAACGAACAAATGATTTGTGCTCCTTCCTATGAAATATAATCTGATTAATACCCTCGGGTCAATCACATGCTTATGAAAGATGTATAATAATAACCCTTATCAGAGAGGAATGATAGAAAACGCAATGTCAAGGAAAGAGGTCAGGACTCTGAAAGCGTGAATGCCGATGAGGTATGTCGTTCTTGCGTAGCGCGGGCTCCTCTAAGTAGAGAGCTTATTACATAAATGGCCCCCAAATCCCATTTCTTGCGGCGGCTTTGACTGACAAGTGTGAGGATGATTGACGGGTCTGCTGATAGCCTGTGCCAGTTAATAAAAGTGAGTTTACAGACCAGACATGCACATTAATAGCACCCTATCAATGCGTATTAACACTCCTACACACCTGGCATATGGATCATCCGACAGTTGCACTCTCGTTGCACCTGGACGCTCTCGCAGTGAAGTCTGCAAGCACTTACGCTGTACGTGTCGTATCCGGGGATCATTGGCTCCGTCGAAGCACGGCAGTTTCCCCATGGCTGTGGCAGGTACGACAGCTAACAGGATGTGATTACACACAGAGAAACGTTAGAGGGGAAATTTTGTCCGTTGTGCAAGTCCTTGAAGCAGAATTCATCCGAATGATCAAGCTGTTAGGGAATCTATCACCAAGCTCAGCCCTAGCAATCACCAGATAACCAGAAATAGCGTAGGATGCAATTAATAGGAATGATCTCAAGCCACAGGGGGGCATCTAGGAACACAATGCTTGGAGGAGGTTCTAGCACTCAGAAGGGATACTAACACATAAAGCATTGGTTTACAGAAGGCGGGAAAAGTAATGACACTTTCTTTATCTGTTTTTTTGTCGTTAAAATATTCTGGACAAAAAGTTTTCATATGAGTTTAATACAGCACTCGGCCACTAGAGACAGTTAAATGTTTCTAATTGGTCTCACACGGAGGTTTTGTCTTATTTTTAATCGCAGTTACAATTATTTTTATTTGCGTTCTCAATTTATCAATTTAGTTCCGAAATGCAGGTCATTAAATCTAAAGAAAAAGCCCACAAAGCATACACCCAAAATTTAAAGTATCAATGCAACAAACCATTTACTAACACATGACATGGCAACTAAATTAAAAGACGGGCGTTTAAATACACATACTAAATGAAAACTAATTAACTAAAACAACACCTGAAACCAAATTTAGGAAACAACCAATCACAAGACAGCGGTAAAAATACATGATAATATAAATATATAACAGAAGTAGTGTTAGCCGCGTGGTTGCCCTCTGTTGGCCTGATGCGGTACTGTCACTCATATTTCTCCCAACTACGTAACTTATAATAAATGACTAAAATGTGTAAACGCTGAAAAGCTTTATATCTAAAGGTCAAATAAATTGTTTGCCCAGCTTTACTCTCGAATAGATGTGGAGGGAAAAGGTGCGCATTTTATTATTATCATGTATATTGTATATTTGTTTGGAACATCACTGTTTATTTGAAATGAATGATGTGTTTCTGCATCTATAGATCACAATAAATAGATTTATTTTTTACTTGTTTCCAAAAATCATTATTTTTTTCTTTCTTCAGCTATATATTATTGGAGTCAGGAGAGGCGGGTTGCACGGCAGTAAAGGTCCTGTGCTACTAAATTGGTCTTAGACCTGAGCAAAGCTTGTAACTATAAACTGCCCCTGGAGTGTTGAAAAATGGCTCCTGCTCTCTGGTCATAACTTTCTTGGTATTAAAAAATTCCCTTGGATAATATAAAATATGAAAAAATAAATAAATAAATACTTTCCTAGCATTTTCATCAGAGCTATAACTGTGTGTCCTTGTTCCCTTGTTAATCAGAAGAATATTTTATTAGACGCTCTGGACTGAAATATACCCTTTGTTCCTGGCAGGACACGAAGGTTTGGAATCCTGGTGAGACGCCAAAGCCCAGCGCGTGGATGTAAGGAGGTTCATCCTGACTGTGAATCTGAACCCGGATCCCAGCCTCTAGAGTGGTTTCATCTGTAAAGACAGCAACAACAAACTACTTTAACATCAGCATGTTTTTGTTGTAAGGTATTGACTGTTGTATATATTTAATCATTTATTACATTTCCATTGAATTTGCGATGAATAGTATTCAGGTTCTCCTCTGCTGATAATCTTGCATAATCTTGAATCATTACAGCCGTTTTAATCATTATGGCCTCCATAAAACTTTCTTAAGGCACTTAAAGATTATAGTGGATATAGATGTTGCTTTATACACTATATAAACAAACACAGGTAAAACTTTATAAAGTGGTTCGCCTTGGAGATCCTTCATTAAAATAATTCAGCCATTTATGTTAATCGCATTCAGAGATAAAGGCCGGAATACTAATGTTGTCCACTAGAGGAATGTCTTACAATAAAAGGGTCAAATCACATGAGGCCAAATATATAACATTTGATTCGCCAACAACAAAAGTGAGAGGGTTACGATATGCCTGGGTCGGAATTTAGAACAATCCAATAAGAGCTAACCTTCAAACATTTGGCAGACGCTCTTATCCAGAGCGACTAACATTTATCTCATTTATACAACTGAGCAATTAAAGGTTAAGGGCTTTGCTCAGGGGCCCAACAGTGGTGGCTTGGTGAAGCTGGGAATCGAACCCACAATCTTCGGGTTGGAAGACCAACACCTTAACCATGAGCCACCACTTCCCCTTTTCAAAAGTTTTACAGCACCCTGCACACACAAACGAAAAGCATTTATCCAATTAGAAAGCATGAAATCACTGGCAGGTAAAATCATCCACCAGGAAGTAATGCTATATAAACATGTATCAGGTCGTGGTAAGATATTTTCCTCAGCACTCGTGTATGTGTGTATGAGAGAAAAGAAGAGATTTAAGATGTGTAAGAGAAAGCTAAATTTGGCAACAAGCATGCAATACAAACAGTGTGTAAATGATGGAGACTGATGTCATTTGGGCTCTCAGGTGAACCTAGCCGAGGACTATTAGATGGGCATAGCCTTTTCTCTTTCCCCAATCGCAAGCTCTGTGGGTATTGATCTGGCTGAGAAATGCTGTGGTGCAGATTCTTTCCCCCAGAGAGAGACACAACAGTGTGGACTTGCCACTATGCTCCCTAAGGTATGAGTTGCTGGTATAGTCTGGTGGAGGGCCTCCTGTATTTTCCAGACCTTCACACCGAGGTGTTGACATTTTGGCGTTCCTTACTCCAACATAGTGTATGCTGTGTGAGATGTTTTGTGATGATGCCCCGGGTTTAACAGCCACTAGCATGCTATCTGTCCATAACCCCCTAAACTACCAACCAAAATATCTTAGCATTAGAGAGTAACGTCTACTTGGCAGCAAGTCAGGCTGATTCCAGTCTGCATAACTATGGCCTTAATGCACACCAGGCAGATCTGCTAAGAGATCTGGATAAAAATTGGCCACATGGATCCTGATGCAATTCAAGAAATGTGCTGGGCCACAGATTTCTCTCTAAGGCGGCAGGAGCACTCGGTCACTATAATGCCTTAGTAGACTTCATAGCAGCATGAAAACGATTGGGACACAGTGGGTCTTGGACATGATTTTAGAGTGGCTACAGAATCCAGTTCGGTTCTTATCCTCCCGGGAGCTCTGGAGCAAGTTTGCCAGATCTAAGCCATTCTACTGTTGGTAGTCCCGGCCTATCTGGTTCTCAGACCTAGTATCCCTCTTGGATGGTCATCCATTTGAGATACCTGTAAAAATACCTGAGATACCTGCAAGCGAGGGGGGGCCCTGGTGCACTCTTACCCGGAGTTATGGAAGCTATGGTTGTCAAGACCATTTTCCACTCCAGAGCTCTCGCCACAAGGAAACGTAATGCCCTAAAATGGAACCTTTTCATCTTATGGTGTAGACAGAAACAGCAGGACCCAGTTAACCACCTAATTGGCCCAGTTATGGAATTTTTGCAGGCAGATTTCTCCCAAGGGCTACCACCTTACACACTGGAGGATGACACACATGCTAAAGGTTATAAAAGGGCGTTTCCAAGGCTTCTTGGCACAGCGTCTCTTACTTAGGGAAGCAGATTTACATACGTAACCTGGAAAATTTTTGTATTACAATACCATATTTTATTCTATATTTGTCTGATAAGAATGATAAGAATCCGATTAACAGTTTTGAAGACAGATAATATAAAAAAAAGTATGTGGTACAGTAGGTATAATTTTCACACATATACATATAGTTATTAGCTCGTTAATGGTTTTAATTCCTTGTTTTGTTGTTTTTATTGGTAAGCAAGTTCATGTATTGGAACAATACAAGGCAAAAGAATTCCATGAACAGTTTCTTAAGGTTCCCGATTCAGTTCCTGAAGGTACTTTTGCACTGACTCACTGGTCTCTCTCCAGATGGGGAGGTATTCGTCTTGTTGTATATCCAGCATCAGCTCAAGCCCGTTTCCCATGCCCCCCTGCCGAGTCCGCTTCGGTGAAGTCTTGTTCCCGTTGAAGGTATAGCATTTCCCGTAGCGTGTGTATACCTGCAATTATTATAAAAACACACACACACACACAGAATTCAGTATAGTTTCTTTTGCTTTTGTTTTATGTGGCAAAACATAAATGCTAGAAAACATTTCAAGCTGGTCGTGAATCTCCGCTGGTGATGTTAACATGCACAGTTAAAACCAAGTGCCAGTCTTTTTGTCTGGCACTGGATTTCATCTGAATAAGAGAAACAATGTCTGATTGTTTTGATGATGTAACTTTCCGTTCAGAACGAGCCAGCGAAACTTATGCAAGGTTTCTTGGCATGTTTTAATATATCACCCAACACAACATGGCCCTGGACCTTTTGCATTGAAGGATTTTTTTTAGTCACCTCAAGTCACAGAAGAAAATATATAATTATTTTTTTTTGTATCTAATGCATGAGAACACAAAAATCAATTTTTGGTCATAAATTGAAAACCTGTTTAAGGGCACATTGCACGTATTTTGCTTGTAAATATTGCAAATAGACTATATTTAAGAAACGTTAAGGACTTCACAGTTGCTATACATCCAGTACCTCCTGACTAGACAGGGACAATTACAGATAATTACCCTCATTCCGCTGTCATTCCCTTTTTAAAGTAACTTCTGCTGGCTTTGTCAGTATGATGTGATTGATTTGGTCTTTTAAGGGGTCATTAGAAGTGTTTTGTTTATAGCTTAAGAGCCAAAGATCAGCACTGGCTTACTGGCAATTAAGGAGCATGTGGGCTTCATGCAACATATAGTTTTACCTCCAAATGTCTCTAAAAATATTTGCCGATATTTATACTGCTCTAGAGAATATAGATTAAAAAAAAACTAAAGCCGGCTTAAAGTGCAATTTTGACCAAGATTTGTTTATTTGTCTTTCTGCAATTTGACTTCTCCTACAATGACCGCCAAACCAAGAACCAATAGGAGCACCGAAACTGATGACACAATTAGCGCAACAACCATTTCTGGTAAGGCAGAACAGCAAGAAGAGAAACTTATTGAATTATGGAAGAAAAAAAAAATGTTTGTATGACGTCTTGTTGCTGCTGTTTGTTTGGTCCCAGCTAGCATGTAGCGAGAGAACTCGGATAACTCTGGTAAGATTGATTACGTAAAACTTTTTTGCATGTGTCTGAAATGATGACAACTGAGATCCTACAGTGTGACATGGGGATCGTACAGACTGACAAAAAACAAAAATCGCAAATGACTTTTACATTTTTATAGAAAACACACTAGTTTAATTGAGTAAACCGTATCCATTGCACAGAAACCCATCCTGTCGAAACCGAACGTCTGCTGGTTTCTCCACTTTACCGTAAATATATGCGGAAAAACCCCCAGAAGAACGAGACAGATGAAATTTCTCTTCTGAATCTGATATGCCATCCTTCATGAGTCAAACTCGTTCCTCGACAGATGTTATGATAAGCCAAATAGAAGCAGATGGGATTAAACCATGTACCTTACCCTGGAGGCCAACGGAATCCCTATATAGTGTAAAGCATGCCGAACACATAACCTTCCCCCTGTTATTACCTCCAATCTGTCCAGCCCTCTCTATCTACAAGCATTTAATAGCATTTTACAGCATTTCTGCCTCGGTATTTTCTAATTAAGGCGACACCTAATATTTCTGCAGCTTTCGAAGACATGAGAAGGAACGCAGGATTGTCTGCAACAATAAACAACACAAAATATAATACAACATTATTATTATTATAACAAGTTATTATTATTATACTTCATGAGTGTCCCAAATAACGAGTTTTTCGGCATACGAGCCGTCTCTCGGCAGATTATTTGCTTTGAGTTGCAAGCTACAACTCCTGTTACAAGCCAGCTTCAGACACCCCACCGCTAGTTGGCGTAGCGAACGCCACAGCGAACGCCACAGTGTACGCCGTAACATCTGCCAAACATCCCGTGTCTTACTCGATAGCTAGTCAGACATGTGCATATATGTAACCGAACTAAACTGTTTATCGGGTTTTAGTGTGGTAATTTTGTGTCAGCGCTCATTCTGTGTGTGTGGGTGAATGTATTTTTTCCCTTGGGCTTGCCATAGTTTTGGTAAGAGTGCATGCTTGCAAGAGTGTGAGATTGCAAACAAGTCTCTACTAATGAAACCAGTTTAGTACATTTCCGACTGCTTTGGTTCTTTATTTTATGATACTAAAGTGTTAAGGGGAACCTGTGACAATAGCTCGGTTACATACTTAATAAAACCAGTTTATTGTAGTACATTCTATTGTATTGTTTTTTTATACAATATTCGCACCACTGTATAATCGCATACATACTCTTTCAACAAATACATCTGTCCATCTGCACATGCAGCTAGAAACTGGCAATAAGAACGTCCAAGTCAGACCAATTGCTCTCCATTCCATGTGGTTAATACATCTCTCACTTGCCCAAAAGGGCAGTGGACAGCTGAGGAAAGCATCTGTGGTGAGTCTCTCTTTCTTTCTCTCTCTCTCTCTCTCTCTCTCCCTTTCGCTCCAGTGGGAAAAATGCCCCGAACTGGACACCTGCTGTACATGTCCTGCACTGCCAGCATGCTAGTGGTTTTCCTCCCTCAACTGAGAGGACATTAGGGATACAGTTGCAAGATGAGATCACAGCTGGCATGCTGGCTGGGCTGACATGTTTAATAATATTTGCCCATTCTGAGATGATGGGATGGATGGGAAATTCAGTGTCATCATCAATTACACTAGAAAAGGTGACAGAACCCATGACATACTGGGAAAAAAAGTGGCAGCGCCGTGGTTAAGGTGTTGGACTGCTAATTGGGAGATTGTTGGTTGGCTTTTCAGCACCACCAAGTTGGGCCCCTGAGCAAGGCCCTCAACCCCCAATTGCTTCCTTGTATAAAGTAGATTGATGCAAGATATTTATTTTTGATTGGGTTATGGAGCTTAAAATATGGCAAAAATATTTGAATGTGAATTGTAAAAATTTGAATTATTGACAAATGTCATTCAATCAAACTGAATATTATGTGGAATTAAAAATCAATTTTGAATTCTTAGACAGCATTTTTTTCTTTTAAACACAGATTTAAGTTTCTAACAATGAAAAAAATCGTAACGTTAAATTCAGTGTTAAAAATCGAAACCACAGGTTTTAGATTCTACATAAAGTAGGTCAGAGGTCATGCACAGGAAAGTGGTAGTAGGTAGTCTCTGAAAAGGCGAACAAACCCTTTTCACCATTTATGCTAAAGAAAGTGATTCTTAAACATTTATAATTTAATATTTATATGTTAGATTAGATTTTCGGAAAAGTTTTATGTTAGATGTGTTTGCCAAGTGTAAACTGTGAGCTGTAAACCTCGTACTTTGAACTACTTTGAGAAAATAACCCTAGTTGTCAAGCCTTTTGCCCAACATTTTGGAGGTTCCAAACTCAAATCAAACTTTTTTTTTCATTTTAATCAAAGGTCTTCATCTTTGATTTTATATTAAGAGCAAGGACACGTTTGTGTGTATTCGTTTGGTGCTTTTACAGGTACTAGACTGTTATTTCACACAGACCAACAAATTATTTATCAAATAAAGATTTTTTTTTTTTTCCACAGCAAAAAGGCCTCGGTTCGATTCCCATGCAGGGGTCTTTCTGTGTGGAGTTTGCATGTTCTTCCCGTGCTTGCGTAGGTTTACTCTGGGTTCTCTGGTTTCCTCCCACAGTCCAAAAACATGTATGTTAGATTGATTGGTGATTTTAAATTGTACATAGGAGTGAGTGTAAAGTGTGTGTGTGGCCCTTTGATGGACTGTTGACCTGTCCAGGCTGTCCCCCTCCTGCCTTTCACCCTTGCAGAGGCGGCTGGGATAAACTCCAGCAGATCCCTGTGATCCCGAATTAGGGAAAAGGCTGATATAGAAGATAAATGAATGAATGTTGACACGCCCCACCTGCAAATAAGATAGAATTGATTTATTTGTTTTAGGTCAGGTGAGCTCAATGGGCATCTTTAAGACAAAAGTAAGGACGTTAGTTTTAGCTACCAAGCTAAAACTCAGGCTTAAAAACTCAACATCTTATTTTTAATTCTGTTTGCTTTGAACTTTTTTTAGAAAATTTTAAAAAAACAGCAGATATAAAACTGTAAAGGGATTCTTGATATCTTAATCATTTAACATTTAATTAACATTTATTTCTGTGTTAAAGCCTGGCAGTTTATGATAAATATCAAAACGATAAATATCTGCCAGAAAGGTAACGTACTGAGTGATTTATTTCATTTAGCCAAAATGGCGGATGCTTGTTGTAAAATATGATGCACTGTGGCTAAGGCTATTAAACATGGAGAAGAAAAATAATGGCGTCTGTCAATTATATTTGCATCAAAGGTAAGCCTAGATAACTGTGGGATATATATATATATATATATATATATATATATAATATATATATATATATATATATATAATTCAGACACAGTAGCCCTAATTAGTTAATAGATACACAATTTTTTGGCTAATGTTATTCGTAAAATCAAATTCTTTATGTTTGGACTCATCTCAATTTTGTGTACTTACATCATCAAATAAGTTGTTTGTATTAATGTAGCAATATGATCTGAGCTGCAGTTACCGGTGTGACACTTAAATAGATGGTAGTGATGGCAAATTTTCACTTAAGTATATGTTAAATCTAGTAATGTGCAGTCAGGGCCAGTTAGGTCACTATCAGAAGCACTGACCTACATTTACAACCTTAACCCGAGTAGTTGTTCCATGAAATTGTATTAATTTATTCCCAACAGTTTATTTTCTTCATTCGTAGTGTTTCTCTTTCTGTACTGCTTCCTGTATGTGGATGTTAAAATGTTTTTGTCCAATCAGATTTCAGCTTCTATGTGTTGCCATGTTAATCTAATCTGCCCAGAGCCTTCAGAATCAGTAGTGCTGCCCAGGTTACTTAAACTATATTAGCAATGGGAGTGTTCCTTTAACCAATCAGATTTCAAATTTTTCTTATAGGGCACTTAATAATGTCAGCGTTCTTCCGTCTTCTTATTGGTTAATGAAAGAAAAACTGTTACAGAAAAGTTTGACTAGCAAAACACGTCTGTAGTGATTTCCACACATTATACAGTTGAGTTAGATTTTTTACGCCCAATAATGACTGACGGAGAAGGAAAGATTTACTAGGTCTGTTTTCAAAGTGAAGCTTCTCCCAACCCGAAGCTAAACTAGCGTGTCTCAGCCTGGAAAAGAGTTTCTCCACCACTTCCATACCAGTGCCTACTAGCGTACTATTGGCTTACAGCTTTTAATGTATTTTATTTACATTCAGTCTTGTGTTAGATTTATATTTATTCTGAACTGCCTCCAGAGATGTATGTGGCAACAGTTGCAGTTGTAGTGTAGAGGTTTGGGGGTCTTAAACAAGGTTTCTTTCTTTAATAAAAAAAAGTATTTTACCCTTAATACGTGAAATGCCTCTCTCTCTCTCTCTCTCTCTCTCTCTCTCTCTCTGTAATGCCACAACGTGTTGTATTGTGTTTTTGTTTAGTATTGTTGGTTTCTAATATTGCAACATGATAGTGTTGGTATTAAGAAGTGTCATTCGACTAAATCCCCAGGTACCAAATGCACCGCCCGCCACTAGTTAAATCCCATCACTTTAACTTAAGTAACAAAAAGTGTGGTCAGTACTTCAAATTGGATGTGCCTACTTTTGCCATCACTAATCACAACTGGGCCAAATAATACACAACAACTGGCCGAAATTGTGTTTGACAGACCAACTCCATCATACCTCGGCCATGTTCAGTTTACATATCTTATGCTATTGCTAATGCTAGTTGTGCTGGCTTCATACCAAATCAGGGCCAGAAGTTTTGGCTACCAGGGTAAAATAAATGTCATTTATTCGTTTATTCTGTGCTGAAGCTTTTAAATATTTCTCCTTTTCCAGTGTTCTCATAGTTTTGCTTTGAGGAAGATGAAGTGGAAAAGGTGAATTGTGTTTTAATGAAAGTAGGAGGGACCCCGAGAGCCCTGGGCTTTAAGCAGCTGTGATTGGTAATCCAGAGTGGCAGGATGAAACCCAGGATGATTGTATGCATGTGTGTATGTGTCAGAGACGCACAAGAAACATCAGCGCTACCAGCCTTGCCTCTGGGCGTTTTTGTTTGTAAATGAGTTCCCCTGTTTTTTAATTAATCTTGCACATTAATTAACATAATTGCTTACCGCTCCAGCTTTCAATCTATTTTTCAGCCACATATATGGCTTGCAGGTTAATATCATGTAATCTCATCTTTTCTAAAAAAAATTATAGGTGATGAAGGGATACATTTTTTTCTGCACTGCTTTATCTAAATGGGCACAATCTGTGGTTTGGTACAGTGTCACAACTAATCTCTTTGCCAGACCTTCAGACTGATAGCAGAAGACTCCATCACAACTGGGAGAGCGTTTGACTGACATGTAAAGCAACAAATCACAGTGGACTAATCGGTAGCTGGAGGAAACTATCTCAAATGAGGGTGAAGTGGAGGAAAAAACAACAAGTGATTTGGTATCTCCCAGCTTCTGATTAATAAACATACCTGATCCAGGTAATCAGCGGAGGGTAGGGCAGAGATAGTTAAATGACAAGCAGAACAAAGGAACTCAAGTAACATGGGTAACCCACCCCTGTTAAAGCTTTAGATGGATGCCAAGCACGTCCATTACAAGGGATGACATTTTTTTTTCCCACTAGTTTGTACTTTGGGGCAATTTTGTGTGGAAAAAAACCCCCTGAAAACCAAAGAACCTAGAAGGAACTGATGCAAACATGCAAAAACATTCAGACGTTTATAGACAATGTAAACAATGTATGATTATGGACTGGATAAAGCAATCTCGATGGATGGATGGATGGATGGATGGATGAATATGTATGATGACTAATTAATAAGGTTTATTCTTTATTACACATCACGGTTGAGCTTCTAGAAAAGCAAAGCAAAGTTTGTTCTTGCACCTCAAGCAAGTATAGTTGTGCTTGTATAGTTCGTGTTCACTGATTAAAGTTTATATTTAGATAAAATCCTAAATTAAATCCGTCTACAAGACTAAAAATGTATATTTTGACCCTGAAATATAGTTTGGTTGAAATTTCAACAATATATTTTATTGAGCATCACATACATGGGTACCGCTAGCAATTTTGGGCTGTAATTAATTTCTATTATGTTACTGCCAGTACTGTTACTGTACTAATAAAGCACATCTCTTTGGGGTCCCATAAAGTGCATGGGAATCGTACTAACTTTTCTTCGCCCTCGGAAAATATATATATTTTTAAGCGCATAGGATATGCGGCATATATGGTTTCTTTAAAACACCTACGTACCAACTCCATATCTGCATGAGTTTAAAATAGAAGTTGAATAGATGTACCAAGTTTCTACCATTGCACCTACACTCACATTACTACATTATACAGCAACACTTTGTCCTGTAAGAACTGTCTGACTCCATAGCAGCAGTTCCGGACTGTCGAACAGGCTGTGCAGCATCTCCAGCGTGTTTTCATGCTGTTTAAAATGGATTATTTGCTTTAAGAGGATGTCTCATTTGTGGTGATCAAATAGGTGTTCCTCTACCTGTGTCACTGTTACTATAGAGTTCCATCCAAATAGCAATTTTTGAACATGGCAGGCAAATGAAGAGAGATAAGAACACACACAAACACACACACACAAATAGACCTACCCTGCTCCAAAGGGCATAGGAAATGTATTATGTAGAGGTATTAGGTAGTGTTCTGTTTCGAAATTGCAAAGCAGTATGTTTGTAGCGAGATATGTTTCTCTCTCTCTCTCTCTCTCTCTCTCTCTCTCTCTCTCTCTCTTTTTCTCTCGGTTTCCCTTTTATGTCTAAATATAACAGTAAACTGGCTATAAATCTATTATAAAAACCGCCGGTGGCACAGAAACTGGTTTCAATCAAAACATACACAAAGGCAAGAATGCATAAATGAAATGTTTCATCTCGTTCCTTTTCAGACTTTCACATTTTCGGGGCAAAAAAAAAAAAGGAAAGAAATTACACAAAAGTGTATAGAGACATAAATCGAGAGGCGAAATTGAACGCTTTGTCCTTTATTCATTCACACACGCTCTCAAACAGTGAAGGTAATTCAACACGTACCCGTTTCGATCCACTTTGCGCGCCCGGCGCCGTACGGTGAGGTTGTGTTTGGATTCCCATGAGCTCTGATTCACCTGTTTTATTTTCTGTTCAGGCACGTGGAAAGCTAACAAAGGCGTGATATCTGCTCAGTCTCTCGCTTGCTGTTTTCCTCAAACCCACGCTGAGCACAATCAATGCGCCACATCATACTTAATAATCAGCTTGATTGATCTCCTGCCGAGATCCTGACCTCTGCATCCTTACTCACCCAGACCATGCTGCTTTCATCAGAATCTCCAACTGCTCGGTGTCTTTCTTTTGGTTCTCTAGCACATTCCTAGATTATTTCTGTGATGATTCATTTAGGATGCATTTACACTAGAATTTTTAGGATGTCATATTGTGTTGTGCTGTGGGGAAGTGGTAGTGCAGTGGTTAAGGTGTTGGACTGCTAATTAAAAGACTGGGTTTGATTCCCGGCGCCACCAAGTTGCCATTTTTGGACCCCTGAGCAACCCCTAATGGCTCAGTTGTATAAAAGATTAGTGATGCCAAATGCTGTAAATGTGTTGAGTTGTGTGTTCTGATGTGCTTTTCAGTCCATCACTGTTGTAAAGAGTGATTTTTCTAATCAGCATTGCTTTTCTACCAACAGTAATGCAGTAGAAATTTGGTGCGGGTGTATTGGGGTGTGTATTGCATCATTGTGTTGTGGCAGATTGGTGGTGTCTACAATCTTTCGATCTCTTTGCTCACTGAGCTACCACTAGATCACCTGCAATAGGCTCCAGGTTCGCTGCATCCCTGTTTAGAAGTACAGATGAGTAATTGCATAAATATGCATCTGTACAGATGCTTGTATCAATTCGGCAGGTGAATGGAAAGTGCTGTGACAAGAGCTTGTTATTGTAATTGTTTGGACAAATTCTAATATTTATTCATATGAATAAAAATGTCCAGATTTTTTACGACATGGAGGTTGGAGAAAGATTAACTTAAAAACGCAATGATGTTTCCGTCACAAGTATATTGCGATGCAGAGAAGCTCTGGTGTGGAAATTCATATTCAGCAGAGCCTCAGCGCTGTCTGTCTTGTCTCCAAGACTGCAATAATTTAGCTATCAATCTGTCCATATTTGTCACCTAATTTAGAGTGAATGGCCTATTACAAGTTTATGATTTAGGCTGTTTTATGTTAGTGCACACACACAAACGCATACGCATGCAAAGACACATTTTAAGTGCTTTTATGTCTCTGAGGCCAATCATCAATTCCCAGAATGGAGGAATGCATGGTTTTCAGGAGATGTCTGATATTTTTATTAGTTTAAAACTCTGTCTAGTGTAAGATTGTGAGTGTGTGTGTGTTCCCGTCCTTCAGCAGTGTAGTTGTAGGTAGCCTCGGGCTAAATCAGGGCAGCAGATGCTACACTAGAGCTGTGGGGCTAGTCATCTGTTCGCTAGTCTCTTTTACATTCTCTTTTTTACCCAAGATGCTACACACTATAATTCTACTATCCTCTTTGCCCTGATTTGTTTATTTACATGTTGTTGAAAAGCTGTACACATCCTTTAAAGCCTGTGCGATTTTATTTATTTTTTTAAATAGTCTAGTTGCGATCTACTACAAAGTAGTTGCTTGTCAGACTACAAACATATTCCTCGTGTCAGACTGTACGACAGTCAAGATGCATCCAAAACAAATGCACACAAGAAAACTTACCGGGAGTTTTAAGTCATCAATTCGTGACACGTTTAGTAACCCACACTCCCTCGCTAAATGCTAGTTAGCAGCAAACAAACAGCAGCGACGACGCGTCATACAAACACTTCCCCTCCTACCGTTACTCAATAAGTTTATCCTCTTGTTGTGACAACCACCGGATTCGTTTCCACATTTTCCAGAAATGGTGTGTATTTGTTGCACAAACTGCTTCATCATGCTATTTGTTCTTGGTTTGACATTCGTCGTAGGAGAAATCACAATGCAGGAAAGTGTCGTAAATATCGGCTGTCGTAAACATGTCAAACTAGCGAACAAAGACAACAGTATAGAATTATAGGAATTTTAGGTTTTTAAAATTTGTCTGAGGCTACCAAAACGAGGGCCCCCTAGAGGGGATGCAGCTATATTGCTCCATGTTATATTTCCGATTGTACAAATGGTCACCCCCGGGGAAAATTCAGGGCCCCAGGCAACTGCCGCCTTGCGTGCTTTATTGCTACACCTTTCATTTCATCCTCGTTCAGCCCAAATAGCGCTCAGAGGTTTTGTGCACAGGGACATTGTCCTGCTGGAACAGTGTTTGCGCCTCCTGTCTCGTTCTATAACGTGTTCCTTTCACGTGATCCCCTTGTCCATGTGTCAGATGTAGCAATGCTACATCGTACTGCACAAAGACATTCTAAACAACCGTATGGTTTACAGAAGCAGCTTGCGAAAACACACATTTGTCCATATAGTGTATCTATTGAGCACGAAATTGTATAATTATTTTTGCTTTTGTAGTGTTGCAAAACAACCAAGAAAGCCAGTTTATCTTTAGTCTTTTTCTATACATATCTCTACTCTGCATCCTAATTATTGTTTTTTCGTGCATCTTTTAAAGCATGTTTATGTCTTCATGTATTCTTTGACCTCCAGCATCTTCAACACAAAAATATCCATTCACTTTAGCACATTTTGACACGTTTTCCTGAACCAAAAGTGAGATATATCTGCGCTATAGGGAATAAATCTGTGGCATTTTGACTCAACATTTGCAGCATTACATACAATGTCACACACTGCCAAGATCGGCCAATCATTCAAGACGTCGCTAGGATAAGGGGTTAGAGGGTTATGAAGATGTCAACAAGTCTGTCAGAGCTTGGGGGCAAACATGTTGTGTTTATATGTCGGGGTGTTTGTGGCAGAGAGAGGAAGAAAAAGAGAAATCTTCCAAACAAGCAAGCCGGTTGTCAGCCGGTGTCACATGCCGGGATCACATATTGTTTGACGTAGCGTTTGTGTAAATGGTGAAAAACAATTTTTGTGTGATTAAGACTGTGACAGCTGGCTGTTTGAAGTGAGTGTCGTTTTCTTTCAGCAGAGCATAGCGCACATGCATGGCTGGTTGTAGGGAAGGAAATAGTTGAAGTAGGAAGATACAGGCAGAAAGAAGGAACAAGCCTAACAAGATAAGCAACTCATTGCGTTCGGAATAATTGGTCGGAAGTGCAATCAGTCAGTCATAGATTAAAGAAACAGAAAGTCTGATATGCTGTCAAAGAATTTTCAAACCACTTTGAATAAAACGCAGCAGAATTGAAAATAAAACTTACACTTTGTATTCAAAGCCATTAGAAAAAAAATACTCTAATATGTAGAAATTTACTATAGAACGTGGTAAAATTTTTGTGGTAAATACTTTTTGGCTCTGCTCATTTTGGTTAGTTTAGCTTATGAGAAGCTATGAGAAGTAACTAAGCTATGATGTGAGTCACAAGTACATGAGTAGTGTCAATGAATTAGTTTAATATTAAAATACTATAAATTAACATAGAAATAGAAATAGTAAAATATCCTGTGTAAAACTGTAGTGTTTTGGAACTATACTGTAGTAAAATGCAATGTATGGCA